>CM060904.1:1108484634-1109734634 GCA_030737815.1 Allium fistulosum
AACTAAGTGCCGGAAAGGCAGGTAGTTAGGGGAAAGAGAGGAGATTGAAGATAAAAAGAAACTAAACAATCATAAAATCTCATAATGCAACGGAATAACATATATTAGTCAATATAATACTTTACAAAGTCATTACAAAAATGATAAATCAGAGTCATACTAATACAAATTCTAGCCAAGGATAGTTATAATAGCCTATCCTTACCTAACAGATACAAGATACATATAATACAGCGGAAACAAGATAATAACTAACTATCAATGAAGCCTCCTGCTCCAAGCTCCTCCAAAATGCATCCATGGGAAAACCTGAACTACTTGGCTGCCCATAAAAATCTGAGCACCCAAGAGTTTTAGCAAAAGAAAAAACTTCGAGTCAGACATGGGTCCGGTGTAAGTAAACTCAAACAACTGAATTATTATGTTTAAAAGTCTTTCAAAATCAAAGGTATCGCGTAAGACCATGCAGCACATAAACACGGATGGGTTTTTACCTTAAGATAACCAAACCACTTCATATGAAATTATCCGATATTATAATAGTGTTTAAGATACAAATGCTTATTAATCATAGTCGAAATTGTTACGTTAATAAAATTCTAGCATAATAGGTATACAACTAAGACTGTAAGGGCTTGTATTGGAGAATGGATTCCATAAAATGACTAGGCTACTGGGGTACCACCCATCACGATGCATCTCTAGATAAAATAAACCGATGACCTTGCCGGGATCCCCTACCAACACAAAACCGACCTACCACTTGACTAGTAGTACCTAATATGATCACTCCTTAGTCAATGGGCCCCGAAGCATACAAATGAGAGATAATATCGACTATAAATAGGGATGATCATACCCTAATTGAGAGCGACCCACTTAGCCCTCCCGCATCTCCCATGTTTTAGTCATTCCCAGTTGATAAGTCTTGAGGCTACGTTTTACCTTTATTTAGCACTTCCCACTTGGAATTCTACACTGCCCTCCAAGCACCAATGCAATGCTAGCATTCATCCATACAAGTTCGTTCTGGGACTGAATGAAACTGAAGGCGCTACTTCCATTACATCCTTTTTGGGTAGTCCATCCCAGGATTAATAGCAAATAGCCCTTGCACTTCAAAGCTCAATCTTCGATTCCATATGTTTTAAGATGTCTTCAAGTCGAAACAGTTGAGTTGGATCGAAGTGGTTTTCGGATAACATATCTGATCCTGGTCCGTTCGAAACAACTTTCGATAATTTCTGGTAAAATCAACTCCAGTTCTTTAGGAAATAAACAGACAAGATAAGAGTGGAGATCACCTCCTAATCATTAGTGGATGGATTTCCTTATCAATTATCCTAGAAGATTGAAATGAATTTATATGTATAATATAGCACCACCGAAGGTAACTGTACCGTATAATTTCTGTATTTCTCCTAGATATTTCCAAAGATATGTTTTGGTCTAGATTTTGATAGTCAGTTATTTAACTATCAAATAAACAAACACTCAAACATGGATTTAATTCCACATGGGATCCACTAAACCTTTATTGATTAATCTTTCATTAATTAAAATCACTTTATAAACATTCGATCAAAAGATCTTTTACAACACACTATTCCCAAAACCCCTTACATCCCTTTTAAACTTGGAAAACATTTATATACTTATCTCAATGATACATGTAACACCCGAGGTTTCGTATCGATTGATCATCGTCATTAGACGATTAAATCGGTAGCTAATTATTGTTGGTATTTTAATCAGTTGAATTCTCTTCGAATGTTGGGTTGAAATTCTTTTGAAAATTTGTTAAAGAGTTATACGGGCTTTCAATTGAACCTTGGCCCAATAACGCCCTCTCTTCTATCTTTATTAATTAGCCCGTTCCTTTTGTTGAGAGACTGTTTTGTACCCATTCCTCTTTTCATTCCTTTAGCAAAAACCCTAGAAACAAACTAACGAAATAAAATGGCGGCATTTTCTTCGTTCTCGTTCATTGCTCTTCGTCAAGATTAGGGCTTCGAGTAATTTGTTGGTGCCGATTTCAATGGCTCGAGTCAAAGTGGATTTCCTGCTCGAATGGTCGCTCATCTCTGAGACGCTCGGCTGCTTCTATTCGTTGACTAAGGTGAGTAACTTTGTTACTCACATCTAATTTAAAGGCATATGATTTTTGTTACTTTATTCTCTCGGCTTTGAATTTGTTGACTCCTTGTTGACTTCGGTCCCTTTGATTAGTTAAATTGGTTTGCTGTGATGATGATTTTTGGGTTCATTTGTTTCTAATTTCTGGCAAGTGATTTTTATGTTGACTTCGACATTTCCGTGGCTTCAGCCATGGTGATTTGCGAGGATAGTTGCTTTCTGCTGCGATTTGGATTTGTGATATTTTGGGTTTTCTGGCTTCAACTTCCTCACTGTTTCGTCTTGTTTACGGTTGTCTTTGATGGGAAGCTTTGTCTCTGATCATCGGCCTTTGGCTTCTCTGTGAGCTTTAGTCTGCATTCATGTTTATAATTCTCTGACCATCTATGTTGATACCTGACTTTGATCTTCACTGACTTATTCACATTGAATCATTCATTCTGTTCATGCTGGCATTGGCTTTGCTTCGACACAAATGCTTTACTTGTTCACTGTTGTGCATTCGACATTGCCATGCTATTTCGACTTTTCAAACACCTTGCTTGTACTTGGATACATCACTGTAGTCACTCTTATTGTAGCATACTTGACTATGATATTTTCTTATCACTGTCTGGTTCATCTTGTAGTCACTTGATCTTGATTTTAGTTGTATTGCTTGAAGTCTTCATACTTGTGGTCCTTTGTAGCATTGAATTGCACTGTTCTTTGAGTTGTAGTGCTTCATGTTGTAGTCTTGATGAACTGTAGCTATGCATTCATTGTTCTGGTCATTTTGCATCCAGACTTTTCACATGTTCTCTGATTTGTTGTACTTGAGTCACTGATGCACTTTCACTGTATTGCCAGTTCCTTGGACAGTTTCATTTGCATGTTTAACTATGCTTTGAAGTGTAGCTTCACTTGAGTCATTTACTTGATATTGTTTTACACTTGAACCTGACTTTGATCTTAGAATTTGTTTGTTGATTTGGTCTTGAGTCTGTTGCCTTCACCTGTGTACTTTATTGACATTGTAGCTTGGTCATTTGAGTCATTCATTCCAGTCTCTTGTAACATGTTATTGCCATTTCATTGTAGTCTGCACTTGAATATGGTCTTGTACTGGTGAAGTATTGAACTGGTGCACTTGTGACCAGTTACCTGTGGTCTTTACTGTGTACACTTCTCACTTGAACTGTACATATGTTATCCAGACTTGCTTCTGGATTCATTTGTGTTACCTTGTGTTGCCATATTGAGTTGCACTGTGTACATGCGCGGTTTTATTGTTTTTGTCCAGTTTAAGTTGTTTCTTTGATATGTTGGAGTTGTTCATTGTAGCTTAACCATTTACAAACTGCACTTGCGCTTGATCATGATTGCAGTTTTCATTGATTCTTCAACATACCATGTTGTCCAGACCTTTGCATATCTTCTCTGAATTGTTGAGTCTGGACACATAATTGTTTATGTGTACATTTTGATTTTGGTCGTGGCCATTTGATTTTTCCATTTGCACTTGTGTTGAATCTGATTTGGATTTGACCTTGTGCTCGTTTGTGAATTTCCGTTGATCTTTTATGCATTTCATACTGTAGTGGCGAGGCAGTACACGCGTGCGTGTACTGCAGCCCAGTCAGATTTGACAATTTTAATTGATATTTCAATTGCTGGATTTGTTTTGTGAGGCCAATTCAACATATTTTTAAAGTGTATTTTGATTTGGTTTAACCTGATGATTTTGTTGTTAAATTGCCGTTTTTGGCAATCCTGTTGTTTTCTAAATTATCTTCATCGATAATCTCTTCATTTATCTTTGTTGATATTTTGAATCTGCTGATTTGTTGTATAACACTATTACGTGTTATATTCACCGTTATCCTACTCCCTTGTTAAAGGATCGGATAGGTGAATTTATTTTGACTATCGTCTAATTTTTATTTAATTATTATTGCTCCCGTGCATTAATAACTGAGTTTGAATTAGACTGACCCGTGTATTATTTTCTTTTGAATTTAATACTCGGGTCAGACCCGAGTTATTTCAGGTTGTAAATTTCTTGCTTTGAGTTGCTGTTTGAGCTATGAAGACTTTTCACATCTTCTGAAGTATTCTTCGTCATTTTGTAGTAGTCGTGTCATTGTATAGGTTGATATGTATTCATGTATATTAGTCGATAATGTACTTGTATATATAACTTCCAAAGTCGACAGTTGTAGTTGTATCATATGTATTGTGTCAACTGTATTGTAACTGACATCAGTTATTATATATGTGAGACTTTTTGTTTTATCTGTGTTCCGCATTTATATCATCTGTGTTATTGTTATATTCATTGTCCTAAACTATTATGAACAGTCGTAGTTCGTTTTATACTAGAATTGGGTATGTCGACGGGAGTAAATAAATAAGAGATGAAAAATTAGAAATATATACCACTCCTATCGAGGTAACCAATACTAGTGTAAGGCCAACTACGGATGGCCGCTCCTATCCAGCCTTATTCTTCGCGATAACAAACAGTATTTCTTTTAATACTCTTTGTTATTGTGAGCATAGAGGTGGGGCGTCACAATACAAGTATATTACCAAACTTTATAAGAGATTTCCTCTCTTCATATTCCATATTAAATGACCAAACAAATTCGGTTAAAAAACATTTCTTTCTATAAAACCAACCCACTTATCCTTCACAAAAAGTTTCCTTTTTTAGAAGTCCGCTTTATAATTAAAAATACCATTACAATCTACAAAATAATTTATATATCATTTTCATATTTTTAAAATTCTTTTAATAAACCTTCTTAAAGAAAAATCCTTTACAAACATCACTTTCGAAACATCTTTTGAATATCACATTATATAAACCCTTTTATTTAGTAATGCCCATTTTATAAACAAGTTATTATTTGTAAATACCTTTATTACATAATTATACAACTTAAAAATCATTTATGAACTTTAAACCCAAAAGTTTATTAAAGGATTAAAGTTAATTCAAAATCATACTTTATAAATTCAATAGAGGCTTAGTAGCCCCAATGGTACCCGTTAAAGTTACCATTTATTTCAATTTCACTTTCAAGTCATTCAATAATTTATTTACATAAGTCAATATATATGTAAATATACTTCATATCCAAATCAGGAAATAACGTGTCAATATAAACTAACCAACATAAACATGTCCAAATAACAATAATAGCAGGATGGTGATTTGTCATGGTAAATAGGTGTCCAAACAATTCAATCAATTTATCGCAGAACGGGGATTAATTCTACTTGATGCATGTCCAAACAATCAGACAATCAATTTATAGTAGAACAAGGATTTATTCTGCTATCAAATGTCCACACAATCAAACAATCAATTTATAGCAAAACAGGGTCTTATCCTACTAACAGTTGTCCACATGAACACAAACAATCACATCATAACCCATTCACAGTTATTTGTCTAAATAATAGCACCATCATTTGAATTCCATAAATTCAAAAAGATCTTTAAAAAAAGAAGTACCTTTAAAACAATTTGGTTTTTGGAAAACAAACAGTTTAAAACTTAAAACTACTATTTAAACTAATTATTTACAAATTAAACCCTTATTTAAATCATAATCAATCTTAAGTAATTCTTAACTTAATTTAATTATAAATCAAAAAATAACTAAATCTTTAATAAATAATTAAACCCTAATTAATCCTTTATTAATTACTAAATAATAATTTAAACCTTTATTAATAATTAAATATTCATTAATCTCAATTAATAAATTAAATAATCTTTAATTAAAACTTAAATAATAAATTAAACCATTATTACAAATAATTAAATCATAATTAAGTTTTAATTAAATCCTTAACTTAAATTTAACTTGATTAGTAATTAACTAATAATTAAACCCCTTATTAAATTAATAATTAATTAAAATAAATTATATACTTAACTCATAATTAATTAAAATTTGATTAACTTAATTAATAATTAATTAAAACTAATCTTTACTTTAAAATATAATTAATTAGTAACTAATCCTTATTTAATTAAACTTAATAATCCTAGTTTAATATTTAGTTAATTATTAACTACTAAAAGTAATTAATTAATAATTAAAAACTTAATTAACTTTCTAAAACACATTTTTTTAAGTTTGTTAAACATTTACAGAACTTTTAAAGTAGAAAAACTCAGACTTTTCAAAAATCGAAATTTCATCGAAACTACATCCAAAGCGACTATCGCCATGGATGTCGTTTTCTTAGAATTTTTCTCTTGCTTTCTTTTTTAACCCATCCACTTTGGAAGTTACTAATTTTTTGAAAGCCCAAGTAAGTATTTGAAACTAAAAATAAAGTTACTAACTTTTAAAATGATTTTGATTTCTAAATCAAAACTCGTATTTTTATATAAGAATTCTTCGTCGACAAACCAAACCAAAGTGCTAACTTACTTAGCAAACCTACACATAAACATGTCTACAACATCCATAAACAAATCACAATCATAACCACAAGCAAGAATTAAACTTTACCATCATTCACAAAATTAGATTCTAAATCCAAATCTAATCTAACTACATACAAGAATTCACATACATAAGCAACATCATAACATGATTTAAACCCAACATTCAACATCTTTAGCAAGAATAAGTTGTTTCCTGGAGATCTGACCAGGCAACTGAGTACTCGGCATCCAGGGGTACTCGGCATCTAAGGGTGATCGGCATCCACGGGCGCTCGGCATTAGCAACGGACGGCCTGAGGCAACGTTCGGCCAGATACTTCGTTCGGCCAGAGGCATCGTTCGACAAACGGCTTCGTTCGACCAGAAGGCTCGTTCGGCTAGAAGGCACGTTCGGCCAGATACTTCGTTCGACCAAAGGCTTCGTTCGGCCAGAGGCATCGTTCGGCTAAGGGCTTCATTCGGCCAGAAGGCTCGTTCGGTCAGAAGGCACGTTCGGCCAGATACTTTGTTCGGCCAAAGGCGTCGTTCGGCTAAGGGCTTCGTTCGGCCGGAAGACACATTCGGCCAGAAGGCACGTTCAGCCAGATACTTCGTTCGGCCAGAGGGCACGTTCGGCTTCGTTGGCTATTCAGCCTACTCTTCCCAACCGACAAGTGCCCCGTTCGGCATGGAGAGTGTGGTTCGACATCCAACCGTTCGGCCTGTTTTGTTCGGCACATAGCGACCACTCAATTTGGGCCAAGGTGTTCGGCTGCCAAGCCCACTTGGGAAGTCCAACCTATCTTTGTCTATAAATAGAGGGGCAGGGGCATAGTGAAAAGGGACCTTTTTTCGAGAACACTGGGGAGACTCTGCCGCTTTTAAGACTCATCCTCTTTACTTAGCAATTGTATTCAAGTGTTTGGTCTACGGATTGTATCTGTAATCAATCATCAAGTAAAGCACTAAAGTTTAACCTCAAAGTGGACGTAGGCAATTATGCTGAACCACTATAAATTCGGTGTTCTTACTTTCTACATTTAATTTAGCATATTCTTCCTTGTTTAATTTAACTTCATCACTTATATCTCTACACAATCTTTCTCAAAGAGGTTAGTGATCAATTTTGGTGCTAACACTTTGGTGCTTTCACTGAGAATTGAATTCTCAGACCTCAAGGATCTGCTTTGAAGCTACTGGATTGAATAAATCCCCCAAAGAAGATCCGACTCATTGATAGGACGTCCGTTGATTCTACTCAGAGTTCATACCAATAACTCTATAATGGCAAGACCGCGTACCAGGTCAGCTTCTCATAATGCGGATGCCACGAGACTGCTGGCGTGCAACAAGCAGGACCTAGCAATCAGCCAGCGATTCCTGGTGTAGGAACTACCGTCCAGGACCAGACTTCGGTTGTCACCAGAATAGAGTTCAACGACTTGATGAGAGAACTCAGGGAAAGCAGGAGACAACTAGGAGAGCAGATGCAAGCTAACGCCAAACTGATGGCACAACTCACTCAACAACAGCAACAGAATGCTGGGGGCAATCCCGCTCCTTACTCCTCATCCGACAGCTCAACTTCATCCGATGAACCTCCTAGGCGTAGGCGCCGTAAGACTGAAACTGAACGGGCAGGTGCTGCTCTCCGAACAACTGGAGACCGTGACCAAGTCGGAGCTGGAAACTTAGGAGCTGGAGTGCAGGTGGAAGTTGGAGGCCCAGACCATCAAAACGCTAACGATGTCGAACCTCAAGATGCCCATTTGGCAGATCGCCAGCAGAGGAGGCATCAACATGATCATTCACGTAGAATAGACTCCAGCCTTCCACCTTCTATACAAACACCAGACCTGACAGCCATGATCAGACAATTAATGAAAGAGAATCAAGGCTTATCGAATGACGATTGAGGAGTGTCAAGAAGTCATACTCAATTCACAGACATTGTTCTACAGGCAGCATACCCCAGAAAGTTTAGTATGCCAACTATCCTTGCTTATGAGGGAAAGACTGATCCCAGACAGCATGTCATGAGGTACGAGTGGATGATGGATTCAGCTAGAGCAAATGATGCAACCAAGTGTAGATTCTTTCCAATTACTCTATCTGGGATCGCTACTATGTGGTTCACCCGACTTCATCCGCGGTCCGTATCCAGTTTCGAGGAGTTGGCAAAGAAATTTATTGAGCAGTTCAGGATACACACTACTCGTCCAAAGGACGTGATGTCTCTATCAAGTGTAATCCAAAATCCTGGGGAGTCATTGAAGGAGTATTTACAAAGATTCCATGTTGAGGCGACTGAAGTCAGTAATCCCAATGATCATGCAATTCTAATGGCTGTGATGCGAGGTGTGGAACCGAATTCCGAGTTTGGAGACTGACTGGCAGGAAAACCTCCAACTGCGCTAGAGCATTTTTACTCAAAGGCACAACAGTTCATAAGAAGAGAGGAAGCCAGGTGGGTAAGGCGAGACAAGGCCCCGGGACCTGTTCAGGAATTCGTAAAAAGCAACATTGCTATGAAGCAGTCCGGAGACAACTCGGGAAAAGTCCAAGTCAATGTCTAGAACAAACTCGGACAGCCTAAGGAATCCGGAGGAAGAAGTCAAGGAAAGAAGAGAGAAGTAGGGAAGTGGAATCCGAGAATTCCAAGCTACAACGAGTATACCCCGCTGAATGCGTCTCTGGAGAACATTTATCTATCAACCTGCAATACCTTTCAGTACAGAAAACCACGTCCAAAGGAGTCAACCGAGGAACAAAAGCGGACTGGAAAATACTGCCGCTTCCATGTGACTTATGGGCACAATACGGAAGAGTGCAGACTCCTACACGACACTATAGAGAAGTTGATCAGGAAGAAAAAGTTACAAGAGTTTGTAAAGGATCCATAGGAGGGAGGACAGGAAACATCCAACCCAGGTCGTGCACCAGCTCCACGTCATCCCGAAGAGCTTGCCCGAACTGTGGGTAGACTAGTCATAAACACGATCATCGGCGGGCCTCACCCCGCGGATAAGAATTGGCAAGAGATGGAGCGGTATGCTAGTTCCCTGAAGCACGCAGATTTCGAGTGTTGTTCCAACGCAGAGGATGGGACCCCTGCTAAACAGCTGTGCGTGATGACAGACGATATAGTATTCAGAAACAGAGATGCTGACCAAGTTGAAGCTCCTACCATCGACCCGATGGTCATATCTGCGACAATCGAACCGGCCTATGTGAAAAGGATTCTGATTGATTGTGGAAGTTCTGTCAACATCATCTTCAAGAAGGATTATGACCAGATGAAAATGGAAACAAAGGACTTGAAACCGTCCAAAGCTCGTATACATGGCTTTAATGGCGCAGCGACCGATGTAGTGGGGTATGTTGAGTTACCAGTTGAACTGGGACAAGGCGAACGTCGGAGGGTGCGAATCCTACCCTTCGTAGTTTTGGATATGGATTCTCCGTATAATGTTTTCTTGGGCCGACCGGCCCTGGCTGAGTTTAGGGCAACATTAGCCCCGTGGTGCTTAACTTTGAAGTTCCCAACTGACAAAGGAGTAGGTTTTGTTCATGGCGACCAAGCGAATGGTCGTGCCTGTTATGTGGCTGAGCTCCAAGAGGCTCATTGGAGGGAGAAAGGAAAGGTCGCGGACAATCCCGTTCGCATCCACAATTCTGATAATTGACAAGTAGTGCCCGAGCCCTGGCTCGGGCATAATTCTCGGATCTTCAGAGACATAGATCCGAGAGACGACGATGAGAAATCCAGGGAAGAAAAGGCAGCACCGGCTGAATTGACAGTTGATATTTCAGTCAGCCAAAACGACCCATCGCGAGTACTAAAGATCGGATCGCAACTCGGTCCCGCAATGACTGAAGACCTTAGTGATTTCCTCCGAGCAAATCTTGATGTTTTCGCCTGGACGCATTCTGATATGTGCGGGATTTCTCCTGCCATTACGAGTCATATGTTGAACATAGACCCGAAATACGTCCCGGTTAAACAAAAAAGGAGAGGGATGGACCCAGAGAGGTCTGCTGCTCTCAGAGAGGAGGTGGACAAACTCAAAACCAATGGGTTCGTCCACGACGCCCTCTACCCTGAATGGGTATCGAACCCCGTGCTGGTGAAAAAGGCAAATGGGAAATGGAGAACTTGCATAGATTATTCCGATTTGAACAAGGCATGCCCGAAGGACAGTTTCCCGTTGCCTAGGATTGATCAGTTAGTCCCCTGCAGGGCACGAACTGTTATCATTCATGGATGCATACTCAGGCTACAATCAAATCCCGATGCATATTCCAGACCAAGAACACACCAGTTTCGTCACAAACGTCGGGCTATATTGCTATGTACTAATGCCTTTCGGATTGAAAAACACAGGAGCAACTTATCAGCGTTTGGTGAATCGAATGTTCAAAGACCAGCTTGGTAGAACGATGGAAGTTTATGTGGATGACATGCTCGTGAAGTCACGACAGTCAAATGACCACATTCGAGACTTAGCGAAGATGTTCGATATACTCAGATATTATGGGATGAAGATCAACCCTCTGAAGTGTTCCTTCGGCGTTGCGTCGGGGAAGTTTTTGGGATTCATTATCAATGCTAAGGGAATTGAATCTAACCCAGAAAAGATCCAAGCCATTCGAGATGTGCAAGTGCCTAGAACTATAAAACAGGTGCAAAGCTTGAATGGAAAAGTGGCTGCGCTGAGTCGATTCATATCCAGAGCCACAGACAAGTGCATTCCTTTCTTTGATATAATAAAGAAAGGGAAGAGGAATTTTGAATGGACATCTAATTGTGAGGAAGCATTTCGAGATCTGGTGAGGCATTTGGAAAGTCCTCCAGTGCTGTCGAAGCCGGTAGACCACGAGATGCTGTACGTATACTTGGCCGTATCCCTACATGCTATAAGTGCGGCTTTGGTCCACGAGGAGGACCGAGTCCAAAAGCCGGTATATTACGTTAGTAAACGTTTAACAGGGGCAGAAAGAAATTACCCCAAAATCGAGAAATTGGCATATTGCTTAGTGATTGCATCACGTAAGTTGCGCCCATACTTTCAAGCACACTCAGTCAGTGTCTATACTGATCAGCCCCTACGGCAGGTACTCCAGCGACCAGAAACTTCCGGGAGATTGCTGAAGTGGAATATCGAGTTGAGCCAGTTCGATATTATCTACTTGCCACGAAGAACCATACAAGGACAAGCATTAGCAGATTTCATTGCTGAGTTTACTTTATCTGACGAACCAGATAATCACAGTGTCATTCCCCCCGTTCGATGGAAAGTGTACACCGATGGGGCATCAAACGACCGTTGCTCCGGAGCTGGCATAGTTCTGGTAACTCCAGAAAATCGATCGATATGTTACGCTTTAAAGCTCGATTTCCCGGCTACGAACAATGAAGCAGAATATGAAGCACTGGTTGCTGTCTTAAAACTCGGTCGAGAACTTGGGGTTAAATCAGTCAAAATCTTTTGTGACTCACAACTGGTGGTCTACCAAGTGCGGGGAGATTACCAAGCAAGGGGACAGAAGCTTGATCCATACCTTGCTCTGGTTCATGAACTATTGGAGAACTTGGAGCACTATGACATTTCACATGTCCCACGTGAACAGAATAAAGAAGCCGACTCGTTGGCTAAATTCGCGAGCACTGGCGATGCACAACAAATGGGATTAGTTCCTATTGAAACTTTACGCGCTCCAAGCATAGATGCAATGAAAGTTGATTTTGTGTTGGAAACAGGAATCGAAAGAGAGTAATGGATGACCCCATTCAAACTATACCTGACAACCGGGACTTTACCAGAAAAAAGGAGCGAAAGACGGCAAGTCATCCGAAAAGCCGCACGATATGTAATTCATGATGGAGTAATGTATCGGAAGGGGTTCTCAGTCCCCTTATTACGATTCATTGCCCATGATGAGACAAAGCGAGTCCTGGAGGAAGTTCATAAAGGAGAGTGTGGCGACCACATTGGGGGGCAAATGCTGGCAAAAAAGATCCTCCGCTATGGATACTATTGGCCGAATGTAAATCGGGATGCTGCAGACTACGCGAGGAAATGTGACAAGTGTCAAAGATATGCGAAAATCCCGAGAGCTCCACTAACAGAACACACACAAATGGTTAGTCCCTGGCCATTTGCAATCTGGGGAATCGACATAGTCGGCTCCTTGCCTATATCCAAGGGTGGTGCAAAATACGCGATAGTTGCAGTCGACTATTTCACGAAATGGGCCGAGGCAGAACCTTTAGCCACAATCACCTCTAAGAAGGTCATTAATTTCGTTGTGCGAAACATTATATGCCGCTTTGGTCTCCCTCGGACCATCATTACGGACAATGGAACACAGTTTGAAAGCAGAGAATTCAAAGATTTCTGTTTAAAGTACGGTATTGAGAAGAAGTTCGCCGCCGTTGCGCATCCGAAGGCTAACGGGCAAGTCGAAGCCGTGAACAAAATAATCAAGTCCATACTGAAGAAGCGTTTGGAAAAAGCCGGAGGCAAGTGGGTAGATGAACTCCCAACAGCATTATGGGCTTATAGAACTACCCACAAGTCTGCGACTGGCCACACTCCATTCGCATTGGCCTACGGCTCGGAAGCCGTCATACCCGTGGAACTAGAAGTTCCATCGCATCGAGTGACATATTATGATCCCAGGACGAATCAGGATCTCTTATTGGAATCGCTGGATTGCATTGATGAAAAACGTGAAGAGGCTGAATTAAGGGCGGTAGCACATAGGCACCGAGTCAAGCGATATCACGACGGCAGAGTCCGCCCAAGGATTTTTGATGTGGGTGATCTTGTTTTGAAACGAGTTTTCCCAGTACCATCACGTATAAATCCCAACTAGAAAGGTCCATACGTCGTTGAACGGAAGCTTGGAGAGGGAACATTCAAGCTAGCGACCGTTGATGGCGTAACACTACCCCGAGCATGGAACAGTGAACATTTGCGACATTATTACATTTAGCATGTTTCTTTCTTGTTTTAGGCACAGTTATTTCCTTTATGTTTTTGTTCTGTTGTCACTTAGTTTCTTTTTGACCTTGTAATCAGGCGATTTAGTTGTTTTTCATTAATAAAGGCTTAAAGCTGTCTTTCCCATGAATCACTAATGTTTCTATATCTCACTATCGGGTGACGAATTGCTGGAGTTACATTATTCTGTATGATGTACGAACTCGTATAACCGACTTGAAATCTCCGAGTCCTCGGAGTGCGGACCAGAGTACTCTAAGTCCCCGGAGTGCGGACTAGAGTATAAACGATTCAATCTCCGAGTCCCCTGAGCGCGGACCGAAGTACTCTAAGTCCGCGGAGCGCGGGCTAGAGTATAAACGATTCCAATCTCCGAGTCCCCTGAGCGCGGACCGGAGTACTCTAAGTCCTCGAAGCGCGGACTAGAGTATGAACGACTTCAAATCTCTGAGTCCCCGGAGTGCGGACCGGAGTACTCTAAGTCCCCATAGTGCAGACTAGAGTATAAACGATTCGATCTCCGAGTCCCCGGAGTGCGGACCGGAGCACTCTAAGTCCCCGGAGCGCGCACTAGAGTATAAACGATTCAAATCTCCGAGTCCCCTGAGTGCGTACTAGAGTACTCTAAGTCCCCGGAGCGCGGACTAGAGTATAAACGACTTCAATCTCCGAGTCCCCTGAGCGCGGACCGGAGTACTCTAAGTCCCCGGAGCGCGGACTCGAGTATAAACGACTTCAAATCTCCGAGTCCCCGGAGTGCGGACCGGAGTACTCTAAGTCCCCGGAGCGCGGACTAGAGTATAAACGATTCAATCTCCGAGTCCCCTGAGCGCGGACCAGAGTACTCTAAGTCCCCGGAGCACGGGCTAGAGTATAAACGATTCAAATCTCCAAGTCCCCGGAGCGCGGACTAGAGTATGAACGACTTCAATCTCCGATTCCCCTGAGCGCGGGCTGAAGTACTCTAAGTCCCTGGAGCGTGGACTAAAGTATAAACGATTTGAATCTCCAAATCCCCTGAGTGCGGATCAACTTACTCTAAATCCCTGGAACGCGGATTTAGAAAAAAATTCTAAGTACTCAAGAAATGTAGAACAAGAAGTATGCCACTCCGAGGAATGTTCGAACAATGCGAGAATGGATTGGGAAGTATGCAACTCATAAGTGCTTGAGTTTTGACCGCAGTTATTCAGAAAGCTAAAGAAGTAAAAGAATCGTTCAAATGACTAAGGAACTAAACTTTATTTAATAGTCCAAAATGGGGTTACATGGTTATTCCTCCAAAACTTGATTCAAGAACCTATCTACACAAACTACGGAAACAAAAGATAAAAGTAGTTACAAGACTTAAGCAAAATCTCGTTGAACGAGTATAGCGATTATTTCTTCGGTTTCTTCTTCTTGTCTTCTTTTATTTTCTTCGATGACTCCTCTCGCTCACGCTTCTTCTTGGATTTTTTACTTGCCAAGGAAGCAGAGTCAGGAGCGGGAGAAGGAACATCCAGCGGTTTGGATTTGCCGGGGAGAATGATTTTCAACAGTCTATTCCGCGGGTCGGTAAGTTCAAGTATTTCAGGCTCGACTTTTATCTCGACTTTCTTTTTCTCCTCTTCGGCGAGACGCTCTTTCATGCTCATCTTCGAAGTATGTTCGAAGGCGCCAATGATTTCGATTTCATCACTCCCTTCGACGGGAGATGAAGTGTCAGACTTATCATCATCTAGCGCCCCGATCACTTGAGCGTCAGGACCGGGAGTTACACCCGCATGAGCGATGTTACTGCTTTTCTCTGCCTTCTCCATGGTGTCATCACTCCTCGGAGTCAGTTCAGGATCAGAGCAGCCTGCATAAAAAACATAAAGAATGAGCTTCAGGACGAAATAACCGCTACCAGAAAGTGGCATATCTTTTAACTTCTAGAAGAAGAGTTTCGTACCGGGTTCTAGCTGGCTATCAGTTGCGCATGGAGTTTCACCCTCTAAGATAGGGGATAGCACGTGAACGCCAAGCCCGGGATCTTCTGGATCATAGCCGGCATGCTGCTCGAATGGGTCAAGTGTTGGCTGACTGGCTGATTGAGCAGGAGGAGGAGCAGCAAGATGAGGAGCTACAGCCTTAGCCGCAGATGTGCCAGCTTCATCATTTTTCTCTTTTGGTAGGGGAGAGCCTTTGCTATAAAGAGCCAAAGCTGCAGATAAGTCCACTGGCTCGTTCCCCCTGAGAAATTCTTTCACCAGGGCATCCTCATCAACTTCCTTAGAGCCCGACTCGATCTTTCTGATCTTCACTAAAGTTTCCCAGGCCTCAGCAAGAGATTCAAGATAGCCCTTGCCTAGGAATGTCAAGTCGCGGTGCATGAGGACGCAGGCGTTGAATTCAGCAATTAGCGGGTCGAACATGCACTTGACCTCTTCTCTACCGGCCTCTGCAGCTGCTTCGAGGCGAGAGTTAATCTCCTCAGAAGCTTTTCTCTTACCCTCCTCGCGGGCTTCGTTTTTCACTATCTCAACCTAGCAAGTTCATCATCGAGCTTCGTTTTCAAGAGCCGAGTAGCAACAATTTCGTCACAGTATCGTTGGGACTCTTCCTGAGCAGCTGTTTTCTCCTCTTTCTCTTTAGAGAGCAATTCTTTCAGCTCTTTGACTTGCAGGGCAAGCGCGTCCCTTTCTTTCTGGACAGAATCTTTTTCTAAGGCAAGTGCTTCGCTGCGTTGAACTGCTTCGTCAAGTTCCTTTTTATGAATCGCCTCTAGACGTGTGATGGCCTCGGCAGTGTCTTTTGCACTCTGCTCTGCAGCTTCAAGTTTCGACTTATATGAAGCAAGCTCTTCATCTTGACTCTTGATGATATCCTTGTCAAAGCCAGCTTCCAACTTCAAATGATCAATTTTATGTTGTCGCTCAACAGATACCTCCGAGACTCTCTCGACCAAATGTGCAAACGCGTCATGTTGAACATAGACGTCGTTGTTGCAGGTAAGAGCGCTCTATTTGACATGCCCTGGGATGTGATGAATAGCTGGGAGAAATTTCAGGCCATCGAAATAGATTTTTGGGAATTTGGCCTTAAGTTCGACCATCTTCTCTGCTATAGTGGGGTCAGCCGTAGGAATGGGGGAAAGCTCTAAACTCTTTTCGGTCACTGGAAAATAATTCCGATGATGATCGCGACATCACCGGTGTTCATTTTCGGGTTTCCGGAAGAGGAATTGCTGCCAAGTTGTTTTAAATGGAAGTTGTTTGAAAAATTTGGGATTGGTGTTTGAAATTCAAAGGATAATTTGAATTGTTTTCAAAAATGGTTTTGAAAAGGTTGAAGAAACTCTGAAATACTATATAAAAATATTTGTGAAATATTATTAAGTTGATAACTTATACAAATTGAATTTTGATAGAATAAATTTAACTTAAAAGAATGGTGTTAAATTAATGTAAGTACAAGTGAATCAATTTAATGAAAATGAAATTGAATGTTAAAATTCATTTTGAATTTGTAAGTGAACTAGAATTGGAAATGAATTAGTAATTGAAACTAATCTAAAATAAGCAGTTGTAAATGAAAGTGAAATTGAAAGTTGAAATTCATTTCGAATTTGTAAGCATTGAATTGAATTGAATAATTACAAATGAAAGATGAATAAAAAAAATTCAATAATGGAATGTGATTTGATTTGAATCACGTTGAATAGAAAATCCCTAACTTGGAAAAGAAAAATAAAATGGATTGAATCCGAATAAGCTACTTTGATAATTTATTAATTCACGAAATACAGAAATGGAAGTTGAATTAGTTAAATTGAAACTTGAATTGTGAACTAAATAAAAGAATGGTTCGAAATTGAAGATAAATTCAAGTAAGTAGAAATAAATTTCAAATGAATGGAATTTACAATTGTAAGTGAATAAAATTGAAACTGAATGTTGAAAACAAATTTGAATAAAATGAATTGGAATCTGTGATGAATTAGTAAATGAAACTAATTTAAAATAGTGTAGTTATGAACTAAAGATAATTGATAAATTCAATATTCAGAAGTTAAATTGAATTGAAATGGTGAATTGAATTCAAATGAAATTTGAAATGTGAAATTGAATGATAATGAACATGTAACTTCAATGGTAAGCTAAAAATGGGATAAGAAGTAAGTATCGAAATTTTGTAATAGAATTTGCAAAATGGTTTGAATATTGTAACTAGATATTATGGCTAGTAGGATATACAGGTATAAAGGAATTGAAAATTTTGATTTTGAAGATGAATTTGAATTGCTCGACAAAAGGTAAGTATTTGAATTTCGATATGAGATTTGATGATTTCTTGTCTAGCCGCTTGGCTTTTTCTTTTCTTTTTGAAATCTGAGAGTCCGTAGGGACGTTTTGTAGTCGTACCGTATTAGCCACGCAAAGGAGACGTTGGCGAAATTTTTCGAAAATTTAGAGTGTTAGAAAATTTTTGAGGAAAATTTTGAAATTTAAATTTGAATTGTTAGGAAAACAATGTTGTTTTAAACTTATAATTGAAGTTGGAAAGTTAGTTTAAATAATAGCGAATCTTTAATAGAAAGATTTGTTTTGAAAAGTTGACAAAAGTATTGGAATTGTGAAAAATAGTAGACGAGTTAAGGACCATTTTTCCTAACTTGTAATTTCGGGACGAAATTCTTTTAAGGAGGGAAGTTTGTAACGATCCAGAATTTTGAACAAATTAAATTTAAAATATTTAATTAATTTTAAATATTTGAACGATGATTTAATTTGAATCTCCGATATAACTTTGAAATTTGCGATTAAACTTTGTAATTTAATCTATTGTAAGTTGGATAAAGAAATTTGAATCTTCAATTCTGAGCTGAAGAAAAATATTTCAAAAGCTTTTATAATTCGTATTGATAATTCTAAGATAATAGAAGCTTCAGAATCAAATTTGAAAATGGTTTGTTCAGTTTTGAAATTTAATCGTTTAAATTGATTTAAAAAGTAGCCGTCCGAGGTACAGTCTCGGAATTCGACGAAACCAGTTCCATTGGGTCCGTAATATCAAAATATTATCGGATTCCAAATTTCGTATTTTTCGGTGTTGATACGTGAGCACACGACACATTGACGCGTTAAAAATTTAATTTGAATTCAATTTTAAATTTAAATTTTTAACTAAGTCAAATATCAGCACGTTCTTCTCCTCCCTTTCAGCCAGAGATCACGCCTAGTATCACGCAGAAAATCACGATAAAAATCGTGTGAAACATCCCTCTCAGGTTCATAACGAAATCCCTCTTCCTTTATCTATTCAAAACAAATTCTCGATTCAAAAAGAAAAACAAATAATGGCTGCAATTCAAAACCGCATCTCCATCCCTTTTCATTTCAAAAACAAAACCAAGCCATCTTCGTTTAAAACAAACGCCCTTCCGCTCTTCGTATCTCAGATTCAAACGAAAGAATAAAAAAAAAGAAGCAAATCACGCGATTAAAATCGCAAATGGCGTGGGCATGGAGGGTCACGAGCCTGGGCGTTCGATGGGGGGAGACTCCAGCGTGGAGTGCGCGTTGGGGATTCACGAGGAAAGGGGCGAGTCGTTCGATAAATGGCGGCGAATCGCGTTCGAGTCGATCATCTCGATCGGAGGCGCGTGAAGCAATTGCGAACGAAGTGAATCGAAGTCGGTTTTGACTTCGATGGGAATCGCAATGGGGGGTTCGCGATTTTATAGGGAGTTCGTTCGTGTAAGGTGGTAGGTCGCCGGCGATGCTGGGTCATGGAACGCGATCGCGATGTCGAGGTTGGAGGATTTTCACTGGCGATCGAAGTCGAGGGAAGTGGCGATGTCTGTGAGCGACGAAGTCGAATCGTGTGGTGGCGTTTCACGGCAGCAAGTCGACTTCGATATCTGGAAGCAGTTCTTTGTCATAGTGAGGTATTCTTTAGTTTTACAAATTAATGTTGAAGATTAAATAAATTACTGTTAAGTTAAAACAGGAATTAAATCATTAGTTTCAGGAAATTATTTTTACCCATTGGGAAAATAAAAATAAAAATGTGAAATCAGTATTTAAATTCTTACAGTAAGTGTATATATATAAGGTTTAACAAAATATGGGATTAATCTGTTAATGAACTTATTTAATAAATTGATAAAGATACCGTATAAAATAAATGTTGAATTGAATTTGTTGAAATGAGAATTTAATGGGTCAATTTATTCGAACATTAATAATTATATAATTTATTTATACAAGGTATAACTGGAGAAAAACAAACCGAAAGGGAAAATGGAATGCAAAATTAAACGCAAAGGTGAGATCTTCTCACTCAAAATATATTTGGATTGCAGTTATTGATTGTTAGACTGTTTGGATGTGATATTAGATATAGTAGGATATATCTATATATATAGCAATATATACATATTGGCATATGTATATATTGGATTGATTGATTTCCCGCCTCGTATAGCGGATGAGACCCTATTGCGCCGTTAGTAAGCGGATGATTTTTATAAAACCCATATACCGCGATATTCCACCTCGAAGTGGAATTGGTATTGTGCTAACGTCTGTGGATGCAGGGAAACAGGTTGGAGGGATCCAACTGGATTCCTCACCAGTATTTATTTATTTACAGATATTGTGATGTATATTCTGTTATCATATGATGTTATATGATGTATGGTTGTCGTGATTGACGAATTGGTGCGTTGCATCATCGGATTCATCTTTGAAATTTAAAAATAACGATGTTGATTTTAAAAAGAGATTTTTGAAGTGATCTTTGAAAATATACATTGTATTTAAATTGTTGAATTGATTTATTTTAAATAAACGCTAAAATTTTAAAGTTATAAAAGTTATAATTTTTAGTGGAATATAACCAAAGTGTCGTTTTTGAAATAAAAGTCGATTTATTTATAAAATGGTTTAAGTTGGGATTTTTTGAATATTGAAAACGGTTTATTTAGAAGATTTAAAATAAAAGTTGATATTTATAACTTTAAAAATGTTGGTATTATAAAACGAGTTTTTATAAGCGTTAAAATGAATTTTTAAGAATTTATAAATAAATGAAATTTATAAATTGTGAACTTATAAATGGAAATGATTTTGTAAAATAAAGGAATTATAAGTATTTAACTTATAATATGGATTATTGGTATAAGATTTGAGTTATGAATCGAATTGTTAATAAAAGAGATTTATAAATCGAAGTTGTTAGAAAATAGAAATAGAATTTATAAACAGTGTTTTATAAATTCGAAAATCAATCAAATTTGATGAATTAAATATAGAAAGTTATTAAGGGAATTTTATTCACGATTTTGGATAGTGGATAATTCTTGAAATAAAATGTGTAGAAAATATTGAAATGTGATTAGTGAAGTATATTCACGATTTTGGGCAGTGAATATATTGTTAAGTAAAATGATATAGTTCTTTGTTTTAAAGATTATTTGATTATCTATTATATATTGTTCCGCTGCGATATGTGAGATTCTGATATTGTTTCTGTTTTTGATGTTGTTCTGTTCTTCTTCTTCTTCTTTTGTGTTCTTCTTCTCTTTTTCTTCTATCCTTTCTTCTACCTCTTCTTTTAAAACCCTAAGTATTTGGTTTTTCCGGCATTCGTTTGCTCGGCAGTTGATACAGTGGACATATCAATGTCGATTTTCGAAAGTCGAAGAATCGGGTCCTTACAGCGTGGTATCAGAGCATATGGTTAAGCGACAACCCTGCTCTGTTGGGTGTTACTCATTAGAGATAGAGTCAGTAGTACTCTAGAATGAGTTGAGTGTAAAAATAGATACGAGTGCGTATTTGTTAGTGAATATAAAATTTGTTTTGTATTGTGTTGACTTATCGGTTGATTGTTTATAGATTCTGGTCGGTGCAATCTAGCTAACTGTGTTGATAGGAGTTTCTAAACTCTTAAACAAGATAAACCGACACAGTATTGTTTTAAATAGGGTAAATGAGATAATTTTGCCCAAAACTATTTTTGTATAGAAAAGAAATGATTTTTCTATGAATTATCATAGTATATGGATGCATGGTTGTTATAAAATAATAATATTGAAATGTTATCATTATTATATGAAATTGAATGAGAAATTAAAATAATAACCAAAGATTTGGAGATAAATTCAATTAACAAATAAATGTGAATTGAAGCATATGGAAATGAATTCATATACAAATGAAATTTAAGAATATAAATTATAAATATGATTTGTAATTTGAAACGGAATTCCAGAGAAGTATTTTGAAATGTTTTGAAAAGAATTTGAAATTTTTGGAGATTTGGAAAGTTTAAATCCTAATTGGAGTTGAAAATGAATTTCAAAGGTTTGAAAAGTATTCTGAAGGGATGAAAGCTCTAAACTCTTTTCGGTCGCTGGAAAATAATTCCGATGATGATCGCGACATCACCGGTGTTCATTTTCGGGTTTCCGGAAGAGGAATTGCTGCCAAGTTGTTTTAAATGGAAGTTGTTTGAAAAATTTGGGATTGGTGTTTGAAATTCAAAGGATAATTTGAATTGTTTTCAAAAATGGTTTTGAAAAGGTTGAAGAAACTCTGGAATACTATATAAAAATATTTGTTAAATATTATTAAGTTGATAACTTATACAAATTGAATTTTGATAAAATAAATTTAACTTAAAAGAATGGAGTTAAATTAATGTAAGTACAAGTGAATCAATTTAATGAAAATGAAATTGAATGTTAAAATTAATTTTGAATTTGTAAGTGAACTAGAATTGGAAATGAATTAGTAATTGAAACTTATCTAAAATAAGCAGTTGTAAATGAAAGTGAAATTGAAAGTTGAAATTCATTTCGAATTTGTAAGCATTGAATTGAATTGAATAATTACAAATGAAAGATGAATAAAAAAAATTCAATAATGGAATGTGATTTGATTTGAATCACGTTGAATAGAAAATCCCTAACTTGGAAAAGAAAAATAAAATGGATTGAATCTGAATAAGCTACTTTGATAATTTATTAATTCACGAAATACAGAAATGGAAGTTGAATTAGTTAAATTGAAACTTGAATTGTGAACTAAATAAAAGAATGGTTCGAAATTGAAAATAAATTCAAGTAAGTAGAAATAAATTTCAAATGAATGGAATTTACAATTGTAAGTGAATAAAATTGAAACTGAATATTGAAAAAAAAATTGAATAAAATGAATTGGAATCTGTGATGAATTAGTAAATGAAACTAATTTAAAATAGTGTAGTTATGAACTAAAGATAATTGATAAATTCAATATTCAGAAGTTAAATTGAATTGAAATGGTGAATTGAATTCAAATGAAATTTGAAATGTGAAATTGAATGATAATGAACATGTAACTTCAATGGTAAGCTAAAAATGGGATAAGAAGTAAGTATCGAAATTTTGTAATAGAATTTACAAAATGGTTTGAATATTGTAACTAGATATTATGGCTAGTAGGATATACAGGTATAAAGGAATTGAAAATTTTGATTTTGAAGATGAATTTGAATTGCTCGACAAAAGGTAAGTATTTGAATTTCGATATGAGATTTGATAATTTCTTGTCTAGCCGCTTGGCTTTTTCTTTTCTTTTTGAAATCTGAGAGTCCGTAGGGATGTTTTGTAGTCGTACCGTATTAGCCGCGCAAAGGAAACGTTGGCGAAATTTTACGAAAATTTAGAGTGTTAGAAAATTTTTGAGGAAAATTTTGAAATTTAAATTTGAATTGTTAGGAAAACAATGTTGTTTTAAACTTATAATTGAAGTTGGAAAGTTAGTTTAAATAATAGCGAATCTTTAATAGAAAGATTTGTTTTGAAAAGTTGACAAAAGTATTGGAATTGTGAAAAATAGTAGACGAGTTAAGGACCATTTTTCCTAACTTGTAATTTCGGGACGAAATTCTTTTAAGGAGGGAAGTTTGTAACGACCCAGAATTTTGAACAAATTAAATATAAAATATTTAATTAATTTTAAATATTTGAACGATGATTTAATTTGAATCTACGATATAACTTTGAAATTTGCGATTAAACTTTGTAATTTAATCTATTGTAAGTTGGATAAAGAAATTTGAATCTTCAATTCTGAGCTGAAGAAAAATATTTCAAAAGCTTTTATAATTCGTATTGATAATTCTAAGATAATAGAAGCTTCAGAATCAAATTTGAAAATGGTTTGTTCAGTTTTGAAATTTAATCGTTTAAATTGAATTAAAAAGTAGCCGTCCGAGGTACAGTCTCGGAATTCGACGAAACCAGTTCCATTGGGTCCGTAATATCGAATTATTATCGGATTCCAAATTTCGTATTTTTCGGTGTTGATACATGAGCACACGACACATTGACGCGTTAAAAATTTAATTTGAATTCAATTTTAAATTTAAATTTTTAACTAAGTCAAATATCAGCACGTTCTTCTCCTCCCTTTCAGCCAGAGATCACGCCTAGTATCACGCAGAAAATCACGATAAAAATCGTGTGAAACATCCCTCTCAGGTTCAAAACGAAATCCCTCTTCCTTTATCTATTCAAAACAAATTCTCGATTCAAAAAGAAAACAAATAATGGCTGCAATTCAAAACCGCATCTCCATCCCTTTTCATTTCAAAAACAAAACCAAGCCATCTTCGTTTAAAACAAACGCCCTTCCTTTCTTCGTATCTCAGATTCAAACGAAAGAATAAAAAAAAAAAAGAAGAAGCAAATCACGCGATTAAAATCGCAAATGGCATGGGCGTGGATGGTCACGAGCCTGGGCGTTCGATGGGGGGAGACTCCAGCGTGGAGCGCGCATTGGGGATTCGCGAGGACAGGGGCGAGTCGTTCGATAGATGGCGGCGAATCGCGTTCGAGTCGATCATCTCAATCGGAGGCGCGTGAAGCAATTGCGAACGAAGTGAATCGAAGTCGGTTTTGACTTCGATGGGAATCGCAATGGGGGTTCTCGATTTTATAGGGAGTTCGTTCGTGTGAGGTGGCAGGTCGCCGGCGATGCTGGGTCATGGAACGCGATGGCGATGTCGAGGTTGGAGGATTTTCACTGGCGATCGAAGTCGAGGGAAGTCGCGATGTCTGTGAGCGGCGAAGTCGAATCGTGTGGTGGCGTTTCACGGCAGCAAGTCGACTTCGATATTTGGAAGCAGTTCTTTGTCACAGTGAGGTATTCTTTAGTTTTACAAATTAATGTTGAAGTTTAAATAAATTACTGTTAAGTTAAAACAGGAATTAAATCATTAGTTCCAGGAAATTATTTTTACCCATTGGGAAAATAAAAATAAAAATGTGAAATCAGTATTTAAATTCTTACAGTAAGTGTATATATATAAGGTTTAACAAAATATGGGATTAATCTGTTAATGAACTTATTTAATAAATTGATAAAGATACCGTATAAAATAAATGTTGAATTGAATTTGTTGAAATGAGAATTTAATGGGTCAATTTATTCGAACATTAATAATTGTATAATTTATTTATACAAGGTATAACTGGAGAAAAACAAACCGAAAGGGAAAATGGAATGCAAAATTAAACGCAAAGGTGAGATCTTCTCACTCAAAATATATTTGGATTGCAGTTATTGATTGTTAGACTGTTTGGATGTGATATTAGATATAGTAGGATATATCTATATATAGCAATATATACATATTGGCATATGTATATATTGGATTTATTGATTTCCCGCCTCGTATAGCGGATGAGACCCTATTGCGCCGTTAGTAAGCGGATGATTTTTATAAAACCCATATACCGCGATATTCCACCTCGAAGTGGAATTGGTATTGTGCTAACGTCTGTGGATGCAGGGAAACAGGTTGGAGGGATCCAACTGGATTCCTCACCAGTATTTATTTATTTACAGATATTGTGATGTATATTCTGTTATCATATGATGTTATATGATGTATGGTTGTCGTGATTGACGAATTGGTGTGTTGCATCATCGGATTCATCTTTGAAATTTAAAAATAACGATGTTGATTTTGAAAAGAGATTTTTGAAGTGATCTTTGAAAATATACGTTGTATTTAAATTGTTGAATTGATTTATTTTAAATAAACGCTAAAATTTTAAAGTTATAAAAGTTATAATTTTTAGTGGAATATAACCAAAGTGTCGTTTTTGAAATAAAAGTCGATTTATTTATAAAATGGTTTAAGTTGGGATTTTTTGAATATTGAAAACGGTTTATTTAGAAGATTTAAAATAAAAGTTGATATTTATAACTTTAAAAATGATGGTATTATAAAACGAGTTTTTATAAGCGTTAAAATGAATTTTTAAGAATTTATAAATAAATGAAATTTATAAATTGTGAACTTATAAATGGAAATGATTTTGTAAAATAAAGGAATTATAAGTATTTAACTTATAATATGGATTGTTGGTATAAGATTTGAGTTATGAATCGAATTGTTAATAAAAGAGATTTATAAATCGAAGTTGTTAGAAATTAGAAATAGAATTTATAAACAGTGTTTTATAAATTCGAAAATCAATCAAATTTGATGAATTAAATATAGAAAGTTATTAAGGGAATTTTATTCACGATTTTGGATAGTGGATAATTCTTGAAATAAAATGTGTAGAAAATATTGAAATGTGGTTAGTGAAGTATATTCACGATTTTGGACAGTGAATATATTGTTAAGTAAAATGATATAGTTCTTTGTTTTAAAGATTATTCGATTATCTATTATATATTGTTCCGCTGCGATATGTGAGATTCTGATATTGTTTCTGTTTCTGATGTTGTTCTGTTCTTCTTCTTTCTTCTTCTTCTTTTGTGTTCTTCTTCTCTTTTTCTTCTTTCCTTTCTTCTACCTCTTCTTTTAAAACCCTAAGTATTCGGTTTTTCCGACGTTCGTTTGCTCGGCAGTTGATACAGTGGACGTATCAATGTCAATTTTTGAAAGTCGAAGAATCGGGTCCTTACACTTTGAAAGTTCTGCTCTTTTCCGATGCTCCCGAGTTTGCCTTGTGCTCGACGAACCGGAATGTTGTTCTCGGGAAACATCGGGTAGGGACCCCTTCTGTGAAAGCTTCTCTCTATCTGTCTCAGTTCGAGGAAGATGATCACGAGAATGTGAAGATTAAGAATATGTTTTCTTTCGATAAGAAGAATCGCGAGGACGGTTGTCTCGATCCTCGTAATCGTCTCTGTCCCTGCGTCTACCCAAGCCCGAATCTCATCCGGGATGGTGGAATATAGAAGAACTGCGGAGGCGATCAAGTTCGTGGGAGCGCCCCATGTCACCTGCAAAGAATAAAAATAACAACGAGTTAAGAAAAATCAGGGTAATGAAAAAACTTGAAGTGTTTGGTGAAGTGCGTGTGTGTCCTAGTGTTCCCCCCGACAGACCGGTTCCTTTATCTTTACTGATTGGAGTGTTATCTCCCTGGACTGGGGGTTGAACTCCCGCGTTGCCTCTAGCAGGCGAATGAAACTTAAGGGCTTCCGGATCGTCGAAACCATAATTGAGTATATCGTCGGGGCTGGTAAGGTTCGACAGACCCTTTAAAGAACTTTCCATATGCTGTGATGAAGCCTCTTTCTCTGACGGGATGAGCGTAACTTTTGAAGTTCTGCCAACTTTCTCCTTCCGTATCTTGTACGTCAATTTCTTCCTTCCCTTCGAAGGGGAGGACGACGTTTCAATATCGTGCACTTCGACCGTCGGGTTCCAAGCGGGACCCACATTCTCGCCTTGAGTCTCAGGAGCTTCATCCTCCTTGTGTTCACCCCCTTCGTGTGCATCGGAAGTATGGCGTGATGACGATCCAGCTTGTTTTTTCCCTTTACCGGATGCAGGCTTGGGAATGGAAACACCCTCCGGGAGACTAATCCGGCGACCATCCACTAACAGTCCGAACCTCGATAGTGATTCATTTGAAAGGAGGGTTCGGATGTCCCGTTCCTCGGCAGGAAGAGCTCTAATGGCTTCGACGGCCTCGGAATATCCTCGACCCTCAGGACGTAGGTTGATACCTGAAAAAGATGAAACAAGGAGTTAGAATAAGCATAGCTCCGGTTGAGCGTGAATGTTGACTCAGGGAGGAGACTTACTGCCTTCGACCCATCTCCTCGCGAAACCGGGTGGGCAGCGCACATAGAACCATTCCTGTTTGTACAGGGAGAATTTGCTACATACCCCGGTTAAAATCTGGCACTTGTGGTACGGCTCGAGGAACATAAAAGAGGGGCTATCTTTCCGCTTTTTGATCATGTAAATATATCTGATGTCGCCAGAAGTTGGAGGCCTTGAGAAGACAACCATGAAGAGTAGGTAGGTCACGTATATGAACGCGTGACCGTTTGGATGCAGCTGCGACGGGGGCGATGTCTATGTACTGCAACACGTCCTGAAGAAATAAATTGAATGGAGGCACGCTGCCCATCCAGCACATGGATTTGTTACAAGCGGTATATCCGACTGGGGGTAGGTGAGGACAATCGTGTCGCGACGGGACCAACACATCGGCAAAGGGGATTCCATGGATGGAGCATATTCGCCGAAGTGTGACTTCATTAATCTTCGAAGCCTGTGAGTCGATCGAATTGTCTAAGAGAATTGTTGCCTCCAGGGCATCAGGAGCTAAGTTATGAACAGGGGAAGTCGACGGATTTGAAGTGTCAGCGACTTCTTGCCTTGATGACGGCCCAAGCCTATCAGATATAGTGGTAGAGCTAGACTTTTTAGACATCCCCAATAAATAATGAATCTATCTAAGCGCCTATGAAAACTATACTTGAAAAACGTTCAACGTTAGAATTAACAGCATGAGTATTCCCCCCACGTGGTGTGTAAAACTAGTGCAAGCAATCGTGTATAAGCATTGAGAATCTGAAGGTTACAAAGATATGAAAATTAGCTTTGAATCATCGCCTTCGAAGACCGTCATCGCTGACTGTTTCCTGGAGATTTGACCAGGCAACTGAGTGCTCGGCATTGGCCACTACTCGGCATGAAGGACTGATCGGCATCCAGGAGTACTCGGTGTAGTACTCGGCATCAGCTGGAACTCGGCATAAAGGACTGGTCGGCATCCAGGAGTACTCGAAGCGCACGGAATCCAGTAGGACTCGGCATCCACAGCGTTCGGCATCCGTAGTGCTCGGCGATCAGGAGACTCGGCGTCAGTTAGTGTTCGGCATCATTAGAACTCGGCTACAAGAACGCTCGGCATCCCATGGTACTCGACGTCAACCAATGCTCGGCGTCAAGAATGCTCGGCATACGAGAACGCTCGGCATCCCATGGTACTCGGCGTCAACCAATGCTCGGCGTCAAGACTGCTTGGCATACGAGAGTGCTCGGCATCAAGACTGCTCGGTATCAAGGAGAACTCGGCAGCATCTGGAGTACTCGGCAACAGGAGTACTCGGCATCTAGAAGAGCATTCGGCTTCGACTGACAAACTTCCCGCACTTCCCAAACATCAACAACATCGTTCGGCATAGAAGAGATTGTTCGGCATCAGGGTGTTCGACACACCTGGTTCGGCATACAGCGACCACTGCACTAGGGCTTGAGCGTTCGGCTATCCAACCCACTTGGGAAGTCCAGCCCATATTTGCCTTTAAATAGAGGGGCAGGGTCACAGTGAAATGGATCCTTTTTTGGGAGAGAAAACACCGGGGAGACTCTGCCATTTTCAAGACTCATCTTCTCTACTCAACAACTTCACTCAAGCATTTGATTCACGAATTGTATTTGTAATAAACCATAAAGGAAATCAATAAAGTTGAACAAAGTGGACGTAGGCAATTACGCTGAACCACTATAAATTTGGTGTTCTTACTTTCTGCATTTAAATTAGCATTGTCTTCTCTGTTTAATTTACTTTCATCACTTATATCTCTACACAATCTTTCTGAACGAGGTTAGTGACCAATTTTGGTGCTAACACTTTGGTGCTTTCACTGAGAATTGAATTCTCAGACCTCAAGGATCTGCTTTGAAGCTACTGGATTGAACAAATCCCCCAAAGAAGATCCGACTCACTGATAGGACATCCGTTGATTCTACTCAGAGTTCATACCAATAACTCTACAATGGCAAGACCACGTACCAGGTCAGCTTCTCACAATGCGGATGCCCACGAGACTGCTAGCGTGCAACAAGCAGGGCCTAGCAATCAACCAGCAATTCCAAATACAGGACTTGCCACTCAGGACCAAACTCCAGTTGTCACCAGAATAGAGTTCAACGACTTGATGAGAGAGCTCAGGGAAAGTAGGAGACAACTAGGAGAGCAGATGCAAGCCAATGCCAACCTGATGGCACAACTTACTCAACAGCAGCAACAGAATGTTGTGGGCAATCCCGCTGCTTACTCCTCATCTGACAGCTCTACTTCCTCTGATGAACCTCCCAGGCGCAGACGCCGTAAGATTGATGCTGCGCGAGCAGATGTTGCTGTTCGAACAGCTGGAGACCGCGACCAAGCAAGAGCTTGAAGCTTCAGGACCGGGATACAGATGGAAGATAGAGGCCCAGATCATCAAAATGCTAACGATGTCGAACCTCAAGGTGCACGATTGGCAGATCACCAAGAGAGGAGGCATCAGTATGGACAGGCGCGTAGAACAGACTCCAACCTTCCGCCTTCCATACAGACACCCGATCTGACAGCCATGATCAGGCAACTGATGAAAGAGAATCAGGGCTTATCAAATGATGACTGGGGAGTGTCAAGAAGTCATACTCCGTTCACGGATGTTGTGTTGCAAGCGGCGTACCCCAGGAAGTTTAGTATGCCTACTATTCCTGCATATGAAGGAAAGACTGACCCTAGACAACATGTCATGAGGTACGAATGGATGATGGATTCAGCCAGAGCGAATGATGCCACCAAGTGTAGGTGCTTTCCGATTACTCTATCTGGGATCGCTACTATGTGGTTCACCCGACTTCCTCCGCGATCCGTATCAAATTTCGAGGAGTTGGCAAAGAAGTTTATTGAGCAGTTCAGGATACACACTACGTGCCCAAAGGACGTGATGTCTCTGTCAAGTGTAATCCAAAATCCTGGGGAATCGTTGAAGGAATATTTGCAAAGATTCCACGTAGCAGCAACTGAAGTCAGTAATCCCAATGACCATGCAATTCTGATGGCTGTAATGAGAGGTGTGGATCCAGACTCTGAGTTTGGAGACTGGCTGGCAGGAAAACCTCCAGCTACGCTAGAGCGTTTCTACTCTAAGGCACACCAGTTCATAAGAAGAGAGGATGCTAGGTGGGTACGACGAGATAAGGCGCCAGGGCTTGTCCAAGAGTCAATAAAGAGCAACATCGCTGTGAAGCAATCGGGAGACATCTCGGGAAAGGTCCAAGTCAATGTCCAGAACAAGCCTGGGCAACCCAAGGAGTCCGGAGGAAGGAGTCAAGGGAAAAGAAAAGAAGCAGGAAAGTGGAAGTCGAGAATTCCAAGCTACAGCGAGTACACTCCGCTAAACGCCCTACTTGAAAACATTTACCTATCCACCTGCAATACTTTTCAGTACAGAAAACCACGTCCAAAAGAATCAACCGAAGAACAGAAGCGGACCGGGAAATATTGTCGCTTCCATGAGACTTATGGACACAATACGGAAGAATGTAGACACTTGCACGACGCTATCGAGAAGTTGATCAGGCAGAAGAAATTGCAAGAATTTGTGAAGGATCCACAAGAAGGAGGACAGGGAACGTCCAACCCAGGTCGTGCACCAGCTCCACGTCATCCCGAGGAGCCTGCCCGGACCGTTGGTAGACTGGTCATAAATACAATTATCGGCGGGCCTCACCCCGTGGATAAGAATTGGCAGGAGATGGAGCGATATGCAAGTTCCTTGAAGCATGCAGATTTTGAGTGTTGTTCGAACATGGAGGACGGAGCCCTTGCTAAGCAGCAGCGCGTAATGACAGACGATATTGTGTTCAGAAGCAGAGACGCTGATCAGGTAGAGGCTCCGACCATCGACCCCATGGTCATATCTGCAACGATCGGACCAGCATATGTAAAAAGAATTCTGATTGATTCTGGAAGTTCAGTCAACATCATCTTCAAGAAGGCCTACGACACAATGAAGCTAGAAACAAAAGACTTGAAACCATCCAAAGCTCGTATTCACGGCTTTAACGGCGCTGCCATTGATGCAGTAGGATATGTCGAGTTACCGGTTGAACTGGGACAAGGCGAGCGTCGGAGAGTGCGAATTCTACCCTTTGTAGTTTTGGATGTGGACTCTCCGTATAACGTTTTCTTGGGCCAGCCGGCCCTGGCGGAGTTTAGGGCAGCGTTAGCCCCGTGGTGTTTAACTTTGAAGTTCCCGACTGACAAAGGAGTAGGCATTGTTCACGGCGACCAAGCAGCTGGTCGTTCCTGTTATGTGGCCGAGCTCCGAGAGGCCCACCGGAGGGAGAAGGGAAAGGTTGCGGACAATCCCGTCCGCATCCTCAATGCGGATAATTGACAAGTAGTGCCCGAGCCCTGGCTCGGGCATAGTTCTCGGATCTACGGAGATATAGATCCGAGAGACGACGATGAGAAACCCAGGGAAGAGAAGGCGGCACCGGCTGAATTAACAATTGACATTTCAGTTAGCCGTGACGACCCTTCGCGAATACTGAAGATCGGATCACAGCTAGGCCCCGCAATGACTGAAGACCTTAGGGACTTCCTCCAGGCGAACCTTGATGTTTTCGCTTGGACGCATTCTGATATGTGTGGGATTTCTCCCGCCATCACGAGTCATATGTTGAACATAGACCCAAAATACGTCCCAGTCAAGCAAAAAAGGAGAGGAATGGATCCGGAGAGATCCACCGCTCTTGGAGAGGAGGTGGACAAACTCAAAGCAAATGGGTTCGTCCGCGACGCCCTCTACCCTGAATGGGTCTCCAACCCCGTGCTAGTAAAGAAGGCGAATGGGAAATGGAGGACTTGCGTAGATTATTCGGACTCGAACAAAGCATGCCCTAAGGACAGTTTCCCGTTGCCTAGGATCGATCAGTTGGTCGATTCCACCGCAGGACACGAGTTACTGTCATTCATGGATGCGTACTCAGGATACAACCAAATCCCAATGCATATTCCGGACCAAGAACACACCAGCTTCGTTACAAATGTCGGACTGTATTGCTATGTAGTGATGCCCTTTGGATTGAAGAATGCTGGAGCAACTTACTAACGTCTGGTGAATCGAATGTTCAAGGACCAGCTGGGTAAAACCATGGAAGTCTATGTGGATGACATGCTCGTGAAGTCACGACGGTCAAACGACCACATTCAAGACTTGGCTGAAATGTTCGACATACTCAGGTTTTATGGCATGAAGATCAACCCGTTGAAGTGTTCTTTCGGCGTTGCATCAGGGAAGTTTTTGGGATTCATCGTCAACGCTAGGGGAATCGAAGCCAACCCAGAAAAGATCCAAGCTATTTGAGATGTACAAGCGCCCAAGACTATAAAGCAGGTACAGAGCTTGAACGGAAAAGTAGCTGCGCTAAGTCGATTTATATCCAAGGCAACTGACAAGTGCATCCCGTTCTTTGACATAATAAAGAAAGGAAAGAGAAATTTTGAATGGACGTCTAGCTGTGAGGAAGCATTCCGGAATCTGGTGAGGCATCTGGAGAGCCCACCAATGCTATCAAAACCAGTTGACCATGAGATGTTGTACGTATACTTGGTTGTATCCCCACATGCGATAAGTGCGACTTTGGTACGAGAGGAGGATCGAGTCCAAAAGCCGGTGTATTATGTTAGCAAACGTTTAACAGGGGCCGAGAGGAATTACCCTAAAATAGAGAAATTGGCTTATTGCTTGGTGATTGCATCACGAAAGCTTCGCCCGTACTTTCAAGCACATTCAATCGGTGTTTATTCCGATCAACCCCTGAGGCAAGTACTCCAACGGCCGGAAACTTCTGGAAGATTGCTAAGATGGAACATCGAGTTGAGCCAATTCGATATCGCGTACTTACCACGGAGAGCCATCCGAGGGCAAGCGTTAGCAGACTTCATCGCTGAATTTACCATACCCATCAAACCGGACGATCACGACATCATTCCCCCCGTTCGATGGAAATTATACACTGACGGTGCATCAAACGACCGTTGCTCCGGCGTGGGCGTAGTTCTTGTAACTCCGGAAAACTGATCGATCTGTTATGCCCTGAAGCTCGATTTCCCGGCTACAAATAACGAAGCCGAATATGAAGCACTGATCGCTGGCTTGAAGCTCATCAGGGAACTCGGGATCGAATCAGTCGAAATCTTTTATGACTCGTAGTTGGTGGTTTACCAAGTACGGGGAGACTATCAAGCAAAGGGACGAAAGCTTGCTCCGTACCTCATTCAGGTCCAAGAACTACTATCAAATCTTGAGCGTTATGACATCTCACATATCCCGCGCGAACAGAACAAAGAAGCCGACTTATTGGCTAAGTTCGCGAGTACCGACGATGCGCAACAAATGGGATTGTATCCCGTCAAAGTCTTGCATGCCCCGAGCATAGACGAAATGAAAGTCGATTGCGTGTTGGGAACAAAAATCGAGAAGGAATCGTGGATAACCCCATTCAAACTGTACCTGACGACCGGGGCTTTACCAGGAAAAAGAAGCGAAAGACGGCAGGTCCTTCGAAAGGCCGCGCGATACATAATGCAGGATGGATCAATGTATCGAAAAGGATTCTCAGTCCCATTATTACGATGCATCGCTCATGATGAAACAAAGCGAGTCTTGAGAGAGGTTCACGAAGGGGAATGTGGCGACCATACTGGGGGGCAAACGCTAGCAAAGAAGATCCTCCGCTATGGATATTACTGGCCCACCGTAAACCGGGATGCCGCGGACTACGCAAGAAAATGCGACAAGTGTCAAAGATATGCGAAAATCCCGAGGGCTCCATCAACGGAACTCACACAAATGATCAGTCCCTGGCCATTTGCGATCTGGGGAATCGACATAATCGGCTCTTTGCCTCTATCCAAAGGTGGTGCGAAATACGCAATAGTTGCAGTCGACTATTTCACGAAATGGGCTGAGGCAGAACCTTTGGCCACTATCACCTCTAAGAAGGTCATTAACTTCGTTGTACGAAACATTATATGCCGCTTTGGCCTTCCACGCACCATCATTACAGACAACGGAACGCAATTTGAAAGTAGAGAGTTCAAAGAGTTCTGTTTAGAGTACGGCATCGAGAAAAAGTTCGCCGCCGTTGCACACCCAAAAGCTAACGGACAAGTCGAGGCCGTTAACAAAATAATCAAGTCCATACTGAAGAAGCGTCTGGAGAAGGTTGGAGGCAAGTGGGTAGATGAACTCTCGACAGCATTATGGGCGTATAGAACTACCCACAAGTCTGCGACCGGCCACACTCCGTTCGCCTTGGCATACGGCTCTGAAGCCGTTATACCCGTGGAACTTGAAGTTCCATCGCACCGAGTGACATACTATGATCCCAAGATGAACCAAAACCTCTTGCTGGAATCACTGGACTGCATCGACGAAAAGCGTGAAGAAGCTGAATTAAGGGCGGCGGCGCACAGACATCGAGTCAAGCGTTACTACGACGGCAGAGTCCGCCCAAGAATCTTTGATGTGGGTGATCTCGTTCTGAAATGAGTCTTCCCGGTACCATCACGCATGAATCCCAGCTGGGAAGGTCCATACGCCATTGAACGGAAGCTTGGAGAAGGAACATTCAAGCTAACGACCGTTGATGGCGCGACACTCCCCCGAGCATGGAACAGTGAACATTTGCGGCACTATTACATTTAGCATGTTTTCCTTTCTTGTTGTAGGCACTGTTATTTCCTGCATGTTTCCATTCAATAATGACTTAGTTTCCTTTTAAAGTTGTAATCAAGCAATTTAGTTGATTTTCATTAATAAAGGTTTGAAGCCATATTGTTTATGAAGTTTCTATATCTCTTAATTGGATGATAAATTACATTATCCTGCACGACATACAGACGCGTACGAACGATTCCAAATCTCCGAAGCCCCAGAGCGCGGATCGGAGTACTCTAAGTCCCCAGAGCGCGGACTAGAGTATAAACGATTTCAAATCTCCGAATCCCCAGAGTGCGGAGCGGAGTACTCTAAGTCCCCAGAGCGCGGACTAGAGTATAAACGAATACGAATCTCCGAATCCCCAGAGTGCGAAGCGGAGTACTCTAAGTCCCCAGAGCGCGGACTAGAGTATAAACGATTTCAAATCTCCGAATCCCCAGAGTGCAGAGCGGAGTACTCTAAGTCCCCAGAGCGCGGACTAGAGTATAAACGATTTCAAATCTCCGAATCCCCAGAGTGCGGAGCGGAGTACTCTGAGTCCCAGAGCGCGGACTAGAGTATAAGCGAATACGAATCTCCAAATCCCCAGAGTGCGGAGCGGAGTACTCTAAGTCCCCAGAGCACGGACTAGAGTATAAACGATTTCAAATCTTCGAATCCCCAGAGTGCGGAGCGGAGTACTCTAAGTCCCCAGAGCGCGGACTAGAGTATAAACGAATACGAATCTCCAGATCCCCAGAGTGCGGAGCGGAGTACTCTAAGTCCCCAGAGCGCGGACTAGAGTATAAGCGAATACGAATCTCCGAATCCCCAGAGTGCGGAGCGGAGTACTCTAAGTCCCCAGAGCGCGGACTAGAGTATAAACGATTTCAAATCTCCGAATCCCCAGAGTGCGGAACGGAGTACTCTAAGTCCCCAGAGCGCGGACTAGAGTATGAACAGTCTCAAGTCTCCAAGTCCCCGGAGCACAGTGTCAGCAAACCAAATAAAGACAAGAGAATCATTCAAACAAAAAGAAACTAAAATTTTATTCGGTAAGTCCAAAATGGGGATACACGATCACTCCTACAAAATTCAGACCTATACAAACTACGAGTTGTGGAAGATAAAAACAATTACAAAACTTAAGCAGGAAACTTGTTGAACAAGTGCATCGATTATTTCTTCGACTTCTTCTTCTTGCCTTCCTTTGGTGTTTCCGACGACTCCTCTCCCTCAGGCTTTTTCTTGTACTTTTTGCTTGCTAGAGAAATGGAGTCAGGAGTAGGAGACGGAACATCTAGTGGTTTGGACCTGCCCGGGAGAATGATTTATAAGGTCTGTTCCGCGGGTCAGTGAGTTCAAGAATTTCAGATTCAACTTTGACTTTGACCTTTTTCTTCTCCTCGTCGGCGAGACGGTCCTTCATGCTCATCTCTGAAGTATGCTTAGAGGCGCCGGTAATTTCAATTTCGTCGTTTCCTTCGGCAGGAGATGAAGTATCAAGCTTGTCATCATCTAGCGCCCCGATCACTTGAGCGTCTGGACCGGGAGTTACTCCCACGTGAGCGGCATCGCTTGTTTTCTCTATTTCCTCCTTGGCGTCATCGCTCCTCGGAGTTGGCTCGGCGTCAGAACAACCTACATGAAAATATAAAGAAAGGGCGTTAGAGCCAGTAATCATTGCTGAAAAATGACGGGATCTTTCAACTTCTAGAGAAAGAAGAATTTCCTACCAGGTTCCGGTTGGCTATCGGTGGCGCGTGGGGTTTCACCCTCTAGGATAGGTGATAGCACATGAGCACCAAGCCCGGGATCTTCGGGGTCATAACCAACATGCTGCTCGAATGGATCAAGTGTCGGTCGACCGGCCGATTGAGCGTCAGGTTGAGCAGTAGCATGAAGAGCAGTAATATTAACCCCAGACGGGTCAGCTTCATCATTCTTCTCTTTCAGAAGGGGAGAGCCTTTGCTGTAAAGTGACAATGCTGCGGATAAATCCGATGGCTCATTCCCCCTAAGGAACTCTTTCACCAAGGCCTCCTCATCAACCTCTTCGGAGCCCGACTCAATCTTCCTGATCCTTATCAAAGTTTCCCAGGCCTCAGCTAGGGACTCAAGGTAGCCGTCGCCCAAGAATGTTAAGTCGCGATGCATAAGGACACGGGCTCCATATTCAGCAATCAGCGGGTCAAACATGTTTTTGACCTCTTCCTTGCCGGCTTTCGCGGCCGCCTCGAGGCGAGAATCAATCTCCTCCACAGCCTCTCTCTTGCCCTCCTCACGGGCCTCATCCTTCATTTTCTCGACTCCAGCGAGTTCGTCATCGAGCTTCGTTTTCAGAAGTCGGGTAGCAACAATCTCATCGCAGTATCGTTGTGATTCTTCTTGAGCAGCTACCCTATCCTCCTTCTCCTTGGAGAGTAATTCTTTCAGCTCTTTGACTTGGGTGGCGAGCGCGTCCCTTTCCTTTTGGACAGAGTCTTTTTCTAGGGCGAGGGCACTGCTGCGCTGGACTGGTTCGTCAAGCTCTTTTTTGTGAGCCGCCTCTAAACGAGTAACTGCCTCAGCAGTATCTTTTGCGCTTTGTTCAGTGGCTTCTAGCTTCGACTTATACGAGGCAAGCTCTTCGTCTTGGAGCTTGATGATTTTCTTATCGCTGCCAGCCTCTAGGTTCAGGCGATCAATCTCGTGTTGATGCTCGACGGACACTTCCGAGATCTTCTCCACCAAGTGCACGATCGCGTCATGTTGAACATAGACGTTGTTGTTGCAGGCAATGGCACTTTGCTTCACGTGCCCAGGAATGTGATGGATGGCTGGGAGGAATTTCAAGCCGTCAAAACAGATTTTCGGAAACTTGGCCTTAAGGTCGACCATTTTTTCCGCAACAGTTGGATCCACTGCAGTAGTAGGAGGAGGAGGCTTTGAGAATTCCATTCTTTTATGTTGCTCTCGAACTTGCCTCGTACTCGATGAACTGGAGTGTTGTTCTCGAGCAGCATCAGACTGATAACCCTTCTGCGAAGACTTCTCTTTATCCGGCTCAGTTGGAGGAGGAAGATCGTGGGACTGGGAAGATTGAGAATGTGCTTTCTTGCGGTGAGACGACTTGCGAGGACGATTGTCCCTATCTTCATAATCACCTCGGTCCCTGCGTCTGCCTGAACCGGAATACCGTCCAGAGTGATGGAATATAGAAGACTCAAGTCCGTGAGAGCGGCCCATATCACCTGCAAAGAATGGAGATAACAATGAGTTAAGGAGAATTCACGAGTTAAAAAGACTTGAAGTATATTATGGAATGCGCATGTGCGTGTGTGTCCTAGTGTTCCCCCCAACGGACCCGTTCGTTTATCTTTGCTAATCGGAGTGTTGTCTCCTTGAGCCGGGAGTTGAACTCCTACATTGCCTCTAGCGGGCGAAGAGAATTTGAGAGCTTCAGGATCATCGAACCCGTAATTAAGTAAATCATCGGGGATGGACAGGTTGGACAGACCCCTCAGAGAACTTTCCAGATGCTGTGAGTAAGCCTCTTTCTCAGGCGGAATAAGTGTGACTTTTGAAGTGCCACCAACTTTCTCCTTCTGAACTTTATATTTTAACTTCTTCTTTCCCTTCGAAGGGGAGGACGACGTCTCGATGTCGTGAACTTCGACTGCCGGATTCTGAGCGGGACCCGCATTCTCACCCTGAGTTTCAGGGGCATCATCCTCTTTGCGCTCGCCTTCTTCGTGCGTGTCGGGAGCGCGGCGCGACGACGATCCGGCAAGTTTTTTCCCTTTACCGGATGGAGGTTTGGGAATGGTAACACCTTCTGGAAGGCTGATCCGACGACCAGGAGCCAGCAAGCCGAACCCCGACAGTGATTCATTTGAAATGATAACTCGGATGTCTCGATCCTCGGCAGGAAGAGCTCTAATGGCATCGACAGCCTCAGAATATCCTCGGCCTTCCGGGCGCGGGTTGATACCTGAAAAGATGAAATGAAGAGTCAGGAAAAGCATGACTTCGATCAAATACGAATAGTGACTCGGCAAAGAGACTTACTGCCTTCAACCCATCTCCTAGCGAAACCAGAAGGGCAGCGCACATAGAACCATTCCTGTTTGTACAGGGAGAATTTGCTATAGGCCCCTGTCAAGATCTGGCATTTGTGGTATGGCTCGAGGAACATAAAAGAAGGACTGTCTTTCCGTCTCTTGAACATGTAAATATATCTGATATCACCGGCGGTCGGAGGTCTGGAGAAGACAGCCATGAAAAGTAGATAAGTCCCATATAGAAATGCATGGCCGTTCGGGTGCAGCTACGACGGAGCTATGTCTATGTACTGCAGTACATCCCGGAGAAATAAGTTGAATGGAGGCACGCTGCCCATCCAACACATGAACTTGTTGCAGGTAGTGTACCCGACTGGGGGCAGATGAGGGCGATCGTGTCTTGAAGGAACTAACACGTCGGCAAAAGGAATCCCATGAATGGAGCATATCCGTCGCAGAGCAGCTTCGTTGATCTTCGAGGCTTGAGAATCGATCAGATTGTCTAGTAAGATGCTTGCCGCCAGAGCATCAGGCACCAAGTTATGAGCAGAAGAAGTCGATGGGTTAGAAGTATCAGCAGCTCCTTGCCTTGATGACGGCCCAGGCCTGTCGGATATAGTGGCGGAGCTAGATTTTCTCGACATCCCAAATAAATAACGAACCTGGCTAAGTGCTTGAGAAAACTATACTTAAAAAACGTTGAACGTTAGAATTAGCAACACGAGTTTTCCCCCCACGTGGTGTGTGAACTAGTGCAAGCAATTGTGTACAAGCAATAAGATTTCAAGGATATAAAAATGAGTTTCGAATCGTGGCCTTCGAAGACCGTCATCGTTGACCGTCTCGAAGAGCCCGCCTGGTAGTGGTTACAGTCCCAGATTTAGAAAACATGTAGTTTATGAAGTATCCGGCTTAAGTCTAATTTGACATTTATATCGTTCGGCATTTAAATGTTGTTCGGCAGTTGCATTGTTCGTCCTGAAAAGAGTTCGGCATGTATCTCGGTTCGGTTAAGTCATTGTCGATTGTTCGGCATGTATATGTTTGTTCGACATTTGAATGTTGTTCGGCATTGAGATTGTTCGGTCTAAATTCTGTTTGGCAATCGTGTTGTTCAGCCTCGATATTGTTCGGCATCTAAGAATGTTCGGCTTGAGTTTTTGTTCGGCTAAGTTATTGTTCGGCAATTGTATTGTTCATCCTAAGTATAGGTCGGCACGTATATTGTTCGGCCTAGGCATTTATATTGGTCGGTATTTTTGGTGTTCGGCGAATATAGTGTTCGGCAGTTATATTGTTCGGCACATACATTGTTAGGCCTAGGCGGTTATCTCGTTCGGCATATATGGTATTCGGCAGTTGTATTGGTCGACATATGTGGTGGTTCGGCATTTATAATTAGGCATTTATGTTGTTCGGCATGGGTGACTGTTCGGAAAAGCATCGCCCGGCCAAAAATCTCGTTCGGCCGGGACCATACCCGACATCCTATTTGGCTTAAACACACCGTCCTCCACAGTGACTTCATTCCCTTTTCTTTTTTTTTTCTTTCCTTTCTCCATCCACACCGAACCATCCTGTTCGGCATTCTAACCAACTCCAACCTTCCGCCGCATCGTATGGCTCTAAAAAAAATCCACATATCACCTGTGTCTCGCGTCGAAACCCCTTTAAGGATTTAGTAGAGGGATTGTTACCTATGTAATAGATCACGACTTGAAGAAGTTTGGGGTTGAGGACCGCGATTTTGTTCAGCGCCAAGTGGGTTATGAAGAGTTGTTAAGTCTTTGTAGGCTGGTAACAAGTGAGTTTCTCGAAGACAAGATAGGAAAAGTGAGCGTGAAAAGAGAAGGAGGAAGAAGGCCTCGACTTTTATAGACAGAAAGGGAAGTCGAAAAGGCCATACCCGGTGGAACCGGTCAAGGTCATGTCGTTCGGCTTCGGCCCATAATGGTTCGGCACTGAAGTATTGCTCGGCTAGGAGGCATCGTCCGGTTACGAATGTCTCGTTCGCCAGTGGGAACACGCTCGGCACACACCTGAATCGCTGGAATACTCAAAGGTGGCATCTCCGCTCGAGGTTAGCCAAGGGTTTAAGACGAGACGAAAAGGTTGTATGATTCAAAGCGTACCACGTTCGGTCACGCGATACACTTTGGGGGGCAAGTGTTTCCTGGAGATTTGACCAGGCAACTGAGTGCTCGGCATTGGCCACTACTCGGCACGAAGGACTGATCGGCATCCAGGAGTACTCGGTGTAGTACTCGGCATCAGCTGGAACTCGGCATGAAGGACTGGTCGGCATCCAGGAGTACTCGGCAAAGCGCACGGCATCCAGTTTGACTCGGCATCCACAGCGTTCGGCATCCGTAGTGCTCGGCGATCAGGAGACTCGGCGTCAGTTAGTGTTCGGCATCATTAGAACTCGGCTACAAGAACGCTCGGCATCCCATGGTACTCGGCGTCAACCAATGCTTGGCGTCAAGAATGCTCGGCATACGAGAATGCTCGGCATCCCACGGTACTCGGCGTCAACCAATGCTCGGCGTCAAGACTGCTCGGCATACGAGAGTGCTCGACATCAAGACTGCTCGGTATCAAGGAGAACTCGGCAGCATCTGGAGTACTCGGCAATAGGAGTACTCGGCATCTAGAAGAGCGTTCGGCTTCGACTGACAAACTTCCTGCACTTCCCAAACATCAACCACATCGTTCGGCATAGAAGGGATTGTTCGGCATCAGGGTGTTCGGCACACCTGGTTCGGCATACAGCGACCACTGCACTAGGGCTTGAGCGTTCGGCTATCCAGCCCACTTGGGAAGTCCAGCCCATATTTGCCTATAAATAGAGGGGCAGGGTCACAGTGAAATGGATCCTTTTTTGGGAGAGAAAACACCGGGGAGACTCTGCCATTTTCAAGACTCATCTTCTCTACTCAACAACTTCACTCAAGCATTTGATTCACGAATTGTATTTGTAATAAACCATAAAGGAAATCAATAAAGTTGAACAAAGTGGACGTAGGCAATTACGCTGAACCACTATAAATTTGGTGTTCTTATTTTCTGCATTTAAATTAGCATTGTCTTCTCTGTTTAATTTACTTTCATCACTTATATCTCTACACAATCTTTCTGAACGAGGTTAGTGACCAATTTTGGTGCTAACACTGACCATCTCAAAAAGCCCGCCTTGTGGTGATTACAGTTCCAGATTCAGAAAACGTATGTTAATCTAAGTTCAGATTTATGTCTACTAAAGCTAGGAAGTTAATGATCCGGGTCAGTTTCATATATGCTAGTATGCTTAGGTCCTGGTCCTTGTTTTGCTATATGAATAGGCATGGTTAATAAGTGTTCGGCCTAATTCCTGCTCGGCTAAAGGTTTCATTCGGCACGCATGGCTAAGTTTTGTCCGGCCAAAGTGGTTTTCAGCATTCACAATTGTTCGGTGAATTGTGGTTTGGCATTTATGTTGTTCGGCCCTTATATTGTTCGGCATTTGTATTGTTTGGCATTTGCATTGTTCGGCATTTATGTTGTTCGATATATATTGGTTCGGCATTTAAGTAATGTTCGGCCTTGGTATTGTTCGGCTGGAATATAGTTCGGCCTTGGTATTGTTCGGCATTTCAGTAGTGTTCGGCCTTGGTATTGTTCGGCTGAGATATTGTACGGCATTTTAGTAGTGTTCGGCCTTAACATTGTTTGGCATTTACGTTTGTTTGGCTAAGATATTGTTCGGCATTGGTAATCGTTCGGCATCCCACTAATTCATGCCTTCACCTTAGCCTTCCATTTCACTGTCCGACGCATGATAACATATGCCGAACCAGAGTTATACCGTTCGACACCCTTACCACCTCCAACACTTCCACTTTTCTTTCTTCTCCTTTAGCTTCGATTCGGCGCGAAGAAGCTAATCTCCCAATGATCTTATGTGCGAACACTCCTGGTCATTCCTCCTCGCCTTGCATCGTTCAGCAATAAAGACGACCTAATCAAAAGTTTTCTACATGACCCACTCGGATGTCTCGTGTTGAAACTATTTAAATCGTAGAAGGGGTAATACCTAGTTTGTAGATCGGAGCTTAGGAAGGATTGATTAGGCTTTAAGTCTGATTGACTGGCGAGGATTGCAAGTCTTTATGGAGTGACAGAAGTAAAAGTGTAAAAGGAGAGAAGAGGGGAGGTGCCTGGTTTTATAGGGAGAAAGTGGAAGTCGAAGGGGCTATATCCGGTAGAACCGGTCAAAGCCGTAGCGTTCGACTTCAAAACGTAGAGTTGCTCGGTACATGAGGAACGTTCAGCTTCGAACGTATCATTCGGCATTTATACCACATCAGGCGCACACCACAACCACTGATATTCTCAAGAACGCATCTCCATTAGAAGTTAGTAAAGGATTTGAAACGAAACGTGGAGGTTACGTAATTCAAAGCGTATCACGTTCAGTCACGTAATACACTTTGGGGGGCAAGTGTTTCCTGGAGATCTGACCAGGCAACTGAGTACTCGGTATCCAGGGGTACTCGGCATCTAAGGGTGATCGGCATCCAGGGGCGCTAGGCATTAGCAAGCGCTCGGCATTAGAAATGGACGGCCAGAAGCAACGTTCGGCCAGATACTTCATTCGGCCAGAGGCATCGTTCGGCTAAGGGCTTCGTTCGACTAGAAGGCTCGTTCGGCCAGAAGGCACGTTCGGCCAGATACTTCGTTCGGCCAAAGGCGTCGTTCGGCTAAGGGCTTCGTTTGGACGGAAGACACGTTTGGCCAGATACTTCGTTCGGCCAGAGGGCACGTTCGGCTTCGTTGGCTATTCAGCCTACTCTTCCCACACGACAAGCGCCCCGTTCGGCATGGAGAGTGTGGTTCGGCATCCAACCGTTCGGCCTGTTTGGTTCGGCATATAGCGACCACTCCATTTGGGCCAAGGTGTTCGGCGGCCAAGCCCAACTGGGAAGTCCAACCTATCTTTGTCTATAAATAGAGGGGCAAGGGCACAGTGAAAAGGGACCTTTTTTCGAGAACACTGGGGAGACTCTGCCGCTTTCAAGACTCATCCTCTTTACTTAGCAATTGTATTCAAGTGTTTGGTCTATGGATTGTATCTATAATCAATCATCAAGTAAAGCAATAAAGTTTAACCTCAAAGTGGACGTAGGCAATTACGCTGAACCACTATAAATTCGGTGTTCTTATTTTCTGCATTTAATTTAGCATATTCTTCCTTATTTAATTTAACTTCATCACTTATATCTCTACATAATCTTTCTCAACGAGGTTAGTGACCAATTTTGGTGCTAACATATGTAATACCACAAATTTATTAAATGTACTAAAGTTTAAAATTCTAATTTTAGAACCAAAAGTTCACTCACCAAAAATCTTTGAAAACTTGAAATGCTTCAAACTTGTAAAGCTTGGAAAACCATACAAAAATCACTCGAAAAAGGGTCATTTTCCCCTTGATGTTTGACCATATTACTCTTGGAATTTTGATAAATCCACAAAAGAAAAGTTCTTTAAATTCTATTCTATATAATTTCAAAAAAAGAATCACTCGATTTGGATTTCTTTTGATGGAGATATGGTCAATAGAAGGAGTGGTATTTTCAGATTTGATAATATGGGTCCGAAAATAGTTATGAAATAAATGCATTTTTGACATAGTTAGGCTCAAAATTTGAAGAAGTGATATAAATAAAAGTTGTATCCACTGGAATTTTAAACTGTTCGAAATAAATAATTTCTCCATTTGGATCGGAGAAGAGGAAGATATGATAGGAGGAAAAGGAGGAAAAATAAAGAAATGGAAGTCTATTTATAAACAAGAGAAAAAAGATACTTACCTACCTACCCTTGTACTTCTACCCTCCACATTGTTTTGCACCTCAACACCCTCCACCACACATCCCATTTCAGCCCACCACCTTGTCCCACCTCCTCATCATGTCAAAGAAAACATGTTTAAACATGTTTGCCTATGATGTGATACTTGCTTTTACTAAATTTTTATTTTATAGTATCTTTAGTGTGTGTATATATATAGACATACATATACCTATCTAATGCATACATACATGAATACATACATATCCTAACTTATTTTCAAATTGAATTTGTATATTTATACTGAAGGGTTCACAACATTTTCGGTAACTTTTAGCTGACAATAATTCAAAATTCGAAAAACGAATTCCGGACGCATTTTCAATCTTTCTTCGAACTAATTATTTTTATAAACAAAATTTAAAAATGATTTCACCATCATTAGTTATTATTTAAAAGATTTTTTTCATTATAATATATATATATTGAATATTTAAAATTAATTAAATATTCGTAAATCAAAATAGTGAAATTTCGGGTCGTTACATGAGTACCATCTCTTACATTTATAGGACATTATATGCGAAAGATATAGGTTATTAGGTTGATAACAAGTTGGCTTTGAGCATATATTTGGAAAGCATTTTTATTTATGCTTGAGGAAAGCCTTTGGGCTTATATTAGAAAACACTTATGATGTAGGTATAATACGTAAGACATATTCCTATTTAAATTATACTGCCCAAGTACTAATATAGTAAGGCTCAAGATTTTAATTCAGCAGACATATATTGTTCTGACTCCCTCCTCATTGCAACATAGGCTAAGAAGGGCAATGCTGAAGGCGATGACGTTAATGACACTTGTGGTAGTAGTCTATATATTTATTTTTTAATTTCTTTAGTTTTTGATGTACCCATAAAATAAAAATGGTGTTTTAATTTTGGAATATTGTACCACGGATATGTAACTCGATTGTGGATATTTTGTTAAGGTTTTCAATGACATTTTGAAATTTTAATAAAATAGGTACTGTTGTTATTATTATATTTTTTCCTTCCGTTGTGAGATTTTGAATGCATAGATAAATAGCTCTATATTATTCTTTTTTATCAACCATCAGCCAGCTTTGAGATGGGTCTAAGTTTTGATGGGCCTTTTTTGGGTCAGAATTTAGGTCCATTTAAAGGCGGGTTGTTGTAGTTCCCCTGGGATGAATGGTAACCTTAGATTGACTACCTTTTTTCAAGACATCCTTCGGAATATTTTCTACATTCGGAACACCCAGTCTTCCTTTCATCCTAATCTATCCGTTCGAGTCTATCTCAAACACTTATAGGTCCTTAACATATGCACCCATAACCAATCGCCTAATTATTTCAGCTAACAATGGGTCTTCTCTTTAACTTGCAACTATTATGTTTATAAGGGTTGGATGTACTTTCAAACTTACTACCATCCTCGGATCTTGACTTGATCCTGCATTTATTCTATAATATACTCCAAAAGACGCCAATATCTCTAACATCTTCCATTAATCCTCAATCATAGCTAATATCCTATTCTAATGCTTCTTACTCAAAGCATCCGTAAACTTGTTCCCCTTTCCTGGCTTATATTCTATGCTAAAGCTGTATGCTTCCAAGAATTGTAGTCATCTCTCTTGCCTCATATTCAACTTATTTTGAAAGAATAAATACTTAAGAGACTTGTGATCTGTATATAAATCGAACCGCTCTCCTAAAAGATAATATCTTTAAAACTTAAGTGCAAAACTACTGTTGCCAACTCCAAGTCATGAATCGGATATATAACTTCGTGCGGTCTCAACTGTCTTGATACGTAAGCTATTACCCACCCTTTTGCATCTGCACCGCTTCTAAACATGCTTCATGAGCATCTGTATATATTATCAAGTCTTGATTCCCAAAGGTTACAATCAAGACAGGAGCATTTGTTAATAACTTCTTTAACTTTTGAAATGACCCTTCACACTTATCAGTCCATGCAAACTTCTCATTCTTTCTAGTCAACTTAGTTTAGGGAGCTTCTATACGTAAGAAATCATGAATGAATCTGCAATGATAGTCATCCAATCCCAAGAAACTTCTTATCTCCATGATTGTCTCTAGTTTCTTCCAACCATTAATAGCTTTTATCTTCGATGGATCCACTACTATTCCATTCTTCGACACAACATGCCTAAGAAACTTAATTTCTCGTTTCCAAAGTGAGTTTGAAAACTTCATTTTTAATTTGTATTATCTCAACGTTTCCTACTGTCACGACCTGAAATCCAGCGTTCTAAAATCGACATCAAATACTTCACTTTATTCGAATGCTGGAGATTCAAACGTTGGATTTTGAGTCGTGGCAAGTGGTATCAGAGCTATTCAAACAAACCAAGGCATTCAATTCAGGTTTACCAATCATAAGCAAGATTAATTAATCCCATAATTAAAGTTAATTTAATTAACTCAAAATGAATCAATTACTTATGAATTCATTATCTAATCCTCTTAATTATCATTAATTAATTACAAACCATTTGATATTAATAAATGAAATTAATCAATCAAACTTAATTATCCATCTTAATAAATTATCCTTAATTAATTAATTATCCCTTAATTAATCACATAAATAAATTAACCTTAAGTTAATTACATAATTAATTAACCCTTAATTAATTACATTAACAAATTAACCCTTTAATTACTTATATTAAGTAATTATCCTATAATCATTTGATTAATTAACCTTTAATCATTAATCAATTATCCTTTAATCATAAATTAATTAACCTTTAATTAATTAATTAATTAACCTTTAAATAAATCACATTAATTAACTATCCTTTAATTAATCACTTTAATTAAATATTCTTTAATTACATTAGTTAATTAGCCTATGATTACTTAAGTCCTTGATTAATTTAAGATAAACATTATCTTAATTAATTACTTAATTAAATCATTTAAAACTCATTAAATAAACCTTGGAAATAATTTATCATTAACATATGAATTAACTTAAGACTTTTAAGTTAATTAATAAATTAAAAATATTATTTAAGATAAACCATTTATCTTAATCACTTACTTAATTACGTCATCAAATTCCATTTGAAACACTTAGGAATAATTTAAATAATTATCCTAATTCAAATAAAAAAAATTAAATTTCAAAACATTTGTTTTCATATTTTATATATAAAACTTGTTTTGAAAAACTTGATAAACACTTTCTTTGAAAACTTGGAATTTGTATAATTTCTTATACTTAAAAACTTGGTCAACATTTTCATAAAAACAAGTACATTTTCTTTTGCTTTTATAAAACTTGATAATACACCAAAGCAAACCCGAGCCAAACCCGCTATCTCCCCGAGACCAAACCCTTTCTTTTTAAAACCTTTTCATGTTTTAAAATTTAAAACCTGTAACACTCACGAACACACCCGCATGCATACTCGAGCCACACCTTCACTTTCCCGAGCCCTTCCCCGAGACACCTTCTTCCTCTCAAATTCAACAGTAACAAACCAAACCTCTGATACATACTGACACAGGTGCACGTGCACACGAGGCCCGACCACCTCCGACCAAGGCTCTTACCTCCACCGAGTCGCCGACCTTCCCTTCTAACGCCACGACCACCCAGAACTCTGAATCGATCACTAAATCGAAATCAAACATGACAGCACCCAACTAGAACTAAACTGTCACCCAAGAAATCACCTCGAACTGCCACCTCCGGCCATCAGAAATCATGCAATCGCGTCCAGAGATTCGTTTACAACCCACGCTTCGTTTCCCCCTGCACCGATCGACTCTGGTGCATTGATGTCGCCACAGTAGTTCTAATTCCGACCTCAACTAAAACTTAGGTTTAAACCCTAGATCGACTACGTTTGTCCTCCACGATGATTGGAAATTTCCCTGATCATTTTTCCCGAGTTCGTCAATTACCCAACTATCCTCAATGATGAACACGAGACCACATCACCCTTCGATCGCCAAAAATCGAAGAAAGATCGATTTCTGTTCAACTCGCAAGTTCTCCATGAAAACACACTTAAAAATCATGATTCCACTTTTAAAAATCATCGTTTTCGAAACGTTTTAGATTATGTAATTGAAACAAGAAAACATGATATTTGAATTTTGACATAGTTTAGAGTTTTCACTGTATTTTCTTGTTTTCCAGCAAACCACTTGATAATTTTATTTGAAAATAATTTTAAAAATTAGATCCTGTAAATTCAAACACTTTTCATTTTGACATCAAACTCTAAAAAGAATTAGAGAAGGAGGGATTGAATTTTTCTGTAAACCTGGAACAGAGGCATCTATGCCTGTAACACAGATATGCAAAAAATCTTTTACATGTATACCTATACATACAGGCATATTTAGATACATGCAAACACTTCTCACAACATTATATTTATCATTTATCACATGCATCAAGATTCAAGCTTTAAAACAGTAGTTTACTCACCTGAGAAATGAAGACAGAGGACTGGAAATTTTGAACTTCTGGAATTGATTTTGAAGTAGAAACTTGAAGTTATAGTTGATCTTGAAACTAATGTTTGAACTGCAACTTTGATCTGATGTTTGATTTAGCTGAGATGATCTTGCATTGATTTTCATAGGCTTTACTTTGTTGGATTTAGCTTTAATCTGAAACTCTTGTTTTTGAAACTGGACTTGGTTTTACTTTTACTTTGTTTTCAGTTTTGTATGTTTTGATTTTTGAATTGTTAGCTTACTTCCATATTTTGATTTTCTATTGCATAGCTTCAGGTTTTTATATGTTTGCTTTGATTTTCATTGTACTGGTTTTGATTTTGAATCATATCAAAGAAAAATGAAATGGAAGGAGAGGTAGAAATATATATAAAATCTTGTTTCTATTTTATCTATTACTTAAAAATAAAAATAAAATAATGCCATTTGTAAACTTGCATAATAATTTCTTTACACTTGTTAATCTCTTTATTGAAATGCTTACAAATGTTATTTACAAAAGTTTTTATGTTTAAACCCTTAATTAGTTTTATATTTACATATGTATTCATATAGTTTTTTATATATTTTTTTTAAATTGTATTTTATATTTTATGAATAGATTTCCTTTATAAATATTTATATAACCTTTTAGGGAAAATAATTTGAAACTTATTTATGCATAAATAAATAATCACATTCACATATATATATTCAAAAGATAAAATTCTAAATCCAATTTATTTTTAAAACTTTTATCTTTGAATTCCAAATTCAAAATTCCTTTTACAATGTATATATATACATATATATATATATATATATACAAACACATATTTATATTTGTTTTGGAAATATTTTCAAATAAATTTCACAATTTTATCCAAAAATTGTATTAAATTACAAAATTAAAATTGCTTAAAAATGGGATCGTTACACCTACACTAACCTACGATGGACTTCATGGTTTCTCTCATTCTTAGAATACTCCAAAATTGTATCAATGAAGACCAACATAAATCTATCAAACTGGTTCATAAGATCCATGAAGAACGTTGGTCAGTCCAAAAGAAATCACTAACCACTCATTTTGTCACCAACCAGTTTAGGTCGATACTGACCTGAATATTTGGGTCCAGTGGCTATGAGACTTCCAAGGAAGGATGTTGGTACTTTACAGGTCATGCTAAAGGTGTTTGTTTATTCGCTTATGGTTCGATGGTGGTGTAGTAGCACGATAGCTTTGGGACTTTGATGATGGTAACTCGATGATGATTGGAGTTAGGTTCCGATGATGGCAGCTCGATGTTGAAAGGAGTTGTGAGAGTGATTGTCCATAAAGGGAGGCTTCTTGGAAGGGTGACCCTTGGATAGACAGTCGAATGGTTCTATCGTGGAATAAAGTAATGTGTAATAGTTCCTTGAGGATAATAGAAATTAGGTGGAGCAAGGAATAGGCTCGGATGCATGTGCTAATGATAGTGTTTTCTAATGTACTCGAAAGTGGGGATATTGTGAGGATGCTCATTGGGTACTTGGAATGGTTACTCCAAATCGGTGGAATGGATCCATATACCCTAGACTGGTGGAATGGGTCTAGTGTTGGCTTTGTGTAGTGCGCGAGTATACTGAATACTAGGATTTACCCACTAATCCATGGTAGAGGAATGGTCATACGAGTTATCATATATATAGTGCACATTGGGTGACAGTAAGGACTGTTTGTTGGATGTCATGTTTGCTTTGGTTATTTTCTTCCATAGTCTATCACTCTAGGGATGTCATTGGAGATAGGTATTGCGGATAAGGATATCTAGACACCCTTTATTGTACTTAGGTTTTAGTACACTTTTATAGTGTTTGTGAATTAACATATTATGTTCTTATGTGCTAACTCTTTGGTTGCAAGGACATATCAGGTATGGTTCGTATACCCTTATTCCTTACTATATCAACTTAGGTAGTATTTCGAGATTCATTTATCACTCACACCAAACTATTATTTAAGTCGAGATTTTATGCTTTGCTTCTTATTATCTCGGATACTCTTAAATGAGTAGACTAGATATTAGTCTAGGTGATACACGGTGGCTGCGCAGAGGGCGAGTTGGATGGAGCTTTCTCGTATCATACAAGGATATACTATTACTTACTCCATTATATAACACTGTAGAGCCTAGGCAGTGTTTGTTGTACTATTAAGATAGTTTTATTTGCGTTTATTTCCATTTGTATAAACTCTATTACTATGTTATATAACTCTGTGGATTTGTGCTCTGGTATTTGGTTCACTTAGTTACTACAGTCTCTTCTATTTTATATATGAGGCGTTGTGAGCTAAAAGACAGGTTTATGATGTTTGGTTTCTTTTAACCCTTGACAATCATCCTACATTGGTTGTGCACTGTAGCAATGCATTATTCAGTTATATTAGATGCCATTGGTGTAGGGCGGTCGTCATACGTCTGTTGAAACAGAAATTCTAAATAATGATTTCAAATATGCTATTTGCACTTAAAAACCAAAGTGTCTCGAAGTAAGTGGGAGCAATTTTGAGTATGTAGGTTATTGGATATGATCCAAGAATTAATACGAAAGTATTATTCAATGGGCATCAGTGTTAAGCAAGTATTTTGATAGAAAAATCAAATATTTTGATTTTCAGTCAAAATGCAGAGGGAACGTGTGTTTGTGAGAAAGAATATCAATAGGTGCTAAAATATTTCTAAAACCATAAATAAACATCAAACTTATAATTATTAACGATGTGCCTGTGCTTAAATCATTTTAGTTTCGCTATTTAATTCTCGATATAGGATTCAAAAAGACATCCTTTATAATTAGTATAAAAGGATATTGGGAATGTACCAAAGTGATATACACAAACATTATATTAAATTGTTTAATATGGAGCATGTATGTAACGACCAGTAAATTTTTAACTGTTTTAATAACGTATTTAACTGAATTTTGTGAAATTTTAAGCAATAAAATTTTGAAATAAAAATTTAATATTTGGAATACGTCTAATTAGACATAGCAACTGGTAAATTTTCATCAGATAATTTAGAAGTTTATTTTCTAGTGTAATTTTATTCCAATTTATATCAGTTAAAATTGATGATAATAAATTAATTTTCAAACCTAAATATTTTTCTATAGAAAATTTCTAAATCCTCTTCTGAGTAGGACGTCATCTTTCCAAAATTTGGACTTCTATTGCTCCGTTTATCTTAATTCTGATCAATTAGCAGCATTTTCGTACCGATTATCGACTTTTTATCGGATGATCGTACCACTAATATTTGTGTACCGTTTTGACCGTCTAGTCGTGCTGGTCTCCGTGGTATATTCATCTGTGTGCTTCGGTGTTCGGTACGTGGTGGAAACCGTGGAATGGCTAGCCATATCGGTATCCGTTTTAGTCCTTTAGGATTCCGATGTCCATTCACTTGACCAACGGTTGAAAAATAAATGGACACTGCTTTTAATATTCCCAGAATTAACTATCGATTGTGACAATTAACATTTGGTTGATATTTATTTCTGACCCTTTGTTTTCATTGAACTATTTCATTTGTGAATATATTGGAGCTATTTATTTCGAGTGCCAGCTGTTGCTTTTGTTTTTTTTCTTCTCTGTAGCCTTTATCCCCTTTGTCTGTCACTTTGAAACAGCTGAAGCTTTCACCAACTAATCAAACCCGTGGCCTTCCCCTCCATTTCCCCAAGTCGAACCCGTGCGAAACTCCTGTTTTCCCCAAGCAGCGTGCACGCGCCTCGTTCTCTTCCACTCATCATTTATCTGTCGAGCTCAATAACACCAAAGCCATAGTTTTTCCTCCTCCTCCTTGTCGCGTTTCACTTTCCACTCAAGCTCGCAACCTCTCGCTTTCCCCAGCCCTTCGCTCGAACCACCACAGGCACTCTCCTTCCCCCATAGCCTACGGCTCTACTGCGTAAACCATCTCGCCACGTCCGCCCTTCCACCATGCTCTGGTCCACACTTATCTTCGCTCCCTCATCGCCTTCTCAGGCCCCTGACCGACCCGACCCCAGCCACCCTAGCATCCACCGAAGCAGCCTCCTCCAACACTAGCTCCGCTTTTGCCTCACCCTCACAAGCTCCACTCCGACCATGTCCACGCCTCAACCCACCGTTCCACCTACGCCTCAGCTCGCGTGTGTCATCCTTCTTCCCCGTCTCTCCCTCTGTATTTTATAAAAAGGTAAACAAATCTTTTTAGTTTTGTATATATATATAAAGGTTATATAAGTGTTTATTTATATTATATATACAAAAATGGCTATAATGTTAAATACATAAGTTATATATACTATATTGATTATGCGTTTACATATAGAAGTTCTGTTATATATTTGGGTTTCATGTTATATGTATTATTTGGTAAGGTATATGAGTTTATAGTTATTTATATACTTACAGTGATATAGGTTGTTTAATGATTTTACCTATCAGTATACAAATTCTAGTTTCTGTTATATAGAAAAGTTTGTCTAAGTGATATGTAACATGTTCATGTTTTATGTATGAAGACTTATATTAGTGTGTTTGGTTATAATAATATATATATTTATACTTTACCAATGTTAGTATATGATATTTAAATTATATATCCGTGAACATGTTTTATATATTAGTTGAAATATATTTTGTTGAGTCTTATAATATACATAAGGTTTTAGTTTGGATTTGTTTATATTTGTACAGTATAAATAGTAGGCGATAGTGTATTATATATGCATACGACATTTTATATATATACAATGTATGCATATATAACAGTTGTTCATATTCTAGGTACATATATAAAGTTATATGTTGTATAAAATATAAGTTGGATTTGTACAAAAAAAGCATGGGTTTATCGATATTATAATTTCGTAAATACTGATTTTATATAAACAATTATATGATCTATTTTTATATATTATAGAATTGGAAAATCTGGTTCGACAATGAATATATGTTGTACTATTTATATATTTACAGTAATATATACTGATTTTGTTTAAATATGATATAGACAGTACTTAATGTAGACGGTGTTTATAAGGTTTAAAAAAAATAAGTTATATTAGTTTGGGTTACCTGTTGGATTAGATAGGGTCACTGAGTATACATATGTATCTATTTATACCTTATGTACGTTTGTATATATATTTGTTAATTTTATTTTAAGTTATATGTTAGTTATAATATATTCTGGTTTGCAGTATTCCTAATATTTTAAAACGGAAAATATATATTGTTGGAAACTTGTAATATAATCGCGTTTGTATATTTTCTACTTAAGTTTATACAACTTTATATATATGTGTGTATATATAATATAAAATTTCATCGCATAATGTCTATATGAGTATACATTAATTGGTTTTCAAAGATATAAATATATAGAGACTTTGTTCGAAGTGTTGAATTAAACTTTAATTTGAGATATATGATTAAATTGATTTTATTAATAATAAAATATTATACATTTTTCTGTCATATCAAAATGGTTCTAATTCGTTTTCATCAAATTCTTATCTCTCAGCTCTGTCGAATTCGTGCCAATCTAGCGTTGCTTTGGAATTCGTAACTTGTTGTGTTGTCTATCTTCTCTAGTCTCCAGCCTCGAAAGGTGAGCAATCACTCACGATTTATGTTCTTATATTTATTAAATTTGATTTCAATTGAAACGACAATTGAAATATGCTGCTATTAGTTATTTACATTTGCTATATATATGCCATCATCTGTATCTGTTCACCTGTGACATCTGACACCATTATTTGTTATTTATATTGCTATATATACGCAATTATCTGTATCTGTTCACCTGTGACACCTGACACCATTATCTGTTATTTATATTGGTGATATATGTCTGTTATATTATTATCATATCTCTTATCACTCTGCAAGTTCCCTGTTAGTATAGAATTCACTATGGGTTGAAATGATACATACCCGAACGATCTGTAGAATAGGAGAAAATCGATATGGGTTGAAATGATAAACCCAAGCAATTTTCATTGAATTAAATTTGGGATTACGGGTTGAAAGGATATATACCCATATATAATTTAATTTACGGATTGAAATGATAAATATCCGTATCACTTGATCATAGGGTAGAAAATTTTATACATACACCGTTGGTCTATATATATAAATATTTTGAAAAATGATTTCTATGGTTTTGAAAAGAAATATATGGTTTTAATAAATATTGATTTTAAAGATTTATTAAAGTTGATTTAATAAAGTTGATTTGAATCAGTTTAAAATATGTTTAAGTATTTATGTAAAATTTATATTTTCAAATATAGAGTTTATAATGTTTCAGGTTGAAAGATAAATTTCAATTTGATTTGGAATTTTAATTATTTAAGAATTATACTTAAATAAGTTTGATTTGAAATCTATTAAATCTGAAATTTTAAGATATGTTTTATGACTTGAATTTGATTAAAAAGTGGCTTAAATGAATATTTCAAACTTATATAAATTTAAATGGGATATTTTGTTTATATAAATTTGTAAATTGAAGTTGTATTTAGATGTATTGAAATGATTAAAGAAATATCTCAGAAACTAAATGAAATGAAATTAAATTGAGATATAAATGGAATTATCAAATTTAGTTTTTGAAATGTGGAATATTTAAAGCTTTGAAATATATTGAAATTTAATGGTTTATTTTGTATTTCAAATCTGTATTTGAAATCGTTATAATTCGAAATGATTTATTGAGAAATTGAATTGAGTTGAAATTTATGAATTGAGATTGAATTAAGTTGAATTTGGAAGTCGAGTTAATATGAATCGATTTGTGAATTTGTGGAAGCTATTTTATTTTATAAAGTATTTTTTAACTATATCTAAAACTATTTATATTTTACTTTATAAACTATTTTAATATAAACTATTTTATATAAACCATTTTCAATATGTATTATTTTATTATAAACTAGTTTAACTTATAACTATTTTATATAAACTATTTTTATTTCATAAACTATTTTATTTTATACACTAATTTTAATATCTAAACTGTTTAAGAGGAAAGTGTTATGGATTCCAAAATGTTATGATTTCAAGCTATAGTTTCAAAGTGTTATGAATTTCAAGGTTTTGATTTCCAAAGTGTTTTGATTTTAAAAGACTTACAATTTTGAAAGCGATATAACTTTGGAAAGTGATATGATTTTGGAAATGGATTTATTTGAAGTGAAAATGATATCGTATGGATATGGTTTTGAAATGGCAATGATATTTTGGTTTTGAAATATAAACTATTTTGAAAGTTTATTAAATGACCAATCGGTGTAATAAGTACGTAGTTATTGAAGAGTCCGGGATCGGTTAGGGACATACTCTCTGTCTAAACCGAAAACCACTTTAATAACTATTATACGCGGAGTGTGATCCAGAATGAAGTGGTTGGAATGATGACGTTGCTTGATTTGAAGAAAGAGAACGATAATGGATGACCTTGACACTTGTGTCAAATTGGAAATGACTTAAACAAGAGCCGTGCCGGGCCAGTGAGGTTAGCTACCTCTAGCGGACACACTTCTTCGTAAACTACTCATTACTTGTTTTTGATTGGTGCGCACCCTTGAATTGGGAGTGTTGTTTCGCGGTGTTGCGATCATTGCGGCGATGCGTTCTCACCAGTCCGGATCAGGCAAACGGTAGTTTCACTACCTTGGGTATTGCCTCATGTGCCTTGTCATACTCGTATCCTTATGCGCGACCACTACGATTTGTTTTGTGTTATACCTATGGAGTACTCCCTGATAGCCCACTAGTTTACGGTGGAGTTTACAGTGCTGTATAGACTATGATGCTTATATAAAATGTGTTAAGGGGGATAATGGTAACGCCTTAACGCTATTTTGATACTTTATATTACTGATAGGCATTATCTACTTAGCGTACACTACTACATAGTAAATAGTTTAACGGATCCTTAGAGGATGGTTATCCCAAACATCCTTTGAGTTACTTGTATTTTCAGTTGTTATTTCACTTGAGTTGGATTTATTGATATAAGAATGTTAATCCTGACTCGAGTGTTTTGTGTTTTGCTTTACGCTCGGGTCAGACTGTGTGTACCAGTATTCGAGGCTCACCTTTGGAGTTGGAGCTTCGCTTGGAGATCCAGCTATCTATCCAGCTTTCAGATATTCAGTTGATTCAAGTGATGTACTCTGTTCTTGTATTTGACTATTGTATTCGAGACTTCTGTTGTATCTTGTTTAACTCTGTTATATATATATAGTAGCTTCATGAACTACTATTCTTTTGTTTCCGCTGCACTATTGTTATATTAATCTGTGTCTGTGATTTTGTGATTATTTATTTACTGTATATGTTGAGATTTTCCAAATTTAAATAACAATCTGATATTTTGAGAAATTCAATTCCGGCATGTATGGATGCGAATGGTTGAAAATATTGGTTTGTTACAGTTGGTATCAGAGCTTTGGTTTTAGGCAAAATTCAGCATATAGAGTAAATTTGATTATAGAATTACTTTCGTTCGAACTTGAATTCCTTCTTCTTCGATTCGGTTTCCTTTGAATTTTGGAACGTTCTCCTCGGTTCCAAAATTCATCCTTGTCTCCCACTATTCGTGTTTTCTGATTCCGGGGTATCCCATGACTCCACTTCGAATGATTTCTATAATAAATCGGCGGTCTCGCCAATCTTTGAATGATTTGTAAAGGAGTGAAACTCCTTTACAATAGGCATTGATTTACCGAAGATTTCTGTATCCTCGGTTTACGATGCAATCTATCTCCTACTATGCCTAAATTCTATCTCTTGCGATCGAATGTCGATTTGCCTCGGAATTCAGCATCGATCTTATTCTTTAAGTCATGGTCAACCCGGTTAAGGTTGCTTGCGATTTATATAAACTTATCCATCTTCCTATTTTGTTATTTAATCATCTTATCTTTATTTCGAACCTACTTTCGAATCAAAATTCTCTTTGATTTGAGTCTATCAAATTTGAATTACTATCCTTGATTTGAAATCCATTCTTGTATCGTCGAACGAGGAAGTGTATTTGTGAATTAACATTAAAAATGTTTTATATATATATTGTGTTGTTTGAGTTGTTGATGTTGATTTGGGTTTTCGATCGATTCGTCTGATCAACGCTATCGATAGGATTTCCAAAACTCTTGAGCAGAGAAAACTGACACAATATTGTTTTCAAATTTGGTAAATAAAATAAATTTTGTGTGATTATATTATATATAAGTAAATTTTCTAAATTTTTAAATGAATGGGTCAACAAAATGGTAATGTTTGATTTTTATTTATTTTTTGTAAACCATTGACTATTCCAATATGATAAATAAATGAAATTATAGAACATGGTTTAAGATTTTAATTAGGAATTAAAATGGATTTAAATTAGAATTTGAGAATTTAATTTCCGGTGATTTCAAACTTTGATTTGAGAGTTTTAAAGTGTATAGTATTTAAAATATTTTCAAATAGAAATCATTTCAAATAATTTAAATGTCTAAATTAGTGCTCTCCTCCATTGTCGCTGGAAAATAATTTCGATGATGACGGCCGCATCATCGACATTCATTTTCGAGTTTCGAAGTGGAGAGGCCATTCAGTAGTTTTGCTACACTTTTGTTTTGGAAATTGAATTTGATTCAAAAATTTTAAAGTGTGGCTTGATTTATAATATATAGGTATATGGTTGTAAATCTGATTTGATATATATAGCATATATATATATATCTCTAAATTATTTGAAGTTAATCGGAAATTTAAAATTCTTAAAATTATGATTTAAGATGAAACCAAAATTTGGAATAAATATTTAAACTTGAATAATTGAATTGGGAAAATTTTATTTGTAAATTATTCAACTACATTCTAATACAACTTACCTAAATCATTCTGAAGTTGAATATGTAATCGGATAATATACAATATAAAATGACTTAATAAGGAAAGATTTGAGTGTTATAATAAATGTTATGCACTTAAATTTTATTATAAATATGTTAATAGAGATAAATAAAATAATAAGTTAATTGAATAATAGATGAAACAAATAATTTTTTTTTGAAAGAATTAATAAATTGAAATTAAATTAACCTATGGAAATACCTTGAATTTAAAATCAATTATTGAATATAAATTAAATTAAATTGAAATTTATATGGTTTAAATTAATTGTTTTCTTTTGTATTTCAATCTATTTTCTTTCTGGTTGTTTCTATTCTCCTACCTCCTTCCTTTTCGGGGACGAAAAGTTTTGAGAGGAGGAGAGTGTAACGACCCGTAAATTTTTAACTGTTTTAATAACGTATTTAACTGAGTTTTGTGAAATTTTAAGCAATAAAAATTTAATATTTGGAATACGTCTAATTAGACATGGCAACTGGTAAATTTTCATCAGATAATTTGGAAGTTTATTTTCTAGTGTAATTTTATTCCAATTTATATCAGTTAAAATTGATGATAATAAATTAATTTTCAAACCTGAATATTTTTCTATAGAAAATTTCTAAATCCTCTTCTGAGTAGGACGTCATCTTTCGTTTTTCAAAATTTGGACTTCTATTGCTCCGTTTATCTTAATTCTGATCAATTAGCAGCATTTTGGTACCGATTATCGACTTTTGATTGGATGATCGTACCACTAATATCTGTGTACCATTTTGACCGTCTAGTCATGCTGGTCTCCGTGGTATATTCATCTGTGTGCTTCGGTGTTCGGTATGCGGCGGAAACCGTGAAATGGCTAGCCGTATCGGTATCCATTTTGGTCCTTTAGGATTCCGATGTCCATTGACTTGTCCAACGGTTGAAAAATAAATGGACACTGCTTTTATTATTCCCTGAATTAACTATCGATTGTGACAATTCACATTTGGTTGATATTTATTTCTGACCCTTTGTTTTCATTGAACTGTTTCATTTGTGAATATATTGGAGCTATTTATTTCGAGTGCCAGCTGTTGCTTTTATTTTGTTTCTTCTCTATAGCCTTTATCCTCTCTCTCTGTCACATTGAAACAGCTGAAGCTTTCACCCACTAATCAAACCCGTGGCCTTCCCCTCCATTTCCCCAAGTCGAACCCGTGCGAAACTCCTGTTTTCCCCAAGCAGTGTGCACGCGCCTCGTTCTCTTCCAATCATCATTTATCTGTCGAGCTCAACAACACCAAAGCCACAGTTTTTCCTCCTCCTCCTTACCGCGTTTCATCTTCCACTCGAGCTCGCAACCTCTCGCTTTCCTCAGCCCTTCGCTCGAACCACCACAGGCACTCTCCTTCCCCCATAGCCTGCGGCTCTACTGCGTAAACCATCTCGCCACGTCCGCCCTTCCACCATGCTCTGGTCCACACTTATCTTCGCTCCCTCATCGCCTTCTCAGGCCCCTGACCGACCCGACCCCAGCCACCCTAGCATCCACCGAAGCAGCCTCCTCCAACACTAGCTCCGCCTTTGCCTCACCCTCACGTGCTCCACTCCGACCAAGTCCACGCCTCAACCCACCGTTCCACCTACGCCTCAGCTCGCGTGTGCCAGCCTTCTTCCCCGTCTCTCCCTCTGTATTTTATAAAAAGGTAAACAAATCTTTTTAGTTTTGTATATATATATATAAAGGTTATATAAGTGTTTATTTATATTATATATACAAAAATGGCTATCATGTTAAATACATAAGTTATATATACTATATTGATTATGCGTTTACATATAAAAGTTCTGTTATATATATGGGTTTCATGTTATATGTATTATTTGGTAAGGTATATGAGTTTATAGTTATTTATATACTTACAGTGATATAGTTTGTTTAATTATTTTACCTATCAGTATACAAATTCTAGTTTCTGTTATATAGAAAAGTTGGTCTAAGTGATATGTAACCTATTCATGTTTTATGTATGAAGACTTATATTACTATGTTTGGTTATAATAATATATATATTTATACTTTACCAATGTTAGTATATAATATTTAAATTATATATCCGTGAACCTATTATATATATTAGTTGAAATATATTCTGTTGAGTCTTATAATATACAGATGGTTTTAGTTTGGATTTGTTTATATTGGTACAGTATAAATAGTAGGAGACAGTGTATTATATATGCATATGACATTTTTTATATACAATGTATGCATATATAACAGTTGTTCATATTCTAGGTACATATATATAAAGTTATATGTTGTATAAAATATAAGTTGGATTTGTACAGAAAAAGCATGGGTTTATCGATATTATAATTTCGTAAATACTGATTTTATATAAACAATTATATGATCTATTTTTATATATTATAGAAATTGGAAAATCTGGTTCGACAATGAGTATATGTTGTACTGTTTATATATTTACAATAATATATAATGATTTTGTTTAAATATGATATAGACAGTGTTTAATGTAGACAGTGTTTATAAGGTTTAAAAAAAATAAGTTATATTAGTTTGGGTTACCTTATGTACATATGTATATATATTTGTTAATTTTATTTTAAGTTATATGTTAGTGATAATATATTCTGGTTTGCAGTATTCCTAATATTTTAAAATGGAAAATATATATTGTTGGAAACTTGTAATATAATCGCGTTTGTATATTTTCTACTTAAGTTTATACAACTTTATATATATATATATGTGTGTATATATAATATAAAATTTTGTTCGCATAATGTCTATATGAGTATACATTAATTGGTTTTCAAAGATATAAATATATGGAGACTTTGTTCGAAGTGTTGAATTAAACTTTAATTTGAGATATATGATTAAATTGATTTTATTAATAATAAAATAATATACATTTTTCTGTCATATCATGATGGTTCTAATTCGTTTTCATCAAATTCTTATCTCTCAGCTTTGTCGAATTCATGCCAATCTAGCATTGCTTTGGAATTCGTAACTTGTTGTGTTGTCTATCTTCTCTAGTATCCAACCTCGAAAGGTGAGCAATCACTCACGATTTATGTTCTTATATTTATTAAATTTGATTTCAATTTAAACGACAATTGAAATATGCTGCTGTTAGTTATTTACATTTGCTATATATACGCCATCATCTGTATCTGTTCACCTATGACATCTGACACCATTATCTGTTATTTATATTGCTATATATACGCCATTATATGTATCTGTTCACCTGTGACACCTGACACCATTATCTGTTATTTATATTGATGATATATGTCTGTTATATTATTATCATATCTGTTATCACTCTGCAAGTTCCCTGTTAGTATAGAATTCACTATGGGTTGAAATGATACATACCCGAACGATCTGTAGAATAGGAGAAAATCGTTATGGGTTGAAATGATAAACCCAAGCGATTTTCATTGAATTAAATTTGGGATTACGAGTTGAAAGGATATATACCCGTATATAATTTAAATTACGGATTGAAATGATAAATATCCGTATCACTTGATCATAGGGTAGAAAATTTTATACAGACACCGTTGGTCTATATATATAAATATTTTGAAAAATGATTTCTATGGTTTTGAAAAGAAATATATGGTTTTAATAAATATTGATTTTAAAGATTTATTAAAGTTGATTTAATAAAGTGGATTTGAATCAGTATAAAATATGTTTAAGTATTTATGTAAAATTTATATTTTCAAATATAGAGTTTATAATGTTTCAGGTTGAAAGATAAATTTGAATTTGATTTGGAATTTTAATTATTTAAGAATTATACTTAAATAAGTTTGATTTGAAATCTATTAAATCTAAAATTTTAAGATATGTTTTATAACTTGAATTTGATTAAAAAGTGGCTTAAATGAATATTTCAAACTTATATAAATTTAAATGGGATATTTTTTTTATATAAATTTGTAAATTGAAGTTGTATTTAGATGTATTGAAATGATTAAAGAAATATCTCAGAAACTAAATGAAATGAAACTAAATTGAGATATAAATGGAATTATCAAATTTAGTTTTTGAAATGTGGAATATTTAAAGCTTTGAAATATATTGAAATTTAATGGTTTATTTTGTGTTTCAAATCTGTATTTGAAATCGTTATAATTCGAAATGATTTATTGAGAAATTGAATTGAGTTGAAATTTATGAATTGAGATTGAATTAAGTTGAATTTGGAAGTCGAGTTAATATGAATCGATTTGTGAATTTATGGAAGCTATTTTATTTTATAAAGTATTTTTAACTATATCTACAACTATTTATATTTTACTTTATAAATTATTTTAATATAAACTATTTTATATAAACCCTTTTCAATATATATTATTTTATTATAAACTATTTTAACTTATAACTATTTTATATAAACTATTTTTATTTTATAAACTATTTTATTTTATACACTAATTTTAATATCTAAACTGTTTAAGAGGAAAGTGTTATGGATTCCAAAATGTTATGATTTCAAGCTATAGTTTCAAAGTGTTATGAATTTCAAGGTTTTGATTTTCAAAGTGTTTTGATTTTAAAAGACTTACGATTTCGAAAGCGATATAACTTTGGAAAGTGATATGATTTTGGAAATGGATTTATTTGAAGTGAAAATGATATCGTATGGATATGGTTTTGAAATGGCAATGATATTTCGGTTTTGAAATATAAACTATTTTGAAAGTTTATTAAATGACCAATCGGTGTAATAAGTACGTAGTTATTGAAGAGTCCGGGATCGGTTAGGGACATACTCTCTGTCTAAACCGAAAACCACTTTAATAACTATTATACGCGGAGTGTGATCCAGAATGAAGTGGTTGGAATGATGACGTTGCTGGATTTGAAGAAAGAGAACGATAATGGATGACCTTGACACTTGTGTCAAATTGGAAATGACTTAAACAGGAGCCGTGCTCGGCCAGTGAGGTTAGCTACCTCTAGCGGACACACTTCTTCGTAAACTACTCATTACTTGTTTTTGATTGGTTCGCACCCTTGAATTGGGAGTGTTGTTTCACGGTGTTGTGATCGTTGCGGCGATGCGTTCTCACCAGTCCAGGCAAACGGTAGTTTCACTACCTTGGGTATTGCCTCATGTGCCTTGTCATACTCGTATCCCTATGCGCGACCACTACGATTTGTTTTGTGTTATACCTATGGAGTACTCCCTAATAGCCCACTAGTTTACGGTGGAGTTACAGTGCTGTATAGACTATGATGCTTATATAAAATGTGTTAAGGGGGATAATGGTAACGCCTTAACGCTATTTTGATACTTTATATTACTGATAGGCATTATCTACTTAGCGTACACTACTACATAGTAGATAGTTTAATGGATCCTTAGAGGATGGTTATCCCAAACATCCTTTGAGTTACTTGTATTTTCAGTTATTATTTCACTTGAGTTGGATTTATTGATATAAGAATGTTAATCCTGACTCGAGTGTTTTGTGTTTTGCTTTACGCTCGGGTTAGACTGAGTGTACCAGTATTTGAGGCTTACCTTTGGAGTTGGAGCTTCACTTGGAGATCCAGCTATCTATCCAGCTTTCAGATATTCAGTTGATTCAAGTGATGTATTCTGTTCTTGTATTTGACTATTGTATTCGAGACTTCTGTTGTATCTTGTTTAACTCTGTTATATATATATAGTAGCTTCATGAACTATTATTCTTTTGTTTCCGCTGCACTATTGTTATATTACTCGGTGTCTGTGATTTTGTGATTATTTATTTACTGTATATGCTGAGATTTGCCAAATTTAAATAACAATCTGATATTTTGAGCAATTCAATTCCGACATGTATGGATGCGAATGGTTGAAAATATTGGGTCGTTACAATGTACGATATGTTCCTTATGCATTGGCAATAGGAATTATCATACATGTTATATTGTATGCAATATCACATTTTGCTTATGTATTTGATATATAAACCAGTCATTTAATCCACATTAAGATTACTATATGATAGTTTAAATTTAGTATTTACAAAATACTAGAGAATTGTTTATATTAAAGCCTGGAATAGGCACTATAATCTCAAAAATAATAATTTCTGGACTATGAAACCTGATTCCAATTCTAGTTATCACTGGAAAAATATATTAAAGCATAGGCAGCAATTTTTACCTATGGTTCAATGTGATAAAAACAACGCTTTCTGGTTCTCTCCATGGTGCTCATCAGGTATGATTCTATCTTCTCTTGTTGACTACAATCTTATCTCCAACTCTGGTATCCCTCTTCATGCGACTGCTAATGACTATATCACTGATGATGGTATTCAATTGCCCCATGTTTCCTCGTCCGCTCTGATTTCTGTATGGATACATATCAGAGAAAACTTCTCTAAACCCAATTTAGAAGGTATGGCATGGTGTGATAAATCCCACAACATCTCTAATGTTTACAATTCCATTATTTGAAGCACTTCAAATTCTAAATTTGCTTGGCACTCTAGAATTTGGCAATCGGGATCTAAACCAAAGCATAACTTACTTCTCTGGAAATGCCTCAATAATGCTCTGCATACTCAAGACAACCTAGTGAGGAGGAATTTCATTGATCACTCTAAATGCATCCTTTGTAACCGTGCTCCTGAGAACGTTGGCCATCTTCTTTTCAACTGTCTCTTCTCCTTTCAACTTTGGCGTCGTACTCTATTACACTTAAATGTTCATCCGCCTGTCCGTAACTACAAGATTGAATGGATTCGTATCTTCAAAGCTACACGATGGAAAACGCAATCTTCCATTTGCCTTCTCAAATACCTCAAGTTAACGGTGGCTGCCATATGGGAAGAGAGAAATAATCGCAGATTTGCCAATAAACACTCTTCCATATCTATTGTGTTGTGCAAAATCATTAGTTAATTTGCTTTTTTTTTGATATTTTCATGCAGTCTGTCTGCTTGCGTCTATGCCTTTGTATTTTCCGTTTTTTTTAAGCTTCTCTAAGCTTTGTATCTTTTTCTTTTATGTTTCTAATAAAAGTGGACTGCCCACTCAAAAAACAGGCTGGCCTTACCAAATTTTAGAGAATTGTTTATAGAAATAATGAACTTCTTACAAAGGAGTGCGCAGACTCGAACTTCATAAGTGATATCAAGTGTAGTGCTAAGTTTATATTCAATCTCAAGTTAAGAACTTTAAGATGGAAATGTTCCAAATAATAAGTAGTGACTGATTCAACCAAAGATTAAGTACATTGCCTTGAATATCGTTGTAGTATTACAAGTATAAACAAATGCATAAATATATAGCTGACCTTAGGGTGATTCTAAATGTTGAGAATCCCATGTCATTGTTATAAAATAACAATGTTGTGATACAGATCATGAAAGAATATAAAACTCATTGATAGTCAGAAACATACTCTAAAAATTTCAAAATATGAAGACAGTTTATCAATGTCAGGGACGGTTGATTGATAGGGTAGATAATTAAAATGGAATGCCATCTATTCATAAATGGACTGACCCAATTAGCTTTTGAGAAAACCGATCAAAGGAGTTAGACTAAAATTCCATAATTGACCCTAAGTGCAAGTGGGAGATTGATAGAGTTTCGGGTACGATTTGGGGAGATTATATAATTTGTTACATATATCTAACTTGATAACCAATCTTGTTCAAAATAAAAGGTGTTTTCTTTTTATTGTATACTTATTATATTGTGAAATTAATTAAGTGATTAGTCTTAGGTATATTAAATAGAAAATCCTTAGATGGTATGTTATATGATAGTAATTACAATGTGTTGTAATCATGATATATTTATCACATTAAAATAATATATTATTTTAAATATTCCTAGTCAAGATGTTTCCAAATAGGATATCGATACATCCTTTTAGACTAGAGTAAGTAATGCTCTCTAAATGTTGAGCAGTGTATAACTCATGGCTACTGAGGGCAATAAGGGGTTATGTACTGATAGTTATTAGATAACTATGAAATTACTCATTCGAGAGTTTTCTGTTGGTTCGTATAACTAAGGTCAAACAGAGGATCTTGAAGTGATGATGTTACACATCCTTCAACTTAGGAATACGGTGGAAGTGGACAATCCACTTTGATTATAGTTAAGTCATGGCATGACGTCCATCGAAAGACTATAGTTGGGTCTGAGTTGAAGTAGGTAAAGTGAAATACTATTCAATAAAAAAATTCATCTTCTTAGTTATATAAGTATATCACAACCAGTTATTGTCAACTCCAAGCCAAAGTCTCTGGTCAAGCAATATGGTTAATAATAATTTTTATTATTGAACCATGGATTTTATGTTTGGACTAATAAAGTCAAATGTGGATAATGTTGGAATTTTGACCAAAACCAAATTCTGTAAGACCTAATGTGATATAGTGTAACGAAGGTAATTGGTGTAAGTAATCGTTGCTACTAGGTATCACTTATAATAATAATATTAGATTCTTACCAAAAAGTTATGTAAGTGATAGATACAACCAAAATGTCATACCACTAGCTGAAGTGACGTATGAACATTACTTGAATTGTTCGATATTAATTACTGATTGAACTTACATCATTAAGTCACACAACCGTAATGATGAATACTGCGAAAAACATTGATATTTGAATAACATTAGTATTTAATAAAATGTGAATATATAAAAGTTCTGTATGCGCTTATCGATATACGATATCGATAAAATATTTAAATTTTATTTTAATCAATTGATACTAAAGTTTTCTGGAAATTTTTGAGGGTCCATGTGGTATCATTCTTAGCCAACCATACTTGGTAGATGAAGGTGGGGATTTAATGAGACTTCATAGGGAATTAAAGGAAGAAGGTTTTAAGGAAGGAATTGGAAATGTTTCAATCATTCCTTTAGAATAAACCTCCCTTCATTTCTTCCATTTATTCTTCATAACAAATTCACTTTTCCTTCTCTTTCTCTCCTCCTCTACCTTATTAGCTAAAATCATCAAGGCTTATAAGGGAAATTCCTAAAACAAAATCAAATCAAATAAATGCAAAAGGTGGTGCTTCAGATTATTGCAATTTTTTGAGGTGATTTAATCAGATCTAGGAGATTTCTTCATTCAAGGTGCATTCAAAAGGAAATATTAATAAGGTAAAATTCATTTAGCTTTTTATCTATATATTACATGATATTGTAGATCTGGTGGTTAATTCATTCTAACGAATTTATATATACATCTGATGCCCCTTATAAATATACAAATGTGGATCTTAAAGCATTTTAACATGTTATCATTTGTTTTAAATTGATACTGATATTTGTATTAATGATTTTCAATGATAATTTCTATTAGTTTTTATTTAAGTATAGATCTAGTAATTGATTTATTGTTTTGTATATTATTTGTTCAATTGTTAATGATAGCTTCCATTGATTCAAAATGGGTTTTCTATTTTAAAACACACACATACATAAGTATACATACATACATACATATACATATATACCTCTATTTTAAGACACACACTTGTATATGTGTATGGTAAAGCAATTTAGATTATTTTACGTTAAAATGGTTTTTTTTAAATTATTTTATAAATATACATACTAATAATAAAGGAGAATTTTATTAATGTATAAATCACCATAAATCAACACGGTAGTGTTGTTAAATATAATATACTTTTGGAAAATTACTACTATATGTAAAATATCTATATTTATCTTACTTTGAATTATTAACATATACATATGGATTAAATTTGGATTTGTAGATTAAGATCTGTTTCAAATTGTTTTAAAAAATTAAGTCGTTACATGTTTTGGAAATAAATCTTGAATTCAAAATAATTGAATTGGAATTTATTTAGATTTAATAAAGGATTCATTAAATATATATTTGAAATATATTTAAACATATGTATACATACACAAATAAAATTTTAAACAATGCTTTAGGCAGCCAATTCATGTATAAAGGGAGAAAGTTTCTATTATGGTATAAATCCCAACATCCAAACACGTACATAGTAACTTCGTACATTATATGATATGTTTTGCCCACACAATGTGCACTAGAGTGTATTTGAGTATACTCACAATATATGCCAAGTATAAATTTGGTCATTAGTTTTATTTAATAAATCAGTTGATTTAATTAAATAGAGACAAACGAAAGGGTTTTCTCTCTAAATAAAATAAAACCTTCCCTTGATTAACTAAATAAGTTTAAAAGATAGAAATGAAAGGATTCATTCTCTAAATTAAATTAAACAAGTAATTGTTACATACATTTACACACAAGATTATATTTGATATAATCTACTTTATACAAATATATTACTAATTAAAATATAAATAATTAAAACCTTTTTTAAACAAAAATAAAAAAATAATATTTTATTTAATATTGTATTAGATTGGATCTAATAACCCCTTATACATCATAGGCCTAATAGACTCAAAATAGTATTATTTTTTTGTTGCAATCTACATATTTCACCCACATTCGATTGGTCCATTTCCTTTAAAAGATAACATAGCAGATCCATTCACTAAGGCGCTTTCTCAGTCTAATTTAGGAAGACCGATTGAAGACATAGGGATGAAACTTCATCATTGGCCACAAGTGCAAGTGGGAAATTGATAGGGTTAAGGTTGCGCCTTAGGGACAATTATGTAAATATTTATATAAAAAAACATTATACACATTCTTATTTGAAATAAAGTATGCTTTTGGTTTTATTTTCTTTTGTATGTGTTGTTACATAAAGATATGAATAATGATTTAAATACACTAACCATATATAAATAGAAAAACTTAGGAGTATTTTGTTGATTGTAGTTACAAATGTGTTTGTAATCATAAGTATTGAATCGATATCTACTTGCATCTTAAATGTTTCTAGTCAAGAGGTATCAAAAAAAGGATATCAATATGTCTATTAAGACTAGTGTACACAATGCTCTTCATAAGATGAACGATGAATTACTCAGGACCATTAGGAGGGCACAAAGGGGTTACATACTTGTGGTTGCTTAGAACAATCACAGAACAACTTTACGAGAGAGTCTTTTATGAGTTAATACGGCTAAGTCAAATTAAATCTCTTGGTAATGACGTACAACAACCGTTAGACTTAAGGGTATTGTTGATCTTAAGTAGGTAGGATATACTTTGATTATGGTCAAGCACATGGCATGCCGATCATGTTACGAGCATAGTTAGGTACATGATGAACTACTTGAAGTGAAACACTACTCAAGAGAGATTTATATAAGTTTCGTATCACCATAATTAGTAGTTGACCTAAAGTCAAAAATCTCTAGCGAGAGTAAATCGGTTAATCAATAAATGTTATCAGATTGAATCAAAGGCTTAAATGTGGTCTGCACGATTAACTACGGATATTAATATGGTTTTAAACCTTAGACCCACCTTTATATATCTTAGTGATACAGTATTGACGAAAAGAAAATGTGTATAAAATGCCTTACTAGGTGCAACTTGATATGGATTAAAAATTGGATTTTGCCTAAATGATTTGTAAGTGATTGAACTTATGCCTGATACTGTACTTTAGAAAGTTCATACACGCTTTAGAATTTAAGCTGTTTAAATAATAATCGAGGACCAAGTTCACATCGAAAAGTCAACATAACCATGTTTTTTGTTTATTTCTAAGTACGACCAACGTGAAATTAATTTATAAATATTATAAATTAATAATAAAATTAAATATAGATGTTTTATGAATAATTATTTATTTGAAGCCTGAAAATTATTTAAAATGACATATAAAAGCCATAGTTGATTTAATTAACAAATGCAATAAATTAATTAAATAAATGATTTAATTGTTAAATATTTTAGGCCCAAAGTTTGGAAGCCCAAACCCTAGTTATGGTCGGCCATAGCAAGAAAGAGGAGAGGGGAGATTTGGTCTTCAAGTGTTAGAGAGAAAGCGACTAGATATTTGTGAACTAGTTGACTATAAATAGTCACCCTTCTTGGTGTCTATTTACACTGAACAAAAACCTAACCCTAGCCTCCATTACTTACGTTGGTGAAGCTAAGTGGACCTAATTATATCCTATAGCCAAGGATAAAGAACAAAGGTGTTCAAGGAAGAAAATAAATAGTGACCAAAGTATTCGATATTCCGTTGGATCTCGATAAGGTAACGTCCTATTTTAGTTAATTCATATATGTGTATATTTTAATGCATGCTCCCCAGTACATGAATATATAATTCAACCATAATTAAGTAAGAAAATATTTTTGAAACAAAATATATATATAATTTAATATTTTAATTAATGACTAAATATTAAAATATGCACATATAAATATTCTCGGCTTTTATAAAAAAAATTATTTTATGTTCGGATCTATAAATACATACCTATAAACAAATTTTTTTATATGTTAAATAATTTATCAATTATTATATTCGATTTTAAAATAAATAAAATCGTGTTTTTTTAGATTTAAATAAAAAAATTAAAATTTTATTTTCGGTTTAATTATATATGTGTGTAGCGCTTAGAAATTATTTATAAATAAAAATTCAGAGCAACTGTATAAAAACATTTTTTCATTTGGAAAATTCAGATATTTGTAAAATTGGAATATTTGAAGAAATGATATATATATATACATAATAAAATGGATTAAATGCTCTATTCTTCAGTTTGGCTTTGCGAGCCAAGTTACAAACTATTTGTCAATTATAAAATGCAGCTTTCCTGTTGAGAAAAAAATATTCAATAATTTCAACTTTACATAATTTTACACTAAAACATTCCATTTTTAGGGCAAGATCGAAAAATCATGGTTATAGAAAATCTCCTTGTTTTCATCAATCTGCTTCGTTCTCCCCCTTCTAGCTCCAACTCTCCAACGGTTGTTGTTCTTATGCTGATGAGTTGGTAAGCTTCTTCTTTGGAATTCTACTAGCTATAATTTCCACATCTTTAGAAATCATTCCGGTGAGATCTATTTCTGATTTATCTTTGTTGTTGAAAGCCCTAGAATTTCTTTCCCTTCAAAGGTGCCATACGGACGTTATCAGGGTAATTTTGATGAATTCTTCAACCAGATCAGAAGTGTAGCTTCGATCATTCAGGTGAGAAGCTTCTTCCTACGGACTATAAGTTCTCTTTATTTTCATGCATTTTAGCTTCATTATCTTCCAAACACTTTTGTTGAATTTACAGTCAAAAAATAAGTTTTTATGATTTTTCTTCTTGCTTACAAAGACCGCATCTTGTATCATCTATGATACTCCATCTGTGAAGTTTATCTTTCATAGGCAACTTGTAGTTTATCGCTTCATAGGTCGTGTGCGAATCTTAGAATTATTACACCTGCTCCAAACAACATTACACCATTGACAGACTAGATAATGTGTTCTAATAGCTTCCCAAGCTTCATGCAAGCTAAATTTACTATTGATGTGTTTTTCCCTGCCAAATGTCCTTATCTCTGCTAGAGTAAAAAGGAATTGCCTTTATTTAAAATTTGAAGTACCTCGTAACAACCTGCATGTCACATTTCCACAATCTTCATAAATAATTGAGCTCACTTTTTGAGTTAGGGAACCACTGGTAGAAAAACAATCCTATCTCAATCTTTGAAAAGACTTTGGTTGCTTAACCAAGGGTCTTTCCATAAATCGGTTTCATTGCCACCATCAATTTGTCTCTCTATGAGAGGGCTTATTTGGTCTCTTTTCTTGAAGATATTTTTCCAAGTTGTAGGCTTATTGTTATTAACTTTTATCATCTAAAAGTTATCCTTCATGAATCTATATATCCATTTAGCCCATATGTTTTTCGAGTCTAAAATTTTCCATGCTAGCTTAAGACCTTAGGCTTTCTTTAGCTCAAATAAATTTTTAAGACCAATTCCACCTTCTTTTTTTGGTTTGCACAAATCAACATAACTTTGTGTAGACCTCCTTTCTAAATGAAGTTAGCACAAACTGTGTTTATTTTTGCAACGAGCGGTTTGGAATTTGAAGTGTTTGTAAACAAAATCTTACTTTGGATGTGATTACAGTGTGCAAATGATAGTAGCATTGATCTCCACCCTTGAACCTTCTCCCTAATATTGTTAATAAACTTTCCACATTTAACACTGTCATTAAATTATTAGAGATAGGGACTCCTAAGTACTTTACAGGTAGTTTACCCTCATTTATTCCTTATTCTTCTAAAACCTTGTTTATTTTGGAAAATTTTATTAAAGTAACATTTTGTATTCAAATAATTAACTTTCAGACCTGCATAAGCATCCATTAACTAGAATAGAATAAGTCAGGGTGTTTACACAATGTTTCATATCTGCATAAGCATTCATTAACTTTCAGACCTGCATAAGATAGGGGGATATAGGATCTTCTCATCTCAGTCCTTTAATGCTCCAAATGTACCCCTTACGAATCCCATTAACTAGAACATAGTAAGTTAGGGTGTTTATACGATGGGCAACCATTTGAGCATTTTTTGTGATACTCTTATAACCTTTAAAATATGAATTATGAAATTTCTATTAAATCTATCACGTGATTCATGGAGATCTATGTTCATGCATGATCTATTTGAACCTTTCCTATTGAAGTCTCAAATCAATTCATGAGCCATTAAAGAGTTTTCTAAAATAAACATTCCTTTTATAAAAGCATTTTGACATCGAGAAATAATATTAGGAGGAAATTTATTAAATCTCTAACATATGAACTTTCTAAGAACTTGATATATGACATTACAACATGCAACGGGTCTATAATCCTCTATTTTAGATGGTTTATTAACTTTAGGGATAAGTCATGTAATGACCCGGAATTTCAAATACTTCGTATTAAAATATCTGAATTACTTGAATATTTGGATCTTGGATTAAATGTTATTAAATTAATTTAATAACCTTGTTAAACCCCTTTTAAATCATAACTAATGACGGTAAACTTGTTTTAGAAAAATGTTTGCAAAAATATATACTTTGAAGAAATATCGATAAACAGCTTTTTACTTGGTAAAGGTTATTCAAATTTTTCTTACATACACTTATTTGCTTAGGAAATCAATAATATGAAGAAAAAATATCTTGTCATTTATGGAAAGTAAAAATGCGATGATGTCATGCATGATGTCATAGAAGATATTTTGTGTGTAAGGGTAAAAGGTTATTTGCTAAGGAAAAATGAGGTGTGGGCACATAGAGAGATTTTTGGCCATGTAAAGGAGGGTCTTAGGGTCCATAAACACTTCATAAAATTTAAAATCTTGAAAATATCAAAAATAAAAAAAATGGTGGAAGTGGATTAGCACTAAACCACTTTTTCTTTACTAATCTTTCTCTAATTAACTCAAATCTTCTCCAAACTCCACCATACTTTCACCAACACCTTAGGAAGCTTAGATCTAAAGTTAAAAGTGGAAGAAGTGAAGAGGAAGGGGTAGTTCCATGTTGGGAAGTGAGCATGGAAGGGGTACTTGGCTTTGTGGTTTTGGTGCTAAAGGTTGGATCTTTGATTGTTTAAAGATGGTAGGAAGTGGTTCTTTATTCTTAATTGCATTTTCAATGTTTTGGCATGGATTTGGTGAGTTTTCTCACTATCTTGTATGTACATATTGTGTTATATATGTTTTGTGCTTGAAATATAAAGTTAAAGTGACATTAAATAATTAAAGTTATAAACTTTAAACCTCTCTTGATTTTGAAAGAAAATGACAACTTTATATTACATACCATCACTTCTATACCTTCTATAACATGTAGCCTGATATAGACTTTGTGTTTACATGTTTGGTTGGCTTGTGTTTTGAATTGAAGTTGAGTTGAGATGAAGATGAGGTGACCCAGAAAATTCCAAGGCCTAATTCCCAAGGAATAGAGGTCAACCCCCAACCTATCTTGGAGGCCACATGACATGCTGCAAACTCTTAGTTGGGTCCTCTTCGATGCTAACTTCATGTTCCAATCCACTATGTACGACGATGGGTCATTTTCAGAAACATTGTGTCTACATCTCGAGATTCTAACATCGAAATTTCAGAAAGATATTCCATCATCTTCTCCTATAAATATAGGCTACATGATTCATTTAAGGGATCTTTACGATGTTTTTACTTTATTGTATTTATGGATTTTAATCCGATCCCTATTGTACTTAGCAATTTAAATGATTAATAAAGTAATTTCTCCAATGTAGACGTAGGCTTTCAACGTCAAACCACTATAAATCATTGTGTTCTTGTTTTTTGCTTATTTTTTGTTGGTTTATTGCTATTTTCCTTTATTTTCATTTAGATTTCTTCATTTATTTCTCTATACAAACTCTTGTAGGTGTTTGTGACCAATTTTGGCACAAACATTTTAGTGCTTGCACTGAGAACTGAATTCTCAGCTTTATTGGATCTCAGCATCTACTTATGAATTCATATATTCATGAGATAGATCCAGTTTTCTACCGATAGGTTTCCGTTTCAACTCAGATTTGAAGAGAAAATCTACAAGGAAACTGTCTAATTCAACGCCTGCTATGGGAAGCATGGGAGAAACCGACTCTAAACACAAGAGCGGAAAATTCCTCATCATCGTCAAATCACTTCATCTTCCTAACTGAATTTCACGTTAATGATTGCAGATTTCATGTAGACTTTCAAATCGATCATCAGCATATCGGAGTGTGATATTCATAATTCAAGTTCATGTTCCGGTTCATATGCATACATGTCCAATGCTAGAATTTGAGGCTAGTGATCATGTTCAGGTCATTGAGACCACATGCGAATGTCCTTATTCAAAATTGTTCATGTAAGCAAGTCCAAGAGGTCGAGTGTTGAAATTCAAACTTAAGGGAAGGGAATGTACCTGATCCCTCCTTTTGGCAGTTATGCCTTGTATCACTTTTACATTCCAAAACATTCATGACCAATCACTTGCTACAACAAGCGATCACCTATACCAACCGATCAGTGGTATACCGGTCGTTCAACTCCATTTCCACATGATCGATCCCTACACGCATTCAAAAACCGATCCCTTCATGACAACACAACCAATCCCTACACCCATTCAACAGCCGATCCCTCCATGCCTACACAACTAATCCCTACACTCATTCAACAGTCGATCCCTCCATGCCTACACAATTAATCCCTGCACCCACTCCACTTCATCTCCGCTGCATATCATACTGATCGCATCCACCAACGTGAGAGACAAGCCACCACCGATCCCTACAACCGAACCCTTGTTCATCGGTCGCTTTTCATTGCTTCACTCCTTTCGCTCCATTAGCTTAACCATGGATCCGATCGAAAGGGGGCTACGATTAATACTGGTATAGTTGAAGGATTGAATTAGCCATGTGTTTGAATGATTATGTGATAGCCTCGAGCTTTAATTTTAATGGAAAATGATACTAAGAGGGGATCGGTGATAAACAAGTGCAAAAAGAAGGGATCTGTGAAATAATGAGGAAGAAGTGATCAGTGAAAAATTTCAACTGAATATGTAGTAGGGGATCAGCGACTAAATAAAAATGTGAAGAATGAAGGGATCGGTTCATTTCGACTCGAAGCCCGGCCCCAGCGCGGTGCCAAGGAAAGGATAATAAAATGCTACTCACATTATACTCCCAGAGCCTGGAGAACCAAGAAGATATGACACGAACTGGGATTGATTACTAGGTCAAGCTCCTAGTGTAGATTGTGACTGCTCTCAACTAACCATCTTACAAATGCCTGACTTGGTAGCTATAGTACGACGTCTTGTGTGACGATCGCACCAGACCACCTATTTTGCCATCTCAAAGTATAGTTATCCATCACCAAAGTCATTACTTCCCATTATGGAATTCCTATCATCGAGTCACGAGTGGTCATCATTGAAAGTCGACAAAAACTGTTGAAACTATCATCAGAAATCTCACTTCCTAAATTTCCCCAAGTCAGCCCGAGTTTTTGGTAACCCTAAGTCAAACCCGAAGCAAACTCTAGAAATTCTGGCCAAAAGTCAGACTCAGATAAAACCAAGATTTTCTACAAGCGAACCCCAAAGTGACCCCAAGCACTGTTCATCATCGACCCAACACTTCAAATTTCTATGACTCCAAGCAAATCATGTGCTGACTCCAAGCTAATAGCAAATTTTCTCTAGTCAGACTCTAAGTAAATTTCCACTGAACCATACTCCCAAGGTCATCACCAATCCATTAATATCTTTAGCATACAGACGTTGATCAACTTGAAATTTGATATGTAGCCTTATGGGGCCTTCCTTGTCACCCCATATCGATCTCACCCGGTTTGGAAAAATTTAGGGATCGTCATCGATCCATGACCCATCCTAACCAATTCGCCATTCAATCAACATTTTCAACCATCCAAACATTGGATAATCACACATATATCATTCATGAGCATTTCAAATGACCGTAACTTGAAAACGGACCAGACTAACAACCATTGGAGCATTTCCCCCAGTCGAGCCCATTCGTTGAAGCCGTTCAGCATAAAGAATAACCAAGGAGATTCAATATGCTAATCATGCTAGCGTATTCTGTAAACACAGACCCCCAAAAGCATCTTATGAAATATGAAGGGCACATAGATTCTGCTAAAGCGATGGACGTAATCAAATGCCGATGCTTTCCCATATTCCTTAAGGGAGTAGCGATCATGTGGTTTATGCAATCACCATATGGTCCATCTCCAGGTTTAATCAACTGGCTAAGAAGTTCATCAAGCAATTCAGAATGTATGCGACTCGCACAAAAGACGCGATGTCATTATCCAACATATCCCAAGCGCTAGGCGAGCCGCTCAAAGACTTCTAGCGGAGATTTAACACCACTGTCACTAAAGTGAGCAATCCTAGTAAGAATGTCATACTGATGGCGTTGATAATGGCAAGCGACCTGAGACACACTTTGACGACTGGTTACTTGGAGAGCCTCTTACGACTTTGAATCATTTCTGTTACAAAGTGAACCAGAACCTAAGCCAGGAGGAGGTGAAGCAGACTAGGGAAAAGAACAATGAAGACCCATTAGCCAAAGGGATTCAAAGCAAGAGTAGCAATGACGATGCCCTGGATGAGGACTTGGATTCTAGGAGATGACCTAGAATCCTAAAATTCAACTCATATACTCCTTTGAAAGATTCAATTGAAAGCATTTACTCGACGACTCACGACTCAGAGCAATGCAGGAAACCAACCCGAGAGAGTCCACCGAAACCCAGTGGAAGTCTGGGAAGTATTGTATATTTCACAATACATATGGTTATAACACTGACGATTGCAGACACCTCCGAGTTGTGATAAGAGAATGGATCAGGAAAGGAAAGCCTTAACAATATGTGCAAACCCCGTAGAATAGCGGGCAGGAAACGTCCAACCCTTACCAGTAAAGACATTTAATTATCAACTGGACCACCTACGGTCGACTTTTGGCTAAGAAGGGATGATGCAAAGTAGAGTAGCGACCACACGATGATGCTTCGCCTATCAATAAAATTTATTTCAATTTCAATTATGTTTTGAACTGTGATCTACCTGAATTGAACTACTTGCAAATGATGTAGGTGACCAAGTCCCCAGAGTTAGGCATCAACCAACCTCCATGGACCATGATCGGACCTTTGGAGTATCATTAAGAAAAGCATGCTTCAACCGCTCATCGGCTACCATATGCCTCTGACTTGGGGGCAAGAACCTGAAACTGAAAGTAGGTGTGAACCGGCCACCCACTTCCTATTCTATGCTTTCAGTATGATAGAACATCATTTCCCTGCTCAGAGCCCGACAAGGTCAAACTTCAATACAAAGTGGACATGATTGATCGTTCACTCATTAACCTCCACACTTGACTAAGAGACCAATGAAAGGCTTGGAGTGGATGTGCTCCGACCATCCACTCCCCAGCTCCTACTTATAGTTTGTCGAAATAATTATGCCTCTCCCAAAACTCAACGAGACTGAGGTTCAGCAAGAATTGTACATGGCGTAACCATCCTCACATCGACTCTTGCTCTAAACATAGAGGCAACTTACGAGCTCGACTAAAAGTAGGCATAACTGACTGTTTACTCGTCAACCACCACCCTCGACATAAGGACACGACTGCAGCTTGAGGCGGATGCAAGTTGACTGTCCACCCGACAACTCTCTACCTTGATTTGCCAAGAAGAGTACGAAGCAAATTGGATGAAACCTGACCGTCCAACCCAAGCATGGATGTGATTCGACCATCCTTCGCTTAATCACAGAGTGGATGTAAATCGACCTCCACTCCCCATCCTTTGTCCTCAACACTAGGGGCAGAATTCCTTTCCACGAACAAACATGACTGGACTATTCATTCAACAACTCTTACCTTAACCTGACAAGTGGAGTATAAATCAAAAACGGGTATGACTAACCACCCATCGATCAACTCTGGTCCCCTAGCGTGGACTAGAGCATAAATACCAAGATTGACACAATTCGACTGTCCATCGACCAACTATGCTCCCTTAGTGCGGACCGGAGTATAAACACCAAAACATGGATGAGGTTCGACCATGCATCAATTAACTCTGATCCCTCAGCGTGAACCAGAGTATAAACACAAAAAAAGTTAATGCAATTTCGCCATCCATCAATCAACTATGTTCCCCAAGCATAGGCCAGAGTATAACCAATGAAATCAGAGGCAACTTGACCATCCGAAATAGAACGGAGGTGATTGCCCATCCAACCGCAAATAAACGTGACTCAACAGTTCACTCGCAAACTCCAATCTTTGCCTTGATAGTTGGAGTAAAAATTCACCAAGCGAATGTGGTTCAACCATCCACTCACTAACTCTCGCTCTTGGTTCGATAGAGGGGGCTTATATCAGAAAATGGATGTAGTTCAATCGTCCATCGATAACTCTAGTTCTCATGGTGTGAGCTGGACTATAAACACCAAATGGGTGTGATTGATCGCCCATCAACAAACTCTGGTCCTCGGAGCGTAGATAAGAGTATAGGTAGAAAATGAACGTGGTTCAACCATTCATCCATTAACTCTTTCCTATAAAACAGTAGGCTGAGTATAAAACATAGAACGGATGTGCCTCAACCATTCGCTAATCAGCTCCTTCCTACAATTTTTCAGGAAAAACTTCGAGCAAGAGTAAATGTGGTACGACCGAACACTCTACGACTTTCGCCCCTGAATTGGAGGCGGAAAAAATTACCAAGCAAAATGTGGTTCAACCACTTTCCAAAATAACTCCAGTTCCCAGAGTGTGGACTAGAGTATAAATATCAAATGGGTGTGATTAACCGCCTATTGACAAACTCTGATCCTCGGAGTGCGGATAAGACTATAAAAAATGAGTGAACGCGATTCAACTAATTATTCGCCAACTTAGACCTGCATTCGATAGGAAAAGTATAGACTCATCAAAGATGGAATTCACCCATCCATGAACTAACTCCGTTAACCCAAGAATGGGGGTAGGAGCATAAACTAATGAAAGCTGAATACGATAGATCACTATAGCTCCGGCTTGGTGTTCTTTACGACTTAAGGCAACGATCGCAGGGAGGCCTTAATACAAACCCAATTGGAACGACATTCGAAGTTATGAGTAACCACCTATATCGTACAATCAGATCAATAGGAAATATCGATCCAAACTTTCAATATCGTGTCGCTGGATCGATGGTCAATATCGATCCACACTAACCACAAATGGATGTGACCCAAACGTCCATCGAATAACTTCGGTCATTAGAGCATGGATAGGAGAATAAACTATGAATGAGTGTGACTTGACCATTCATTCTCCATCACCCTCGTTTGATCCATTAGGAGGAGTATAAAATCAGATGAGCACGACTCGACTGCTCCTAAGCTAATTCTATCCTTTGGTCTGACAAGAGAACATAAATCAAAATAGACATAATTGACCGTCCAGTACTTAGCTCATGCCCGAAATCTGACGGGGCATTGAAGTCTTCCCCCGGGAAAGAAAAGCTAGAATACAATCCAGAATAGGCACGACTCATCCTTCCATCACTAACTCGATCCTACGATTCGACGGGAAAGAGTGTAAAACCAAAACAGATATAACAAGCCCGTCCACTTATCGACATTTACCCCTGATTTAGGGGACACGAGCGAGAATCAAGATGAATGTGAACCGACCATTCATCGATCAACTCTAAGTCTTTGAAACTTAGGTGAGAGTATAAAAATGACTAGGATGAGACTCGACAATCCATGCAGTACGGTCAACAACCTGAGATTGGGAGTAGAAGCGTGATCATCCAAAAACTAACTGCGATAGCTCAATACTGTGACTCATACCTAGTGTTTACTATGACTTGAGGCTACGACCGAAAAGATGCCTAGAGATAGAATCATTGGATCGATGCCTAGGCTCATAGCGATTTAATATCATTCCATCCTGAACGAAGAGCAATAGATTATGAGTACATTGAATGGAAAGCGCATTACTCGAATACACAAGCAGATTCAAACTCAAAGCAAGAACTAGCTATGCAACTGTGCGCAACATGAGGCTGAACCTTACTCGCCATTTGATTCGACATGCTTCTAAGCCTGATCTTCAGCCATTGCAGATAATCGCTCAAAGAATCTAGAACCCATCACTATCAGACTCATTAACTCATGACGAGATCTGAAAGTTCGACCGGAGTGACCGTCATCGCTGATCGTTCCAACCAAATTTCATATTGATGGTTATGCGAAATAGTTACGTTCAAATTCAGGGATCGGCTATCGGCATTTAAGTATCTGATGTTCATATTTAAGTTCATTCAGGGCACATGTTACAATCTGTACAAGTACAAATATGCTAATCTATTCAAATCTGAAGTGGTAAACATCCGATTCAAGGCCATATGCTAGTTCAAGTATGCAAGTCATATATGGCATGTCCTATTGTTTGATTTCGAGTTCACATCGTCTAATATGTTCATGTCAAACTAAAAACTACTTAAGTCCTACTAATACAAAGGATCGAAACCGATCACATTGCTTGGGCAAATCCACTTAAGCATTTTTTTGCTCAAAACATAAGGCCAATATTAAGCAATAACACAATAGTCGGTTCTATAAAGATATAAACACGAAAGGTGAAGAAGAGGAACCCAAAGATTCCAAGGATGCACCCACTGAGCTAACGATCGACATTACGGTCAGCCACGATGACCTATCGTAGATCTTGAAGATTGGATCACAGCTCAGTGCAACGATGATGAAGGAATTAGCTTGCCTTCTCCAAGCAAACTTGATGTGTTCGCTTGGACCCATTTTAACCTATATGGATCTCACCGACTATCGCAAGCCATACATTGAATATCGACCCGAGTCATGTCTCAATGAAACAAAAATGACGTGGCATAGATCCGGAGAGATCTGATGCACTTAAAGAGGAGGTGGATAACTTACAAATAATGGGTTTATCTGCGATGCCCTCTACCCGAAATGGGTATCCAATCCAGTTCTCATAAGGAAAGCTTATGGAAACTGGCAAACATGTGTCGACCACTCAGACTTGAACAAGGTGTGCCCAAAATATAGCTTTCCACTTTCGAGGATCGATCAGCCGGTAGACTCAACCGCTGGATATGAACTGCTTTCATTTATGGATGCATACTCCAGATAGAACCAAATTGTGATGCACATCCCCGACTAGAAGCACACCAGCTTCATTACCGATCTAGGGCTATATTGTTATGTTGTAACGTCATTTGAACTAAAGAATGCTGAAGCTACTTACCAGAGACTGGTCAACTATATGTTCAAAGATTAGATCGGTCAATCAATGGAAGTAAATGTGGATGATATGCTTGTGAAACTCAATCCCTTGAAACACTCTTTCAGCATTGCATCAAGGAAAGTTCTTCTAAGTCGTTGGGTCATAGAGACTTATACATCTACTTAGCAGTGTCAGTACATGCCGTAAGTGCTGCATTGTTGTGTGAAGAGAATCAGATCCGAAGGCCAGTATATTAAGTTAGAAAGTGGTTGGAAAGTGCTGAGAGAAACTACCCGAAGCTATAAAAGCTCACGTACTGCGTGTTGATTTCAGCATGAAAGCTCAGCCCTTAATTCCAGGATCACTCCATCAATGTCTACTCCGACCAGCCATTACAACAGGTCCAACAGTAACCTAAGGCATCTGAAAGGTTGCTCAATTGGAACATCAAATTGAGCCAATTCGATATCACTTATCTCCATCGGAGAGCTGTCCAGAGACAGGCGTTGGTGGACTTTATAGCTGAATTCACTACGCTAGACGACTCTCCGAAAGGCAGTAGAGAACTGATCGTTCGATGGAAGATGTACACAAATGGGGCATCCAATGACTGGTGTTCCAGTGCCAGAGTCGTATTAGTGACTCCTGAGGAATGATCGATCTGCTACGCCCTGAAACTCGACTTCCCAGCAGCAAATAATGAAGCTGAGTATGAAGCCTTGATCGCCAGACTCAAATTTGCCAGAGAACCGGGAGTGAAAACTTTATAAATCTTTTTTGATTCCCGGTTAGTAGTTGCCAATTCAGAGGGGATTATCAAGCCAGGGGCAGCGACCGTCTCATTATCTCAGTCAGGTCCAAGATCTATTGACCAACTTCGAGTATTACACCATTACATACATCCCTAAAGAACAGAATGAGAAAGCTGACTCACTGGCCAAGCTGGCCAGTTCCACAGATGCGCAGCAAATGGGCTTGGTCCCAGTTTAAGTACTAAATGCTCCGAGCATCGACTAGATAGAGATTGATTGGGTTCTGGATACATAGCCGGAAAGGGAGTCGTGGATTACTCCTATCAAAGATTATTTTCAACAAGGGATCTTCCCGGATGGAGGAATGAAAAATGATAGATCCTCCACAAAGCTTCATGCTACATCATCCAAGAAGGAGTCATGTATAGAAAGGGTTTCTCCATTCCCTGCTTCGGTGTATCACCCATGATGAAATCAAAAGAGTTTTGAGAAGTCTATGAAGGAGAATGCGACGATCACATTGGCAGCCAAACCCCTAGAAAAGAAAATACTCCGCTATGGTTATTACTAGCCAATTGTCAATCGAGATGCAACTGATTACGGTAGACGACGCGCCAAGTGCCAGATGTTGCGAAAATTCCGAGAGCCCCATCGATGGAAATTACTCAAATGGTCAGTCCATGGCCGTTTACCACTTGAGGTATTGACATCATCGGCTCCTTGCCGAGCTTGTGCAAAATACGCCATCATAGCAGTTGATTACTTTGCCAAATGGACCGAAGCTGAACCTTAAGCAGCGATCACAATGAAAAATGTAATCAAATTTGTTGTTCAAAACATCATCGGTCATTTTGATCTTTAACGAACAATTGTAACTGATAGTGGGACCCAATTCGACGGTGATGAATTCAAAGACTTCTGTAGTCGGCATTATATTGCGAAAAGATTCACAGTAGTTGCTCACCTTCAAGCTAATAGATAAGTCGAAGTTGTTAACAAAATCATAAAGCCCATTTTGAAGAAGCATATGGAAAAGGCTAAAGGCAAGTGGGTCGACAAACTCCCATCAGCATTATGGGCATAAAGAACCACCCACAAGTCCACGACTAGCCATACTCCGTTCGCTTTTGCTTACGGCTCCGAGGCCATCATCTCTGTAGAACTTGAAGTCTCTTCTCATGGGTTGACTTGTTAAGACTGCTATTTCATTATAAAAAATATATATAAACAAGGAATTGCAATCCAATTGCAATTAAACTACAAGGAATTGGCAATGACCCATGAGCATACGATCATGTCCAGGAGCCAATGATTGGAACGTGTACATGAACATGCACATGTGCATTCTTGAAACCGATAGAAATTGAATTCTCACCTGGATTTATTAGAGAACAGACTGGATCGGATAACCAAGACCTACTAGCTCAATGGAACCAGGCAAAGATAATAGTTGAGAGATCGCACTCTAGTTTTATATTGACGAATATCGACCAAGCGTCATAGCAAACAGAGACAGACTCTTTGGAAAAGATAATTCAACAAAAGGATAGTGACTATTCATAAATTTGAATGGAATTCTTCCCTGACTGCTCTAACTTGCTTCAATTCAAAACACGTCATGTTCGAAACAAGATGCACTTTGGGGGGCAAATGTTACCCAACCTTTTGGTCCGACTATATTCAGACTAATTAGACAAGTTAGATTCGACTATCATCATGGCCAGTAGCCCAAAGAGATGATCATGGGGTCTAGAGATCAAGCACGGATGATAATATGAAGCAGCAATAAAGTGAAACCAAGAGATGGACTCTTTAGAACATTCTAAGTGTGGAATAACTCCTCCCCTAAGCAAGGGATTAGGTAAGACCCATCCCCCTACACAATGGACCTGATCGTATCAGCATAGTATTTCAACTCAACTGGGAATGATCGATATCACAAAATCCATAAGTCAACTATGCAAACAACTTTGGGAACATGAAGCTAGCATCGAAGGGGACCCAACATAGTGTTCGTAGTATGCCACATGGCCTCCAACAAGGGTCAAGGCTGACCCCTATTTTTAGGGATTGGGCCATGGAATTTTCTGGGTCGCCTCATCTACATCTCGAGATTCTACCATCGAAATTTCAGGAAGATATTTCATCATCTTCCCCTATAAATATAGGCTTCATGGATCATTAAAGGGATCTTTACGCTATCGTTTTCTTTGTACTCTATTATAATTATGGATTCTAATCTGATCCCTATTGTACTCAGCAATTCAAATGATTAATAAAGCAATTTCTCCAAAGTGGACGTAGGCTTTTAACGCCGAACCACTATAAATCATTATGTTCTTGTTTTTGCCAATTTTTTGTTGGTTAATTACTTGTTTCCTCGATTTTCATTTAGATTTCTTCATTTATTTCTCTACACAAACTCTATTGTGTGTTTGTGACAAATTTTGGCGCAAACAAGGGGCTTCTTTGCATTTTTTATAATTACTATAAGTGTACTTAATACTGAAAAAATATGGAAGTTTAAATTATTCATCTACTTGTGAAACAAAGTTGCAAAATTTTATATCAAGAAGAAGGTCGCTATTTGAGCACTTTAAATACTTTGTTTCTGGAATTTTGTAATTAAATTGACAGACATCCTTAGGGGTTTCTTTACATTTTTAATAAGTATTGTATGTGTACTATTTGGTGGAAAAAAATTAGAGTTTAAAAGATTTTGGAATTGGCCAAACAAAATAGCTAATGTTGGAGTAAAAATGTCGCTTAACGAACATTTTAGTAAATACCTTGTTTTTAGGAATTTTTGTAAATTGGGAATTATTCTTAGAGTTTCTTTTTGTGGCTGTTAAGTACCCTAAGTATAGTACTTACTATAAAAATTTCAAGTCTTAAATCATTAGTTTAAGTCGTTCAAACCGGTCGCAAAGATCGTGCTTTTCTATATTGTTCTTTATCAAGGGTTTTTAACGCATTTATAAATGCAGTAGTAAGTTGCTTATGGTTTTAAATGTTTAAAAATAATATTTAAATTTGGTTTTTTTTCGTAGTCATTTTAGAGATGTTTTCTAACATACATTGAAGTATTCTAAAGTTGTTTTGAAGTTTAAATATATTTTTAATAATTATTCATGAATTTTTAAAGTAAAGAAGTTTTACAACATAAGGCATGTTTTTATTTTTTTTCCATCAAATTATAAATTAGTTATTTTCAAGTATTACATAGATATTCAAAACCTATTTATAAGTATTTTTAAAGTATTTTTATTTTCAAAAATGTAATTAACTATTCTTAACACTATAAACCAATGAAGTATAGGCTTATCTATTTGTGAGTGCTAAGTATATGAACCTTTATTTCCATAAAATTGTCTTTAGAACTGGGTAGATGAATTGTCAGTACCGAATTTAACCAAATATTAACTTAGATCTTTAAAAGAATGTTTTTAAAGATAATATGAGTATGGAATGGTTTTGGGTTTGTTGTGACAATGTGTTAATAATATTCATCTTTAACTCTTTTTTATTGTACTTATGAATGTAAATAGATCTTTAAAAGAACGTTTTAAAGATATGCATAAGTGAAATGGTTTTATTTTGTAGTAACATTAGTCTTAAACCTTTTGAATAGATTTGTGGAAGTACTTAGATCCTTAAAATGGATATTTTTAAGTAAATTATAAGTATGAAATCTTTTGTAAAAAGATAGAAAAAGTAAAGGTTTGAAGTAAAAAATCTTGTTAATGATTTGTGAATATATTTGTACCATTTGAGATAAGTATATGAATACATTTTGAAGTATTGAAAGAGTACAAATGAATAGTATAAATTGGCAAACGAAGTTTTGTTAGATAAAAAGAGTTTTACTAATAAAAGAGGTTTTAATTAATAAAAAGTATTAATTAAATAAAAAGTGGATTAGAAGTCGCTTATGTGACTTAATTGTGCTTTATGTGACTTGATCGTGCTTTGTGTGTTTATTCGTTTATGTAAAGTATTTAGTCTATACTTAGTACTAAAATCCTATGAAGTAGGTTTGTCAACTTATGAGAGTTAAGACAGATGTTCAAGTAGGGTTTAGAAGCAGTAGTGCTCTAACCTACTGGTTATACTCTTGACGAGGGTTACTGTGAGACGAAAAGGTCGAAAACGTGATAAGTATACGAGACTTGGTTTCCATATGCGATCATCTACTTTGAACCTGATAGTCGATAACTTGACTATCGAACTTGACTGAAAATTCACCGGGTTAGTTTTGAAGAGACCGAGATCGGTAAGTGTTTTACTAATCAACTACCACTTCAAAATTGATATACAGATTCTATGTTTTGGAAGCGGTTCTGAAGTGGAATATTGTAGAGTTGAACTGTCTATCTTGAGGAGTATTCCAAGAGAGAGGACAATGTTAGCAATCGTTGGAGGACATGTAGGAATCTATGTAGAGATTTGAGATCTGTTTAAGATGCTCGAATCCATGTAGAGATTCGTGATCTGTTCGAGATGTTGGAATCTATTTAGGGATTCATGCTCTGTTCGAGTGATGAAGACTCATATGAGAGATGCCGCACGTAAGCTCGACATCGAAAATAGCAGAAAACAGAGTTGGATGCATAGTCTGGGATTTAGCTAATCCACAATAGGATATTATCACACCAAATCTAGAGTATGCTTATCGATGTTGTGCGAGGGAGTTGATGATATTTGGGATTACATGTTTTAGACGAGGACTGACTATGTTTACCTTATATGTATATTCTATCTAGAGATATACGATGCTCGAAGGTAGCTTCTGACCCTTGTGCAGGAGATTGGATTTCAGCTTGTCCGAAGGGATCTTCGTGGAAAATCCATTATGCGAACGTACCTTAGCGGTTTTGATTGTGCCTTAATATTTTTGTGTTGTAAGATGCAAGTGACCCAACTATTTTCTAATTTATATTCCTTACCTTAAACATTATCTATTATATCATCTTATGTACTTATTAGATGGTGGTTCTTTTGAAGGGATACCATTACAGCATTCCATGCGGTCTAAAAGTACTATTATATGCTAGCTACATATTTCTTGAGTTTCTCATACCAGACTTAGGTCTGACACATAGTTTTTGTTTTTCCTAAATTCCTCATGTGCTCTTTCGAATAGTTAGAGAAAGGTCAGTTTTCATGATGTTCATTAGAGCTTGAGGAGATGAGCTGGATGTTTCATCCACCACGATATTCTTATTTTTTCTACATTACTATTGTATATATCAACATTTATGAGGAAAGGTTGTTATAACTATCAGGCTGATGATAGTATTTAGAATTGTAACTCTGAAATGCTATGTATGTTAAAGTGACTGTTGTGTACTATCTTTTGGTATTATATGATATAGTTCCACTGTGAGCTTTTGATATTACGTTCTCTTCTTTCTTTTTCTACTTTTCATTTTCCTGTATTTTACCCTAATAAACTATTTTTTGGGCACTTGGGTACTTGATATGTGAATATCGTGGATGTATAAGTGTCGACATTCGAGATTTGGAAAGGCAGGTCATTACAACTTGGTATCAGAGTTGAAGGTTAAGGGAGAAACCTGGCTTTGATTGGTTATGACTCATTAAGAGATAGGGTAATGGAATGCCCTAGCATGAGTTGAGCATATTATACATATGAGAGCATATTTGTATTTGTTATAAATATATGCCTTAAAGATATTTCAACTACGAAATCAAAGATCTTATATAAGATAGCTTATATAAGTACGAATTAGTAAAGTGTAGCTCAAATAATGTAGCGGTTAATGAAATTCATTCGTCGCCCCTCATTAATTTGTTTAGCCATGCTTAGCCAGTTTATGAGCATTACTATCCTTTGTAGAATGATTTGACATGCTCCACCAGTTTATGAGCATTATTATCTTTTGTCAATTTATTAGCTTAGACTTACTCAGCTAGTTTATGAGCATTGACTACTGTTTATTGATTGTTAATTTATGCTCGACCAGTTTATGAGCAGTTTTACATTTCTACATCATGGGTTGGGTAGACAGTATTTGTGGGTACATTGAAACAAACTCCTAATGAATTAAGTTTCACAGTTTGAGTATAAGGCGTTCGGTGACAATGTTAGGTTAACAGTTATCTTTAGTAAAAGATGTTTATTTTAATCCAAAGGAAAGATAAGGCATTTTGTAAATAAACATTTATAAAAAGATTTATACAAGAAAGTGATTTTATATAAGTATGGTTTATTAAATATGGTTTATAAACGAAAAGGATTTAAACTAGGATTTTGAGAACTTAAATCCCAATGTCTTTGAAAATAATATTTTTTGGAAAAATAAAAATAGTTTTATTTGAAAGTAAATATTTGGGAAATTGTTTTATGAAATTAAGATCATGGTGCTTAGTAGTATTTATAAAGTATTTGATACTGTTCTAAAATTGATTTTGGTTAAGTTCGAAAAGTATGATTTGGATGTACTAAACTCACTTCTGTCCCTTGAAAATAATTCTGGTGATGACAGCAACATCATCGGTGTTTATTTTCGGATTTTTAAGTAAAAGATGTTATGGTAGCAGTTTGCTACAAAATTGTTTTAGTAAAATAGATTTTAATTTAATCCCGAAAGTGTTATTTGATATACAAAAGCTATATGTATATATTATAATTTCAAAAGAATTTGGAATAAAACTCGGGTATTTAGTTCTGAAATTTTTCTTTAAAGGAAATTTGATATGAACTTTTTATGAAGAAAAGTTTTATATGTATGCAATGTAGGGTGCGAGTGATAGTGGCATAACATAGAATAAAAAATGAAAACTTTTCATGTTTTCCCTTTACAGTGAAGTGTGTTTAATAAATGATTTAAACTTTATTAATTTATTTTATGGACACATGTATCCTATGCATTAGGATTGTATAGTACGTGCATCATGTTTGATATGTTGTTTGGTAGTTTTTATTTGTCAAATTAAAGTGGGATTTTCGATGATTTTGGACAGTCGGAAACTTTCGAATCGTTATAGAACTTGAACCTAAGTGTTTTTGTGAAAATATAAAATTTGAATTCTTGTAACTCTTGAATTGAGAAGGTAGTGAGTTAAAACAAGTTTTAAATTTGTTGAACATTCTTGTTAAGTAAAACAAATTTAATGTTTTGTATATACCCTTAGGATGTATTAGAGTATTATATAGGTAAAAAAGGAAGTAGGTTTTAATGGAATGTTTTATAAATGAAGTTATAAAATGTTTATAAACTTGAAGTTATGTTTTTTTGAAATGGTTCATAATTATTTGATTATTGAATGCCATGTTATTTGATGTAGTATAGAAAGTAATTGGTGTAGTTAAGAAACCAATAGGATGAATACGTAAGTTGTACATAGATCATTTTATTCATATGACTGTTCTTAATGCAGTATTCGAGTACATGATTTCGAGGTGATTTACATCGATCCGAACAAGGATTTTTCATTCGATTTTTAACTGGATACACATGATATGGATTCTTGATAGGATCCCGGGTTTTCTATCATAGTATATGGCCATTTAAGGAGAATGGAGGTTTTTAATCAAGGAACCTGATTGGAGTCTGCACTAGAGAGGTCAAGTGATCTATACTAGTTTGGAAGAGAAGTTTATGTGATTAAGCAAATGGTCAGAATTGATATTCCATACAAATGATCCATGCAAATCGTATGGGTCTTAGTATATGCATACTATGTTTTGTTGGCTTATGGAGAGTTTGGGTGATGACCCTTTGATTTGTTATGAGGTCGCACGAATAATTGACTAAGTAATGACCTGATACTGTTGAGCGTAAGGTACGCTTAGTAAGTTATTTATTGTCCTTGTGCGATAAGAGAATTTGTGAACTTGATCAAATCATGAGTTATTTTTGCTAATAAATTTTGAATATTGTTAAGTATTACTTTGCAATTTTTTTCCTTTTTTTGCTCGTGTCGGAATTTTAGGGGCGGAATATTCTAAGTGGAAGACAATGTACTGATCTGGAATTTCGAACACTTCATATTTAAATATCTGAATTATTTAAATATTTGAACCATGGATTAGATGTTATTAAATTGATTTATTAACCTTATTAACCCATTTTTATATCATTATTAATGATGGTAAACTTGTTTTAGAAAAATGTTTACAAAAATATATACTTTGAGGAAATATCGATAATGTGATCGAAAAATCGTTTTATCAATAAACTATTTTTTACCCATCAGAAGTTGTTCAACCTTTTTTTATAGACTTATTTGCTTAGAAAATCAATAATGTTAAAGAAAATTCCATGTATGGAAAAGAAAATTGTGATGATGTCATGCATGATGTCATAGAAGATATTTTGTGTGTAATGGTAAAAGGGTAATTTGTTAAGGAAAAATAAGGTGTAAAGTAAAATAAGCATGCAAGGCACAACGGGGGAGTCTTGGCCATGTAAAGGAGGATCTTAGGATCCATAAAAACTACATAAAATTTCAAAGCTTGAAAATATCAAAAAGAATAAAAATGATGGAAATGGTTTAGCACTAATCCACTTTGTTCTTCACTGATCTTTCTCTAATTAACTCAAATCATCGCCAAACTCCACCAAACTTTCACCAACACCTTAGAACATATTAGGTAGCTTAGATCTAAAGCTAAAAGTGGAAGAAGTAAATAGGAATGAGTGGTTTCATGTTGGGCCATGAACATGGATGTTGAAGGGGTGCTTGGCTTTGTGGTTTTGGTACGAAAGTTGGATCTTTGAGTGTTTCAAGATGGTAGGAAGTAGTTCTTCATTCTTGGGTGCATTTGTAATGTTTTGGTGTGGATTTGGTGATTTATCTCAGTATCTTGTATGTACATATTATGTTATACATGTTGTATGCTTGAAATATAAAGTTAAAGTGACATTAACTAATTAAAGTTATAAATTTGGACCCCTCTTGCTTTTGAAAGCATATAACAACTTTATATTACATAACAATACTTTTACACCTTCTATAACATGTAGCATGGCCTAGACTATGTGTTTACATGTTTGATTGGTTTGTGTGTTGAATTGAAGTATGTTTGAAAGTGTTTGAAGCGAAAATAGTCGTTATAAATGCAATTCGATATACCTTAACTTTAACTTGTGCAATTGGAAGATTTATGATCTTAACTTAGGATAGTTTGATTGGTTGTTCTCTTCATATGTTATGGTGTATTGTACAGTAAATAAATGATTTGGAAAGTTATAGAATTGTGATCCCAATTTGTAAAAGTTAGAAGCAAAAAGGTCATTATGGATGCACTTTGAAAATGCCTTGTGTTCGGCGATTTTCAAAGTTAACTTTGAGAGACATCCTAAGGGATTCTTTACATTCTTGATAAGTACTTAAGTGTACTTATTACTGGAATAATATAGAAGTTTAAATTATTTATAAACTTGTAAAACAAAATTGTGAAATGTTATAACGGGAAGAAGGTCATTATATGAGCACTTTAAAATACCTTGTTTTTGGAAATTTTTGTAACTAAATTAAAAGACATCCTTAAGGGTTTATTTGCATTTTTAGTAAGTATTATATGTATATGTATTAATGGAAAAAAATTGGATAAAATATTTTGGAACTAGTCAAACAAAAAGACTAAATGTGGAGTAAAAATGTCGCTAAACGAACATTTTAGTAAATACCTTATTTTCGGGAATTTTTATAAATAAATTGGGAATTATTATTAGGTTTTTCTTTCCATTTTTCTAAATTACCCTAAGTGTAGTACTTACGGTAAAATTTTCAAGTCTTAAATCGTTTGTTTAAGTGGTTAAAACTGGTCACAAATATCGTGCTTTCCTATGTTGTTCTTTAGTAAGGGTTTTTAACAGCATTTATAAATGTTGTAGTAAGTTGCTTATGGATTTAAGTGTTTATAAATGATATTTAAATTTGGTATTTTCCCAAGGCTTTTTAGAGATGTTTTCTAACATATTTTGAAATACTTTAAAGTTGGTTAGAAGTTTAAATATATTTTTAATAATTATTTATGAATTTTTAAAGTAAAGAAATTTTATAACTTAAGATATGTTTTTACTTATTTTCATCAAATTATAAATTAGTTATTTTCAAGTAATATTTTACATAGATATTTTAAACCTATTTATAAGTATTTTTAAAGTACTTATATATAAGTTTCAAAAAATTAATTAACTAAGCTTAACACAAAATGTCGACAAAATAGGCTCATCTATTTGTAAGTGTTAAAATTGATGTTCGAGTAGGGCTAGAAGCAATGGTGCTCTAACTTACAGGTAACACCCCATAAAAATTAATAATAAATAAATAAAATGGATAAATTAATAAAATAAGATAAGGCTAAAAATTGAAATTTTGAAGAAGCTGGAATTTGACCATGGAAGTTATATCGTTGTGTTCATGGCGAAATTTTGATCAATTTCCATATATAATATATTGAAAATGGAGCTCAAACGAAAAGTTATGGACATTTGAAGTTTTCTGATTTAAAATAATTTAAATAGAATTCAAATTCAAATGAATAATTAATTTTAAATTTTAAAATTCAAAAGTTAGCAATAATTAGACATGGAGTCAAGTAGACGTTAACATTAAAATGTAATCAAGGAATAAAATAATTAAAAATCAACAACAATATAAACTTCCCAAAATAAGAACATACCAGTAGAAAGCAGAGGTCGATCGGTCATGAATGATAGTTAGGATTTTTCTTGTACGATGAACATACCGGATTCTAAAATATTAAACCGACTTAAATCTGACGGTTCTGGTACATTTCAACCACTATAAATAGAAGCCTAGCATGCTCACTTTAGCAAAGCTCTGTCAATTTGTCTCTTCATAGATTCAGAAAACTCCATTAGGGTTTCAGGTAAGAAATCCTATGTACCTAATTTGTTTATTGTTTATTTTCTCAACTTGTTCTCCTCCAAACCTCTAATTTTATGAATCTAAAGCATATACAAATCCCTTGTTGTATGTGTATGTGTAACGACCCGGTATTTTCAACCATTCGCATCCATTATAAGTGTATAGGTAGACACTCATGCCGGAATTGGATTGCTCAAAATACCGCGTTGTAAATAAAATTTGGCAAATCTCAGAATACACAGTAAATAAATATAATCACAGATCACAGACACAGAGTAAAATAATGCAGCGGAAGTAAAAGAAATAGTAGTTCATGAAGTTACTATATAGATATATCAGAGTTACATAAGATACATCAGGAGAAAATAAAGTACAATAGAAGTCTCGATATGATAACCAAGTACAAGCTGAACAGAACAACAGAACTGAAATAGAAAGGACAAGACAAGCGGATAATCTCCAGCGATTCAAATCTCCAAGAGAGCGGAAATCCAAATCTATGAATAACTCAGGCTGACCCGAGCGTAAATAAAAATACAAACACTCGAGTCAGGACATACATACTTATACAATGTAAACCAACTCAAGTGAACTGTGATAAAGGTACAAGTAACTTAGAAGATGCTTGGGACCGCCCATCCTCTAAGGATCCGTTAAACTATTTACTATATAGTAATATACGCTATATACAGTAGTGTATAATCAGTAAAGTATAATCATATAGAAAATAGCGTTAAGGGGATGGTGAACCTTAACGCGGTCAGATCTTTAAACCAAAATCGTAGTGGGTTCGATATGGTAGGTGACACAGCGCACAAGGCAATGCCATGGTAGATATACCAATTACGCACACGGACTGATGGAAACGCATAGCAGCCACTACCGCTCCACCTCGAACAACACTCCCAAATCAAGGGTGCGCACCAAATCAATCACAAGTAATAGAATGGTATCGAAGAAGTGTGTCCGATAAGAGGTGCTACCTCACTGGTCCGAGATCGCTCCTGTTTTAGCCACCTTATGCCAACTCACGGGAGTTGGGTCCACGTATATACCTTAGGATCGTCGCCACCATCCTACTTCATTCTGGAAACTCCACCGCGTACACAGTTGTCAAAGTGGTTTTCGGTATCGACAGAGAGTATGTCCATATCTGATCCCGGTCTCTTTAACAACCAATCGTTATTATAACCCGTGGTTATAATTTAAAACAGTTTATAATTTAAAATAGAATATCATTTCAAATCCAAATCTTTATCAAAATAAAGATTTAATAATTCCAAAATATTTCAAGATATTTAAAACATCATATCATCTCAAAAACTTCATTTCGAATCATTTCAATATCAAAATATCATATTTTCCCAAAACTTCATTTCAAATCATTTAATATATCAAAATATCTTATCTTTCCAAAACTTCATTTCAAATCATTTAATATATCAAAATATCATATCTTTCCAAAACTTCATTTCAAATCATTTAATGTATCAACTTTAAATACCTTTTGAAATTCAAAGATATCATTCATTTATTATCATTTCAAATCACCTTTAAATAGTTTATATTCAAATCAAAATAATTCATTTAAACCTTTTAAAAGTGTAATTATTATATTTTCAAATCAAGTTTTCAATTTCCAAAGTTTCAAACCATTCTCAGTTCGTTTACTAAGTCAAAAACCATAATTTTTAAAATTTCAGCCTTTCGCAGCATTTAGAAAAAGCTGTTATAAGTTATACTTGAAAACATTTTTATTCAGCAAAGACAGCATTTAAAACTGCTGTTAAAACTCAGTTTTTAGTTAAATTATAGTTCAAAACAGAAAAGACAGCATTTCAGAAGTGCTGCGGTAACTCAGATTTCAAAACAAAGGTTTTATTTGATTTTAACAAAGACTGCAAACTACTACAGCATTTCCAGAGAATGCTATAATAGACCTGAGTTAAGTTTTTGCCTATTAGTTCAACTACAGCAACTGCAGCATTTCAGAAATGCTGTAGTAGCCCTTTTATTCAATTTTTAGTGTAATTCAGAACCATAGCATTTCTGAATGCTATTAAAAGTGATTTCCAGCTTTTTAGTGTATTTCCAGCAATTAAATAACTTCATTTTAAACTCTTTAAACATTTTAAAAATCATAATTTAACATTAAAATGTTCATTAACATATCATTAAACATTTTGATTTTTATTAAACCAATTTCTTATAAATAAATCCAAATTTCAATAATTCCACTTATTAGTTCAAGTGTATAATTTCCTTTTCTTCACTTTCAACAAATAAACTTAACACTTCAAATTTAAATTACCATTTCACAAATTTAACTAAATTTCCAATTTTATTTAATTAATTTAAACCTTTAATTAAAACTAAATTTACATTTCCCAATCAAGCTATATTTTAAAATTACAATTTAAGCATTCATTTATTTAACCACTTAAATTCATAGAAAAATCAATAATACTTTAATAAATCACTTAAATTAAAATTTAAATCAAATTATCATATTTACCATTTTCCAAATATAATTAAATATCCATTTTTATTCATATAACTTAAATATCATTTTAACCAAAATTCAAAATTCCAAACTTAAGTTATATTTCAATAATCCAATATAACCATTCATTAATTACATTTTAACTCATAGAAAAATCATAATTTCTTTATTTTAAAACATTTCAAAATCTATTTAAATCAAATTTATAAATTTATATTTTTAAAATACTTAAAAATATCCAAAACACTTTATAAAATAACCACGGGTCTGTATATAGTTTTCTAACCTAGGTCAAGTGATACGGATATGTATCATTTCAATCCGCAGTTTAAAAAGAAAAATCGGGGTTCTATCATTTCAAACCCGCAATCCCAAGTTAAATAAAATAAATAAAAACCATTCAGGCCTATCATTTCAGCCCATAATGATTTTTCCCTATTCTAAAGTCCGTTCGGGTATGTATCATTTCAACCCATAGTGATTCTATTCTACAGGGAACTTGCAGTGTGATAAACAGATATAAATAAACAGTATACAATATATAATAGTAACAGATGATATAACATGTGTATAAACAGGGATGAACATCATATAATAATAATATAACAGTTATAACAGGATGATATAAATTTACAGATTCAAGTGATGTCAGTTTATCAATTATATAAGTACATATTAGTCTGGTGAGATTTACTCACCTCTAATTGCTGAAGATTTCAAAACCAAAGGCACGACAGAAACAAAGCACAATGACACGACAATGATTTGAGTGGAGAGCGAATCCAGGCTACAACTCTTGTGCACAACCCAAACAACAATCAAAACAATTTCAATACGACTTAAAATGCAATAACATTGAAATGAAAGGAGATACGACTACGCAGTCTTTTGCTTTGCCTTCTCTATTATTTGGTATGACTTAGGGTTTGATTTGGTTTAGATCTGGTCAAGTTTTGGGTCAGGTTTGGGCTAACATAGCTCGGGTTCAAGGCATGACAAGGTGGAGTTTGTACATGAGGGGGTGATGTGGTTTTGAAGGCAACTAGGTAGTTTTTGGTCAAAACAAGGGCTCGGCCATGGTGATTGGGCTCGTCCTGTGGTGTGTCATGACTGGACAGAGATGGGGAGGGGTGTGTCGAGGTCAGGTCAGGTCAGGGGAGTGGTGGCGGCTATGGTGGTGGTTTGGGTGGTGGTTGAAGTGGATGAGCATGTAGAGGTGAAATAAGCATGGATCTAGGCATCTAGGTTGTAGTTTGAGGGGTATGGCCATCAAGGGAGTTCGGCCATGGTCAGATCTGGTGGGGTAGATGGTGGTGGTGGTCGGGAAGAGATGGAAGGAGGTGGTGGCCGTGGAATAGGGGGGAAGAGGCCGATCTAAACAAGGGAGAAAGCAAGGCAAATTTGCATAGAAAAAGTAAGAAAAAAAGTAGAAAGAAAAGAGGGAGTTTACCAAAAAAAATTTTGCAAGATGGAGGCCATGATTTTTTTTAGGGTTTTGGAGCTTTGAAAATTTGTGAATAACAGGAGGAAGTCGGATGAAAAAAAAGAATGAGGATTAGTTAGGGTTAATTGGTGAAAGGTTAGGTTAAAAGTAAAAAGGTGGACTATAAAAGCCCATAGGAAGATAGAAAGTTTAAGGCCTTTCAAATTTCTTTTTTTTTATAACTTTATATTTCTGGAAAAGGATAATAATCCCAGGTAAAATTGCGAAATTTGAACAAAATATAATAATTTATATAAATATTTATCAATAATATAAAGTTAAATTAAGAAAATAGCTAAAATAGTAAACTAGTCTAGAAATTTGAAATTGAATAGAATAAATTTTAGAAAAATTCATATGAGCTTGTAATATATTTTTAAACATAAATAATAACATAAAATAAAAATATATTCACAAAATAATTATTTAAAATTAAATTTACATATAATTTTTAATGAAGAAAATAGTAGAAAATAGGAAAACAGCCTTTAAAAATAGGAAATCATCATAGTAAATTTTGGAAAAATTCTATTATTATTTTTGAAATATTTAGAGATGAAAATATACATAAATTAACATATTGACACATATTAAATAAAATATAAGAAAGAAAATATGATTTATAAAATTTAAAATAGGCAAAATTGCACAATAAAACAAATTATACTAAAAATTGAAATGTGCATAACTTTTACATTTTAATTCCGTTTCCAACGAAACGAAAAGCAGTATTCAAGTTATTAAATCTGTTGTCATAATAAAAGATAAAATTTATAATTTCAAATATTTAAAATTTAAATTTAAAAGTCAAAGTTTGACTATTTGACCAAAATTCACATTTTCTGGAAATATTAAATTTAGTCATATTTGGAATTCTAATCCACATCAAAATCAAAGTTTATACTTAAAATAACAAAATTTATTCTTTTTCATAAATAAAGCTTTTGAATCTGAAAAATATCAATTTAAAAATATTTGAAAAATACAGGGTTGTTACACTCTCCCCCACTCAAAGCTTTTCGTCCTCGAAAAGGAATGAGGTACGGGAAAGCATAGAAAAGATAGAGTGAAATAAGATTAAAATAAGATGACAAGGAGATTTAAATTACACCGGATAACTATTGTTATAGGTAAGTTTAACAAGATGGAGGTGATCAAATCAAGAACACAAACACGAAAAAGATCCTCTAGAGTCTGAATCACCCCTTTCACTTGACCGACGGTCTATGAATGGAAAAACAGTGTTCAGAATCAAAAATGAGTATCCAAGATTATCAAAGATTACAGAAAGATTTCTAAACAGACTGGTATAAGCAATAGCCTTCCCATTCTGTAACAAGATAAGAGAAATAAGGACAACCAAAAGATAGTTTGGAAAACAAAATAAGATAATAAACTTGAAACCATAATGCTTTAAAATCATAACAATTTAGGGATGTTTATCATTTGGAAATCACACTACTAAAATCATAACACTTTGGACATGTTATTCTTTTAAAAAAACATAATACTTAGAAAATCATAACACCCTTTAAAAAAATCTTCATTTAAACCATTTTAATTCAAGGTCAAATAATATTCATTTTAAAGTTGTAACATTTATAAGTTCATTTAATTATAAAAATTTCCAAAACATTGTCTTTTCAAAATAGCAGCACTTATAAAATGATAAGTAGATATATTAATATTTCAAATTAGTTTAATTCCAGAAATATTTATTTGGATATCATTTAACTTATGACTTATTAAAACAAACTTTTATGAATGGAATATCCAAATTAAACTATACTTCGTTTATTAAGTCAAAAGCTCCCTATTTTAGTTAGCTCTTAATTTAACACATAACCTAACACTTTATTTAAAATACCCATTTCATAAATAGATATTCCTTTAATAAGTTACACTTAAAATTCCATTTGAAAACCAAATTCTCAATTATCAAATTTAGTGATGTTAAAATACATTTAACTATTTAAATCATAATTATTCATTTTTTTAAGACATATCTATTTCATAAATAAAATATTTATCATAGCAAATATAACAATCAAATTTCTTTACACATTTATTCATTTAGACATCAATTAAACTATGAATTCAAGTTAAATAAACTTTATCACAAAAGTCCAATTCAAATGTATTTTATTTTATCTATTCAAAGATACATTTTTATTATACAACATGTTCATTTCAAAAAATAACTTTTATTAAAATTCCTAGGTTAGACTTAAGGTTCCATATTAAATCAAATTTGATTATTAAGTTATTTAAATAAAATCTCTTTAAATTCCTTTTTCACTATTTACCTCTGTTAATCTTTTATAACTAAAATTTAAGTGTATAACATTTATTATAACCACTCAAATTTTATTTATAAAATCTTTTTATATTGTATATTATCCAATTACATTGTTAACTTCTAAAAATTAAGGTAAGCTATATTGGAATGCAATTGAGAATTATACAAATAAAACTTTCTTAAACTAGTATACACTATAAAAATTCTAATTCAATCATTTCAAGCTTGAATATTTATTCAAAAATTTGATTTTCTTTTTATACTTGAAGTTATTATTTAAGATAGAATTTAAGAATAAAATTTTCGATTCCTTTCAAACTATTTAGAGATAAATAAATGTATGTACATAATTTGTCAAATCAAATTTAAATCATATATCTATATATTTTATAAATCAAATCATCTTTTAGAAATTCAAATCAATTAAATTCCCCAAAATAAAGCTGTAGCAAGACTACAGAACAGTCTCTTCACTTCGAAACTCGAAAATGAACGTCGATGATGCTGCAGTCATCACCGAAATTATTTTCCAGCGACAAAGAGAAGAGCACTAAATTCTTAAACTTAAAAATCCTTTAGAAACAAATTTCTACTTGGAAATACTTTAAATAATATATCCTTTTAAAACTTTAAAAAAGGTTTGAAATCCATCGGAAATTAAATTCTTAAATTTCTTGTTTTAAATTAATTTCAGTTCCCAAATAAATTTATAAACAACTATTTATAAATTTATTTATAGAACAATAAATGATAAATCAAGTATTATCATTTCAAATAATCAATTTAAATCAATTTATTAAGTTCCATAATATTTACTTATATCAAAATTTATTTCATTAGCAATTTTAAAATAATATTGTGTCAGTTTGTTCTGTCAAAGTGTTTTAGAAATCCTATCGATAGCGTTGATCAGACGAATCGATCGGAAACCCAAATCAACATCAACAACCCAAACAACACAATATATGAAACAAAACATTAATTTACAAGTACAGTTCAAAATGTTTGGAAGATAGATCGGAACAAAAGACAAGATGATTAAATAACAGAGTAGGGAGATGGACAAGCTTAAATAAATCGCGGACAACCTTAACCGGGTCAACCACGACTTAAAGAATAAGATCGATGTGGATTTTTCTGGGATAAATCTACGTTCGATCTCAAGAGATAAAGTTTGGAATAATAAAAGATATTAACATCTAAACCAAGGATAAATATAAATCTCTGGTGAATCGATGCTGATTGTAAAGGATTTTCACCCTTTTACAAGAAAATTAGAATATTGGCGAGACCGCCAATTCACTACAAAGATCATTCGAAGTGGAGTTATGAGATACTCCAGAATCAAAAGAAGATGAATAGTGAGGGACACGAATGAATTTTGGAACCGCAGGGAATGTTCCAAAATTCAAAGGAAATCGGATCAAAAGGAAGAGATTCAAACTCGAACGAAAGTGATTCTGTAAATAAATTTACCATACATTCTAAGTTTTGCCTCAAAGCCAAAGCTCTGATACCAACTGTAACGACCCGGTATTTTCAACCATTCGCATCCATTATAAGTGTATAGGTAGACACTCATGCCGGAATTGGATTGCTCAAAATACCGCGTTGTAAATAAAATTTGGCAAATCTCAAAATACACAGTAAATAAATATAATCACAGATCACAGACACAGAGTAAAATAATGCAGCGGAAGTAAAAGAATTAGTAGTTCATGAAGTTACTATATAGATATATCAGAGTTACATAAGATACATCAGGAGAAAATAAAGTACAACAGAAGTCTCAATATGATAACCAAGTACAAGCTGAACAGAACAACAGAACTGAAATAGATAGGACAAGACAAGCGGATAATCTCCAGCGATTCAAGTCTCCAAGAGAGCGGAAATCCAAATCTGTGAATAACTCAGGCTGACCCGAGCGTAAATAAAAATACAAACACTCGAGTCAGGACATACATACTTATACAATGTAAACCAACTCAAGTGAACTGTGATAAAGGTACAAGTAACTTAGAAGATGCTTGGGACCGCCCATCCTCTAAGGATCCGTTAAACTATTTACTATATAGTAATATACGCTATATACAATAGTGTCTAATCAGTAAAGTATAATCATATAGAAAATAGCATTAAGGGGATGGTGAACCTTAACGCGGTCGGATCTTTAAACCAAAATCGTAGTGGGTTCGATATGGTAGGTGACACGGCACACAAGGCAATGCCAGGGTAGATATACCAATTACGCACACGGACTGATGGAAACGCATAGCAGCCACTACCGCTCCACCTCGAACAACACTCCCAAATCAAGGGTGCGCACCAAATCAATCACAAGTAATAGAATGGTATCGAAGAAGTGTGTCCGATAAGAGGTGCTACCTCACTGGTCCGAGATCGCTCCTGTTTTAGCCACCTTATGCCAACTCACGGGAGTTGGGTCCACGTATATACCTTAGGATCGTCGCCACCATCCTACTTCATTCTGAAAACTCCACCGCGTACACAGTTGTCAAAGTGGTTTTCGGTATCGACAGAGAGTATGTCCATATCCGATCCCGGTCTCTTTAACAACCAATCGTTATTATAACCCGTGGTTATAATTTAAAACAGTTTATAATTTAAAATAGAATATCATTTCAAATCCAAATCTTTATCAAAATAAAGATTTAATAATTCCAAAATATTTCAAGATATTTAAAACATCATATCATCTCAAAAACTTCATTTCGAATCATTTCAATATCAAAATATCATATTTTCCCAAAACTTCATTTCAAATCATTTAATATATCAAAATATCTTATCTTTCCAAAACTTCATTTCAAATCATTTAATATATCAAAATATCATATCTTTCCAAAACTTCATTTCAAATCATTTAATGTATCAACTTTAAATACCTTTTGAAATTCAAAGATATCATTCATTTATTATCATTTCAAATCACCTTTAAATAGTTTATATTCAAATCAAAATAATTTATTTAAACCTTTTAAAAGTGTAATTATTATATTTTCAAATCAAGTTTTCAATTTCCAAAGTTTCAAACCATTCTCAGTTCGTTTACTAAGTCAAAAACCATAATTTTTAAAATTTCAGCCTTTCGCAGCATTTAGAAAAAGCTGTTATAAGTTATACTTGAAAACATTTTTATTCAGCAAAGACAGCATTTAAAACTGCTGTTAAAACTCAGTTTTTAGTTAAATTATAGTTCAAAACAGAAAAGACAGCATTTCAGAAGTGCTGCGGTAACTCAGATTTCAAAACAAAGGTTTTATTTGATTTTAACAAAGACTGCAAACTACTACAGCATTTCCAGAGAATGCTATAATAGACCTGAGTTAAGTTTTTGCCTATTAGTTCAACTACAGCAACTGCAGCATTTCAGAAATGCTGTAGTAGCCCTTTTATTCAATTTTTAGTGTAATTCAGAACCATAGCATTTCTGAATGCTATTAAAAGTGATTTCCAGCTTTTTAGTGTATTTCCAGCAATTAAATAACTTCATTTTAAACTCTTTAAACATTTTAAAAATCATAATTTAACATTAAAATGTTCATTAACATATCATTAAACATTTTGATTTTTATTAAACCAATTTCTTATAAATAAATCCAAATTTCAATAATTCCACTTATTAGTTCAAGTGTATAATTTCCTTTTCTTCACTTTCAACAAATAAACTTAACACTTCAAATTTAAATTACCATTTCACAAATTTAACTAAATTTCCAATTTTATTTAATTAATTTAAACCTTTAATTAAAACTAAATTTACATTTCCCAGTCAAGCTATATTTTAAAATTACAATTTAAGCATTAATTTATTTAACCACTTAAATTCATAGAAAATCAATAATACTTTAATAAATCACTTAAATTAAAATTTAAATCAAATTATCATATTTACCATTTTCCAAATATAATTAAATTTCCATTTTTATTCATATAACTTAAATATCATTTTAACCAAAATTCAAAATTCCAAACTTAAGTTATATTTCAATAATCCAATATAACCATTCATTAATTACATTTTAACTCATAGAAAAATCATAATTTCTTTATTTTAAAACATTTCAAAATCTATTTAAATCAAATTTCATAAATATATATTTTTAAAATACTTAAAAATATCCAAAACACTTTATAAAATAACCACGGGTCTGTATATAGTTTTCTAACCTTGGTCAAGTGATACGGATATGTATCATTTCAATCCGCAGTTTAAAAAGAAAATTCCGGGTTCTATCATTTCAAACCCGCAATCCCAAGTTAAATAAAATAAATAAAAACCGTTCAGGCCTATCATTTCAGCCCATAACGATTTTTCCCTATTCTAAAGTCCGTTCGGGTATGTATCATTTCAACCCATAGTGATTCTATTCTACAGGGAACTTGCAGTGTGATAAACAGATATAAATAAACAGTATACAATATATAACAGTAACAGATGATATAACATGTGTACAAACAGGGATGAACATCATATAATAATAATATAACGGTTATAACAGGATGATATAAATTTACAGATTCAAGTGATGTCAGTTTATCAATTATATAAGTACATATTAGTCTGGTGAGATTTACTCACCTCTAATTGCTGAAGATTTCAAAACCAAAGGCACGACAGAAAAAAAGCACAATGACACGACAATGATTTGAGTGGAGAGTGAATCCAGGCTACAACTCTTGTGCACAACCCAAACAACAATCAAAACAACACAATTTCAATACGACTTAAAATGCAATAACATTGAAATGAAAGGAGATACGACTACGTAGTCTTTTGCTTTGCCTTCTCTATTATTTGGTATGACTTAGGGTTTGATTTGGTTCAGATCTGGTCAAGTTTTGGGTCAGGTTTGGGCTAACATAGCTCGGGTTCAAGGCATGACAAGGTGGAGTTTGTACATGAGGGGGTGATGTGGTTTTGAAGGCAACTAGGTAGTTTTTGGTCAAAACAAGGGCTCGGCCATGGGGATTGGGCTCAGCCTGTGGTGTGTCATGACTGGACAAAGGTGGGGAGGGGTGTGTCGAGGTCATGTCAGGGGAGTGGTGGCGGCTATGGTGGTGGTTTGGGTGGTGGTTGAAGTGGATGAGCATGTAGAGGTGAAATAAGCATGGATCAAGGCATCTAGGTTGTAGTTTGAGGGGTTTGGCCATCAAGGGGGTTTGGCCATGGTCAGATCTGGTGGGGTAGATGGTGGTGGTGGTCAGGAAGAGATGGAAGGAGGTGGTGGCCGTGGAATAGGGGGGAAGAGGCCGATCTAAACAAGGGAGAAAGCAAGGAAAATTTGCATAGAAAAAGTAAGAAAAAAAAGTAGAAAGAAAAGAGGGAGTTTACCAAAAAAAAATTTTGCAAGATGGAGGCCATGATTTTTTTTAGGGATTTGGAGCTTTGAAAATTTGTGAATAACAGGAGGAAGTCGGCTGAAAAAAAAGAATGAGGAATAGTTAGGGTTAATTGGTGAAAGGTTAGGTTAAAAGTAAAAAGGTGGACTATAAAAGCCCATAGGAAGATAGAAAGTTTAAGGCCTTTCAAATTTCTTTTTTCTTTTTTTTTATAACTTTATATTTCTGGAAAAAGATAATAATCCCAGGTAAAATTGCGAAATTTGAACAAAATATAATAATTTATATAAATATTTATCAATAATATAAAGTTAAATTAAGAAAATAGGTAAAATAGTAAACTAGTCTAGAAATTTGAAATTGAATAGAATAAATTTTAGAAAAATTCATATGAGCTTGTAATATATTTTTAAACATAAATAATAACATAAAATAAAAATATATTCACAAAATAAATATTTAAAATTAAATTTACATATAATTTTTAATGAAGAAAATAGCAGAAAATAGGAAAACGGCCTTTAAAAATAGGAAATCATCATAGTAAATTTTGGAAAAATTCTATTATTATTTTTGAAATATTTAGAGACGAAAATATACATAAATTAACATATTGACACATATTAAATAAAATATAAGAAAGAAAATATGATTTATAAAATTTAAAATAGGCAAAATTGCACAATAAAACAAATTATACTAAAAATTGAAATGTACATAACTTTTACATTTTAACTCCGTTTCCAACGAAACGATAAGCAGTATTCAAGTTATTAAATCTATTGTCATAATAAAAGATAAAATTTATAATTTCAAATATTTAAATTTTAAATTTAAAAGTCAAAGTTTGACTATTTGACCAAAATTCACATTTTCTGGAAATATTAAATTTAGTCATATTTGGAATTCTAATCCACATCAAAATCAAAGTTTATACTTAAAATAACAAAATTTATTCTTTTTCATAAATAAAGCTTTTGAATCTGAAAAAAATCAATTTAAAAATATTTGAAAAATACAGGGTTGTTACTGTATGTGTGTCAAAAAGAAGAGATCTAACAGAGATTGTCAAAGGTGTGTCAAATTCAAAGGAAACAAAACAAAGGATGGATTGTCAGTGGAAATCTTAGCTTTTTCTATTTTAGTAATTGATTACTAAAGTTTGGATTTGAATATGCCTTAGGGAGTTTTGGTTTGCGAAAACATTATATTATAAACCCACAAAACTCCTTATATGCGAAATGTCAATCTAGATTGAAATCTCAATTGTTTATGTCAAAATAATGGAAATTATGTAAATTTTCAGTTTTGATAATTTTACCTTCTATTTCACTTCTTATTCTTTTTCTTTGAATTTGATTAAAAGTTTTGATTAAGAATAGTGTGTATGGTATGAATTTTATTCATAGTTTCCACTGCTTATTCCCATGAATTAAATAGAGATTCCTTTGTTTAATTTTATGTGAAAACCGACTTGAATAGAGTGTAAAAATTGGAATTATAAGTTTCTAGTATCAATATATTCCATTATTTTGATATAATAAGTTGAGTTTAAATTTTAATTGTATACAAGCCTATTGATTGGAATTTTTGATGAGAATAATGGAATTTTGTTATTATTGATAATATGGAATGAGACTTGTATAACTGTTTAAAGAGTTGACATTTAAATGCTAGTTATGGTGTATATTCTGCATGCTTAGAAATTACTGGGCACGCATGCATATGTGAAGTCTGCCAAGTTAATTTGGCTACCAATAGTGTGAATTTGGGGTTGATGTGAGACATCGCCTAATAAGTAACTATGATGACACGAGGTTAGTCCTAAATTCTATAGGGTAAATCTGGCTAGCAATCTAGCAACTAGTACCTACGAATAGTTAGGCCAATATGAGACGTCATCGTGGGATACGGGTAATAATATGAAGGACCTACTTCAGAGATTGAAGGTATTAAGTAGTTTTTTGAGGGCTTAACTCTTCTCTATGTATAAAGTAGTAAATGGTCGGGGTTATGGGTTAGGCACAGTAAAGGGTATCTCAGGAAATGGCCCGCTTCACAAGAAGTATTAAGAGGTTGAAGAGATTCCATGCAACGTCAGCTAGACAGTTACTAGTAAGGAGTCCGCCTTGGGATTATATGTAGTAAATGACGTGGACCTGCCTTAAATAAAGGTATTAAATGGTCGGAGTCTGCCAAATTCCATTTAAAAGGTATTAAGTGACTTAAGTATTATCTCTTACATTGGTAAGACGTTATGGACTATAGATATGGGTTATTGGGTTGATAGCAAGTTGGCTATGGGCTTATATTTGGAAAGGCTTTTATTTAAGTTTAAGAAAAGCCTTCATGCTTATATTTGAAAAGACTTATTATGTAGGTAGAAAATGTAAGACGTATTCCAATTTAAACTATACTGCCCAAGTAATAATAGAGCAAGGCTCGAGACTTTTATTTACCAGACATATATTATTCTGACTCCCTCCTCATTACAACACAAGTTAGGAAGGGCGATGCTGAAAGCAAAGACATTAATGAGACTTGTGGCAGTAGTCTATTTATTTAGTTATTATTTCTACAGTTTTTGATGTATCCATGAAATAAAAACAATATTGTAATTTTGGAATATTGTATCATGGATATGTTATGGTTATTGTTGGGTTTTGGTATTATGGTTATTTTGTTATGGTTTTAAATGACATTTTGAAAGTTAAATAAAATGGGTACTGTTGTTATTATATTTTATCCTTTCACTGTAAGATGCGAATACTTAGATAATAGCTCTGTATTTTTCTTTTTACCAACCAACAGTGAGCTTTGAGATGGTTATAACTTTTGATGGGCCTTTTTGGGTCTGATTTTAGGCCCATTTCAAGGTGGATTGTTACATTTGGTATCAGAGCCTGGGTTACCCGATCTATGGGAATAGTTATACGTATGAGAGGCGTAGTTGTTATTTTGAAAGTGTTTTTCAAAAACCCTACAACATACATATATATACTTATTCTGAATATATGCCTAACTCTATAAATTCTAACTATAGTTGCGACTGTATTCCGAAAGGATGGGCAAAGCGACTATGAGTTGGAAAAATAAAATGAGTTAAATTTATACTCCTGCTCTGATCATCCATGGGACGAAGGTAGTATTATTAGGAGTGGACTAAAAAGAGCATGAGCACGACATATGGAAGCACCTCAGAAGTTGAATGGTACTTGACTCCTTTGTTGGATCTATACTTCCTTAAAATTGTGAACTCTATAAGCCTAGAAAGTAATAGGGAATTACAAGAATTTAATGAGAATATAAATGGACTAATTAAAGAGATTATTAGAGAAATTATAGAGAGTTAAGGAAGGCATAATAGGTAAAATTAGAATGAATAAACAAATGTCTTTAAGGGTTGTCTGTTAGAATTATAACCATTTATTAGACGAGATAAACAATCGAAGGTAGTATTATTGGTATAGCAAATAACATGTTATGTAAGGAACCGATTCTTCGACTTTCGAATATCGACATCAATACGTCCACTGTATCGACTGCCGATCCATCGAATGCCGGAAAACCGAATTCTTAGGGTTTAAAAGAAGAGGTAGAAGAAAAGATAGAAGAAAAAGAAAGAAGAACAACAGAACAACATCAGAAACAGAAACAATATCTGAAACAGAAACAATATCAGAATCTCACATTCGCAGCGGAACAACATATAATAGATAAATGAATAATCTTTAAATCAAAGAACTATATCATTTTATACATTACATCATCATCAGATTTACAACAACAATACAACAATGGACGGTTATATAAACTTGTCCTCATACAGAATACACAGCGGAATAAATAAACAAATACGGATGTACGTTTCGCCATCCAGCTTGCTTCCAAAACTCCAAAATATCCAGAATATCCTGATAACATAACTCTAGGCTGCCCGTGTGGAAAATAATGGGCACCCGGAGTTTAGAAGGGAAACAATAAACTCCGAGTCAGTCATGGTGACTGGTGTGAGATCGTAAAACAGTTATTTTTCACAAAGAAAATAAAATTTATTCGCAATGCTTTTGGAAAATGAAACTACCATAAGACCTCCCGCCACACACACAATGCAAACGCAGAAATGGAGGAGAATTCTTCTTATGTTAGTCAAAGATGCTTACTACGCAAAACAAATCATTTTGGGATATTATTATTAGTGCATAGTGGAAAACATTTCGAAAGTATAATATAAATCTTAGCCAGCATAGGCATTTCGCACTTATGCCTACTATAGCTACCATCCAAACAGTGGGGCGCCACCATAAGTGAATGATAGGTTCTACAACTAAAACCGTACAAGTCACGTATTGTTTCTTTGGATTTCTAAAAAATGGTCAGGCCAAGGAACTTTCCATTGCCACATAGGTACGCCTCTGGAAAGACGACCCGAGAACCAAACCGGATCTCTGCTAACACAAGGCCGGGTTACCCCTAACTGGGTAACTTCTGACACGAATATGTCATCCCCCGATCGTAACCGATCTTTCCGAGGATCCTCGATTTCCAACAACCACAAAGTAATAAATTTGCAGCAACAACATAGGTTAAGTATCTGGGCTCCATACCATGATACCACCTCTATCCAGAAGGAATGACATACACTAAAGGGGCGCTACCTCCTAATAACCTTGCCGTATCTTTCCTGTTTTGACCATTTCCGGGATGTGAGGTCCGACGAAGTCTCGTCCACAAAGCCATGCTTTAGGTCAACAAATGATCAAAGTAATGATCACAAAGATAAATGATCAAACAAATGATCATATCACAAATGATCAAACAATGATCATTTCACAGCAACACTCAGCATGCCACGTTACCAAATTGGGAATATATCACTAGTAACCATCAACTACATAACCTATGAGCTCGTACGTCTCAGAGAAGGGTGTTAAGCTAAGAGAATAAATTCTCCGCCACCAACAGAAATGTATTTGATAGAAACCAGCTTTATATCTCAATTTGTAACGTCAGACATACAACCATACAAGTCTGTTCCGGGATCGAACAGAACCGAAGGCACTTCTCACGAAGCCCTTGCAAATCCGGATAATTTTCTAATCACATCCGGACTTCCCGTCACTAAGGGTGATAAAACCTCTATATCGGAGATCAGCCGATGTAGAGTAACTCGATGGTAATCCTTCCGTTTTCAAAAATATCCGGTCTTCAACACCGGTCATCAAATGCAATCCATTACGACATATCACATATTCGGAATGGGTTATACGACCCCAAGGTCCTTTCCCGGCTAACCCGAATAGTGAGCGCTTATTCAAAAATAAGTGTGGCATTCAAATTCAAGCAAATCACAACAAATACCCATTCAAGGTAATTATTGATAGTCGGTTATTTAACTATCAATAAAGATGCGCAACATCATCGGATTCCAAATAATTTTCCAAATTATTTATTTTACAAAATATCTTTACTAGATATATAATTTTCCACACTTAACCATTTGAAACAAATTTCAAATATTCACTTTTCAATTTATCTTTAAAAGATCAATTCTCAAAAACGTTTCATTTCATTTTGGAAAAGCATTTCCATACTTATTTAATAATAAGTTATTCACAAATCATCTATTTTCAACACTTGAAAAATATTCAATATACTTAAATCATAATTAAGTATATATTTCATTATTTAAGGAAATCATTCTCTTTCACAAATTTTATTTGAGTCAAAACGAATGTTGCGTAAAACATCATTACGACGACCCAAAATCACTAGTATAGAGATTCGAAATTTAGATAGATATATAAATCCCAATACTGCACAAAATATTTCCTTTCGGAAACCATTTACTATAACAACAGTGTTATAGTCCACCATTTCCTTATTCCTTGAAAACGTCTATTTCAACAATGAATGTTGAAATCTATGGTTTCGATAGTTAATACATTTTAAAACATCTTTTAAAATAATTAACTTCATTTCGTAATATCGCTTTCCCAAAACATACCCATTTTATTCAATAATGTATTCACTGTCCGAAATCGTGAATATACTTCATTAACCAATTTCAACATTTCTACGCATTTTACTTAAAGAATTATCCACTGTCCAAAATTGTGAATAAAATTCCCATCCAAACTCTCCATTACTACACCTATCATATAATTGACAATTCGCTATCCAAAATCGCGAATATATCCCCTTTTATAAACTTCTATGTTTAATTTATCAAATTCAATTGATTTCGGATTTTATAAAACAACGTTTATAAATTCCATTTCTATTTATAAAAACTTCAACTTATAAATCTCATTATTAACAAATTCCATTCATATCTCATTTAAATGCCAAAATTCGATTTATAAGATAATTACTTATAAATCTTATTATTTTACAAAATCTATTCATTTAATAACTTCACAATTTATAAATCTATAAATTCCGTTCACTTATGAAATCCATTTTTATTTCATTTTTAACACTTATAAAAACTCGTTTTAATATTCCAATATTTTCAATTTATAAATATCAACTTTATAAATCTTTTATATAAATCATCTATAACAATCCAAAAATCCCGATTTAAGCCATTTTACAAATTAATCAACTTTTTATTTCAAAAACTGCTTTTCGCTTATATTTCACAAATCTCATAATTTTCACAACACGAAAACTATAACATTTATTTATTTATTATGAATCAATTCCCAAAATTCAATAAAACGTATACTTTCAAAATCACTTTAAAAATCCTTTATAAATCAAAATCGTATATTTTAAACTTCAAAAATGGATCCGATGATGCAACAGCACCAATCATCAATCACGAAAATCAAACATCATATATCATCATATGATAATTAACAAATATCACAATATCTGTAATCAAATAAATATTGGTAATTGGTGAGGAATCCAGTTGGATCCCTCCAACCTACTTCCCTGCATCCACAGATGTTAGCACAATACCAATTCCACTTCGAGGTGGAATATCGCGGTATATGGGATTTATAAAAATATTATCCGCTATTATGCGGCGCAATAGGGTCTCATCCGCTATATAGTGCAGGAAATCAACAACTGCAATATATACATATGCCAATATATATATATATTGCTATATACTACTAATATATAGTATCACATCCAAATAGCAATCAATCAATAACTGCAAAATCCAACTTTTCATTTTGAGTGAGAAGATCTCACCTTTGCTTTTAAATTTGCAATCCATTTTCATTCCGACCATTTCTTCAAGGTTCCAGACCTTGTAACAAACATTATACGTTTTATTAATATTCAAATAGATCGAACAAATTAATTAATGTTTAATAGTTTTAATTTTTAACTAACTTCTTTTTTTCTTTTTTCTTTTTTAATCTTTTGTAACTAAACAATTAAATAAGTTTATTCAACAATTTAATCTTCGTAAAGCATTATTTTAAAAATTAAACTTGTAGCATAAAATATATATATATATGAATATTTATTGTATTTATTTTTCTTTGAAACTACATAACTAAGATAATCTGTATAGACAAAATTTATATAAATTCTATGCTTTCCAAGTCCTGTATATGAATATATGTGTATAAAAAGAAAATCTTGTTTCTTTTCTGCAATTATCAATAACCTTTACTTTACTGTATTTATATACATATATATTTTTTTAATTAACTTTACTGTTATTTCCTGTATAGACAACATTCAGTTAGACAAAAATGATGATACCTCACTACGAGTTCGAAGGCGAACGAAACCCTAACCCTTCGCGAGTGCCAGCCATCGCCGAAACCCTACTGAGCTTCACGCGACCCTCCATAGTTGCCACGAACCAATCATCGGCCCATGGCTCCATCGATCTCGAACTCGAATTCACGACTCGTGAAATCGAGATCCACCTCGTACACGCTATCGGCCATCGGAACTGCGAACATGTCCGCGCCTCCCCCATCGCGACAACACACGCGTGCTTTGAAATCGAGCGCCTCCATTTGATTTGCTGATTTTTTCTTTTCGAATCAGAGAAGATAGGCCGAGTCGATTTGAATAAGGAAGGAATGAATTCGAGATTTTGAATACCAAAAAGGAACAAAAGCTCGCATTTTGAATTCGATTTCTATTTGATAATGGGAGCGGCCATTAATTTTTGTTTGAACGAAAAAGCTTTCGTTCGATTTTTCTTTGTTTCTGATTTTGAATAGAAAGGAGGAACGTGATTTATCAGAGAAGAAATGGGAGACAAGAGTACGTGACATTGCAGAGAGAATGTGTTTACATTACCTCTACAGTGTTTTGAGTTGAGGCCAAAAGTGCTGATGTTGACCAAATTCAGATTTTAAATTTAAATCGAATTCGATTTAATTTCAACGCGTTTACCCACCGTACGGTCACATAACAACTCCGATCAATACGAAATTTGAAATCCGATAATAATTCAATATTACGGATCCAATGAAACTGGTTTCGTCGAATTCCGAGACTGTGCCCCGGAACGCTATTTTTAAATATCGATTCAAACGATATAATTTCAAAACTGAACAATTCACTTCCAAACTCAATTCCGAAGCTTCTATTATCTTCAGTGTCATCAATATAAATTTTCCAAGCTCTGAAAATATTTTCCTTCAGCTTAAAATTGAAGATTCAAATTTTTATTCAACTTTCAATAGATTAAATTTTATAATTTAATCGCCAATTTATTCTGATAATTTGAAATTCAAGTCAAACCATCATTCAAATATTTAAAATTAATTAAATATTTTCAATTTAAATTGTTCAAAATTCTGGGTCGTTACAATCTTCCCCCCTTAAAAGAATTTCGTCCCGAAATTACAAGTTAGGAAAAATGGTCCTTAATTCGTCTACTATTTTTCACAATCCAATAGTTTTATCAACTTACTAACCTAAATCTTTTTATTAGAGATTCATTATCATTTCAACTAGCTTCCAACTTCAATTATAAGTTCCTAACCACATTGTTTTCTTAACAATTCAAATTTAAATTTAAATTCAAATTTTAAACTTTCAAAAATTTTCAAAAAAAAATTTTCTAACGCCCTAAATTTTCGAAAAATTTCGCCAGCGTCTCCTTTGCGCGGCTAACTCTGGATGACTACAAAATGGCACAACGGGCCCCCAATTTCAGAAAGAAAAGAAAAAGCCAAGCGGCTAGACAAGAAAATCATCAAATCTCGTATTGAAATTCAAATACTTACCTTTTTGTCGAGCAATTCAAATCTATCTTTGAAATCAAAATTCCAATTTCTTTATACACCTGTATATCCTACTAGCCATAATATCTAACATTCAAACCATTTTGCACATTTTCCATTACAAAATTTCGATACTTACTTCTTATATCATCTTTAGTTTACTATTGAAGTTACATATCCATTATCATTCAATTTTGCATTTCAAATTTCATTTGAATTCAATTTACCATTTCAATTCTATTTGGATTCAGTTTACTTCCGAATATAGAATTTTATCGATTACCTCTCATTCACAACTGCACTATTTTAAATTAGTTCCAATTACTAATTCATCACAAATTCTAATTCACTTTATTCAAATTTGTTTCAACATTCAGTTTCAATTCCAGTTTTATTCTTTATTCATTCAATCATCAAATTAGAATAATTTTAATATCAAATTTTACTTAAAATTTCACTCTTCATTTCTTAGGTTCAATATAAATATTCCATATACACATTATATTTATTTTCAATTTGCCACTTCGGTTAAATCTACTTACGTTTAAACTGGATTTCCAATTCGAATTCAATTTACCTTTCTTTTATAATTATTGAATTTAATTCGTTTCAAACCTTATTCATTTGGTCAATATTCAATTAGCTTCACTTACTAATTTTAGTTTAATACTTCACTTCGTTTTCCACAAATCAAATTCAAATCCAGTTCTATTTACTTTCAAATTCAAAATGAATTTTAACCTTCAATTTCATTTTCTTGCACTTGCAATTGCAAATTTATTTATTCATTCACAAATTCATTCATTTTCAATTTGAATCTTATTCCAATCAGATTTCTGATATTTTATAAGTTATCAACTTATTTGCATTCCATTAATGAATTTTATTTTCAAATATCTTCTTGGAATTCTATTTTCATTCATAAATCACATTACAATTTTACATTCTTAAATTTCATTTGTATGTGAATTTATTTATTAACTTTGGAGTTATGATTTCAATTTCTTATTCAATTTCAAAATTACACGATAATAATTTAATATTATCGCTTCTAACAATCATGCAACCATATACTTTAATAATTTACAGAAAATCATTTCTTTTATATAGAAAAATAGTTTTGGGTAAAATTATTTCATTTATCCTATTTTAAAACAATACTGTGTTAGTTTATCTTGTTTAAGAGTTTAGAAATCCCTATCGGTTACAGTTGGCCACCCTGCACCGACCAGAATCTATAAACAATCAACCGATAAGTCAACACAATACAAAACAATTTCATATTCACTAACAAATACGCGCTCATATTTATTATTACACTCAACTCATTTTAGAGTACTGCTGACTCTATCTCTAATGAGTAACACCCAACAGAGCAGGGTTGTCGCTTAACCATATGCTCTGATACCACTATGTAAGGACCCGATTCTTCGACTTTTGAATATCGACATCAATACGTCCACTGTATCGATTGTCGATCCATCGAATGCCGGAAAACCGAATTCTTAGGGTTTAAAAGAAGAGGTAGAAGAAAAGATAGAAGAAAAAGAAAGAAGAACAACAGAACAACATCAGAAACAGAAACAATATCAGGAATAGAAACAATATCAGAATCTCACATTCGCAGCGGAACAACATATAATAGATAAATGAATAATCTTTAAATCAAAGAACTATATCATTTTATACATTACATCATCATCAGAGTTTACAACAACAATACAACAATGGACAGTTATATAAACTTGTCCTCATACAGAATACACAGCGGAATAAATAAACAAATACGGATGTATGTTTCGCCATCCAGCTTGCTTCCAAAACTCCAGAATATCCTGATAGCATAACTCTAGGCTGCCCGTGTGGAAAATAATGGGCACCCAGAGTTTAGAAGGGAAGCAATAAACTCCGAGTCAGTCATGGTGACTGGTGTGAGATCGTAAAACATTTATTTTTCACAAAGAAAATAAAATTTATTCGCAATGCTTTTGGAAAATGAAACTACCATAAGACCTCCCGCCACACACACAATGCAAACGCAGAATTGGAGGAGATTTCTTCTTATGTTAGTCAAAGATGCTTACTACGCAAAACAAATCATTTTGGGATATTATTATTAGTGCATAGTGGAAAACATTTCGAAAGTATAATATAAATCTTAGCCAGCATAGGCATTTCGCACTTATGCCTACTATAGCTACCATCCAAACAGTGGGGCGCCACCATAAGTGAATGATAGGTTCTACAACTAAAACCGTACAAGTCACGTATTGTTTCTTTGGATTTCTAACAAATGGTCAGGCCAAGGAACTTCCCATTGCCACATAGGTACGCCTCTGGAAAGACGACCCGAGAACCAAACCAGATCTCTGCTAACACAAGGCCGGGTTACCCCTAACTGGGTAACTTCTGACACGAATATGTCATCCCCCGATCGTAACCGATCTTTCCGAGGATACTCGATTTCCAACAACCACAAAGTAATAAATTTGCAGCAACAACATAGGTTAAGTATCTGGGCTCCATACCATGATACCACCTCTATCCAGAAGGAATGACATACACTAAAGGGGCACTACCCTCTAATAACCTTGTCGCATCTTTCCTATTTTGACCATTTTCGGGGTGTGAGGTCCGACGAAGTCTCGTCCACAAAGCTACACTTTTCACAAAGCCATGCTTTAGGTCAACAAATGATCAAAGTAATGATCACAAAGATAAATGATCAAACAAATGATCATATCACAAATGATAAAACAATGATCATTTCACAGCAACACTTAGCATGCCACGTTACCAAATTGGGAATATATCACTAGTAACCATCAACTACATAACCTCTGAGCTCGTACGTCTCAGAGAAGGGTGTTAAGCTAAGAGAATAAATTCTCCGCCACCAACAGAAATGTATTTGATAGAAACCAGCTTTATATCTCAATTTGTAACGTCATACATACAACCATACAAGTCTGTTCCGGGATCGAACAGAACCGAAGGCACTTCTCACGAAGCCCTTGCAAATCCGGATAATTTTCTAATCACGTCCGGACTTCCCATCACTAAGGGTGATAAAACCTCTATATCGGAGATCAGCCGATGTAGAGTAACTCGACGGTAATCCTTCCGTTTTCAAAAATATCCGGTCTTCAACACCGGTCATCAAATGCAATCCATTACGAAGTATCACATATTCGGAATGGGTTATACGACCCCAAGGTCCTTTCCCGGCTAACCTGAAAAGTGAGCGCTTATTCAAAAATAAGTGTGGCATTCAAATTCAAGCAAATCACAACAAATACCCATTCAAGGTAATTATTGATAGTCGGTTATTTAACTATCAATAAAGATGCGCAACATCATCGGATTCCAAATAATTTTCCAAATTATTTATTTTCCAAAATATCTTTACTAGATATAAAATTTTCCACACTTAACCATTTGAAACAAATTTCAAATATTCACTTTTCAATTTATCTTTAAAAGATAAATTCTCAAAAACGTTTCATTTCATTTTGTAAAAGCATTTCCATACTTATTTAATAATAAGTTATTCACAAATCATCTATTTTCAACACTTGAAAAATATTCAATATACTTAAATCATAATTAAGTATATATTTCATTCTTTAAGGAAATCATTCTCTTTCACAAATTTTATTTGAGTCAAAACGAATGTTGCGTAAAACATCGTTACGACGACCCAAAATCACTAGTATAGGGATTCGAAATTTAGATAGATATATAAATCCCAATACTACACAAAATATTTCCTTTCGGATACCATTTACTATAACAACAGTGTTATAGTCCACCATTTCCTTATTCCTTGAAAACGTCTATTTCAACAATGAATGTTGAAATCTATGGTTTCGATAGTTAATACATTTTAAAACATCTTTTAAAATAATTAACTTCATTTCGTAATATCGCTTTCCCAAAACATAACCATTTTATTCAATAATGTATTCGCTGTCCAAAATCGTGAATATACTTCATTAACCAATTTCAACATTTCTACGCATTTTACTTAAAGAATTATCCACTGTCCAAAATCATGAATAAAATTCCCATCCAAACTCTCCATTACTACACCTATCATATAATTGACAATTCGTTATCCAAAATCGCGAATATATCCCCTTTTATAAACTTCTATGTTTAATTTATCAAATTCAATTGATTTTGGATTTTATAAAACAACGTTTATAAATTCCATTTCTATTTATAAAAACTTCAACTTATAAATCTCATTATTAACAAATTCCATTCATATCTCATTTAAATGCCAAAATCCGATTTATAAGATAATTACTTATAAATCTTATTATTTTACAAAATCTATTCATTTAATAACTTCACAATTTATAAATCTATAAATTCCGTTCACTTATGAAATCCATTTTTATTTCATTTTTAACACTTATAAAAACTCGTTTTAATATTCCAATATTTTCAATTTATAAATATCAACTTTATAAATCTTTTATATAAATCATCTATAACAATCCAAAAATCCCGATTTAAGCCATTTTACAAATTAATCAACTTTTTATTTCAAAAACTACTTTTCGCTTATATTTCACAAATCTCATAATTTTCACAACACGAAAATTATAACATTTATTTATTTATTATGAATCAATTCCCAAAATTCAGTAAAACGTATACTTTCAAAAATCACTTTAAAAATCCTTTATAAATCAAAATCGTATATTTTAAACTTCAAAAATGGATCTGATGATGCAACAGCACCAATCATCAATCACGAAAGTCAAACACCATATATCATCATATGATAATCAACAAATATCACAATATCTGTAATCAAATAAATGTTGGTGAGGAATCCAGTTGGATCCCTCCAACCTGCTTCCCTGCATCCACAGATGTTAGAACAATACCAATTCCACTTCGAGGTGGAATATCACGGTATATGGGATTTATAAAAATATTATCCATTATTATGCGGCGCAATAGGGTCTCATCCGCTATATAGTGCGGGAAATCAACAACTGCAATATATACATATGCCAATATATATATATATATATATATATTGCTATATACTACTAATATATAGTATCACATCCAAATAGCAATCAATCAATAACTGCAAAATCCAACTTTTCATTTTGAGTGAGAAGATCTCACCTTTGCTTTTAAATTTGCAATTCATTTTCATTCCGACCATTTCTTCAAGGTTCCAGACCTTGTAACAAACATTATATGTTTTATTAATATTCAAAGAGATCGAACAAATTAATTAATGTTTAATAGTTTTAATTTTTAACTAACTTCTTTTTTTCTTTTTTCTTTTTTAATCTTTTGTAACTAAACAATTAAATAAGTTTATTCAACAATTTAATCTTCATAAAGAATTATTTTAAAAATTAAACTTGTAACATAATATATATATATATATATATATATATATATATATTTATTGTATTTATTTTTCTTTGAAACTACATAACTAAGATAATCTGTATAGACAAAATTTATATAAATCCTATGCTTTCCAAGTCCTCTATATGAATATATGTGTATAAAAAGAAAATCTTGTTTCTTTTCTGCAAATATCAATAACCTTTACTTTACCGTATTTATATACATATATATTTTTTTAATTAACTTTACTGTTAATTTCCTATATACACAACATTTAGTTAGACAAAAATGATGATACCTCACTACGAGTTCGAAGGCGAACGAAACCCTAACCCTTCGCGAGTGCCAGCCATCGCCGAAACCCTACTGAGCTTCACGCGACCCTCCATAGTTGCCACGAACCAATCATCGGCCCATGACTCCATCGATCTCGAACTCGAATTCGCGACTCGTGAAATCGAGATCCACCTCGTACGCGCTATCGGCCATCGGAACTGCGAACACGTTTGCGCCTCCCCCATCGCGACAACGCACGCGTGCTTTGAAATCGAGCGCCTCCATTTGATTTGCTGATTTTTTTTCTTTTCGAATCAGAGATGATTGGCCGAGTCGATTTGAATGAGGAAGGAATGAATTCGAGATTTTGAATACCAGAAAGGAACGAAAGCTCGCATTTTGAATTCGATTTCTATTTGATAATGGGAGCGATCATTAATTTTTGTTTGAACGATAAAGCTTTCGTTCGATTTTTCTTTGTTTCTGATTTTGAATAGAAAGGAGGAACGTGATTTATCAGAGAAGAAATGGGAGACAAGAGTACGTGACATTGCAGAGAGAACGTGTTTACATTACCTCTACAGTGTTTTGAGTTGAGGCCAAAAGTGCTAATGTTGACCAAATTCAGATTTTAAATTTAAATCGAATTCAATTTAATTTCAACGCGTTTACTCACCGTACGGTCACATAACAACTCCGATCAATACGAAATTTGAAATCCGATAATAATTCAATATTACGGATCTAATGAAACTGGTTTCGTCGAATTCCGAGACTGTGCCCTGGAACGCTATCTTTAAATATCGATTCAAACGATATAATTTCAAAACTGAACAATTCACTTCCAAACTCAATTCCGAAGCTTCTATTATCTTCAGTGTCATCAATATAAATTTCCAAGCTCTGAAAATATTTTCCTTTAACTTAAAATTGAAGATTCAAATTTTTATTCAACTTTCAATATATTAAATTTTATAATTTAATCGCCAATTTATTCTGATAATTTGAAATTCAAGTCAAACCATCATTCAAATATTTAAAATTAATTAAATATTTTCAATTTAAATTGTTCAAAATTCTGGGACGTTACATGTTAGGTAGTAATTAAATATTATAAGGCAACATGTTTGTAAAGATCTAGAAGTAAGTTGTAAAGAAGGAATGTTACAAATTACCGTAAGAAAGTGTACATTAATCACCATAAGAGGATAGTTATATTTTTTATAAAGCTTGTGTAGGAAAGAAGGAAAATTCAAAAGAAAAGACGATTAAAATCAATTTCTAAATCCAACCCATGAAAAAGATATCGATAAAGGGTTTTTGGAATGTTTTTGAAAGGGTTTTTTCAAAGGATTTATTTGGACATTGTTGTTTTGAAAAGCAAGGAAATTTATAAAAATTTGTTGAGTCAAAATTTTTGATTAAAAGATTTTCAGTAGAAAAGGTTTTCCATTTTTTCATTTTTAGTTTAAAATTAGACGAGATAAACAATTTTCAATTTCTTAATTCTTCGTTTTTTAAATAAATGCAAAATAGGAAATAATTGGACCTAATGATTTTGCTTACTTTATAAAATTGGAAGTTGTTATTTTGAAAGAGCAAGAAAAATTGGAAATTCATAATTTAGTTGTGTTAGAAAGTTTTAACTTCAAAATATTTTGTGTTCTTGAAATTCTTAGTTTAAATTTTACTGCACCAAAAAGTTTCCAGTCTAAAGATTTTTAATAAAGGGATTTTTCATTTTTGAAATAAATGTAAAGAAGAATGTAAGTTGGGCTCAACAATTTTTCCTTCTTTATAAAATTTGAAGTTCTTTTCTTTAAAGTTATTTTTAAAAAGTATCTAAAAGGAGACACCCTTGATTAAATAGGAAAATAGAAGGGTAAGAATGCTCGATAAGGTAGGTAGGAGGAACATTCTCATTTAAGGAATTGCATAGAATAATAGCTGAGATAGATAGTAATAGTATTAGGAGTTTATATAAAGCATGATTAGTAATCTAGTTAAAAACAAAATAAAAGAAAACTAATAGAATGGAAGTTTATCATTGTTACTCTACTTTTCATTGTTTAAAGTTATACAGGATGTTTTTGAAAAAAAATGAGTGATTATTTGGCATGATAATTGAGTTTATAATATTTTGGGTTAAAAATCTAACTTTTATAAGAAGTCTTTATTATAAGAAGTCATTAAAAAGGAAAAAATTTCATAGTTCCTTTTTGAAAATATAGCAATTTCTGAATGTTATGAATGAAAAGTCCAACTTTTAAAAAAATGGATCTTTGAGGTGGAAAGTTCGGAAAAGGGAAATTATTTTGCTCCTTTGGAACTAAGCAATTTTGAATTCTTAATCAAGTTTTCTAAGTTTATATTTTTAAAGCAAAAGATTTTGGATTTGGCACTTCATGTGTGAAATTTTAAGTTTTATAAGGAATGGTGAAAACTAAACCAATTTTTTTAATATGGAGTAGAAAAAGATCACTACCTAGATAAGACAGGTCAAAGGTTTTAGGATACGAATAAAATGGTAATAGTATGTACAACCCGATTTGGAAATTTGCAATCGGTTGCAAACCTTTATTTGTAGAAAGTGGTAAAGTTGTTAAGATATTCTAGATCTATAATTGGGTTGTAAATTAGATTGACCTAGATGACAGGATGTAAATTTCTATGTTTCAATTTATTTGGAGTGGTTTTCCTATAATTTTCATAAATTATCCAATTCCAGAATATGTATAAAAGCATATTGTTTGAATTAATAAGGGTTGTACCAAAAAGGGAAAGAGATGTGTAAGATATGGATATTCTTTTTCATAGTTTACATGGTGTCTTTTAATAAAAGAAAGAAATAATCCCTTGTAATCTCAAACAAAGCAAAAATCTCATTTGTGGTTAACTTGTAGAAAATTATGACAGTAATCTTTTTTAGAAGGATAGCTCTGATAAATTAAAAATGTGAAAAGAAGTGTTCTAGTATAGAAATTAGTGGTTAGAAATATACATACACATATAACCACGCTTAATGACTAAAAATGAAAATGTATATATATAATAATAATTTACAATTATTTCCGAATTCGTTAGTAATTAATAGATTAAGATTTATGGACATTGATTACAAATTTAAAGGGCAATAAATTTGTAATTAATGAGAGTTAAAAAGATTTAAAAATGGGACTGACTAGGAAAAGTTTTTTATGGCATTTATGGAAGAATTGAGTCATAGCAATAGATGGATTTTGAAATATGTAAAAGGTTGAATGAGAGTTGAATAAAGATGGTCCAAGTTTGACATTAATAAACAATTGTTATGGGTATATTAACTGAAGTAATAGATGTACCGCATTTACTAGAAACCAAGAAGGAAAATTAAGGAAAGTGACAATAGTGGAATGATATATTAGGAATGTTTATCTTGATTTAGTAATAAATATTAGGACCTCAACACCATTTACACCAGTTGATAATAAATGGCAGCTTTAAGCAAAAAAAATTTAGAGTTTTTGGGTTATAATCACTAGTTGTCTCCCTTAGTTATTGGAAAATCGTAAGATATGTTATAATATATGTCCCTATTTTATCACTTGTTGATTTTATGGATGAGATTGAAATACTTGATAAATGTATGTGCATTGATAAGCAACATAAATAAAGGAATTTTATATGGACACTTAACTACCGATAAACTATAGGTAAGACTGGAATTTAATGTGGAAATTAGGTTAGCAATCAGAAATAACAAAAATACTTTAATCCCAGAAGCCTTAGGATTTTGGAAAAATAAATTTTAGCTCATAGAATGTCACATTCAAGAAAGAGATAGAACATATTGAGATGTAAGAGAATTTTCTATTGTATAAGGATGAAGAAGAAGGTAGAAAAAATGTTCTTTCATTAGGAGTAATGGGACTACAGTGTCTATAGCACAGATTTATAATAAGGAGGTGGTTCGACTTTATGGAATTCCAGTTAGCATTGTTAGTGATAGAGACCCCTTAGAAATTTTGGGGGAATTGCTGAAAGCTTTAGGAATTTCATTGAATCTTGGCACCGCTTATCACCTACAGACCGATAGACAAATTGAAGGAGTGGATAAGATCTTGGATGATTTGTTGAAGAGCTTGCATCATGGACTTTAGAGGATAATGAGAGCAGCACGTACCTTTAGTTGAATTTGCGTATAATAACAGACACCAATAGACGATTGGTATGGCCCCCTTTAAAGCAATTTATGGGAGGCCATGCAAATCGCCAAATTGTTGATGGGAAACCACTAACAAAATCTTACTCGAAATATATTTAATTCGTGAGATTTCGAAAAGATAGAATTGATTAGGCAATATGTAAAGGTTGTAAGATTTGGAAAGTCAGAAAAGTTGGTACCAAGATTTATTGGGCCTTATTCAATTTTGGAAAAAATAGCAAAACTTAAGTATTGTGTGGAGTTACTGGATAAATTGGCTAGAGTCCATGATGTTTTTCGCGTTTTGCGTTTGAGGAAATGCCTTCATAGTAAAATGATTATGGTAGAGCCTAATCAATTAGGGGTATTAAGATGGAGCCAATAGCATCCCATGTCACCGCATGCATTGTGGAGCATGGAACTAGGAAACTCCGCAATAAAGAAATTAGGTTGGTTCGAGTACAATAGGGAGAAAATCTGATAGAAAGCATGGGGACTTCTTATCCTAAGCTATTCTCTGCCTAAACTCTCCTCTCTAATATTAGGTTTTGGTTGCATTGTGGTTGCTAGATTAGATGGTAGGAAATGGTTACTTCACTTTTTACTATCACTTTGCACTTAAGTAGAAATATTGATGCATGTTTAGAGTGTTTGCATACATATTTATATGTCACGATCATACATTCACACTAGGATTGAGCTCACTTATAGTATGTCTACAGCACATAATCACATTGCACTTCTGGTTGAATAAATGGTTGTATAGACAACTTGATTATATAACATGGATGTTTATTGCACGTTACATTGTTTGCCCTTTGGAAAGATTTCGAGGACAAAATTCTTTTAAGGGGGAGAATGTAACACCATGTAAAAATTAATAAGAAATAAATAAAATAGATAAATTAGTTAAATAAGGTAAGGCTAAAATGAAAATTTTGCAAAAGCTGTAATTTGACCCTGAATGTTATGTCATTGCGTTCGTGGCGAAATTCTGATCAATTTCTATATATAATATATTGAAAACGGAGCTCAAACAGAAAAGTTATGAATGTTTGATGTTTTCGGGTTTAAAATAATTTAAAAGGAATTCAAATTCAAATGGATAATTAATTTTAAAATTTGAAATCCAAAAGTTAACAGTAATTATACTTGGGAGTCAAGTAAACGTTAACGTTAAAATTTAATTAAGGAATAAAATAATTAAAAATCAACGGCAATACAAACTTCGTAAAAAAAGAACGTACCGGTTGACCGCTAGCGGTCGATCAGTGGGAAACGACGGTCAACCGATCATAAACAGCATTTAGGGTTTTTTCTTGTATGATGAACGTACCCGATTATATAATATTAAACCGACTTAAATCCGAGAGTTCTAGTATATTTCAACCACTATAAATAGAAGCCTAGCCCCCACACTTTTATTCACAAAATATTTTGTGAATATTAGCGAAGCTCTATTAGTTCGTCTCTTCATAGATTCAAAAAACTCCATTAGAGTTTTAGATAAGAACTATATACCTATTTTGTTTATTATTTATTTTCTTAATTTGTTCTCCTCTAAACCTGTAACAACCCGAAATTTAAGCTATAATAATTAGTTAACGAATTAATTAAATAAGAGAATAAGTTTGTGAAATTATCAGAATCGAGCTACGGGAGATGCAGCATTGTGTCCGTGGCGATTTTCTGATCAATTTCCATATATAGTTTGTCGAAATCCGAGTTAATATGAAGAAGATACGAAATAAACAAGAAAACAAAAATTAAAAGAAGAAAAAAAAATAAACAAGGGTCAGCTTGACCTAGAACATGGCCAAGTCGACCCCCAAAGGCCAAGGTTGACCTATAGGTCGACCCTCACTAGTTATAGGCCGACCTGCTTTTGTTTATTTGACGTATATTTTTCCAGTACAAAGCAAATACATCATTTTGCAACTTTTCTTCAATCCTATGCGTTCGTGCTTCCATCTGACAGTTCCCAGTGAGCCTATGATGTGGTTGCACCAGATTTAATCTTCAAATCCAACGGTCTGAGATCCCTAAACTACACTATAAATAAGACGCTAGGCCTAGCTATTTTTCTCATTCAGATTTTCTCCTATTTGGGTTCATTGCCAGAGGCTGGACCCTAAATAGAAATTTTTTCTAAGGAGGAAATCTTTTTGATAAAAATATTCTACGCTCTAGAAGTGGGTCAAGGAAGACCAAAGACTAGAGCTAAGGACCATAAGTGAGTGTTTTGTAAATATTTTAGATTTTTAAGTAATTTAAAATAATAGGGTTTTCAATAGTTGTAATTTTTCTACAATTTTGAGACAATTTTTATATAAGTTATTTACCGCTAGTTTTTAAAGTTCTTTTCAAACTATTTTATTCAGTTATTTTTATTCAGCTATTTTATTCAGCTTTTTACAGTTATTTATAGTTATTTGTATTTTATTTACATCTATTTTAAATTAGAATTTAGCCTGTAAATGTTAGTTTCATTTTATTCCTTTTTACGCGAATAAGAACATTAAAAGAGAATAATTCGCAAATATGGATTAAATAGAAATAAACACTAAATTTACAGAAATTAGATGTAAAATAAGAAAAACTTTAATAAAAAGAAGATAGACTGAAATAAGCAAATTTGAGACATTTGCAAGCATGTTTAAAACTAGTAGTTATAACTAAAAAGATAAAACAGAAGAGTAACAATTATAACGTAGGTTATAATTCAGCAGAAAGAACCGAAAGGGTTATTTTAAAACTTTGACTAAGTTAATAAGCAAATTATAACATAGGTTATAATTAGAGATAACAGAAGAGGCCTATTTTAAGACTTATAATTAAGTTAATAAGAAAATATAGTAGAGATAACAGAAAAGGCTTATTTTAAAGACTTAGATTAAGTTAATAAGCAAATAGAACAGAAATAACAAAAGAGGCTTATTTTAAGAACTTACACTAAGTTAATAAGCAAGAACAGAAATAGGGCCCGTACCAACAGCATTCCCTTTCAGACTAGGACTGATGGTCTCACAACAGATTAGGTGAGGCTGGGACATGCTAACTAGGGTAAATAAGAGGCCAATAGATAGAGGCTCAAATCAAGGGATTTGGACAAGGGGCGCAACTAGATTCTGTTTGATAGGACTCGCACCAACAACATTCCCTTTCAGACTAGGACTTATGGTGTCACAAAACACTTAGGTGAGGCTGGGCAGGACCCTTTCAGAGTAGGACTGATGGTCTCACAACAGATCAGGTGAGGCTGGGCACGCTTCTGATAGGGTAGGTAAGAGGTCACAAGAGGGGGCGACGGTTAATGATGTGCACGTAAATGTGCATATTTTTACCACCATATTTATTCTAATTAATTTAAATAAATGATCATATTGGGTATTTTAACTTGTTTTAACCAAAATCCATATTAATTCCAAATTGTCACATATTCATCTTCATCCAAGGGCAAAATAGACATTTTTGTGCATAAATTAGCTTGAGAAAATTTAATTGGAAATTTCTATATTATTTTGTAGGAATTTAAACTCAATAACAAGTGGTTTCATGAAGGAATATGCATGCACAAAGAAGATATAAAAGAATGAAGATGGAAATAATTCAAAGAGAAGAACATGGAGGATCCCACCTACCCACCTACCTTAATGTACACATTAGAGGCTAATGCACATGCTTATGGAATGAATGGCTTCATGTACACTTAAATGATGATTAATGGATGCTAATGGTTACTTGGCCACCATACTTCCTAAGGGGTAGTTTGGGCATTCCCCAAATTATGGATTAGGGTTTCATGCTTGTATAAATAACTCATTATGTTCATGTAATTCCTCTCTCTCTCCCTTAGTCTCTCTTTAGCTTAGTTTAGGCTCAAAATAAAAGAAAGCTTCTCTTTTCTTTTTCCATGGCTGCCAAGCCATTTTGTTTCATGTAATTTTTTTATGCAACTTTAATATATTTCTCTTTTCTTCTCTTGTTTATTTTCCTTTCATGTTGTAGTGTAGATCTAGTTTACTTATGCAAGTAGAATAATTTTTCCTTTCATTTTTTCTCTCTTTTTCTCTTCTTGTTTCATGTTGCTTTCTACATTTGTTCATATGATAACAAATATGAGAGCTTAATCCCTTCAATTTAGGGGTAATGAAGCTCTCTAGTATGTAGATCCAACATTTTGTTGTTCATGCTCTCTTTTGTGCTTAATGAGAATAATTGAAGTGGTTTAATGATGTTGTTTAGCTTTGAATTTGATAGTCTATGTTGTTCATAACAAATAGGCTATGCTTAAACAAACAAAACACAAATTGCCTCTTCATCTACATATGATTATGGCAAAGAAGTGAATATTGAAATTAAAATTTGATGGCTTATATTTCTAATTAATAGTTAATAGGCCATGTTTAAAATAGATTTTGCTTTCAACTTTGTTGTCAAATTTTATGAGATTTAAAAGTGTATTAGTGGTTGTGTTATAGTTTGATGGTTTATATTGGCTAATTAATAGCACAAATATACCATACTTATGATAAACACATCAACTAATTCACTAATAACAAGAAAAGAGAGATCATAACTTCATTTTGTTGATTTATGTGATCTAGAGAGTGGAAATTGCCTCTATATTGTCTTAACACTCTCATATTTTTATCAATTTTCTTTTGTTAGTTTTCTACATTTTTAGCTTAACTTTTCACTCGACTTTGGTATAATTTGATTGAATAGAAATTTAAAATCATCAATTCCCTACGGATCGACCCGTATTCGCCACGTGCTACATTCGTACACCGTGCGCTAGCGGTTATTTTATTTCTAAATTCGTTCGACGGTTTTCTAAACCGATAGAATTTCCGTCGACGAACTAGTTTTTGGCGCCGTTGCCGGGGAATTGTTTTGATTTTGATTTTCTATTCTTCGAATTATTTTGTTTGTTTGATTTTTATTGTGTTTTTGTTGTGTGTGTTTGCATTAAAAAAATTTGTGTTCTGTGTTTGTCGTTTTTATTTTTGTTTGTGTGATTGTTGCATTCTATTTGTTTTACATTTGCATTGTATATATTTAAAAAAAACACAATTTCAAAAAGAAAAAAAATATTTTATTGCATTCACATCTTTTTACATTTACATTTCCTTTTCTCCTTTTCTTTACATTTACAAAAGAAAAAAAATGTACACATTATAAACTGTTCTCTGTGCATCTTCATTCTGCATTTCTCCACTGCCTTCCTACTTCTTCAACTGGCCACTGATACAACCATACAATTCCACACTGCAGCACCATACCCAAACATTACCACTTAAGTCACTCACTTACCTCCCCGCCCTTACAAACCAGAACCTGTTATTGCTCTGACCATCCACACTTCAATACCCTGGTGCCATACAAATACAGACATTACAACACTGATCACCACAGTACACTGCTCAGTCACCATCTTTTTCGACAACTTCATCTAATCACCATACTACCTTCCTGAAGCCATACTACTGCCATAAACCATCAATTCACCCAACCTCCTACCAGGTCATCAACATTCAACAATTCAACCCTGTCATACAACTCGTTGCTTACTGCAGTGCACTGTGCACAAACACTGCTTATCCCTCATCTGTCATAACCTGTACAAGCAACAGCAATCTCAAACTCTCAATTCCACTCCACAAGACAACCCACCATCCAAACAGCCCATCAGCTCTCTCGACAGCAACTCCAATCACCGCCGATCATCCACAGAAACAAGCACAATGGCCACTACTACACCTGCTCCTCTACACTTCAACCCTTACCTTTCCAATCATCTTCAAACCAATACCCACAACTGTGCATGTATCACTGTCAAATTCCACTTTCTTCCCCATCTTCTCTGTCAAAACCAACCTCCTCCACAACATCATTTTTACAGCCTCGGTTCATCATACATCACCACATCAATTGCCTTCTACCATCACAGTCTTTCACTGATACAACTACATACATTTCGCTTCCTATCTCAACAACACCCATACATATCACTTCATACATCTACTTCAAATCTTCCTCTTCAATCACCTCCACCCAATTCGATAATAGAGCATATCTCATTCAACTCTGCCCTTCCTCGAACCCGCCTCCGAACTTCAACACCACCAAAATCACTTTGACAATCGCCTGAAGTCGCTTTGAATCCCCCTGCCACTTCCATCCAGTCTCCAACCACAAAGTCGAAGAAAAAAACCAAAAATTGAACCCCATCAACTATCTACCTGAAGTCATTTCATCACCACCTTAACGGATCATCCCCCTGCCTGCATCCACCAAACCATCCAATAACTCCACTTGCTTGCTTTTCACCATCTCTGGCCTATTCACATTCCCACTCAAACAAGCTTCAACCATCACCATATCATCCCAGATCCTCCACCAAAGCTACAAGCCTTCCTCCACAAACCCGAAGCTCCTTGTTGTTGCCACAGATCCTCATACCCCAACATTGCCACCACCACCATATACAATACTGCCTGCACACCGCAAACACCACAACACTTCAACGCTTCCAAACCCCCACTGCCAAGAAACAACAGCATCTCATCAACCGCCTCGCCCCAATTTCGATCAACACAACCGAAACTCCAATCGCCAAATTCACGAGCAACTCCACACGCGAACGCCTCAAACTGCAAGTCGGGAATCGCAATCACCTCCGTCACTTCATCCATCATCAATCGCGACCTTCCACCTTCCGCATCGCCGATCAATTGCCACAAATACCGCCGCAACATCGCCATCCTAAACTGCAAATCTTCCTACAGCAATCACGACATCACCAAAATTCAACAATCAACAACACCTCACACTTCTCAAAAACTCTGCGACCTTCAATTGCAACGCCTTACCCCTCGAATTTGCAATTTAAAGAAGAAATAATTTGCCATTTTGAAAATTGAATTAGTTTGGTGAAGTTTTTCTGCTGTAATCGAAACATTATCTTCTGTAGTTTGGTGAGGGATTTGTGAAATTCGATATTTTGTATTGGGACCGGGTAGGTTTGTTGAACGGGCCGAGTTTGATAATCATCGGTTTTGATTTATTTTGGCTTTGATTTGTTTTGTTTTGATTTGCACTAAAAAAAAAGAGGAAGCAGTTGTGGATTGTTTGGGCTGTGGAATTGTTTTTTTTTGTTTGTGTTCCTTTGATTTACTTTGTTTAGTTCTAGTTGCTTCAATTTAAAATTATTATTTTTTTAAGTAAAACGTCACTTTTTAATTTTCTTTCCTTTTCAAAAAAAAAACCTGTATATATATGTGGTTTTTATTTCAGGTTGCCAAAGTAGAATTGCAGAAGAAGCAGAAGTGCTTGCTAAAATAAATTGTTTGCGTGCTAAGCTTGCCAAAAAAAAACTACTTGCTTACTTATAATTTTCTCTTTATTTGCCTTGCATTGTATATGTAACGACCCAGTATTTTGGACCATTCAAATCGACAATAAATCCACACATGCCGGACTTGAATAATTCAAAACAATGGATTGTAAATAAAATTTGGCAAAACTCAGCATATACAGTAAATAAAATAATTACAGATCACAGACACAGAGTAATATAACAATAATGCAGCGGAAACAAAAGGATAGTAGTTCATGAAGCTACTATATATATATAACAGAGTTAAACAAGATACAACAGAAGTCTCGAATACAATAGATGTCTCAATACAATAATCAAATACAAGATCTGAATACATCACTGGAATTAACTGAATAACTGAAAGCAGGATCGATAGATAGCTGGATCTCCAAGCGAAGCTCCAACTCCAGAGGTGAGTCTCAAATGCTGTATCACTCAGTCTGACCCGAGCGTAAAGCAAAACACAAAACACTCGAGTCAGGATTAACATTCTTATATTCAATAAATCCAACTCAAATGAAATATCAACTGAAATACAAGTAACTTAAAGGATGTTTGGGATAACCATCCTCTAAGGGTCCGTTAAACTATTTACTATGTAGTAATATACGCTATATACAGTAGTGTCTAATTAGTAAAGTATAATCATATAGAAAATAGCGTTAAGGGGATGGAGAACCTTAACGCGGTCGGATCTTAAAATCATAATCGTAGTAAAGCTCGATATGGTAGGTGACACGGCACAACTAGGCAATGCCAGGGTAGATATACCAATTACGCACACGGACTGATGGATATGCATAGCAGCCACTACCGTTCCACCTCGAACAACACTCCCAAATCGAAGGGTGGCCACCAAAATCAACAAATAATAGAATGAAATCGAAGAAGTGTGTCCGATACGAGGTGCTACCTCACTGGCCCGAGATCGCTCCTGTTTTAGCCACCTTATGGATACGAGGTGCTAACTCACGGGAGTTGGGTTCACGTATATACCTTAGGATCATCGCCACCATCCTACTTCATTCTGGAATCTCCACCGCGTACATGGTTGTCAAAGTGGTTTTCGGTATCGACAGAGAGTATGTCCATATCCGATCCCGGTCTCTTTGCCAACCAATCGTTATTATAACACCGTGGTCATTTCAAAATAGTTTATACTTCAAAACCAAAATATCATTACTATTTCAAACCCAAATTATCAATGTATTATTTCCATTTCAAAACCCAATTCAATAATATATCATTTCCATTTCCAAAACAATTCAATAATATCTCATTTAAATAAAACCAAATAATTCATAAAGTAAAGTATCAATAGTTTTAAATATAATTTAAAATTTCTTTATAAAATAAGATAGTTCTTCAAATTTCACAAGTCGATTCAAATTAACTCGAATTCCAAAAATTTAATTTAATCAAATCTCAAATCATCAGTTTCAACTCGATTCAGCTTCTAAATAAACCATTTCAAATTATCGATTTCAAATACATATCTGAACCATAAAATAAGCCATTTCAATTTTAATATATTTCAAAGCTTTAAATATTCAACATTTCAAAACTAAATTCGATAAATTTATATACATATCAGATTCACTTTAAAATTATTTAGTTTTGAAATATTAACTTAATCATTTCCATAACATTTAAATGCAATTTCAATTTACAAATTTAAATAAACAAAATATCCCATTTAAATATATATAAGTTTGAAATATCCATTTAAGTCACCTTTTCAAATTTCAAGTTGTAAAATACTTCTTTAAATTACAAATTCAATACATTTCAAATCAACTTATTTAAGTTTAATTCTTAAATAAATATAATTTCAATCAATTTCAAATCATTATAAATTCTATATTTGAAAATATAGATATTAAATAAATACTTAAACATATTATTTATCAACCTTATTAAATCAACTTTAATGAATCTTTAAAATCAATATTTATTTGAAACCATATATTTCCTTTCAAAACCATAGAAATCCATTTCAAAAATATATAAATAGACCAACGGTGTCTGTATATAATTTTCTATCCTATGGTCAAGTGATACGGATATTTATCATTTCAATCCGAAATTTAAAACATATTCGGGTATATATCTTTTCAACCCGAAATCCCAAATTCAATTCGATGAAAATCGCTTGGGTTAATCATTTCAACCCATAACGATTTTCTCCTATTCTACAGATCGTTCGGGTATGTATCATTTCAACCCATAGTGATTCTATACTAACAGGGAACTTGCAGAGTGATAACAGATATGATAATAAAATAACAACAGTATTAGGCATATATCATCAGTATAACTAACAGATAATGGTGTCGAATGTCATAGGTGAACATATACAGGTAATGGCATATATATAGCAATGTAAATAACTAGCAGCAGCATATTTCAATTGTCGTTTCAATTGAAATCAAATTTAATAAACATAAGAACGTTAATCAGAGTGATTGCTCACCTTTCGAGGCTAGACGGATTTGACAAGGAAATAAGCTACGAATTCCAAGCAACGCTAGTTGGATACGATTTGAATGAAGCAAACAGGCACGACGGACAAAGCTGACAATTGGGAAAACGAGGAGACTAATCAGAATAAGTTTTAATATAAAGTGGAAAATATATATAAGCTGTTATTATTATCATTCCCGAAATCAACATTTTAAACTTATATAAACTAACACATTATACTTTAAGATCCATGTTTATTCTAAAACCGATATTTAAATATATATATATATATATATATATATATATTTATATTTATATTTATATTTATATATATTGTAAATAGTCAGATTCTCATATCTCACATATGCAAACTCTTATACAAACACAACACCTACCACTATATTACTGTTTACAAATTTATATTGATAAAATAATACAAATAAGACTAATATACTTATATAAACAGACAAGTAAACAGACAGTTGTATTTATCACTTTATAAAACCCAAATATAATACTAATATATGGTGAATACATATATTGCACACTCACAAGAGTTATACAACTTATATAACCAAATAATATATAGTACAAAATAGGCATGCTCTGTTTTATAAATAAAAATATATATACTGTAAAAATCTTAAGACAAATTATACTTATATATACCTTCAGACATAACCGAACTCACCTATATATATTCTTAACTAATATACAACTATGAAACTGAGGACATATATATACCACTCTGTAGATAAATATATATACCATTTTAGATACATATAATGCAAAACATATTTTTACCATCTATAATATATATACTATAACAATATATAAGATACGAACTATGTATGATAACAGACACTTCAATAATAACAGAGCGTGTAAACTACTTATATACTATCATATAGAACAGAACATTTACATGCCTTTCTTTCCTTTCAAATGCATGCACTGAAAAATACTATCAAAATATAATATGTATTAGAAATATCTTATATAATCCAAAAACACATATATAAACCTTTATATACCACGACATGCTCTGTAGTACTAATATAAACTTATATACTCCTATATATATAGTGTAACTTTATATACAAGATATCATACATATAACTTGCAAATGTTTATTAAATTTTTATATATATATATAAACTAACCCATGCAGACATCCAACTCATATACAAAACGTAATTACACGAAAGCTTATAATACATATTAATAATATATAAAACATATATAGCTATTAGACTTGTACAAACTTTTTATAAAATATATCTTCCCCTAACTAACATATGTATATCTATACCGAGTTAAACATATGAACTGCAAATATATATTTTTAAACCTTATATATATATGCCATATAATACAAATAGATATAAACTAGCCTACGCAAACATTATATACAAAGCAGCATATGTTCTTATACTTCAATATATATAACACTCTTACATAGTATATACACTAACAAACTGTTATACATGCTTTGGAATCAAAAGTGTAAAATTTCGTATTAGATATATATATAAATTTATATACTTTTCATATAACAGACCTCATATACATATCTCAAAGTACTAAATATTTATACAAACCAAAACATATATAAACTGTATAATATAAAGTTTCACAGCAAACCCATGTTGAAAAAAAAATCATGATATATATATTTCAAAACAACACACATCTACAACTTATATATATATAATACCTTATAGCATCACCAGAGAAGCACGAGCCATTACAGTAGGCAAAGGGAGGGAGATCGAGATGCACGTGCTGGTGCTTGTGTGCAGGGTGGAGGCCGAAGCTCGGCAACAGCTTGGTGGAAGGCAAGGCTGACGTGGATAAGGGAAAATCAGCGGAGGAAGGAAGGGAAATATGCCAGGGGAGGGAGGATTCGGTGATAGGGAGGAAGATTGTTGTGGCGACGTGAGATCCAGGCAGAGGAAAAATGAATATGAGTAGGCTTCAGAAAAATGAAAGGGATGATGAACAGGCTTTTGTATAATCTTATGATTATATTATTTTATTATACTCCTTTCAATCGAAACCGGATACGAAACAATCCAGAGGATATAAATTGAAATGGGAATAGACAACGAAAGAACAGGTCCACAAATACTGAATAGTAGGAATAGAATTGGTCACCCCTTGATTTCTGGAAAATTATTAAACCAATTAATTGTTGTTGGGCTGCACGTTATAGATTTGAAGTCTAAGGGAAAATGTAAAGTCAAAATTCGGTACCGTTACGGTGAACTGTTTCATTCTTACCGTTGCATACCAGAGTTCGAAGCACAGAAATAAATATATTGCAGGGATCCGCACGACGAGACAGACAGAACGGTATACAGACATTAGTGGTACGATCATTGAATCAAAAGTCGATAATCGGTACCGAAAATGCTGCAAATCCGTCGAAAATAAGATAAACGGAGCAAATAGGAGATGTGAATCCCGAACATCTCTTAAGTTACTGCACTCACGTTAGACACTGGATATGAGATGTCAAACCCCGCAAACATCTCCGACGCCGTTTACACTCATATTTATTTACCGTTATTTTAACTTACATAAGATCTTTTAGTTCTGACTCGAGTGTTTTGTCTTTTCAATTCGCTCGGGTCAGCCTGAGCATTTCAGGATTTGAAGACCTTATTTCCGGAGGATGAAGACGAAGATTGTATTACTATTATTTACTATATTATTCCACTGCATCATATTGTTCCGCTGCATTGTTATGTATTTATCTTTGATATGTGTAACTCTGATTTTGTATTGTATAAGTATAATCAAATGTTTGTATACAGCTTCATGAACTGTTATTTGATTATTATATTTTGTCATTCCGCTACGAGATTCTGTTTTGTTTTTCTTCTTTCTCTGCTTTTTCTTATTCACCCCAATAACAATCCGCCCTTCTGTATGGTTTGAATCGACAAGCGTGTCTGCTTAAAGCGTCCAAAAAGACGGGATGTTACACATCCTATTAAATATAAGATTGGCCAAAATATTGTATATCACATTACATAAAGAGATTAGCCTATAATCTGATAGATTCTGTGGGTCTACATTTTTTTGGATTAAGCATACGAAGGTATGGTTGATTTCCTTTATAATCTTACTTGAGTACTGAATGCCCAACGTTGCTTGGAGAACACCATCTTTGATTAATTCTCAGCGCAGTTTGTAAAATTTTAAGTTGAAACCATTTGGGCTTGGTGAGTTGTTGCCATCAATCTTGAACATAACTTCTTTAGCTTCATCTATATCAAATAGCATATCTATTGGCTTTTTGGCATTACCTGTAAGAATTTTTTTTACAAGTGATTTGCGAGAAATGAAAGTTTAAAGAGGAAGAGTTAAATAAATCAATAAAGAATTGAATTGCTTCCGTGTTCACTTTCTCATTTGCATTGACCTAGTTTCCTTGGTCGTCCACCTTCATTTGCATGTCATTCTTGTTTTCTTATCATAGAATTTAGAGTGGAAAAATTGAGACGTTCTATCCTCTTATTTTAGCTACTTTATCTGTGATCGGTGTATGTTTTCTATGGCCTACTTATGTAAGATTCTTGATAATTGGTCAAATTTTGGTCTATAAATTTCTATCATCTGGGCATCATTTGGATGATTTATTATTATAGTAGGCGACGTCTAACTCTACTCTAAGTGTCTTTGTGGACTTTTCCCTGTTGTTATGCTCTTTACTCCAGCTTTTGTCATCAATTGAAAAGGAGAATTTCCAATGCACATGCTTTTCCAATTAGTTTTTACCGGTTGCTGGTATCCTACCTTGTAGTTCCATGAGTTATTATATTTGAAAGGGATTCTTTTTCTATTTTGTGTCGGAGTTGCAAAATTAAAATGATTAGTGTGTGATCAGTAGTTCAATTATTAGCAAATTTGACTGAAAAGTTGGGAAAGTTACCAAGGTATTCCTTATTGATGAATAGTCTGTCTATTTTACTATGCACTGATATGTTGGTGCCTCCCCTTCAAGTGTAGTAATTTCCTATGCTTGAAGGTTCAAAAAGAGTAGCAGCCTCAATACATTCAACAAAATCCGTGTCTGGAGACCAACAACATTCTCCATTGTTGATTCTATCTTTGATGATATAAGATAGCATTATAATCACCTATGACCACCCATGAAAGTTTGAATGCATTACTTTGGTGTTTGGTATACTCCCATTATTCTGTTCTTCTTTCGGGTTGGTTGTACGCGTACACGAATGTGCAAAAGAAAATCAAACCCACTTTATTTTTTAACTGAACATGTGATAAATTTTCTCATGAATTACCTTGGTCCACCAAACATTGACATCCCAAAATACTGGTGTTCTGTATTTACCTTGTTGCTCATTATTGAAAGTGAAATCCCAACACTTACTAAGTCGTCTAACTACATCAATAATTTTACTTTCTGATAATTTATCTATAATAGTCTTACTAATGAAGCTTGTCCCTATTTTAGGATATTAACCGCATCTAATTGTTTAGTGGGGGATTTTGGATCCCTAACATTCCGTGTTATCAGGTTCATTAGGTGGTATTAACAAGATCGTTCTTCGAATTCATGTGAGAGGAACGCTCACATTAGGTTTTGTACGCTTCATTTTCTTTCCCTTTGATTTCAAATGTGTAATTATGTTTTGCCACGTAGGGTTATCAATCACTTCAGCGTGTTGAGTTGCAATGAATTCAGATGGAGCCCTTCTTGTTGCATTTTCCAGGGCTGCTTAGATCTCATGCAGTGTCCAATGCTATTTAGTGACTTGGTCTTTTCGGCAATCGATATATGTGCTTTGATTTTGCATTTCGGAATTAAGAACAACACATGTCTCACAAGTGCCTACCTGCATTGTATAATTGTTACCTAATTTTGTATTGATATCCTCTCTAATTGGTTCAAACTGTTGTGCATTGTTTAAACCGGGACTTTGAGATGAGGATGTAACAATCTTAACATCTACATTCTGTGATTTCTATTGTTCTATAGTTAGCTATGAGTTAGCCTCTGAATTCGAAAGGGACTCAAAGCATTCCAGCTTCATGTCGTAGATAGTATCATATATTAATGTTTTTTATCTTTATTTTAAGATTGCTTTGTTTCTACTTTCAGTTTAGCAACATCAGATTTATGTATGTTGTTGTTATTGCATTCCAATATTTTTTATGTGCCTGTTATGTCTTGTACATTAGTTTTCATATGGTCATTTATTTAGGTGTTAGCTATTGGAGTTTTGTCAACCCATATCGTTTCAAAGTTACAAAACTTGGATGGATGGCCAAAACATCCGCAGTTTGGGCATACAATAGGTCTCTATTTATACTCGACGAGCTGTGTGAACGCATCATTGTTTCCATTCACTATTGTGACTTCGTATGGGAATTTAAAATCATTGTTGATCTCTATAAAAAAAGCCGAGTATACAAACTTTTAATCATATCTTAGTAAAATGATCCATTTTTAATTGGTTATCCAACAAAGAATTGATTCTACTGATTCCTTCTTCTAATTAAAATTCTAGCTTTAAACCTAGAAAGTGAACCCTTACCGGAATGGGTTGTAACATTTCTTTGGATAGGCTAAGGGCCGGAGTTCATTTGTTCATCATCATCGGCTTCTTATCATAGAAGGGCCACCTGCTAATATTCTTTCACAATCATCTTTGTTTTCAAACTTGATAGCATAAAATCCATTTTTCCCGGTGTGATTGAAAAATTCTCCAACTGGTTGCCAAATCCTTTTGATGTATGCTCTAAACTAGTGGTAGTACGAACACGAACCCACAATGTCACTAACAATCAACTTATCCCAATATCTTTTAGCCGCTTCCACTGCCAAACCGGTCATTTTGCACATCTCTTTTGGCTGATATCTATAGAGTTGAAGAATTTTCAAGGAGTGCAGAGGGAATTTCCTCCTCGGTGATAACTGCCTTCCACGTTCTAGTGGTAGGCTTTGAGGGAAACTTGTCTTTCAATTGAGGGCTGGGGATTGTGCCCAAGGAAATCGGAGGGTTAACCTGTGCCTGGTGCGGGAGATAAGAAGGAAATCTCAAAGTGCCAGGCGGAGGATACCCGGCTTACATGGAATCTGGATGAACTTCCTAGGTGGATCTAAGGAAACTACTGCTGCCTTCGAGTCCTTCTTTATTTTCCTAGCATTATTAATGTTACGCCTTGTGATGACTTTGGTAAAGCCATCTTCATCTTGATCATTTGATAGAGGAGGCAGCACCAGATCAAGTAGTGCTGGCGGATTAAATGGCGGCAGCTGGTGGGGGAAGGGCTGGGGTTTTCTCTGGTGGCCATTATTTTTATAAATTTGATATATTTGAATCACTGTTATTGGTTGTGTTTATTTTAATGGCACAGTAGAGCTTGAGCTACCATAACATGTCATTTAATAGTGGATCTAAAAACATTACGGTAGGATTTGGTAGGTTTTTTGGATAGAGTTGGAGATATGCCTTAGAGGCCAACAATTGTGTAATTCTTACTTATATCTAACTCGATACTCAATCTTATTTGAAATGAAATGTGTTTTCTTTCTATTATATACTTGATATATTGTGTTATATAAATTGATTAATTTAATTACAAGTATATTTAATAGAAAATCCATTAATTGTATATTTTGTGATAATAGTTATAATGTGTTATGATCATGAGTGATTTATCACAATGAAATTAACATACCATTTTAAATATTTCTACTCAAGATGTATCGAGACTAGATATCGAAACATCCGTCGTGACTAGAGTACGTAACTCTTTCCAAATGTTGGGCAGTTTATTACTCCTGATTACTGGGGGTACTAAGGAGTTACATACTGATAGTTATTGGATAACCATAGAATCACTTACTCAATAATTTTCTGTTGGTTAATATAACTAAGGTCGAATAAAAAATATCAATGTGAATAAATTACATGGTTCTCTTGACTGAATAATGTCGTTGATCTTCAATGTGAAAACTACACTTTGATGATAGTTAAATCGTGGCACGGTGTCTATCGAACAACTATAATTGGATTGAGTGGAAGCATTGGGAGTGAAACACTATTCAAGAGAAGATTCATCTCATTGGTTATATGAGGTTAGTATCACATTCAAAAAAGTCAACTCAAAGTCAAATCCTATAGCCAGAGTGGTACAGTTGATAATAACTGTTATTATTGAACTAAGGACATTGTGTTTGGACTATAGAGTCGAATATGGACGATATTAGAATTTTGACCATTATCAAATTCCGTAAGTCCACAGTGATATAATTTTGACAACGAGAATTAGTGTAAATAATTGTCGCTACCAAGTAACGCATAATAAATAAAATTGAATTTTATCGATACCAAGTAAGCGATACATTTGGCCAAAATGTCACTCCACCAGCTTAGTGACATGTGAACGTTAGTATTCGAATTGTTTGATATTAATCGCTGATCAGGTTTACACCCGAGAGTCACACAACTTAAATGTTGAATACTCCTTTTACCATCTGATTTAATTAATTTATAACTGTTATAAATTAATTTGCAAAATATTAATCATAAAATTTTATTTAATGCGTTGAACAATATTAAACAGCGTGTTTATAATAGTTATAAATATATTGATCAACATATGATATCGGTATGCATTTAAATAAGATTTAAATGCAGCAATTATTGTTCGGGCATGGATTGATCTTGGGGCCCATAAGAGGCTTGGTATAGGCGTCTATAGGGTAGTACATTAGGGCCGACCATATGACGGTAGGGGGAAGGAATTTTGAATTCAAAAGAGAGAGATATGGTAAGAGGATAAATTGATCTTGATCCTCATTTCAACTCCAGTCACTCTCTTATATAATTCCTCTAACCATCTGTAACAACCCGCATATCTATCGATTTTATATTTAAATATTTTATCGTTAGTCGGATGTTAGTCCGAAAAGCTACTTTTTGCATACGGTCAAATTAGGACTCGAGACCACCCCCATTGAGTTCAAAATGACGTTTGCGATCTTTTTGAGTGTAAACTTCGATATGTTTGGAGATAGTGAAATTTTCGTCACTTTTCCCACTTGTGACTTTGGTTGGGACTGCACCTTCTTAACTCAGCCCAAACCCCCCTCTTCTCTTCATCACTTCATCAAACACTTCAAGCTTCTTCAAAAATGGTGAGGGGAAAGAGAAATTAAAATTCCAAGCTCAAGATCTTTAGTAAATTCAACATCAAACTCCGAATTCAAGGTGAAGAACATAGATTCAAGCTAGGGGTTGACTCTTGCTTCGTTCTTAAGCTCTCCAACAATCAATTTCGTGGAAAAGGTGAGATTTTTGATCTCACATCTTGCCTATAATCGTCATTGGACTGTTGGGAATGATTCCTCATCACTTTAGCATGTTTGTTGCATTTGGTTTGGATTGGATTGGCGAAAAATTCCAAATTTTAGTGATTTTGGTGAAAAAACTGCTACTAGGTCGTTCTGGCCATTTTTAGCTCGTTCGGAGTTAGGTCGTCCATCCATAGGTCGTAGGCCGCCTGCGAGTTAAGTCTTAGGTCACCTGCGAGTTAAGTCTTAGGTCACCTGCGAGTTAAGTCTTAGGTCACCTGCGAGTTAAAACTTAGGTCGTTGCCGACCTATAAATCCCAGGCAAAAACTTAGGTCGCTGCCGACCTATAAATCCCAGGCAAAAACTTAGGTCGCTGCCGACCTATAAATCCCAGGCAAAAACTTAGGTCGCTGCCGACCTATAAATCCCAGGCAAAAACTTAGGTCGTTGCCGACCTATAAATCCCAGGCAAAAACTTAGGTCGTTGCCGACCTATAAATCCCAGGCAAAAACTTAGGTCGTTGCCGACCTATAAATCCCAGGCAAAAACTTAGGTCGTTGCCGACCTATAAATCCCAGGCAAAAACTTAAGTCGTTGCCGACCTATAATCCCCAGGCAAAAACTTAGGTCGTTGCCGACCTATAAATCCCAGGCAAAAACTTAGGTCGCTGCCGACCTATAAATCCCAGGCAAAACGTTAAGTCGTTCGCGAGTTAAACCTTAAGTCTTAGGTCGTTGCCGACCTATAAATCCCAGGCAAAACTTAGGTCGTCGCCGACCTTACACTTGGTCTTTTTAGGTCGCGATTTTCCTTAGGTCGCAGGACTTTGTTAAGTCGTAGGTCGTCTCCGACCTTATCCTTAGCCTTGTTAGGTCGCGTGAACTCTTAGGTCGTATGACCTTACACTTGGTCTTTTTAGGTCGAACCCCGTATTACTCTGCGTAGGCAATCTCTTCTGAAAAACATTTATCAGAATTTCTACTTTGATGGTTTTGGGATTGACTTCTTTGGACTTTACTCACGTCTTCGAACGTGAATTGATTTGTTCTACAATCGTTTTATGACTTGTCACTTTAAAGATATATGAAGGTTTCAATACTAATAGTAAATATCAAAACTCTTTCATCAAAGCGATTTCAACACTATTTTAAATATCAAAAGTTCGTTTTCTCAAACCGATTTTCAATCTACTAGTATATACAAGCCTTTACTTCACTCGAACGAGAAATCGACTTAAACGACTTAGTAAAACGGGTGGTATGAAACGCTTGCGTTCACTTCGTCGGTTAGCTCTTGGACTTGTTCGATTGAACCCTTTTCGTGACAATTTCCTAGTGAAGATTTACAGCTTGATCGTAAATATTTAAGTTAAGCAAGTGGTTATGGGACATGAAACTAAACTCATATATTTACTAGCTTGGTGTGATTGACACTTCTCGCTGATCATGATGATCATTTTATGATTTAGACTAGCAATTGTGCGATGTCTCTTTGTTTGCAAGGTAAGACTAGACCGCAATAGTGTGATTCCGACTCACACACATCTCTTTGTCCGCAAGGTTAGTCTAGGCCGCAGTAGTGTGATTCCGACTCACATATATCTTTATGTTTGCGAGGTTAGGCTAGACACCACTTGTGTGATTCCATTCACACATACCTTTCTGCTTTTTGGTTAGCCTAGGCCTCAATCAGTGTGATTCCGACTCACACATATGGGGTAGCTCCCCATGGTCTTCGGACCATCATGTGATAGGCCTCTTTCTCTTTTTATGATTTCTGGATTTCTTGTTTGATTTCTGGATTTTTATGTCATTGACTTGTTATGAGTACAAGTTTAGGGTATGATGCCCTCTTTGGATCTTTGAGAAGATTCTCGTGATATTGATCATTTCTCATCGGTTGATCTCCTGTTGATCATCATTTTCATACTTATAGTAGTATGTCAGTATGGATATTCTATGTTTATGCCATATCTTTTATTCTATATCATGTCATCTGATATTTATAGTTAGACTGATCCATTTATTATTTTCTTAAATAATACTCGGGTCAGACCGAGATGTTACAGGTGCTTCTGCTTGACTTCCTTCTGGGATTTGCTACTCTGACTTTTGGCTGACTATTTAGTTTAGCAGTTTTTGTTGTATACACTTGAGATATGGACTCATAGTTGTATTCTTTTTGTATAGCACAGGTTGCTATTCTTTTGTATTATTGTGGAACTTTTTGACCACTACTCTGATGTACACTTTCATGTGTTAGTTATATATATTCATATCTTCTTCCGCCTTTGTGATATGGATGTCTGTGACTGCTTTGTGTTATGTTTATTTCTATGTTTGTTTCCGAAGATTATTTTATAGCCACCGTGTGATAATCAATTACATGGATGGTCGCTCCTTAACAGCCTTATTCTCCGTGCTAGTTGACAGCACTACATCGTAGTGTCCTTGGCTAGCGTGGGTATTGAGGTGGGGCGTCACACCATCATTTTGCAAATAATTTTTTGCACTATTCCTTTGCTGTTTATATCAGGTAGCCCTCCCCTTATAATAACCCCAAAAATCCAAGCACCAATTCACGTCAACTTGCTTCGATTCGGTCGTCAGTGGTAAGGCAATTCGGAAGCTAGCAACTTCGGGATTGTAATTAGATTCTAGGAGTCTATTTCTTCATATCAACATGTGAACTGTAGGCTTTGGTGAAAGATATTTTGCTAGTTTATTATTATATACCAATGTTCATATATTTATTGTTCTATGCATTGCTTAGTTAAAAATATCATGAATCGGTATATCGATGGGTTGTCACATGCCGACAATTGTGTATATAAGTGGATATATATGTTTTTTTGTATGTTTATTTGTTGCTAACGACAAAATGATTTCAATGAATTAAAATTAAATGCAAAAGATTAAATCATATAATAAATATATTTTAAATTATGTAAAAAGTTATTCATACCAGAAAAGATTTCAGCATCAAAATAAAAAATTCATATATGTGTGTGTGTGTGTATGTATATTTTTTATATAGTTTAATTATTTGCTTGATTATGGTAAAAAATATATATACATATTTATAAATAATATAAAATTCTATAAAAAAAATTATAATAAAATATATACGTTATGGTTTCTTTAATTACTTCGATATGGTTTTAAGTTATTATAAGTATTTAACTAATAAATTATTTAAAATAAAAATAAAAATAAAAATTTTGATGTTTTTATCTGGATGAAAATAGCAACAATATATATATATATATATATATATTTATAATTTATATATATAACTAGTCATATGTTTATATGTAACATGCATGTAAATTAATTTAAATGTATATATATATATGTACGTATATATGTATATAACAATTTTAGTTTGGATTTCATGTTATAAATATTCTAAATTATATTAGTTTTCATATTATAAATATTCTAAGTTATATAGCAAAATAATTTTAAAATAATTTTATAATTTAATTATATATGTGTGTGTATTTTAATAAATGCATTATGTAAATAATATACAACCAATATTTTATAATAATTATACAATTATATTTTACTAATACACACACAAAAAATAATTTGATATATATACACATACACACACACACATTTAGACAATCCGTTAGTATACACGAGGGGCTGACATGTCCGTTGCTGTGTAAATCCCAACATCTATACAAAGGCATATCAAACCATGCATACATTATTACATTGCACGTGCACGTACATAATATGCATATATGATACAGGTGTGTGTGTGTGTATTGTAATACAAATTATATAAATAAAACTTTATTTATAAATTTAAATAAAACATTGATTTTATTTAAAAGAAAATTTGAAAAAGTTCTATATAAATTTAGACTACATAGGCCCAATAAAGATCCAAAAGGTATTTTTTAAATTTACCAAATTACTCTGCTGCGGGCTGGTCCGGTTCCAATAATGGTATCAGAGCCCAATAGCCTATGCGGTCTAATTTAGTCATGTTAGGGTTGATAGCTTAAGCTTACAACCCAATTAGTAGAGAGTCTAGAAAGTTAGTGATGAAGGTTGGGTTGCTGGCAATCAAGTACCCTGCGCTACTTGGTTACCATCCTGACCTGAATAGTTATGTGAGCCCAAAGGTTGACCCTAATACAAAATGCTTAATTTGAATTAGGAATTGGGCAAATTTCAAAATTATTTTAAAATTAAAATAATATTTTAATTTTAAAAGTTAAATTAAAATAAGAATAATATTTTAAACGTTATAATATAGATATTTCAAATTGTTTTTAAAAATTAAAATAAATGGCAGACATCAACATCCCTCCTGTCCTTCCACCATTCTCTCCCGTACTTCCTGCTTCCACCCCCATACCTCACCCGTCTTCTCCATCTAGTCTACATCGTCCTGCTCCTGACCCCCCCTCCTCCGCCTCTGTCTTCTGTGCCACCTCTCCTCATCCCTTCTTCGTCTTTTGTTCCAGCACTCTCATCCTCCCCACTCCCTCCTCTTCTTCCTCATCCACCTCAACTGCCATGGACTTCCCTCTTCAAGCGTAAACCGGGGAATGCAGGGAAGTACATTCCAGTTGAGATGTCTCCCGAGTTCAAGAATGAAATTATGATACCTCCTTCCTGTGTTATTGAAGCTGGAGCTCAAGAATGGAGCAATTACTTGGTTGGTTTTTTTCTTGATAAACCATTGCCTTATTCTACGGTAATAAATTTTCTGAAGAAATATTGGAAGCTCAAAGGATCTATCTAAGTCCGTTCTAATGGATTCCTGTTTTTATTTCATCTATCTTGTGAGGATGACAAGACTAGAATTATGCAAGGAGACCCCATAGTAATGCGAAACAAACTTTTTATAATCAAGCAGTGGGATCCATATGTTGGTAATGCATGTGAAAGCGTATCTTCAGTGCCAGTGTGGGTGAAATTTACGAATATTCCGATGTTTTCTTGGTCTCATATTGGGATCAACTGGTTAGCTAGCAGATTGGGTAAGCTAGTATGTATGGATGAGTCAACAGAGAAGTTGGAAAGGCTATCCTTTGCTAAGTGTTTAGTTGAAATTAAACCGGATCGTGGGCTTGTTGATTCTTTTCCTGTGCAACTTCTTGATGGAGGAACCCAAAATATTCATATTGAATATCAATGGAAGCCTGACATTTGTTCTAATTGTTGTGTTTTTGGTCATTCTGTTTCGAATTGTGATAAGAATACCTCTTCTGTAGTTATTGAGAAGAATGAAATGAATAATATATCAGCTGAAGTCAATGTTAATGAGTTGAAGGAAAAAAATAAAGAAGTTGGTAAAACCTTTAAGCAGAGGAAGCAGAGATGGCGAGTTGTGAATAATAATAAAAGACAGAAGATTATAACTGCCATTATGAAAGGCCATAAGCTGGATGAACAAGAAGTTAGCAACAATGATAAAAATAAGAAGCCTTGTACTGTTGAACTTGAGGAAGGCGAAATAGGAAGTGATATGCCTGAGCTCAGTGTAAATGATGGAGAGGTAATTGGTGTGATTGATAACTCTAGTTTATTGTGTAATAATGGTTTTCATGTGCTTGCTGAGCTGAATGAAAATGATACAGAAGTGAATGCTCACAAAATTAATGATTTGGGGAAGGACACAAGTGATGTTACCACTAAATCTGGTAAGCTTGGACCAACTGCTAAAACGAATGACACAATTGATCAAGTTATAGAAAGTGATCAATTTGCTGCTTCCATCCCAGTTGCATGCAATATCTCTGACAACAACGTTCCTGCTCCACCTTGCAAATCCTATTCTGCTGATACTCTTCCCCCCTCCCTCTCTTTGTCAATGTCCCCAACTAACATCACCAAAGAAATTTCCTCTGAAGCTCATTCGAATCTTTCAAACTCTCAAGTCAATACTGTGCACGTTTCCACTATGCATGTGCACAACATTTTAGATACTAACTGTAGCTCTGTTTCTACAATATCTGCAACAACAAGTGATTCTGCAACTAACCAGGAAATTGACCATCTTTATTCTATGATTACTTCTCCCCAAGCTTGGAAACCCCCTCCTCCACTCCACCCCACTTCAAGTCCCTCTTCCAGTATTATAAATCAGGTTGGTTTACAACAAACTAGTAACTGTCCACCTAGAACCAGTAAGGCAACAAAAAATCTGCCTTCAAACCTGGACCTTAACCCTTGTGCTAGTTCAACTACTTCTTCATCTTATCCAGAACATAATGTCCAATCCACCACTCTAACCAGGGGTAACAAAAAGAAAATCCTTAATAAACAATTTGTTGATCAATGTTGAACAACATTGGAGCATGGAATATTAGAGGTGCCCACTCGGAAATCAAATTAAATCAATGTAGAAAAATCATTTCTACTCATTCTCTGAGTCTTCTTGCAATTCTTGAAACCAAGTTAAATTATTCTCTCTCTTCCAGGGCAGCTAGATTCATTAACCCCTCGTGGAAAATGATTAATAACCTTTCTGAAGCTCCATATGGTAGAATTCTTGTCTTATTTAACCCCTCTATCTTTACTTTAACTCCTATCATCTCAACTTCTCAACTTATTCATTCTCACTGTATTCATACTTCATCATCCACCTCCTTCTACCTAACTGTTATTTATGGTCTTAACTCAGCTTCAGCTAGAGAATCATACCTTAATCTCCTCCCATCGTTCAGACAAGAATCGCATCCATGGTTAGTTACTGGAGACTTCAACTGCTCCTACCTTCTATCTCATAGACTTGGTGGCAATCCTTTGTCTTTTCATCAAATTCGGCCCCTTAGTTGTTCTATCTCTCATTCAAATCTTATTGAGATCACTGTTGTGGGTGCCCCATATACATGGAACAACTCGAGTAGATCTTCTCCTCGCACTTTCTCCAAAATTGATTTCACCTTTTCTAATCAAAATGCTCTTTCCAAATGGCCTAATATGTTTAATCTGCTTCCAATGCCTGGCCTATCTGATCACTCTCCTCAAATTTTATCTTTTCGTGCTGCTATGAAAAAAAGAAAATCAAATTTTAAATTTTTTAATGCCTGGGTTCTTCACCCGAATTTTCTTCAAATTGTTATCAAGGCTTGGTCCACTAACTTATTTGGAAATCCTATGTATATCTTGCAGTGTAAGCTAAAGGAAGTCAGATCTGAATTGAAAGTGTGGTCGTCGAGCAAATTTGGTAATGGCAATTTGTCGTCCTCCAGCCTCTCGCACAAGCTCCAACAGGTTCAGGAGTCCATGATGACTGACAACTTAAACTGTGATCTGGATGCTCAGGAAGCTACTTTATCTTCCCAACTATTTGAAGCCCTAAATCTTGAAAGCTCGTTGATTAAACAGAAAACGAGATTGCAGTGGTTCAAGGATGGTGATAGAAACTCTTCTTTCTATCATTCATCCCTAAAAGCCAAGCAGTCACGAGAGTTAATTAGCACTCTCATCGACGATAATGGTGAGTATATCTCTGACCATCCCCTTATTGCTAACATGTTTATTGACTATTTCAGCAAGTTACTTGGTAACAGTAATCAATTCACTCCTTCGCTTGAGTATCTTGACTCGATTAACATTCCCAGAATTTCTTCTGAAGACAATAAATTCTTTTGTTCTGCTATTACTGACTCTGAAATTAAAGTGGCCCTGTGCTCTCTTAATTTGAATTCCTCTGGTGGCCTTATGGCTTTAATGCCTGTTTTTTTTACTTCTTGCTGGGAAATTGTTGGCCCATCATTTTTGAAGGTTGTTCATAACTTCTTCAACAAATCCAGAATGATTGGTTCGATCAATGCTACTAACATAGCCCTAATTCCTAAAGTGAAAAATGCTTCATGTGTCTCTGATTTTAGGCCTATAGCTTGTTGTAATACCATTTACAAGTGCATATCAAAGGTTATAGCAAATAGGCTCAAGATGGTTCTTCCCAAAGTTATCTCTTCCAATCAAGCTGCTTTTCTTCCTGGCAGAAACATTCTTGATAATGTAATGATGTCACATGAATTGCTGAAGGGCTACAACACCTCTCATGTCTCCCCTAGAGCTATGTTCAAGCTTGATATTTCCAAAGCCTTCGACTCTTTACAATGGGATTCTGTCGTTAGAATAATGGGGCTGATGAATTTCCCCAAACATTTTGTGGCCTAGATTGAAACTTGCATCTCTACTCCCTGGTTCTCCATTATGGTCAATAACTGCAATGAAGGATATTTTCAAAGCAAACAGGGTATTAGGTAGGGAGACCCCTTGTCTGCCTATTTATTCATTCTTGTTATGGAAGTACTAACTCAAATTCTGCTCCAGCACGTTCATGATGGTAGTTTTGATGTCCACCCGAAATGTAGGAATCCCCTCATCTCCTTATTAATGTTTGCGGATGACTTAGTTATATTTTTCAAGCCAACTATGTTGACGGTTAGTACTATTATGAATAGTCTCAATAAATTTTACAAAATTACTGGCTTGGCAATAAACTTAAACAAGTCTGATTTAATGATCGCTGGCGTGAGTAATTACTTGATCTCCCAGATATCAGACTTTTCATCCATCAATCATCGTGTTGATACTTCCATGTACTTGGGTATCCCTTTGGCTTCTTCGAGAATTTCGATTGCTCAATGTATTCCTTTGTATGAGAGGATAACTGCTAGATTATCTCTTTGGGCGAATAGAATGCTTAGTCAGGCAGGTAGGCTTACCCTAATCAACTCCATTATCTTATCTATGACTGTTTACTGGTCTAGAACTTTCATTCTTCCCATCAAGTTGATCAACATGATCAGGAGTGCTATGTCTAACTTTTTCTGGCATGGATCAATTAACTCAAATAAGCTTACTCCTTGTGCCTTCTCCAAGCTTGAAACGCCGAAGTCTAGAGGTGGACTTGGAATTAAAAATATGATTCTGTGGAATCGTGCGGCCATGGTGACTCACATTGACAATTTCTTGAATCATAAAGACAATATTTGGGTGAATTGGTCACACAAGTATATCGTTGGCAATAAAAATTTCTGGACTATGGCTATTCCTCAATCGTGTAGTTGGACGTGGCGTTGTATTCTCAATCTCAGACCTGTAATCCTTCCTTATGCCATAGCAATAATAGGTACCAACAGTTGTATTTCTTTCTGGCATGATCCGTGGGTGAAGGAAGGAATGCTTTTGTGCCACCTCCTAACTCACAACCAGCAAGTGCAAACTGGAATTAGTTTGGAAGCTCATGCCTGTAATTTTGTTTCTGATGGTCGTATTGTCCTGCCTTACTCTAGTAATCAGATTGTCAGACAACTATGGAATGCTTTGAGAGGGTGTCAGGTTATAGTTTCTCCTGATGATGGTATATCTTGGTCCTGTAGTAAAGGCAGGTATAGGATTGGTGGCTTGTACAAGCATCTTGTTTGCCAGAATAATTGTGTTACTCTTAGCTGGTATAAGCGAATTTGGCTTCATCATAATACTGAGAGGCAAAACCTCCTCCTATGGAAGATATTTAGTAACTCTTTGAAAATGAAAGCTAAGCTTAGACAGAGAGGCCTCAGTATCGACACTACATGTAGCTTTTGCCATGCTGCGGATGAAGATACACTTCACCTTTTCTTTAACTGTCCCTTTGTCAATATGTTGTGGTGCTTCACTAACTCTATCACTACGGGCAGGAGGGTTAATTTAGTTAGTAAAGTAGAATGGGATCTCATTTTCAAGGCAACTAGATGGAAAGTTGAATCTACCTACGTTATGCTCTTCACCATGAAAATCTTCATAATGACTATCTGGGATGAGAGAAATGCTATTATTTTCAATGGTAAAAGGAAGACTTCACTGCAAATGAAAGCTATCATTGTTGAGGGATTGAGACATGGTATTGCTGCCTCTGCTCATGAGTTTGAGCCTGATTTTCTGCCGCCGCCTCTCCTGATGTTGGCTTGTCATTGTGTTCCTCTGTTTTGTCTTTTTTGTTCTTTCTTTTAATGTTTTTGATATGCCTGTTTCTTCTTTGTATTCTAGCTCCCTTGTTGCTTGCTGCCTAGTCTAGGTGGTATTGTTTTCTCATCTATGTACATCTCTCTTGGTATATCAAATAAAATGGTAGGGGACCATTCTAACCCCGCTGGCCTTGCCAAAAAAATAATAATAATAAATGTTTTAAATTTAAAAGTTAAATTTAAAATAAAACACATATTATAAAAGTTATAATATAATTTTCCAAAAAGTTTGAAACTGTTACAAAATTAATTTTGAAAATATTATTTTTCAATAGGATTAATAAAATAAATTAACTAATTAAATAAGTTAACTAATTATATATATATGTATGTATGTATGTATGTATAATATATATATATATCATGATATATGGTATGTTGTCTTGAATTGTTTAAGACAATATGTGTATACATGTGTGTATAAAAGCATTTTCGAAATTAATAAAAATTAATTAAAATTGTTTAATTAAATAAATCAATTAAAATTTAATTAATAAATTAAAGTACACATATATGTATAGATATATGTGTATTACTATAATGGTTATGGTATATTTATTCAATATAATATGTTATAATTGAATAATATAATAATTAATTAAAGTGTTAATTAAATTAATTAAATAAGATTTAATTAATATAATGTTATACATAAAATATTGTATAAGTTAAATAAAGTATAGAATTTGTATAATAATAAAAATTATATAATATAAATGTATAATCTAAAGGTGGAACATTAAAGAAACCCTAAACAGACTTAGGGAATAAATACATACGTAAAAGTACATATACCATGATTTTCGATGTATCCGACACTTGAATTACGAGGGTATTTCATAAGAAATATAATATCCCATAAGTCAATATCACTCAATTAAATATATTGAAGATTATGAATCTTTAATATAAGTCATGTCCTTTACCATTTATATATTAATAAATTACTTGCATACTCTCTGGTTGATGAGCAAACTCAAGCAAGAGATGTTATGTGTAGTATTATTAATATATTGACTAGACAATGTAAGATAAGTATTTGTACTTATTAAGCAAACTCAAGGTATACATATTATACTTAGGCCGTTATGAAATGGTATGTATGATTGAATAATCTTTTTCGATTTGTTGAGCAAACGCAAGGTCGAAATGAGATTAGGACAAGGAATCATGGGTTAGGAGTTATATATGATACAACCATGGAGTTATCCATCGTTTGTAGGGCTATGACTTGTTGAGCAAACTCAAGATGATAATCCCAAGACAAACGAGTTTTAACACCCACTAGTGAAGTCGAAAGTCTTCTATATTTCATCTTAGTGTTTGGAGAAACATAAAAGACTGGTAGGAGCCTTATTAGAAAAATGAAATGGTAACATTTAACCTTTCTAATATTGTAAGAACATCTGCTATATAAATTACAATAATGAACCAAATTAAAGATTGACAAATAGAAACATAAACTATACTTGGCAATAAATTTTTACATATTGACACATGTGAGGGACTATTTATACAACCACTAAATACGTTCATGACATGGTCACTTACAAGTTTACTTGTTCGATACTATGTATTGTCTTCATCGAGTTTCGAACTCTAAAAACAGTACAAGAATATGGATATTTGATCCAATGGGATCACATATAAATGTTATATGGTGAATGGTTACAATTTGTAATTTGTGAAACCTCGGTGAAATTAGTTCATTGAAATAAACAAGTAAACTATAGTGTGAGATCATGTATTCAATATGATTGATTACAAAAATGGTCTTATTGTGTTAAATATAATACTAGACCAAAGGCTACATGATAGATCTAAAAATTTGATCACTAAAATGTAAGTTTGATCAATTTACGTAAAGTGCAATTTATTTGATATCCTTAAAAGTTAAGAATGACCAAATGCACTTCTATAAGGAGTTCATTATGATATTACAGTAAGGATTTCCTTTCAATGGTTTAACTGTTTAGAATGAAAATTGAATGTATAAGAGTGGATGTAACTTAATGCATAGTTGGGATGAAGAGAGTGAATGGTCACTTCTGCTTCATAAAGAAACATTAGAAACGAAAATTGTAAAATAATAATTAATACTTCAAATTGGAATGAGAAATATGATTTTTTTTTCAAAATGTATTTTCACATAGAAAATTATTTTCTATGAGATTTATTTCTCTGAATTTAAAATATTTGATTTGAAAATTCTTGACTGTAACCCAATTATTGTAAATGAAATAAATAGCCTATATTAAGTGGTTGAATGGATCTTTGTATTTCATATATGTAACAGACTTCTCCAAAACAGACCTAATTTTCGACCCATCAAACCTTAGGTCCATTCCAAAGCTGGCTTTTGGTTGATAAAATTGATACAATGAACCTTATATGGAGCTATTTATCAATGCTTTAAGAATCTCATAGCAAAAGGGATAAAAAATAATAACAGAAATAAGTACCCATTCCATAAAAATTCAAATCTTAGAAATACAACGTATCATTCCAAATATCCATAATATAATATCTCAAAATAACATTAGTGTGTATGAAATTGGGTACATTATAATATATCAAAAACATATATAAATAGATAAACTACCACAAATCTTCACCATCGCCTGCATCTTCTTCATCGGCATCGCTTCCCCTTAACCTGTAGGTTGTAATGAGGAGGGAGTTAGAACAATAATGTCTTAGGAATAAAAATCTCAAGTCTTACCATAATAGTATTTGGGCTGTATCATTTGAATAAGCAATATATCTTATGTATCCTATACTATATCCCACCAAGTATGCCTCCGACTGTAAGCCCAAAGGCCCTTCCAGTCCAATTCCATAACTCTAACGAAGGTGCAACCCACTACAGTTAATTATGCTCTAACGATGCAAGAGAAAGTACCTAAGCTAATTAATACCTCTTTAATGGGAATTAGGTAGACTATGACCATTTAATACCTCTACCTTAGACAGATCCTCGTCATTTAATACCTAAACACAAGGCAGACCCCTCTCTGGTACTCCCTAATTGACATCGTAAGAAATCTCAATAAGCCACTTAATACTTCTTTTACGGGAAGAGACAAACCCTACAATAGCCATTTAATATCTCAATCCCGAAGCAAACCCCTACTAAAGATTTCCTACTACCTCACCTAAAAGATAATCCCAATCATTTAATACTTCTTGAGTGGAAAGGAGGTGGACCCTACAACAGCCACTTAATTACCCCAACCCAAAAACGGGCCCTTACTAGGATATCTGTCGTATGACCTATAATCCCAACTGCGACGTCTAACATTACTCCGACTATTCGTAGGTGCTAGTAGGCAGATTAGCTAGGTAGACTTACCTTATAGAATTGGGACTAACCTCACATCCACTGTAGGTCCTTATTATAGACAATGTCTCACGTCAGTCCCAGAGTCACATTACTAGTAGCCACATTAGCTGAGCAGACTCCCGTATGCTTTAGACTGGCCTTACATCCCCATAACTTAGTCATATTTCCCCTCTCCTAACTAGGGGTAGCAATTAGACCCGGCCCAATGGATCCGGACCCGATCCGACGGGTCTCAGTTCTAGACGGGTCGAGTTTTGTCTAGTCTAAACTGTACATTTCAAAAACCTAGACCCGACCCAAGCTTTGGTTCGAGTGGGGTCCGGTTGGGTAATAACACTAAAAATACATATATTTCAATGTTTTTTATTGGGTCTTTTAGGTCGGGTCGATTCGGGTCGGGTTTGATCGGGTCTTTATTGAATTTTTCATCACTCGGACCCGAACCGAGGCCCATCGGGTTTGGTTTGGGTTTGGGTTTTTTCGGGTCGGTTCACTTCAGTTTTTCGACTCTTGGTTCTAGTTGCCAGCCCTACTCCTAACATACTACCATATATAAAATCTCACCGCATTCATGACTTAAGACCGTATTAGGAAGACTCCTTATTTTGTTTTTAAATTACCGATTAATCTCCATTATTATCCTCAACTTCCTCCTTGTAGGTTTTATGCTATTTATTAACCCATTTATTCTATACAATATGAATTATACGTTACTATTGGTGCACTATTAATTATATTTATACGTATGTACTATTTCAGCTAACTAAGTATTCCTATTAATGCACTATTAATTATATTTTTATATATGTACTATTTCAGCTAACTAAATATTCCTAAGCGTGTGTAGAAATATTCCTATTCTAAGACGAATGCTTCCCATATAATTGTTAAAATGTCAAAACTTCCATATTTATACAAGCCTAAGCTCCATATAATAATTTACAAAATAGTTAATATCCGTAGCTAGACCAAACGGACTTGTATATATATTAAGAATGGAATAATACCAAAATTATTCTACATTAATATAATAGAATCACGCTTCTATTTCAAGGAAACAAAACCTACAATTTAAACCCTTTATATCTTATTCAACTTTTACATATACAACCTTGAAGCGGAAAACTGACTCATATTTATCTATATTATGGAAATAGGTGGTGAAAGCTACAAATAGGAAAATTTCATACTTTGCACACCATTTCCTAATAGTTGTCCTTTTGAACCCTTTTATCCCAACAACAGAAATTAGAAGGTGAATTTGAATAAAACATAAATTATTCAAATTGCAAACAATAGATTTAATTCTACTATATTAACATAAAATAATTGAAATTCCAATATGTCCAAGAATTGACATTTTATTTGTGGGAATTTTAGGGTTCAGTACATAAAATTCCCCAAGAAATAAAACGAATCTGAACTTTTACTACACGGGCTGCTAAAATGTGAAAAACTAATATTTCCACTCATAGATAATTTGTCTACCTTTCTTTGGATTCTATTCATGCCTTATCCAAATTTCTTATTCAAATTTCTTCTTTTCGAAATATACGATAATTCAATTATAAATAGATTAGATTCAGAATCAGAGATTAGGGAAGAATAGAATTAGAAAACTTGTATATAAATATTTAAAAGCCATTACCTTTAAATCCAATTAATTCTAAATCGTTGAGTTGAGGAAGAAGATTGATAGAGTTTCACTAGCATCCTAAATATTTTGTGAATAAAAGTGAGGGGGTTAGCCTCCTATTTATAGCGGTTAGGATGTGCCTGAACCTAGGATTTAAGTTGGTTTAGCATAATATTCCAGGCCATTCATCGTCGAACTTAACCCTAGCCGCCTTACAAGCAACTGACCACTAGCGGTCGACCGATCAAGTTAAGAGGTCGATCGGTCCTTTATTTTAGAACAGGGATTTATTGCTTACCATTGTTTGTTTATTTATTTTCCTTTTTGTATCTCCAACGTTAACATTTATTTAATGTTGCTTAAAACCTAAGCTTCCATCAATGTTAAAAATATTTATTACCTTTCTAATTTTAGCTGTTAATGTTATTTAATTTTTAAACTTACATTCGTTCGAATTATTTTAAATTCAAAAACTTCAAACGTCGGTAACTGTTCTATTTGAACTCCAATCGTGAAACTTAATATATGAAAGTTGATCAGAAAATCATCATGAACACAATGGTGTAATTTTCATGGCTAAATTTCAAAAATTGTAAAATTTATACTTTTAGCCTTATTATTAATTAACTAATTCTAATTAATTTTTATGAGGTATTACATTCTCCCCTCTTAAAAAGGATTTCATCCTCAAGAGACAGATAGTGTAACATGCACTCGACAGCTATGTTATTTGTAACGACCTGCAAATTCATCACTTCAGAAAAAAATTAAATATTCAAATATGAGATTTTTTTAACATAAATGAAAACATTTTAAACAATAAATAATATTGGTAATCTTATTTTGAATAAATATTTACAAAAATATATACTTTGGAAGATATATCGATAAAATGACTGAAAATCGTTTTATCAATAAACAGCTCCTAGACTATCTGATATCGTGCATAGAGTTGGAGACATACACTCATTTAAATATATGAGTGAGAATATGAAATAAAATGATTTATTTTATTTCTGAAATAAAATCTATTTATGACATCATCAATGATATTGCTATTTTGGAATAAATGATTTTTGAATTTAAATTCAGTTTAAATGATTTAATAATTATTTTAATAATTAACCCTACTAATTATTTTAATAATTAACCCTATTAATTATTATATAATGATAAAAATATTATTATTAGACTTTATTTACACACACACACACACACACACATATATATATATATATATATATTAAATAAAAAATGAAAATATAACCGAAAATCGAAATCCATAACGATTTAACATAGAAAAGATATGCAACGTTGTGAATCATTTGAGATAAACATATGCACACATACATGAACATATACATGAACACATATACACATACAAATATGCTTATACAATTATATATATATATATGTATTAGAAAATATCTAATATATTTTTCTAAAACTTAATCCTTAAGTAAAACCAAAGTCAACATCTTACACCCCAAGTACAAGCACATGGCCATGCACGTAGGGATGGGGATCTTCGGTCGAACATGATGAGGAGAGAGGGGGTGTGGTGGTGATGAAATGGTGATGTATTTGTGTGTAAATATCATGATATTTTTATTCTTATACTTGCCTATAAATAGCACCCACCTCTCTTCACTTCGTTTACACTTGTTCTTCATCAAATTCCTAAGTTCTTCATCTTCTTCTTTTCTACATTAATGGCTTCCATAGCCTAAGAAAGAAAGTATTACAAATTCAAAACAAAGTTATGCAAAAATCAATTGAAATCTATACCACTACAAACCAAAGTTCAAGCTAGTAATCTCTCCCTTCTCCTCCAACAAGGCATGTGCAACCAAGCCCTCTACCACCATTTTCTAAGCAAGGCAGAGCCTTCCAAGCCTCCAAGACCAAGGCAGAACCCCTTAGGAGCATTTGGGCTAGTAGTCGTGAGCTCCGATTTCGAGATGACGGAACTATAGCCATTTTAAAGTTAGCCCGATCGAAAATCAAGTGAGAAACTCTATACACACACACATGATGATGATGTGATATAATTGCTATGGATGTTTACTATGCTTTGATCATCAAGTTTGGTTGTCGTTTAATTGTGTAAACAAGCCACGTTAAATACACGTTGATATTACACAAGGAAATCACTTTTCTAATCAAGTTATAAAAGTGTATATGAGATTGTTAAACCTCTTTAAAATGGTTTAAAATGATTTAGAAACTTTATATAAACATTTAAAAAATTTCCGATAAAGTTTGGAAAGAATATGAAAATTGAGTTAAAATAGGAGCGTCGTGTAATGGTCGTTCGCGATTTTGCGTCGTAGAAAGTTAAATCCATTTAGGTAATTCTTATCCGAAAACCACTTCGAATCGATTTACGAGTTCGAAAGTGAAGACGTGTTAGAGACAATGAACTTGAAGGCGGGGATCTTTGTAACAAAAGGACTACTTGTTGATAATTTCGGAGTAGCTCTCGAGATAAATAAATAGCAGTGGTTCCTTCATTCTGGGATCTTCGTATGATATGAAAGGACTACTTGCTACTAATCCAAGGGGATGTGGCAGGAGAGTGCCTTTGGTTTGTCCTGTTCCTGGACAACTTATATGGATGAATGTCTTGAAGGAACTGGGCCAGCCAGCAGCTGAAGAAATGGGTGAATTTCAAAAAAATTACCATTTTGGATCTTTAATGAGCCTATGAAGTCTAAATGTATATTTGATCCAATATAATAAAACATTAAATAAAGTCTTATTTTAGTTAAAGTTGGTTAAAAGGAAGTTTAAAATTAATTTAGTTTAAATGTATAGTGCATCAAATACACTTAACAATTGTTTATAATAGTTAATTTAGGAAAGGAAACCATTCATTTCTTTCCCGAAAAACAGGTTGTTTGCACAAAAAATGGACAAACACCTCGAAGTTGTATGATTTAGTAGATCTTATGTTATTCTTTGTGATTTGAGCGATTTATGCAAATATATGGAAAACAGGGGCTAAACTGTAAAAAGACACGTAGATTTATAGTGGTTTAGCCAGAATGTGCCTACGTCCACTTTATATGTTATTTCTCTTCTCTTATTCTGATTACAAGTACAAAGCTTTGATCCAAGTAAAAGAAAGTTGTTTGAAAGTTCCTTCCGTGCTTGAGCTCTCAAACTTGTCCCCATTGTTGTACCCCTGCCCCTCTATTTATAGAGTGAGGCTAGGGGTAGGGGTCCAAGATGTGTATAGTTGCTGATGGGCCTGGGCTGATGTGATCTGGCCTGGTACGTCTCGGTTCGTCATTGCTTGGTTCGGAGGTGGTTGGAGTGTAGAATGGACCGGTAGTTGCTTGGACCGGTGGTAGGATGGTGAGGTTGGTCCGGTGCGGAGATGGTTCGGCATGGGCTGGTCCGGTTATGGAGTTGGTTCGGTGGTTCTGTGGAGGAAGGTTGATCCGGTGAGGTGTGGAAGAGGAGTTGGTTCGGCAGGAGGTGGTTCGGTGAGAATTGGGAAGGGTCTGGTTCGGTGAGAAGTATGTTGGGTGGTCCAGCTTGTTTGGTTCGGGGAGACCGGATGAAATATATCCAACACTTGCCCCCCAAAGTGGGGTACGTGCTTATAGGTGCCGCGCTTTGTTTTCTTGTGGCTGGGATGGCTTCGTTCGGTCTTGGGTGTTTGGAAGGATCTGGTTCGGTGGGAAGCATGTTGGGTGGTCCGGCTTATTTTGCTTATAAATAGAGGCATTAGGTTACTATCATTCTTCATCGTTTTAAGACAGCCGAACCAACTTGATTACTGAGCCAACCTGATTACCGATCCAGGTATGTTTAAATGCCGAATGAACACGAGTGACGTGAATGCCGAATGAACTCGCGTATGTGAATGTCGAATGAACTCGAGTATGTGAATGCCGAATGAACACGAGTGACGTGAAAGCCGAATGAACTTTTAACCTTCACCTTACCGAATGACAATGGGAATTTGAGAATTTATGAGTGAAACTCTAGACTGCACACACTCGCTTCTTTACTTCCTTTAGTCTAACGACATTCTTCTTTGTGTTTGCAGATAATGTCTCGTAAAGCGGAAACTCGATCAGACAAGAAGAAATCTGGGGGCGAAGGAGGTTCCTCTGCCGTGCCCCCAGCTCAGCCGAATCAAGAACGTCAGGGACCAACCCCGAGATCGCTAGTGGACGGGTACGGCCCTCAGGAACTTCTGAACTCCCCGCCCGATTGCTTTCCTAGCTCCCTCAAGGAGGAGCAGCTTGATGTCATTTCCCGATCCTTTGGAATCGATAGGGCGCACTTGCTATTGCCTAGGAGAGACGTTATGCCGTATGATCCTCCTGAAGGGTACTTCGCCTACAGCAGATACCACTGCATGTGTGGTGCCATTCCTCCTCTTAACGCTTGGATAACCAGCTTCCTCACATATATTAAGGTGGCCCCATTCCAGCTTCAACCCAACTCCTATGCTATATTGGTGAGCCTCTTCGTCATTTTCCAGAGGAAGTATGGTCGTGCTCCTTCCAACCGGGAGATCCGGTATCTATATAATCTGAGGGGCTATAAGAAGGGGTCCCCATACATTAGCTTGGAGTCAGCTGTGACCTTCAAGCCGGTCTTGGATTTGTATTCTAAATTCAGCATGTTCAAGAAGGAGTGGTTCTTTGTCAGGGACGACTCCGTTTCAATTCGGCGCTTTACTTCTGGATGTAAGTTGATGCTTTTACTTATAATTTCCATTCCGATTGCGATGCTTCTTCTCATACTTTCTCATTTTCTGCTAGCGACAGGTGGCTTTGCGATTGTGGAGACTGACCGCCTGGTTCAGACGGCGGCTGAGATAGAAGCTATTCTCGGGAAGTATAGATCATCTGCCTTCCTGATCAGAAATGCGACCCTCCTGGAGTATAACTTAATCCTTCCACAGCAGTCAGTAGTAAAACTGAGGGAAACGGCGGAGGAGAGGGTGGTTGCTCAGACTAAGGGAGGTGTTACGGTAGAGAGTGGCAAGAGGAAACCTTTCGCAAAACCTCCAGCCGTCGGAGGTAAGAAACTCAAGAAGTCGGACGGTCCCTCCCCCAGCAATTGTCCACTTACCCAGGAGGAGGAAGACATAGAGGAGGAAAGAGGTGAGGGTGGAGATGGTCGGGAAGGTGATAAAGGTGGCGATGGCATCGGGGCCTTGCTTCCTGGGCAAGCGGGCGAGATTCAGGAGTGGACGGACGATGCGTTCCACCAGGCTTTCGAGGGGCTGGACGAAGATCCGGCTTTGGTAGGGAAAACTGGGAAAGCGGACAAGGCCGGGACCGGTGCAAGTGAGTCTTCTCAGACCATTCCAGCCAAGGTGGCTCCGACGACTCAAGGTGAACTCTTGACTCCTGCATGCTTCATTAATGATAGGGACTTAGGAATATTTTATGATCCGCTCCCGTCCTGGAATGACATCTAGGACTCATTGCAGTATCCTACTTCTCCCCAGGGTTTGTATAACAGACGTGTTTTCTTTCTTCTTTTAATCTGCCGCGTTTCTAGAATTATATAGTGATGTAAGTTTGTGACACTTGTTCTTCATGTCAGGAGCAGGTAAGACATCCAAGGCCTCGGATCTTCGGCACAGGCTTGAGCAATACAAGCTTTCAAAAACTTCCGCTAAGCCGAAGCCTTCGACCCACCGCTCCGGGGATGTAGTCGGCTACCGTCCTCTTCTCGGGGTTATCGAAGAGGGTATTCAACGGAGGAAGAGGAGCCATCCTTCATCCGAACCTTCACTTGGTCCTCAGCTCCCGGCTCAGCCTCTTCATGATATCACGGGGGAGGATAGCGAGTTTGCACTCTCTTCGCGCCCGCCCGGAAACCCTACCGTTATTCATATCGACCGTCCTGACTTGGCTCGTAATCCATTTGCGGGCCATCCTGACCTGGATCCAAGCTCCCATGATATTACCTTTGACGAGGTCACTGGTGAGCACCTTCTTCCCCGCAACCCCATGGTACGGGTACTTGATGAAGCTAAGTCCTTAGATCTCGAATTACTTACTACTCGTATAATTACTATGGGAGACGAGGCCAAGGCTAATATTGATCGGGTGGCGGAGGAGACTAAGAAGCTGATGGGGCATCATGCCCGGCTGGTTAAGGCCGGAGAGGAGATTGGGAGTGCCAACATCCGACTGCGATTGGTGGTTTCGGATCAGGCCAAGCAGCTTGCGGATCAGGCTATTCAGATTTCTCAGCACGAGGCTGCTTCTGGACAACTAAAGAAAACCATGGAAGAGGCCAGCCGGGCCGAACTGCGGAAAATGGAAGCTACTTGCAAAGAACGGATTGACATGGCTATTGCCATGGTGGACGAGGTTCGGAAAGCGGATCTTGAGCAGGTGGAGGAGTTGTCCGGGAAACTTGAGGCTGCAGAGCTTGCTCAAGCCAAGTTGAGGGAGGAGATGGAGGCAATGCGGGGATCCCTTCTGGTTGACTGCTCGAGATACCGATCGGAGAGAGATGCTGCCGTTGAAAGGTTGTCGGCTTCCGAGGCCCGGATGAGGGAGTTTGAGGAGAATGAGGGGATGATGGACGAAATTCTTCAGGACATGTACTTCCGAACCTGGAAGCAGGGCAACCTATCCTGGATGGATGATTATCCTAGGGTCATGGCTAAGATCTATCTTCGGGCTCTGGAGGAGGCTAAGGCCGATGCGGAAAAAGATGGTGGCGTGGTCTTCAGCATGGATGCGGTCACCGCTCAGTTTGCCAAGGAGGAGAAGGTGGCGGTGAAGGAAGGTATGCGGTTGCTTGCCGCTGAGGAAGTAGGCGTGCAGGTAGAGGATGACGATCAGGATAGTCAAGAAGCAGATGCTGGTAAGTCTTCCTTTTTAGCCTCTCCATTAACTTGGTTGCTTATTACTAATGAATCATTTCTCTGACTGGACAGGTGGTCAACAGGACAAGGATAAAACTCCAATGCAGCCGGCCCCTTGATCAGACCTGGAAAAACTCTTTTTGTGGACTTGACAGGGTTGTATATGTTAGTCTTAAAACAGTAGAGTAACTTTTAGGTTGTAATATTTTTCCACTTGTAATAAGTAGTCTTATTTTTGACGTGTAATTCTTTAACTTAAGCTGATTTTGTCGTCTTTTGAATGTTTGCTTGTTATTTTGACATGTCGTATGAGAAATATAGCTATGTATATTCTTATAATTGAATTGTGTTTGATGTCGGGTTCTGGTTTATGACTTGCAATGCTAGTGTGTGGTGTTAACAAATTATAGTCATGTATTTGTACATAAAGGAAGAAAATACCGCCTTTCATGTTCTGTTTGTAGATGGCAGTTTCGAATATCTTGTATGACTAAGCATGGAAAGCAGTCGAATGCCCTGCCATCCGATTGTGAATCCCTTCATCCATTGGCGAGTATCTCCTACTCTGTATCCTGTACTTTAGGGATTGTTATAGTGGATAGAAGGAAAACTCTTTAAGAAAAAATTGAAATATGTGAAAAAGTAAAACTCTCAATCACAGAAGGCCTTCGATGTGCTTAGGTTCGTGGCAAACGGGTTTTGTAGTCACTTTCCCTAGCTGTGGGTCTTGGAGACATTTGTCACCCATCTTACGCCTCCGCGGGGAGTTAATTCTTTTTTACCACAGCCGCACCTAAGACACATCGGAGCCGAGATCGCACACAGTAACTACCCGGGCCATTATGGCCCGTAATCGTGGGTATTATTCGATTTACTGTGGCCGGCTAGCGTGGGTGCCGATCGTCAACTGTGAACTGCCCCTGGCTGGCCACACCTTATGTTGGGGCTTATAGTCGGTTCACAGTTGCCGGCGAGCCTAACGCCGTAATGAGCTGCCTCGGCTATAGTCGGCCTTCTCGGTGGCTTATAATCGGCTCATTACAGTTGGCTTTAAGGGCCGTCGCGAGCAATGAGTTAACCCGCAGCAGAGGGATGCTGGAGCAAAAGTGTCTCATTGGCGAGGGCATAGATTTGCATAGTACCTGTTAGGTTTTGCCCAGGCGAAGTTGCGCCGTGGAGTGCTTTGAGTGGAAATGCTATATGCATAGGATTTTGTTCAACAGAAAAGGATAAAGTTAACAAGTAGCCAAGATATAAAGGAACAAGTTAAAAAAGAGACAAAGTTTTTTAAAGTGGTTCGGCATGAAAAGGCCTACGTCCACTGATTCTCTTTGTTAATTCACTTCATATGGGCAATACAAGTTAAGAAAAGTATCGACGGAGGTGTTGGATGTTCCATGCCCTCTGGAACACCTCTCCGTCCACTGTTGACAAAATATAGGCTCCGTTGTGGAGATCTTTATGAATTACATATGGTCCATCCCAGATGGGGTCTAGTGCTCCGGGGCGAGGGAAGATTCGCTTGAGGACAAGATCCCCTTCTTGTAAGGTACGATGCTTGACTTTGGAGTTGTATTGTGCTGCCACTTTCTGCTTGTGGGCTGCTGCTTTAAGGACTGCATCATTCCTTCTCTCCTCAACTAGATCCAAAGACATGTGGAGGAGTTCTTCATTCTCTTCTGGGTTATAGTGGATCCTATGGTGGGAAGGCACAATGGTTTCAACTGGGAGCATAGCCTCCGATCCGTATGCCAAAGAGAAAGGAGTGTGCCCTGTTGATGTTCTGAAAGATGTGTGGTAGGCCCATAGTGCCGTAGAGAGTTCATCCACCCAAACGCCCTTCGACTTTTCGAGCTTCTTTTGATCAGAGTTTTCAGAATTTTGTTGACTGCTTCGACTTGTCCGTTTGCCTGGGGATATGCTACGGATGAGAAGCTTTTATGAATTCCGTGCTCTCGGCACCAGTTGGCGAATTCCTTGCTGTCAAACTGAAGTCCATTGTCTGATATGATTTTGAGTGGGACTCCGTACCTGCACAGAACATTTTTGATTAAGAAGTTAATAACTTTTGCTGAAGATACTTTATTCAGAGGTTCCGCTTCCACCCATTTGGTGAAATAATCAACTGCCACTATAGCATATTTGGCCCCGCCTCGGCCCATTGGTAACTCGCCGATTAAGTCAATTCCCCATATTGCGAAGGGCCAGGGGCTGGTCATCTGAGTAATCTCGGTTGTTGGTAGCCGAGGAATCTTAGCAAATTTTTGGCATCTGTCACACTTCTTGACAAAATCTAAGGCGTCCTTGCTTAAGGTGGGCCAGAAATATCCGTATCGGAGTATCTTTTTTGCTAACGTTTGCCCTCCGGTGTGATCTCCGCAGCTTCCCTGATGGATGTTGGACAAGATTTCCTTGGCTTCTCTCCCAGCGACACACCTTAATAACGGGTTAGAGAATCCGCGCCGATAGAGGATGTCTTCTTGTATTGTGTAGCGGGATGCTTTCCTCAAGATTTTCTTGACTTCGTTACGCCCGTTGGGTAGAGTGCCACTTCGTAGGTAGTCTCGGATAGGAGTCATCCAAGTTGCTTCTTCGGTTGCAGCTATCAGATTCACTTGCTCAAAACTTGGGGCCAGTTGCTTTGAGATGGTTACTGCCCCGAAGATGGTGATGTCTCTCACACTTGCTTGCTTTGCTAATTCGTCGGCCTCTCGGTTCTCCTCCCGAGGGATGTGTTTGACTAAGTAGTGGTCCAATCGGTTGAGAAGGAACCTGGTCTTCTTTAGATATGCTATGAGTCGTTCTTCTCGAGCTTGGAATTCTCCTAATATTTGATTAACAATAAGTTGAGAATCGCTGTGAAGACACAAAGAATTGGCCCCGATTTCTATGGCAATTTCTAGTCCAGCTATCACTGCTTCATATTCTGCATCGTTGTTGGTGGCAGCGAACTCCAACCTTATAGCATAGTGCAGTTTGTTTCCCCTGGGAGTGATTATTACCACACCTGCCCCCGAGCCTTGTTCGTTTGATGCACCATCCACAAAGAGATTCCACTTGATACCTTCTGTTATTTCCAATTGCTCCTGATCTTCGTTGGTAGTGAACTCTGCAATGAAATCAGCCATGGCCTGTCCCTTGATGGCGGTGCGAGGGTGATAGGTGATATCATACTGACACAGTTCAATGCACCATTTGAGTAATCGCCCAGAAGTGTCGGGACGATGGAGTACCTGCCTCAGTGGTTGATCGGTTAGGACTTTGATGGAATGAGATTGGAAGTAGTGACGTAGTTTTCGTGAAGTGATTAGTAAATAGTATGCTAACTTCTCAAGTTTAGGATATCTAACTTCTGCCCCAGTAAACCTTTTGCTGACGAAGTAAACTGGCCGTTGCGTGCGGTTGTCTTCCCTTACCAAGGCAGCGCTTAGGGCGTGAGATGACACAGCGAGGTATAGGTATAATTCTTCTCCTTCGCTTGGAGTTGAGAGTACCGGTGGTTTCTGGAGGTGTTCGATTAAGTGAAGGAAAGCGGTCAGGCATTCGCCAGTCCATTCGAACTTTCCCTTGTCTTTCTTTAGGGCTTCAAAAAAGGGGACGCACTTGTTTGTCGCCTTGGAGATGAATCGGCTTAAAGCGGCCACTTTTCCGTTCAAACTTTGCATTTCCTTCCGAGTGGAAGGTATCTTGATATCCCTTAGCGCTCGGACTTGTTCAGGGTTTGCTTCTATCCCTCTGGCATGAACGATGAATCCTAAGAACTTTCCTGATGACACTCCGAAGGAGCATTTTAGTGGATTCAACTTCATTCCATATTGTCGAAGTACTTGAAACATCTTGCCTAGGTGGCTTACGTGATCTTTGGCTTTCCTTGACTTTACCAGCATGTCATCCATATATACTTCCATAGTTTGTCCTATTAGCCCCGCAAACATCTTGTTGACGAGGCGCTGGTAGGTGGCTCCTGCATTTTTAAGTCCGAAAGGCATTGCCTTATAGCAGTATAAACCTCGATCGATGATGAAACTAGTGTGGTCTTGGTCGGGAGCATGCATAGGAATTTGGTTATATCCTGAGTATGCATCCATAAAAGATAGGAGTTCGTGCCCGGCTGTGCTGTCTACAAGTTGGTCGATTCTGGAAAGTGGGAAGCAATCCTTTGGGCAGGCGTCATTTAGGTTGGAAAAGTCAATGCAGGTTCGCCACTTCCCATTAGCCTTTTTTACCAGCACCAGGTTGGCGATCCATTCCGGGTAGATAGCTTCTCGTATGAAGTCATTGGCGAGTAGGTTTTTTACTTCTTCATCGAGGGCTGCTGATCGCTCTGCCCCCATACTTCTCTTTCTTTGTTTTACAGGCGCCTTGGTAGGATCAATGTTTAATACGTGGCATGCTATGTCGGGGGAGATTCCGGTCATGTCAGCGTGTGACCAAGCGAATACATCCAAGTTGTGGCGGAGAAAATCGATGAGTTGTTCCTTCAATTCGGCTTTTAGTTGGGACCCAATTTTCAATAGTCTACTTGAGTCGTGCTTGTCTACAGATATAAACTCCATAGCCTCTGCAGGCTCGGCGGTGGCCTCCTCCTCTTTATCCTTAGGGTCTAATTCATTGAAAGGGTCGCTGGTATATCGAAGAGGAGGGGCTTTCTTTAATTGCTATGCTTCTAGGCTTTTTGTGCAGAGGGCAACCTCTACACCCTTCCCTTTATCCTTCCTGTGGTTGTTGCGAAGTTCAGTTACATAGCAGTCTCGAGCAACGTCCTGGTCTCCTTCCACTTCCCTTACTCCATTGTCTGTTGGGAATTTCATCTTCAGGCACCATGGGGCTAAGACAATTTGGAAGTCAGACAAGGATGGCCTTCCTAAGAAGGCGTTGTAGGCCGACTGGTTTTCTATTAGCACAAACATTTGTTTCCGTACAGCAGAGCGGGGATGGCTTCCAATTTCAACAAAAAGGTCCAGTTGCCCGAGGGGCATCTTCGCATCTCCAGTGAAGCCGTGTAGTGGTTTATCGCAGGGGGATACATCCTTCATTGATAGCTTCATTTTGTCGAATGCGTGTTTGAACAGGATGTTTACCGAGCTTCCAGTGTCTACCAGGATTCGGTATACTTCGGCGGGACCAATTCGGGCAGAGATGACCATGGGATCCATGTGAGGGTACTGCCTTCCTTCTAGGTCACGCTTACCGAACGTGATGTCATTACTTTCTTTCCGCTTCGGGTGGCGCTCTTCTATAACTGAATTGACATGGTCTTTATTGTTTCTAAGCGACTTTCCGTATCTTTCCATCTCTTTCCAGCTTCTGTCTGCGATGTGTGGCCCTCCTGAGATGGTATGGACCACTATCTTTTCTTGGCTAGAGCTGCTAGCGTTGCGGTTTCCTCTGTCGGCCCCCGGTGAGGGTAGCCTTGGGTTTTCATTGGCAGGAGCTGGGGTCCTGTCCTGACTTTTTACATAACGTTCCAGTTTCTTTCTTCTGATGTGTTCCTCAATCAGATCTCGGAGATGATGGCATTCGTTGGTATCATGCCCGTGAGATTCGTGGAAGCGGCAGAATTTTCCAGACTTCTGTGCGTTATCTGATTCTTTCTTGTATGGTGGGCGTTTGTTTCTAACTTCGCCTTGGGTGGCAAGGAAGATATTTTCGACGGTCTCGTTCAAAGGGGTGTAAGTGTCGAATCTTGGTCCTGGCCGATATAGGCGCTTTTCTCCCTTCTTGCCCCCAGCATTGTCTCTGGAATCATTTCTTCGAACGTCCCTTGCCACAGCAGGGGCGTTGCCATGGGTTGTCTTATTTTGCTGTCCTGACTGCCCCTCAACGGCAACATCCTCAAGCCTCATGTATTTCCCGGCTTCATGGAAGAAATCGGGTAAAGTAGCTGGTTTTTCTTTTGTCAACCTTCTAGCAAATTTAGTGTCCGGATGCACACCACTGCAGAGGGCCATTAGGATAAGCTTCTCATCGGCATCTTGGACTGCGGCTGCTGCGGCGTTGAATCTGGTTAGGTATTGCTGCAGCTTTTCTCTAGGTTTCTGTTTGACGCTGGATAAGGAATAAGCGTCCTTAGGTTGCTCCACATGAATGCGGAACTGACTGATAAATTTTTCTTTCAACATTTCCCACGAGCTGATGGATCCTTGGGGTAGATGACAGAACCAGGAGGTAGCAAGATCTGCTAAGAAGAGCGGAAAGCATTTGCACAGTACTCCCTCTGTCGCTCCACTCATGAGCATATGCTGCGTGTACCTCTGTAAGTGTACAACGGGATCGGAGGTTCCTTTGTAGGGTTCCATTGTTGGCATCTTCCATTCTCGGGGGGTGATAGCAATTTCGATATTGCGGGCGAAAGGGCTGGTTACCCTAGCGCCTATCCCTCGATCTCTTTGCTCCCGTTGGATACACTCTCTAAATAAGCGTGCCATCCTTTCATCAGAACTTGGAGCAGATAGAAATGAGTTTGGTTCTGTTCTGTGGGATTGATTCCGTCCAGATGATCTGTAGGGATGGTATCATCTATCATTCCTCATATTTTCCAGTGGCTGCCTTTGACCTTCTGGGAGCATGCTTGGGTCAGCTACAGTTGGCCCTTGCCTTGATCTCCCTCTGTTGGGTTCTGATCTAAGCACTTCCTCGGGTCCAACTTCGGGCTGGACTCTAGCTCGGCCCCGTTCACTGGCGTTTCTGTGGTTAGGCAGCATGACAGGCTCAGCTACAGTTGACCTTCGCCCGGTACCTTCCCCGTTGGGTTCGGTACCAAACGTTTCCTCATGCCTAACTTCGGGCTGTTCTCGGTCTCGGCTCCTACCACGGCTACTTCTGCCGTTAGCTCCTTCGAAGAAGGAAGATCTTTGTTGTCTCTGAGATCCTCCAGACTGGGACTCGCCCCATGATTCAGTGTTGCGGTTGGATTCTTCAGCGTCCCTTAAGCGTGACATGAGATGGTCCACCAAGGCTTCCTGCTGGGACGTGAAGCGGTTAGTTACTTCAACCACAACTCTGTCCAGATCTGCTCTAGTAATTGCTGCGGGCTGTTCTGTGGCAGGAGTAGTTGGGTTAGCATGTTCTTCATTTGTTACTGTTGCTGGAGGAGGACAATTTACTTGATTTGTGACTGCTGGATCTGGAAGACTGCTGGATGCGATGTTTTTTCCTTTGTTAACATCTTTTCTCTGTTTGGGAGGCATGTTTTCCAAGTGGCGGACGATGCTGTTAGGAAAACTTGTTAAGCGGATGAAGCTGAAGCTTCGAGCTTCTAGCTCTCAATGAAAGCACCAAAAATGTTTGCACAAAAAATGGACAAACACCTCGAAGTTGTATGATTTAGTAGATCTTATGTTATTCTTAGTGATTTGAGCGATTTATGCAAATATATGGAAAATAGGGGCTAAACTGTAAAAAGACACGCAGATTTATAGTGGTTCAGCCAGAATGTGCCTACGTCCACTTTATATGTTATTTCTCTTCTCTTATTCTGATTACAAGTACAAAGCTTTGATCCAAGTAAAAGAAAGTTGTTTGAAAGTTCCTTCCGTGCTTGAGCTCTCAAACTTGTCCCCATTGTTGTACCCCTGCCCCTCTATTTATAGAGTAAGGCTAGGGGTAGGGGTCCAAGATGTGTATAGTTGCTGATGGGCCTGGGCTGATGTGATCTGGTCTGGTACGTCTCGGTTCGTCATTGCTTGGTTCGGAGGTGGTTGGAGTGTAGAATGGACCGGTAGTTGCTTGGACTGGTGGTAGGATGGTGAGGTTGGTTCGGTGCGGAGATGGTTCGGCATGGGCTGGTCCGGTTATGGAGTTGGTTCGGTGGTTCTGTGGAGGAAGGTTGATCCGGTGAGGTGTGGAAGAGGAGTTGGTTCGGCAGGAGGTGGTTCGGTGAGAATTGGGAAGGGTCTGGTTCGGTGAGAAGTATGTTGGGTGGTCCGGCTTGTTTGGTTCGGGGAGACCGGATGAAATATATCCAACACAGGTAATTAATTGAGAGTATAATAAACATTATATGAAGAGAGAAACCTTCCATTTTCTCCCTCTCTAATTAAATTGATTGGGTCATTAAATGATATTGATTGACAATTTATTTATGGCATAAAATATGACTATTGTCCAAATGTACTTTACTGTAAACTATGTAGGTGCAACAAATCCGATAACATATAGAGATGATATTTCCTACATATGTATCTTTATTGTCCAGAGAATTATTTAAAATACATATACAAACATATATTTACATTTATATACAATATACATATACATATAAATGAGATAAAATTAAGTGTCACTTTTATAACTCCAAAAGGTCAGCAACTTTGAACCTAGTTTCAAAACTGAAAATTTTTAAGATTAAAAATTATGATTTTGCATAAAAGTCCATCATATAAATTCAATTCAAATTTATATATATGTATGTATACACACGCATGTAAATTTGTTTGTATATATATACACATACAAAAATCATTGTAAATAATGCTTTATACTCAATACATCTTTATGTTAAAATTTATAATTGAGTGTATGTTCCAATATAAAGTAACAACTAAAGCCTGACTTTAATTTTAAAAGGAAATCCAAGGGTTTATGATATTTTTCAATAAAGCCCAGTTATATGTTTATAAAGAAAACATTTTTTTAATATCTTTAAAAATAAGTATGCAAAAAAATAAAGATTGAATTTGAAATATTGAACACAGAACATACATGCAAACATAAATAAATTACATATGTTTTCTATTTGAATCAATAATAGAAATATTTCATTAATTAAGACTTAAATTTGAATCAAAAGGTTTTTTTTAAATAACAAACTTGAAACAACAACAAAATAGATAAGACAAATCAGACACATATGTTGCAAAGGTTTCAGATTTAAACAATTAAGCAATATGAAAATTAATTAAATATGGGATCTTATAATGTAGATATAATAATTAAAATAAGGATTGGCAAACAATCAAAAAATATCTTAAAACATATTCAAATTAAAATAACACGGTGAACATATGTAATTAATTAAGATGGAACAAAAGGGATCTAATCTATTTTACCAAATAAACAAATACACAGATGAGATGAAATAATAGATGGATATAAATTACATAAACAAGTTGAATGATGAATATATAAAATTAGAATTATCATCTTGAGATGTTGCCAAGGGAATGCACCTTGAATGATGAATCAAAAGCTCTTAGATTCCATGAATCAATCTCCGAATTTTGCAAGAATTAAGATAGTAGAACCATCTTTTGTTATTAATTTTATTTGATATTTTATTTTGGAAATTTAGAGATTAGAAAGCCATGAAAATTCAAAATTCTCTGTTAGAAGAGCAAGAGGGATGATTATGATAGGAAAATAAATTAATCGTATAAGAAAATAAAGGGAGATGTGTTTTAAAGGAATGATAGAAACCTTTCATATCCTTCCTTAAAACTTTCCCCTATTAATTCCTTTTTAAATGTCAATTAGATCCTCTCTCTCTCTTCTATATGCATGGTTAGCCATAGATGGTGGTGCCACATGGACCCTCAAAAATTTCCAAAAGCTCATTAGCATCAATCCCATTTAAATGCAATTCAAATGTGCGCGCGTTTATAATTTTTATATAAGCACATCATTAAATGTTGATGTTATTCATATAAATTAAAATAAAATTTTAATAATTAATATTTCACAAATACTAATTAATTTAATTTATTTGAAGCCCCTATTTTAGTATTTATCATGTTTAAATCAAATTTAAACACTATAAAGATATCATATATCAATATGCGTGTTTATAACTCATATATATATGCACTTTACTAAATGCTAAGGGCATTCAAACAAGTTAAATAAAAATTTAGTAATTAATATTTCATAAATATTAATTAATTTAATTAATTTACAACAATTATAAATTAATTAAATCATGTGGTTCATTTAGAGCATTCATCATTTCGGTCGTCGACTCAAAGGTGTAAATTCGACCAGCGATTAATATCGAACTATTCGAATATTAACGTTCACAAGTCACTTAGAAGATGGTGTGACATTTTGGCTAAATTTATCCCTTGCACATCTTTTAGAAAAATATAATTTTACTTATTATAAGTAGTGTAACGGTCCGGGATTTTCGACCCTCGAAAATTGACATCAATACGTCCACTGTATCGAATGTCGAGTAGTCGGGTGCTGGAAATACCAGCTCATTAGGGGTGAAGAAGAAAAATGTAGACGAAAAGAAACAGAACAATGCAGAATCTCACAAACGTAGCGAAACAAAATATAATATATAACAACAGAATTTAAATACAAGAATTGTACTGTTTATATACATATCATTATCAGAGTACAACAATTCAATACATCAATCTCGACAGTTTAATAACTCGTCCTGATACACATAACTCATACAGAGAAAATAACCAAGTACGTGATATACGTCTGAACTCCTCCAGCTCGTCTCCTGAGCTTCATAGCACTTTACCTGAATCTGTAATACTCGGTCTAACCCGAGCATTATAATAAAATAACACCCGAGTCAGTCTGGAAAACCAGCGTGAGAAAACACACTCAAATTGAATTATTAACTTTTTCACAATCCTTTGAAACAAAGGTATCTTGTAAGACCACGTCACAAATAAACACAATGGGTTTTTACCTTACGATAACCAAAATAGTTTATATCAAATCATCCGATATTATAATAGTGTCTATATAAAGTAAATAGAAAATAGCTGAAATGCTTTCATCTCACGTTCCAGCATAGTTGGGCACAATCAAAACCGAACGGCACTTATTGGAGAATGGATTCCATCGAATGATTGGGCCACTGGGGTACTGCCCATCACAGTACACCTCTAGAACAATGTACCGAGATCGATCCTATCGATTCCTGCCAACACAAGACCGGACTACCCCTAACCAGGATAGTCCAAATAAGATTACCCCACGGATGGGATCAGCAACCGCACCACACAGCGAATAAAAAGGGACTTCAGATAGGGGTAACCTTACCCTACTTTGGTGCGACCCACTTAGCCTTGCTGCATCTCCCTTGTTTTAGTCAGTCCCGGTTGATGAGTCTCGAGACTAAGCGTTACTTTTCAAGAACACAATTTTTCTTAGAATGCTCATCGTCCTCCAGTGACGATGTTTTGATAACATTCGTCCATAAAAGTTGCCCTGGGTCTGGACAAACCGAATCACTGTCTTCATCATCTTCAGGTATTCATTCATAACGTTCAAACCGGATCGAAGTGGTTTTCGGATAATTAAATCTGATCCCGGTCTCTTCGAAATAATTTACAAAATTGGCCAAAATTGATAATCGGTTATTAAACTATCAATACACATCCATAAACAATCATCAGGCCTTATTATAAATTTTCCAAAATTTATCTCAAAATATCTTTATAAGATATTATTTTCAGTTCCTCAACATTTGAAAACAGTTTTCAAATCCTTTTTTTAATTTTCGCGGAACATTTTCATCCTTTCCCAATACTTAGAATATTTTCTTCACTTCATTTTATATTCAACACTTAGAAAATACTCCTTTTATTTCCTATTTCTCTTTCTCAAAATCATTTACAATTTTATTTGTAAATTTCCCAACTCGTTATACAAGAATTCGATAAATTCCAGAATTCCTTAATTAATTCCCTTAATATTTTCAAAAACCAATTATACTTGCTTGTAGACTCAATTCCCTTTGTACTTCTTTATGAATTCTATTTTCATTCTTCAAAGTTCACTTTTATTTAACTTCTTCGGAAATTTTCTTACTTTTCTTCCCAATTCCATTTAAGATTTTTCTTATAAATCATAACCCATTTTCCAGGTTTTCGAGAAGGTTTATAAATAAATTTAAAACATTTCAAAAATCGATATGTATATATAAAAAAATAGTATTTTAAAGAAAATAATAATAATTTATTTTTAAGACATATTCAAATAATTATTTAAAATATTGAAATACTTTTTATGACATTGCTTCCAAAGCGGGTTTTGAAAATTTAGATTTTCATTAAAATAAATATTAAGTATTTAAAAATTCACTTCTGAAATATTCAATACTAACTTTAAAATTACATATTTAGTAAATAAATCCCTCCTTTTTAAATTAAAAACATAGCTTATTAAATAAAATATATTTTTAAATCACAATAACCAAAATTCCAATTTATAACCCCTCTCGGTTCCCATCACATAACCTCCATTACGGTCTCCTTAATCATCTTCATTTCAAAAATAGTTCCCGCTATTTTCTCTTCCCCTATTTCCATATTCAAATATAAATTCTTCCTGTAAACTTTATATTTCCAATTTATCACCTAATATCAATTTTTCTTTATTTATAAACATCGTTTATAAATATTTATAACTTCTTTGAGTCTCACTAAAATAATCTCCTTTATAAAATTCCATTTTTATAAATTCAATTCCTTTTTAAAAAAAATCCATTTATTTTTACCACTCTATTTTCAATATCGATTTCAACCCTTTTTCCCGAATATCAATTTTTTCAGTCTTAAAAAAAATCTCTTTATATAATTTATTTTAAACTCTCTATTTAAAATATTTTCCCGCATTATTTAATACGATCAAAAATTCACTATTCTTATTCAAACCAATCGCTTTACAATAATCCAAATTTTGATATAGATATTTTTGTATTAAAAATCTCTTTTTTATTCCTTAAAAATTAAAATAATATTCATGGTATTTACTGTATCCAAAATTATTTTCCTTGCCATTACAACATTTAAACATTAACAACACACAATAATCCAATATTTTTTATATATACAAAAAATACTAATATATTTAAGGAACCCAGTTGGATCCCTCCAACCTGTTTTTCCCTGCATCCACAGATATTAGACAACAACAAAAATACCAATCCTACTTTAAGGGGGATATCGCAGTATATAGGGTCATCCGCTATTATGCGAGGCGCATAGGGTCTCATCCGCTATAATATGCGGGAATAACACTCCAATTACTAATATATATATATATACCAATATATATATATACAAATATCCATCTAACAGAAAATTAAATTTTTCAGTCAATCAAGTATCCAATGATTTAAATTCAAACATTTAAAATTTTAAAATGGTAATCCAATTGAGTGAGAGATTCTCACCTTTGATTTTTATTTGCAACCCATCCCCAAATATATATTTCTGCATAGCCTCCCCTCGATTTAAACCTCATAAGCAAAATATGAGTTATATAATATTAACGATATAATTGATATATATATATATATTATATAACTAATTACTCCCTGATTATAATTAATTAAAATGAGAAGATATACCTTCATTGCCTCACTCCGACCCTCCCCCAATCCATAGTCGAGCTCACCAACGAACACTCACCTAAAATCATCAGGCAAACCACTCACGAGTCTGGCTTTCCCACGTCAACCATCCACCACCCGACGTCCCCTGAGCAGTCCCAGACTCCACGCCCAAACTCCATCGTCGCTCTCACGCGTCACTGAGCCCCTCGCTCTGCCGACCATGCTACCGCTGTGCCTAACCAACCCCTTCCTGCACGAGCGCAACCCAAAAACACCCATCGGGACCAACCCTAGCTGCTGCCGCGTGCGCTACCTATTCCCATTGCGACTCGCCTCGTCGCACGCGATTCACTACCAGCCACCATCCAATCGCGAGCCACAGGCGACTCGAGAGCTTCCTCAAATCGCGACTCACTTACTCCGCCTTGCCGTCGAGTCCGAGCCCATAGCGGCATCGCGATAAACTTGCATGCGATTTCCCCCTTTCTTTCCTTTTTCGATGAACAGCGACTGATTAGAAAACGAAGAGAGGGTCGCGATTTTTAACAGGCACGTTTCATTTTTTAAGTATCGGCTTTCGATTTATATTGAACTGAGGGAAGAAGAAGGAAGTCGCGTGATATAAAAGAGAAGAGGGGACAAGACGTGATGTTGAAAGGAAGGTAGTGTGTAGGGTAAAGCTATAGTGATTTTTTATAGGAAATGGAAAATTGCTGATGTGGAAAGAATTTGACCAGCCAACATAATATATATATTATTCCAAATCGTCTCGATTTACATAGCTTAAAATCGCGAACCCTTATCGAGGTGTGCCGCTAGGCGTTTATAATGTTATACCCCTATTCCGAACGAAATGGAAAAGGTTTCGAGTCCTAATTCGATCGTATGGAGAAGATGGCTTTTTGGACCCAATTATTATATTAAATTTTCGATATAAATTTCAATGCGTTTATATATCGTATGGCCAAACGATAACTCCAAACGCTACAAAATTTGAAATCCGATAATAATACAATATTATGGATCCAATGGAACTTGTTTCGTTGAATTCCGAGACTGTGTCTCGAAAAACTATTTTTAAATGTCAATTTGAACAAACTATTTTTAAAATTGAACATATCACTTTTAAATTCAATTTTAAAACTTTTATTACCATCATTATTATCAATATAAATTTTACAAGCTTTTTATCGAGCTTAAAACTCAAGATACAATAATTTAACCAATATTCAATTATAAAATTTAATAATTAAATTATCAAATAAATCGCTATATTCAAATCCTGTATTTATTTTATAAATAACCCAAATTGTCCATATTCAAGAATCAATCTATAATTCAAATTCAATATTTAAAACCATTTAAATATTCAAATCGAACAACAAAAAATCTGGGTCGTTACATTCCTCCCCCCTTAAAAGAATTTCGTCCCCAAAATTGCTAAGGCAAGAAAATTGCTCCAACCCATTACTTATACAAAACCCGCTTAGCGAAAACTTGATTCTTCACTTTTCAAACACTTTACCTTCATCTAAAAAATTAGTTTATCATTCTAAACTAAATTCCTTTATTTTTATTGCAAATCCAAAATCAATTTTTTGTTAAAAAATAATTCCAAAAAATTTCAAAAATTTTCATACACCTTAAGTTTTCGAAAATTTTTGGCAGAGTCTCCTTTGTATGGAGGACCTTTTGCAATATGACAATAGAGATAAATATATATACATCGACCCACACGGTCGGAAAATAAAAATATATATCAATATTTATATATTTGCTGTATTTAATCCGAAAACGTACCTTATTTTAGCATTTTTAAGCATTATTTAGCAAGCATTTACTTCGTATGCACATACGTAACCCCAACCTAGCCAAACAATCCATCTGGGTACCTGTACTTACTCAATTTACACTCGTAAGTACCAAAACATGAAATTCAATAACCTTTCATTTACTCAAATGGTTAAAACACATAGATTTCTTAACAACGCATGCTAACAAATATTTATAAGGAATTTTGAGGTTCCAACACTCGTTATTACTTTCAATCCATTCATGTACCATTTCATTCAATTCGGAATGATTTATAACTCAATTTTCTTATATCTCTTTATTTTTATACCAAACAACTCATATCCACTTCAAATTGATTTAAAAATCAATTTTATTCACTTCTATTAATCCATAAAATTCTATTTACTTCTGTTTACATCGAACGACATATTTTCTATGCAAATTTTGTGATATTCATTTAATAAAATAACCATTTCAGTTTATCGCTATTTTAAATTGATTCCAACTCAATTTATATTTCATTTCTATTCCATTCAAATTTAACCCATTCATTTGCATTCCGTTCATATCTACTCTCTTTATATTCAGATCCACTTTACTTAAATTGATTTCTATTCAATCGAATTCCAAATCAATTACTAATTAATTTTAGTTCATCCATTTAATCCACTTCAATTTTTAATTCCCTTTCTGAATCCATTTGTTTAATATTCCAAGCCATATCAATTTATTTACATTTCAATTGAATTTATTTATAACCTGAGTTATCACCATTTCAACCTATTTCCACCTTACTCGACACATTTCCAATTTTTAATTTAACTTGCTTACCAACTAAGTTGAATTTTATTTAACTCAAGTTTCATTCCAAAAATCCATTTTCAATCCACAATTTAATTTTTTAACTTAGTCAAGTTAAACTACATCTCACATCCATTCAACTAATTAATTTCCTAATTAGTTCACTTTAAATTTATGTAACGACCCATAATTTTTGATTGGTTTTTAATAACGTATTTAACTGAATTTTGTGAAATTTTAAATAATTGAATTTTGAAATAAAATTTTTATATTCGGAATACGTATTTAAAAACATAGCAACTGGTAAATTTTCATCTGATAATATTGAAGTTTATTTTCTTATGAAATTTTATTTCAGTCAGTTAATAACAGTTGAATTTAAAAGTTTTCTGAAACCTAAATATGTCAACATGAGAAAATCTATTTAGAACACTCTGAATCAGACTGCGAAATTCAGACGTTTCTAGCTCCGTTTGGATTTTTCCGGACGGAATATCAACGTATATCGGTACCGATTATCGACTTTTGATAGGATGATCGTACCACTGATATCTGTATACCGTTTTGATCGTCTTGTCGTGCTGATCTCTGTGGTATATTCATACCTGTATTTCGGTGTCCGTTACGCGACGAAAACCGCGAACAGACAGCCGTATCTGTCGCGAAATTTCAACCTTTTCACTGTTGTGCCCATTCAAATTTCAAACGGCCACTAACAATTTATTATTTTCAGTTTTGACCTTTGCTTTCCACACTGGTTCCAACGTTTTCTGATACGTTACCTCACTTCAATTTATTAATAGCTGGTGTAACAACCCGCCACTCATTTTACAGAATGACGAATCATTAATAAGAAAGAAAGGGGTGAGAAAAGAGAAAGAAGAGAAGAAAGAACAACAACACATTAGAAATCTCACAGCGGAACGAGAAATATATTATCACATAAGATATTACATAGTATCATATACATCAGAGTACACAATTTATACATCACAGAATAGACAGTTATAAACTTCTGTCTATTATACAACATAAGTACATCAGTACTATATAGACTAATACAAACACAGCGGAAACTCTATATATCTACTCGCTGAAGCCTCCTGCTCCTCAGCTCCTCCAGTATTCGTCAAGACTAACCTGAATCCCTCGACTACTCAATAAAATATTGAGTACCCAAGAGTTTAATAAAACAGAAAATAAACACTTGGGTCAGACATGGGTCTGGTGTGAGTAAACAGTTTAAATTGCTTAACTTTGAAAACCTTTGAAAACAAAAGTATCACGTAAGACTCCCCACACATAAACATGGGTAAGTTTTTACCTTACGTTGACTAAAACATTTGATAGGAAATCCGATTGTATTATAATAGGGTCTAGGGTTTTCAAATAAATACTCATATAGCTGAAATTGTTACATTATTAAATTCCAGCATACTAGCCACAAAGTGGGTTATACAATCAAAACCGTAAGGGCACGTAGGAAGAATGGGTTTCCATACAATGGCAGGGCTACTGGGGTACCGCCCGTCACAGTACGTGGCCTAGATCACCGTACCGAGGAGTACGCCCGCTCCCCTGCAACACAAAGCCGGAACCATCCCTTACTGGATAATTCCGAACAAGACAATCCCGTAGTTGGCGCGACCAACCACACACTAAGCCGAATAAAAGAAAAGGGACCTCTAGACAGGGATCTATCTTGCTCTCAGTGGGTGCTACCCACGAAACCTTGCTGCACCTCCCCTGTTTTAGCCATTCCCGGTTGATGAGGCTTGAGGTTACGATTACCTTTAATCAGAACATATCACTTAGAATGCTCATCGTCCGCCTGACGATGTGCTGAAAGCATTCAATCCATACAAGTTCGTTCCGGGTTCGAACGAAACCGAAGGCATTATCTCGTTACACTCGTTTTGGAATCACCCTCAGAGTTAACGACAATAACCCTTGCACTCTGAATCTTCATCTTCACTTGAGATTCACGACCTATCGTTAATTTGGATCGATATGGTATTCGGGTCTCCAGACCTGGAATTCCGGTATACGGAAACCCGATCCCGGTCTCATCGAAATCCAAAACGTATCTTTTAAGGCCAAGTTGTTTAAAGGTTTAAACAATTTAACTTATCTATATTCATACAGATAGATAATTCATAATTCACAATTGATAATCACATTACCAATTAAAACAGATGATTCATAACCAATATGTAATCCATATCAACATCACAATAGTTAATCTATAATACCATCATAATACAACCAAGCATTCATACCATACAACATTACTTATCTCATTTCTGAGATTACATCCATTCAGGACAATCAATGTCATCCATTCTTATATAAGTAATGATTTACTTAATCACAACATAATTAATTTAAAATGAATTAAATTAACTATCTCTATCTTTAATTAATTTAAAGTGAATTAAATTAATTACTTCATCTCTTAATTAATTTAAAATAAATTAAATTAATTACTTCATTATAAATCTTACTTATATAATCATTAATTAATTACAAATAAATTAATTAATCTTTCTCTAATTATCCACTTAATTAATCACCTTGATTAATTATATTTTAATTACATTTAAGTAATTATCTTTAATTAATTTCACAAACTAATTATTCTTAATCAAATACAGTAATTAACCTTTAATTACTTCATTAATTAATTAATTATAATTAATTACATTAATCCCTAATTAATTACAATTAATTAGTTGTCATTTGATTAATTAATCTTAATTAATCAACTCTTAATCACATCATTAATTATAAACTAATGATCCCTAATTACACCTTTAATTATTTATTAATTACATTAAGTAATTAACCTTTAATTAAACCATAATTTATTAATCACCTTTGATTAAACTTAACCAGTAATTAACTCTAATTAATTATCTTCCTTAATTAATTACTTTTAATTAATTACCTTAAGAAATAATTAATTACCTTATTAATTATCCTTAATCCTTTAATTAAATAAATTATTTAATTAATAACACTAGGTAATTAGCCTTAATCACTTCTTATTTAATTACTTTCATAAAATAATTATCCTCTAATTACTTTATTAAATATTTTATCTTTACTAAATTACATCCAATAATTATTTCTTAATTACTTCATCAAGTAATTATACTTAATTAATTATAAGTAATTATCTTTAATAATGACTAGTTAATTACTTAGTTAATTATTTAACTAATTATTTAAATTTAATTAAATAATTTCCTAACTTTTATACCTAAACAATTACAACATTTAAATTTTAACCTATAAAATCTTTGAAACTTTTCAAAGTTATTAAATAAATTTTAATACAAAGATCATTTGAAAATCTATTTTCCTATTCTTCTTTAAAACTTATTTATTTAAATTATTTTAAACTTGTTAAAACAATTATTCTAGAAAACAATTTTGTTTAGTAGTTAAAATCTTGGTTTAACTTTATTTTAAAACTCAGAAAACACTACAATATAAATTTCTTTTGTTTAAAACTTTAAAACATTTCCTTATAAAATCTTAATACCAGCTAATCCCAAACCCGAGTAAAACCATCAGGAACTCGAAGTAACACTCGTGTATCTTCACTACTTCCCTGCTTCGAGAAAAACTCTAATAATCCCGAACAAAACCCAAGCAAAAAAAGCTTTCTTCCCCAATCACACGTTCAGATGCACAAACGTGCTCGTGCACGTGCATGACTACGCTGATCATCGACGATCACTATTTCGACCTCCAGCAAGTCACCTTCGGTCACGGCAACCCTATCGTCCACCCCAAACTTCTCGATTCGATCGAGATTTCACTTCGACCATTTCGAACCCATTCCTGGAACGAAGCATCACCAGAAAATTCGACATCACCGATGATCCCCTGGTTGAAACACCATGCCAACTCCACCGTAGCGTCGCCTAGCCTTCCAGCATCCATCAATCACCTCGCGATCGATCTCGACTTCATCACGTAAACGAGAAACCCATTCGAATATCAATGATAAAAACACAGTGACAAACCCTATTCCAAAGGTCTCCGGCCATCACGTTTATTGATAAATCACTCCACTATTTTTTGGAGGAACCCCATCATCCCCTCTACCTTCAAATTCAACCACGACTTCCAGTTCGTCTCGAATCGCCTCAGATTGGTTAAAATGTCCAAAACAGTTTATCCCAAAATTCTCTTTAATTACCCAACTAGAAATCATGACCCATATCTCAAAATTCATGATTTAGAATTATGAATTCAATTATGCAATTCAAACTTAAAATTAAATTGATAAAATTTAGACTCAATTTACTTTTTTTACTGCTATTCATAAATTTCCAGACAATATAAGTTATAAAATTCCAGAACTTATATTTATTAGTAATATTACATGATTCCACACATCTTTTATTACAATTCAAAGGTTATCAAAGATTAAATGATGAGATGTAGATATTTAAAAAGAAAATTAAACTCTGTAAACATACAGAGCCTATATTCCAACATAACTAGTTATTCACAGGCAACAATACTAGTATACATGCATACATCCATTTCAATTCAAACATGAAGGCTAACACATGATTTTCTTCACATAACAAAGTGGAAACAAAATTTTAAAACTGTTTTTAAAACTTAAGTTTACTCACCTGTAATTTAAAACAGAAAACAGATTTTGTTTCCAGGCTTTTGAATTATCATCTGCATGTTGATTTTTGAACTTGATTTCTTTTGCTTAGTTGAATATAGACTTCCTGTTGATTGATTTGGAACTGCTACTGAATTGCCTTCTTATCTTTCTTATCTGATTGTATTAGAAGATCTGAAGATGCTATTGAGTTTGCCTTTGATCTCCTTTAAGTTTGCATTAGAATTTCCAGTTTTTACATTTCTTCTTTGCAATTTGATTTCAGGTTTCATCCTTCTTTGCATTTTTAGATTCGAATTGCTTTTTGTTGAGAAAGAAGAAAAGATAATCTTAAAACTGAAAGGAGAAAAACAGATTTTTCTTCTTTTATTTATAATAATTTTAAATTAAATTATCAAGGAAATTGACACTTGTCCCCTTAATACTCTACTTTGCTTACACATATGCTATTAAATTTACAAATGTTTTTACCAAGTATTAAAATGTTTACAAGTGTTTTATCTTGTCTTTAATTAATTTACAAGTATTAATTCCTTTTTATTTTGATTTATTTAAATCCTACATGTATATTTAAAAATATCTATATGTATAAAAATGTATTTATCCTTTATAAATAAGCTTTAAGATTTCTATATAAATATACAAGTGTGAAAAACTATTATTTATAATAACTTATGCTTTAATCAAATACATATAACATATTTATAAATGCTTGAGAAATTGAGTTTAACTCTATATATATTTTTTTACAAATCAATTTATCTTATATTTGAATTTTATAACATAACTCCAATCACAATATATATACATATATATTATAATTTGAAAACATATCCTTTATTAAATTAAAGACTCCCTATTTATAATATATACATCAATATATATACATTATAAATAGAAAACATTTATATAAGCTTTGGACGATAAATCTTACCAATTTTAAATTGTTTAGAAAAGATATTAATAAGTATTGCCAATTTAAAATATTATTAACTTTTAAAAGAATTAAACTTGTCAATTTATAAAATAAAATCAACAAATCAATTTAATTATTAATAAAGATTATTAAATTGATATTGCCAAAATTCCGGGATATCACAGCTGGTCCTTCCATTTATTCATATAAGTTCATTGTTTTGCAGTCGCATTCCCCTTCTGCCTTTTTGCTTTTTCAAATGCCCAAAACTCAACCGTTGTTTTCCCATTCCAGCCTGTTGATTTCCTTAGGAATTTTTCATATACTAAAATTTTGGCCATCATCAGTTTCAATTCCTATTTCATCTTTCCTCCTCTGTCACATTATTCTCCTTATGGCCGAAATATAATTGCCCATCCCCTCCAACATCAGCTAGCCTTTCCTTCACCCATACCTCTTCACCACCGAGCAGCCCGCTTCTTCCATTGGGTTCCGCCCTCCACGTCACGCACACAGCAGCCACCCAACTCGCCACCTCCACGTCTTAGCAGCCGCTCCTAGCTGTCTCCGCCCCGCCTTTCTCCCTCCACTCGCCGTAGCTTCGGCAACCTCCCATCCAACCGAGCCTCTCCTCCTCACGAGGTGCCTTCGTCCTTTTGTTGCAGTTCACTGGGTAGGCAGTTTCTGTATAGCATATAGTTAAGTTTATTTATATATCTATAAGTTATTTTCATATTCAAGCTATAAAGTTAAAGGGTTGTTTTGCATATGTTGTTCATATATAAGTTGTAAGTGTAACAGGTTATAGTATATTTTGTATATCATATATACCCTACATGTGACCACGAATTTTGTAAAGTATATATTATATATTTATATTATTGATCTTAAAGTATGTTTATATGAATTGTATATATCTTAGCAACCTATTCTTTAGTGTGTAGCTATAGGTTAGTATATATTTTATATAAAATGATATTAGACTTGTTGTATTGAAGTAAGTTGTGTAGTGTGCATATATAATTATTATCTACAAGATCTGGGCATAAGTCTTTCATTTGGTTATAATATATGAGCTATACAACTTGTATATGTGTTTCCTTTATATAAAAATGAAATACTATGAATATATATATATATATATGTGTGTGTGTGTGTGTGTAAGTCCTATTTTATATTTTCATGTGTGTGCAGTCAGATGTTCTTGGATACAGTAGTATATAAATGTATATATAGTTTTAAAGTTATAAAGTTATATAATTATCTTTTTAAAGTATATTATTTTCGTTAGTGAGCCTGGAGTTCATATATATGGGTTAGTATGTGCTTTTTCTTTCGGCGGTATAATTTTATATTGTTTTATCCATAAGTTTTATTCGAGTATATATATTAATAAAGTATTAATTTAATTATGACGCACGTATATATATGTTATATTTTAATTTTTTTTAAAAATCTGGGCTGCAGACTTCCTTTATGCGTGAGTTAATATTTTCACACTGGGTTTATACAGTAAGTTATGTATATAGAAATATAAGCCACGATTGTCATTTTATTTTTATTATATAATGATTTCGATAAGATGTTTGTATTTGCTTGTAGTAATAATATGTATATTCATATATATATATGCGGTTTTAAATACAGCATTAATTTTATAATAAAGTATATTTGTATTTGTTTTAAAATTAAATATTTATTCCATGGATAATAATATATATATATATATATATATATATTATTGTTGCTTCTGTCGTGTTGATTCTGATTTGTTCCCATCAACATCTTTATTTATCAGCTTTGATCATCGAACTCATGTCCATCGTGCTTTGTTCCGAAATTCGTGCTTGGATTTGTAACTCATCTTATTCTCGTCCATCTCTAGCCTCGAAAGGTGAGCAATCACTCATGATTAACGTTCTTTTATTTATAAATTTTGATTTCAATTGAAACGACAATTGAAATATGCTACTGTAGTTATTTAAATTGCTATATATGCTATTATCTGTAATTGTCCACCTGTGGGATATGACACCATATCTTGTTGTTTATATTATATTATTATTGATGATATATGCCTGTTATGTTACTATCATATCTGTTATCACTCTGCAAGTTCCCTGTTAGTATAGAATTCACTATGGGTTGAAATGATACATACCCGAACTGAGTTTAGAATAGGAGAAAATCGTTATGGGTTGAAATGATAGACCCAAGCGATTTTCATTTGAATTGAATTTGGGATCGCGGGTCGAAATGATATCTACCAGTATATATTTAAATTACGGATTGAAATAATAAATATCCGTATCACTTGACCATAGGATAGGAAATTATATATAACACCGTTGGTCTATATATATAAATATTATAAAAATGATTTCTATGGTTTTGAAAGGGAATATATATATGGTTTTATTTAATATTGGAAATATTTTTAAGTTTTTCATATAAAGTAGAGTTAAAAATAAACTTTAATCTAATAAAGTTTGATTTAATTAATATAATATGTCTAAGTAATATATCTTTGAACACATTTTTCAAGGTTTTGTATAAGTTAAGGAAGATAAAGTTGAATTAAGTAAAATTGTATCTAATCAAGAATTCTATTTAATTAAATCGATTTGAACTATTGAATTTGAAGTTTAAGATTTGATTTTATAACTTGATTTTTGATTTAAAGTGATTAAATGGATATTTCAAGTTTTAAACAAATCGAAAGGAATATTTAGTTTAAAGGTAAATTTTGGTTATTTAAATAATACTGAATTTATTAAAAAATATTTCAAGACTAAATAATAATGAGGTTAAATCGAGATCTATATGAAATTGTTAAATTGAACTTTGAAATGTTGAATATTAAAGCTTTGAAATATACTGGATTTAAATGGTTTATTTGTGATTCAGATCTGTATTTGAAATCAATATAATTTGAATTTGTTATTTAGAAAATTGAATTGAATGGAAATTGATAAATTGAGATTGAATTTGATTTGAATGGGAAAGTCGAATTGATTTGAAGCGATTTGTGAAATTTGAGGAAATTGCAAATACTTCGCTTTATAAATTAGTTAATATATATACTATTTTGGAAAATAGATATATTTGAAATGAAAATGATATTTTGGTTTTGAAGTATAAATTAATTTGAAATGGCCACGGTGTTATAGTGTATATTTCTACATTGTAGATAGTTCCACGGATCCTTAGAGGATGGTTGTCCCAAACATCCTTTAAGTTACTTGTATTTCAGTTGGTATTTCACTTGAGTTGGATTTATTGATATAAGAATGTTAATCCTGACTCGTGTGTTTTGTGTTTTGCTTTACGCTCGGGTCAGACTGAGTAATACAGCATTTGAGACTCACCTTTGGAGTTTGAAGCTTCGCTTGGAGAACCAACTATTGATTCAACTTTCATCTTTCTAGTTGATTTGTTCAGAGAAGTCATCTGTTTTCACTGGAGACTTCACTGTATTTGAGATATTCTATTGTATTTTATTTCTAACTCTAATGTTTGTACAGTAGCTTCATGAACTACTATTTATCTTTTCCGCTGCATTATATTACTCTGTGTCTGTGATTCTGTGATTGATTTATTTACTGTATATGCTGAGTTTTGCCAAATATAAATTAACAATCCGATATTTTGAGCAATTCAAGTCCGACACGTGCGGATGCGAATGGTTGAAAATACCGGGATGTTACAATTTATAACTCAATATCTAATTTTTTTTTTTTTTATTTCAAAAATCACTTCAACCAATTTACTTGAGTTCAAATTTATTTTATAATTCAAGCTTGGGTTTTTATAATATTCCCCAATTCAAAATTTATATTTATTTTAATTTGATATTGTCTCTAATCCAATTCAAATTTTATAACTTATAGTTATATAGTCACCTTATAATTCTCATTTACATATTTTTAATTCAATCTCATATAACTCAAGTCCGATTCACTTTTTAATTTAAAATTTCAATTTCTTTTAACCAACAGTTCAAACCCATATTCAAGTTATTCATACTTAAATTAATTTGACTCTAAACCGTTTTATTTTTATTTAACTTAACTTACATTAAATTTATACTTCATATCATTTCTTTTAATTTATTCAAGTAAAAATTCCATTCCATTCAATATCATTTATAACTCAATTCCATTTTATCTTCAGTTCACTCTAACACAACTCAATTTTGTTTAACTTAGCTTAGGTTAGATTTCAAATCCATACCATTCTCTTTAACCAATTTAATTTATTTAACTTGCATAAGTCAAATTTAATTTATACCATCCACTTTAATTAATTCACTAATTCCTTTTTATTATTGTCATTACTTCATTTATTTATTCCATTTGCTTTGCTTAAATTTTAATTTAATCCAATTTAACTTTACTCAAGTTAAAATTTTATTCCGAAATCCAATTTCCATACCTTCCTTCTTTAGAACTATTTTCAATTTATAAGTTTATTACACTTTTCCTGATTATCTCTAAATTATTTAAATAAGTATTCTAGAATTCAAACACCTGGCATTTTATTCAAATCATTTTGAAATCTCAAATATCTCCGAAATCACATTTTTACATTTTAAACCAAACCTGGTTTTTATCCAAAACAAATTCCCTTTGGAATTTCCAAAACAACACTGGTTTGTCCAACAAATCTAAACAAATCAATTTCGGTAGCAACCCGTCACTTGGAAACTTAAAAATTAATGTTGATGATGTTGCACAGTCATCACCAAGATTATTTTCTAGCGACTAAAGTGAGTTCAATGCTATATCTCTTCCAACATCCATTTTAAAACAATTTCCTTTCGAAAATATTCAAAAATAATACTCTTATTATTATTTTTCCCCTACCACTTTGTAAAATATTTTAAAACTTTCCGAGATTTAAATTTCAAGATTCCTGTTTAAATCCAATTTTAATTATAATCCATTTGCATAATTTACGCTTATACAAATTTCCATTTGGTTATATAAACTATTTTCAATTTTATAATCCTATTTGATTACAATATTATCATCCAAACACTCCAAATATATATAATAATTTCAAAAAATTATTTCTTTTATATCAAAATATGGTTTTGGGTAAAATAATTTCATTTACCCACTTTTTAAAATAATACTGTGTCGGTTTGCCTAGTTTAAGAGTTTAAAAATCCCTATCGATACAGTTGTCCAGACCATACCGACCAGAATTTATAAACACCCAACCGATAAGTCAACACAATATAAAATAATTTATATTCACTAACAAATACGCGCTCATATCTATTAATACACTCAAACTCATTCTAGAGTACTACTGACTATATCTCTAATGAGTAATCCCCCCAGAGCCAAGGTTCTCGCTTAACCTTCAGCTCTGATACCAAATGTAACGGTCCGGAATTTTCGACCCTCGAAAATTGACATCAATACATCTACTGTATCGAATGCCGAGTAGTCGGGTGCCGGAAATACCAGCTCATTAGGGGTGAAGAAGAAAAAGGTAGAAGAAAAGAAACAAAACAACACAGAATCTCACAAACACAGCGAAACAAAATATAATATATAACAACAGAATTTAAATACAAGAACTGTACTGTTTATATACATATCATTATCAAAGTACAACAATTCAATACATCAATCTGGACAGTTTAATAACTCGTCCTGATACACATAACTCATACAGCGAAAATAACCAAGTACGTGATATACGTCTGAACTCCTCCAGCTCGTCTCCTGAGCATCATAGCATTTTACCCGAATCTGTAATACTCGGTCTGACCCAAGCATTATAATAAAATAACACCCGAGTCAGTCTGGAAAAACCAGCGTGGGAAAACACACTTAAATTGAATTATTAACTTTTTCATAATCCTTTGAAACAAAGGTATCTCGTAAGACCACGTCACAAATAAACACAATGGGTTTTACCTTACGATACAAATCATTTGATATTATAATAGTGTCGATAGAAAGTAAATAGAAAATAGCTGAAATGCTTGCATCTCACGTTCCAGCATAGTTGGGCACAATCAAAACCGTACGGCACTTATTGGAGAATGGATTCCATCGAATGACTGGGCCACTGGGGTACCGCCCACCACATTACACCTCTAGAACAATGTACTGATATCGAACATATCGATTCCTGCCAACACAAGACCGGACTACCCCTAACTTGGATAGTCCGAATAAGATTACCCCACGGTTGGGATCAGCAACCGCACCACACAGCCGAATAAAAAGGGACTCTAGATAGGGGTAACCTTACCCTACTTGGGTGCGACCCACTTAGCCTTGCTGCATCTCCCCTGTTTTAGTCATTCCCGGTTGATAAGGCTCGACACTAAGCGTTACCTTTCAAGAACACAATTTTTCTTAGAATGCTCATCGTCCTCCAGTGACGATGTTCTAATAGCATTCGTCCATACAAGTAGCCCTGGGTTTGGACAAACCGAATCACCGTCTGCATCATCTTCATGGTATTCATTCATAACGTTCAAACCAGATCGAAGTGGTTTTCGGATAATTAAATCCGATCCCGGTCTCTTTGAAACGATTTACGAAATTGGCCAAAATTGATAATCGGTTATTTAACTATCAATACACATCCATAAACAATCATCAGGCCTTATTATAAATTTCCAAAATTTATCTCAAAATATCTTTATAAGATATTATTTTCAGTTCCTCAACATTTGAAAACAGTTTTCAAATCCTTTTTTTAATTTTCACGGAACATTTTCAATCTTTCCCAATACTTAGAATATTTTCTTCACTTCATTTTATATTCAACACTTAGAAAATACTCCTTTTATTTCCTATTTCTCTTTCTCAAAATCATTTACAATTTTATTTGTAAATTTCCCAACTCGTTCTACACGAATTCTATAAATTCCGGAATTCCTTAATTAATTCCCTTAATATTTTCAAAAACAAAATATACTTGCTTGTAGACTCAATTCCCTTTGTACTTCTTTATGAATTCTATTTTCATTCTTCGAAGTTCACTTTTATTTAACTTCTTCGGAAAGTTTCTTACTTTTCTTCCCAATTCCATTTAAGAATTTTTTCATAAATCATAACCCATTTTCCAGGTTTTCGAGAAGGTTTATAAATAAATTTCAAAAATTTCAAAACTCTATATGTATATATATATAATAATAGTATTTTAAAGAAAATAATAATAATTTATTTTTAAGACATATTCAAATATTTATTTAAAATGTTGAAATACTTTTTATGACATCACTTCCAAAGCGGGTTTTGAAAATTTAGATTTTCATTAAAATAAATATTAAGTATTTAAAAATTCACTTCTGAAATATCAAATACTAATTAACTTTAAAATTACATAGTTTGGTAAATAAATCCCTCCTATTTAAATTAAAAACTTAACTTATTAAATAAAATATATTTTTAAATCACAATAACCAAATTCCAATTTATAACCCCTCTCGGTTCCCATCACATCACCTCCAGTACGGTCCCCTTAATCATCTTCATTTTAAAAATAGTTCCCGCTACTTTCTCTTCCCCTATTTCCATATTCAAATATAAATTCTTCCTGTAAATTTTATATTTCCAATTTATCACCTGATATCAATTTTTCTTTAATTATAAACATCGTTTATAAATATATATAACTCCTTTGAGTCTCACTAAAATAATCTCCTTTATAAAATTCAATTTTTATAAATTAAATTCCTTTTTAAAAAAAATCCATTTATTTTTGCCAATCTATTTTCAATATCGAATTCAACCCTTTTTCCCGAATATCATTTTTTCACTCTTAAAAAAAATCTTATATAATTTATTTTAAATTCTCTATTTAAAATATTTTCCCGCATTATTTAATACGATCAAAAATTCAATTTTCTTATTCAAACCAATCTCTTTAAAATAATCCAAATTTCGATATTGATATTTTTATATTAAAAATCTCTTTTTTATTCCTTAAAAATTTAAAATAATATTCATGGTATTTACTGTATTCAAAATTATTCTCCCTGCCATTATAACATTTAAACATTGACAACACACAATAATCCAATATTTTATATATATACAAAAAGATACTAATATATTTGAGGAACCCAGTTAGGTCCCTCCAACTTGTTTTTCCCTGCATCCACAGATGTTGGACAACAACAAAAATACCAATCCCACTTTGTGGGGAATATCGCGGTATATAGGGTCATCCGCTATTATGCAGGGCGCATAGGGTCTCATCCGCTATAATATGCGGGAATATCACTCCAATTACTAATATATATACTACTATATATATATACAAATAGCCATCCAACAGATAATTAAAATTTTCAATCAATCAAGCATCCAATGATTTAAATTCAAACATTTAAATTTTTAAAATGGTAATCCAATTGAGTGAGAGATTCTCACCTTTCATTTTTATTTACAACCCATCCCCAAATTTATATTTCTACATAGCCTCCCCTCGATTTAAACCTCGTAAGCAAAATATGAGTTATATAATATTAACGATATAATTGATATATATATATATTATATAACTAATTACTCCCTGATTATAATTAATTAAAATGAGAAGATATACCTTCACTGCCTCGCTCCAACCCTTCCCCGATCCACAGTCGAACTCACTAACGAATACTCACCCAAAATCATCAGGCAAACCACTCACGAGGCAGGCCTTCCCACGTCGACCATCCACCACCCGACGTTCCCTGAGCAACCTCAAACTCCACGCCCATACTCCACCGTCGCTCTCACGCATCACTGAGCCCCTCGCTCTGCCGACCATGCTACCGCTGCGCCTAACCTTCCCCTTTCAGCAAGAGCGCAACCCAAAAACACCCATCGGGACCAACCCTAGCTGCTGCCGCGTGTGCCACCTATTCCCATCGCGACTCGCCTCGTCGCACATGATTCACCACCAGTCACCATCCAGTCGCGAGCCACAGGCGACTCAAGAGCTTCCTCAAATCGCGACTCACTTACTCCGCCTTGCCGTCGAGTCCGAGCCCATAGCGGCATCGCGATAAACTTGCACGCGATTTCCCCCTTTCTTTTCTTTTTCGATGAATAGCGACTGATTAGAAAACGAAGAGAGGGTCGCGATTTTAAACAGGCGCGCTTCATTTTTTAAAAAGTATCGGCTTTCAATTTATATTGAACTGAGGGAAGAAGAAGGAAGTCACATGATATAAAGGAGAAGAGGGGGCAAGACGTGATGTTGAAAGGAAGGTAGCGTGTAGGGTAAAGCTACATTGATTTTTGATAGGAAATGGAAAAGTGCTGATGTGAAAAGAATTTGTCCAGCCAACATAATATATATATATTATTCCAAATCATCTCGATTTACGTAGCTTAAAATCGCGAACACCTATCGAGGCATGCCGCTAGGCATTTATAATGTTATACCCCTATTCCGAACGAAATGGAAAAGGTTTCGAGTCCTAATTCGATCGTATGGAGAAGATAGTATTTCAGACCCAATTATTATATTAAATATTCGATATAAATTTCAACACGTTTATATACCGTATGGCCAAACGATAACTCCAAACGCTAAAAAATTTGAAATCCGATAATAATACAATATTACGGATCCAATGGAACTGGTTTCATCGAATTTCGAGACTGTGTCTCGGAAAATTATTTTTAAATGTCAATTTGAACAAACTATTTTTAAAATTGAGAAGATCACTTTTAATTTCAATTTTAAAACTTTTATTACCTTTATTATTATCAATATAAATTTTACAAGCCTTTTTATTGGGCTTAAAACTCAAGATACAATAATTTAACCAATATTCAATTATAAAATTCAATAATTAAATTATCCAATAAATCGCTATATTCAAATCATGTATTTATTTTATAAATAAAACCAAATTTTCCATATTCAAGAATCAATCTATAATTCAAATTCAATATTTAAAACCATTTAAATATTCAAATCGAACAACGAAAAATCCGGGTCGTTAAAAGCAGTATCTGATAGTGACAATTATTTACACCTATTCTCTTCGTCAAAACTATATCACATTAGGACTTATGGAATTTTGTAATGGTCAAAATTCCAATATCGTCCACATTCAACTTTATAGTCCAAAACTAAGTCCTTGGTTCAATAATAACAATTATTATTAACCGAAATGCTCTGGCTAGAGACTTTGACTTGACTTCAGTTGACTTTGATACTAACCTCATATAAGTGAGGAGACGAATCCTCTCTTGTATAGTGTTTCACTTCCAATGCTTCCACTCGACCCAACTATAGCCGTTCGATGTACCCCGTGCCACTATTTAACTATAATCAAAGCGGAGCTTCCACATTGAAGATCAACAGTATTCACAAGTCGAGAGAACTGTGTAAATCAGTCACATTGATATTTTTTGTTTGACCTTAGTTATATTAACCAACAGAAAACTATCGAGTGAGTCATTCCATAGTTATCCAATAACTATCGGTATGTAACATCTAGGTTCCTTCAGTAGTTATGAGTAATACACTTTTTGGCAAAACCAGCAGGGTTAAAAGGGCCCCTACCTTTTATTTATAGCATGTAAAAAGTATTACAAGTATAAATATAGAACCAATAGAGAAAAACTGAAGAAAAAAAGACTAAAATAAACATAAAAGGAGCAGTAGTGCAATGACATAGGAGTCCCCTTAGCAGTAAGCAAAATAGCGTGAAGCAGAAAAAAATAACCAGAGGAAAATCTCGAAGCAAATGGCCAGAAAACTCAAAGCAGCAAGGCCAATACAGATTACAAGCAATAAAGATGCAAATAGCTGTGGATCAGCATAACTACTATATTGCACAGACTAAGGCTCGAAAGAGACCGTGTTTAGAGGAACTAATTCCTGAAAAAACTCTAGAGTTTCTTTCAATCCAAATCATATGAATAGCAGCTTTTAACACTTTGAGTAGTAACATTGATTTGTGGCATCTCCATCTGGTGGCCTTAAATATGATGTACCGTTCCATTTTAGAATCAACTGAAGGTTTATGGAGGTGAAAATGAGCTAAGATATTGTTCCATATATAATTGGAATACTGGCAAGAAAAAAATAGATGTTCAACAGTCTCTACCTGATTCCTACACAAAATACAAGTTGAAGATTGAATAAGACCCATAGAAGCAAGCCTATCACAAGTAAGGAGACAACCCCTAACAACTCTCCAAAGCAATAAGTTGTGCCTAGGAGTAGAATTGGAAGACCAGATCCTTCTGTACCAAGGAAATAGAGAAGTGGTAGAGTGGTATGCAATAAGCTTATTAACACCTTTGACAGAATGACCAGCATCTCCCCACAAGCAGGAATACTCAGAACTTGAATATTTCCTGTTTTCAAAAACTTTCCAAATCTCCCTAACTTCATAGGACTAGAATATGGCAAGTTAACTATGTCATCACATAAGTAAGATGATAGTTTAGCCACCTCAGGAATTCCAGTAATGCTTCTCAGGGATAATGGAAGGATATTAGCTAGGATGACACCTTTAGCTGGCCATGGGTCAAACCAAAAGGAAATTTGAGAGCTTTTCTTCCTTCTAAATTGAAAATATGGTATGAAGAAAGGCCTTAGCCTTAGAAGTTTCCTTGCAGGCATCTGGAATTTCCATGGTCCAAAAATGTTGACTTTTAATTAAATTTTTCCTACACCATTCACCTTATAGGTTGTTGTCATTGCTGAACAGTTTGTTTATATGAGTGGAGTAGGCCGCAATGTTCCACTTTTTAATATCCATTATTCCTAGACCACCTAAAGACTAAGGCAGGCAAGAGGACATGAAAGATATTGGGATTAATTTCTTGGAAAATGGATTACCATGCCACAAAAAATGGTTCAGAGTGGAGTTGACCATAGAAATTAGTTTAACAGGTAATATGAAGATTCTTGCATAATATTGACACATTGCAATAGCTATGGATTTTATAATTACAAGCCTAACAGCAATAGAAAATTTGGAAATGGGCTAGGAATTTAGTTTAGTAGTTATTTTTTCATATAGAGGCAAATAGTGAGATTTTTGAATTGTGGAAAATAAGAGAGGAGCTCCTAAATAAGATTCATCAAGATCAAAAGGAGATAAAGTAGATAAATGGATTAGATTAGCCTTGACCTCCTCAGAAACACCAGTAATATGAATTTTTGATTTGGCTTTTTTAATTATGAGGCCAGACATTAAGTGAAAAGAATCAAGAATGTTTAAGACTGAAACAATGGATTTTTCATTAGGTCTAGTAAATAACATTAGATCATCTGCAAACATTAAATTGGAAATTTGGGGGTTTCTATAGAGAGGATGATAATCCATCAACTTGTTATTCATTGCAAAATTAAATTGAGCATTCAGTAATTCCATAACATAGAGAAATAAATAAAGGGAAATTGGGTCCCCTTGCCTTATCCCTCTCTTTCCACTGAAGTAGCCAAACACTACACCATTCAAACTAATAGAGTAAGTAACTGAAGAAATACAAGTATAAATCGAAGCCAAGAATATGTGGGGAAATTTCATGTGGTGAAGAATATCTATGATGGTTGTCCAGTTAACAGTATCAAATGCCTTCTGGATATCACGCTTCATGACACATCTAGGAGAAATGTATTGTCTATTATATCCTTTAAGTAATTCAGAGGATAATAAAATGTTATCAATAATATCCCTTCCAGGAAGAAAAGCATTTTGATTCAAGGAAATCACAGTGGCTAAAGCAGCTTTCAACCTAGTGGCTAGAATTTTTGCAATACACTTGTAAATAACATTGCAACAAGCAATGGGTCTGAATTGAGAAACAGAATCAGGGTGGTTAACTTTAGGAATCAATGCAATTTTAGTAGCATTTATTCCTGACAAAAGATGAGTTATACACTGCCCAACATTTGGAGAACGTTACATACTCTAGTCTCAACGGATACACCGATATCCAGTCACGATGCATTTTGACTAGGAACATTTAAAATGGTATATTTGTTTTATCGTCATAAATTAATCACGGTTACAACACTTCGTAACTACTATCACAAAATATACCATTTATGGATTTTGTAACAACCCGCACCCCAGCAGGCTTAAATTTTCGATGAACCGAAAATCCAAGTCCACTAAAGCACGAATTGCTGGTTTGGTATCCTGCAAATAACAAAGGCAAGTCAAAGTAATGTTTATAAAATCTCACAGCGGAATAATGATAAAGTATTCAACATATGGTTACTAACTAGGATTAGGCTACTTTCCCTAACAGTGTTGCAACTAGGAGTGAAACTTGCCTTTTTACTAAATCCCAATAATTGCTAAACCGTCTTCCTGTGATTTGAGGAAAAATAAAAAAAATAGGAATGTGTCAGACATAAAGTCTGGTGAATGAGAAATAAAATGAAGCAGAAAGGATAAAACTATTTAATTCAAGGTCTTCCTCGGTTATCGCAGAGGGTGTATATAACGTAATGAATCCTTCTTAGATACAGCTCCTAAGAAGCCAAAGTCCATGGTCACTATAGGGAAGTCAACCATGCAATAGTACTAAACGTCAATCGGCCTATCAGACCTGCTATCCTTACCTATCCACGTGCTACAGCATGAAAGTCATGCTCTTCACCCATGCACTGTGGCTGTCTATCCACGTGCTACAGCGTGAAAGTCATGCTCTTTACCCGTGCACTATGATTAAATGCCTCTTACGTCTGACCGGCGCTGACTCAAACAACCTCTCAGGACCCCAAAGTTGCGCTCAGGCTCCGCCAAACTGGGGTCCTACCCTCCTGTCTCCTCGATCACCAATGTGGACTTATCCCTATCCAAAGTGTCGGTCCTCCGAAAGAGCGCCCACGACTGGGTCGGCTGTGCAAAATCCTCCAATGGTCTGCCAAAAGAAGCCTACGTCGTAGCATACTTATCATGTTTCGTCCGCGTCGATCTGCCTGAAGAAGCCTACGATTGCGGATGTTATCTATCTTACGTACTAGCAACCTATGAAAGGTAACAAAGATCCTTGCGAACCTACTTGCACGCTCCTAGTACGTACATCCAAAACTATATTTTGGCCTTAACTGCATGAAACACCTATCCAGACCTTTACAAGGTCTGCCTACCAAATCGTTTCCAGATTAATTAATTTTACCGGTGCAGTTTACATACTGTTTATTTCCATTAATCTGCTTTAGGACATTTTTACATCCGATTTGGTTATTTTACAATTTCCCTTTATCTTAAATAAATGGTGTTTCAATTTCACATCCGTTCAGTCCGTATAGTTTGTCTGTAATTTTTATACCATTTTGTTACAGATTTACACTAGCCTTTAGGGTCCATTAGTTTACATTTTTTTCCACCCTAATTTACATTCTCCTTTTAGAGATTTAATATGTACAAAGTTTTTATCCAATAGCCACAAACCATTTAATTACACAAAATTCCACTTTTTACGTTTAAGGCCACATATGGAATAAACACATATACCAATTAAAATTCCCAATTTTGTTTCATAACCATATTCAGAATTATGTAATTATGCCAACCGAATTTCCAATTTTATTCAAAGAACACATTCTGATTTACCCAACAAACCAGTTATGCCATTAAAAATTGAATAACAATTCTAATTCAATTTAATTAAACCAATTTCATTTACGCCATAAAACGTGAATAAGCAATTTATATATTCCATATTTTAAACCAAACATGAATTAGAATTGAGAAGTGGTAGAAGAAGAAGTTACACTAATTTGCATCAAACCTCAATTATTAACAGAAATTAACTCATATTATCGTGCCAGAAAAGAACTAAAATTAAACTACTTTATTTTTCTATTTCATATTAATTCCCACTCACCTGGCACTTGAGCTTGTATAAATTTGAAAAGTTTTTCTTCTTCTTATCTTCCTCTTTTTAAATTCTTCAGAATTCTTCAAATAACTCGTATATATATTTTTAATTTGATTTGGAAGACAATTATTTATTTAGTGGAGAAAAGGAGGAAGAAGAATACACACAAATTTTTCTGTAGACTTATGGTGACGACTGAATAAAAGATTAGGTTTTAGGTTAGATGGTTTATTTATAGATAGTGTGAGTGCATATAATTCATTAGATTTTCCTAGGTTAAATCATGTTCATCCGAACACCTCATGGTTATCCACTCTGGCTCATACACGTCACTGGACCAATATAACGCTAGGAAATCAAAAACCACGTCACTCAGTCCAATAGAAAATCGCCACGTCAGGAAATAAATCGGCGTTCATTAATTATTCCCATTAATTGATTGCATTGCAAAATTTCCTTTTTTGTTGTTTGTGTGTATACATTACACTTTTTGAGAGATTATACTCTCCCTCTTAATTGACTTTACAAATTGTTTCCCATTTTATAAATCTCATTAGATCTTTATTTTAAATATTTGCATTTGTTAGCAATCAATCCATCTTAATTTGCCAAATTTACATCCATAATAATTTCCTTTGTTATACATTCTCATTAATGTCAATTATGTCATTAAATCAGCTAATTAATTTATTCTCAATCCTCATCTATTCATCAATTGGGTATGTTACACATTTATTTACACTTTTGAATATGTACAATTAATTAGGATATATGTATATATACATATACAATTTAAACTAATCAATCCCTTGGTTAATTTTATTCATTCATAGTTAATTTTCTTAATTGATTGCTTACTAATTTTAACCGTTTCCCATTTATTCTTGTCCGTTACAACATTTATTCGTTAACGTTTTATCCTCCTTTCTAAATCTTCTGATTATAAACATTAAAAATTTAAACTTCAAGCATATATATTTTATAAACAAATTTAGTTTCCTCATCTTACATGTTTACAATCTACGTTAATTTCCAATTAACGTACATTAGTAAATGTTGTAACGCATGTTAATTACAATTGTAACGTACATTAATTACTAATAATGTGCATTTATTGTCAATAAATCTTTTTACCGTTTCTCTCCTTATACATATGTGTGTGTGTATTAATACAATACTCTTGTTTCCAACTAATTTCATTAATCAAATTCAAACGTTTAAATGTGCGCATAAACGTGTAATCTATTGAAATAATTCCAAACTCTGTATATATAATATGTTTTCCTTTTTAATAAATTATACTGACTCATTGCTGACTATGTACATATGTAATTTAACATACATCAGCAATCAATCAATCAATTATAATTAATGTAAGTTACCAATTTCATACGTATAATTGTTTCTGATGCCAAAACTTCAAACGGTCATAACTTCTTCATTTGAACTCCATTTGGAAAACATTATATATGAAAATTAATCAGAAAATTGCCACGAACATAATGGTATAAGTTTCTTGGCCAAATTCCAATATTTACAAAATGTCCATTTTTCACAGTTGTCTAAGTTTATTAATTATATTTCCATTAATTCATTAGTGTAAAAATGTGAGGCGTACTTTAATTTACATGTTTCCTTTAAATTTTCTTTTAATAATAACTTCTTCTATTTTAATCCCTTTTTAATTATTTTTCTCCTGAAATATCGGGGTGTTACATTCTCCCCCCTTAAAGGATTTCGTCCCTGAAATCTCCAAAGACGGAAGAATGTAAACAGCAACCATCATCCAAAAACTACATCCATTTCTACCATTGTCCTTATTTTTAACTAATGCAATTTATGATTTATGCAAAGTGAAATGCATATGAACTTACCTAATGTGAAAAGGTGGTCGGTCAACTGATTCAGTTGACCTCCTGTAATGCAAGTATGCCTATGTCATGCAACCAAATATATGCAATTACCCTAGTATGATTGATAATTCTATGTGTATGTTTCAATCATTCACCCAAATGCATCATCCATATGCAACATCCATTTATATATACATATATATATATACAACCATGTGCAAATGCAATAGATAACAGACACGCATATGCAGCTGTGTGTACCTAGTTGGATGATTATCCTAATAAATATCTATCTAGTGCATGCAATGCATCCATTTGCAAACATTGTCATCCACTTGCAACTACAAGTAACCATTAAACATAACATGTCCTAATGGCATGTTTACAAACATCCCTACTAACACAAAGTGTCACCTAAAAAGATCTATCGAAAGATCCTAATTTGGAAAAGGTCAAAGATAGGATGTTCAAAGAAAACATACCAACAAAAGATGTGGATATGAAATCCTAGTCCTCTCCTTCGGGGCCATATCCCGAACCGGTAGAGTAACTGGCCGAGCGTTATCAACAAGATATATCCTGAAATCAACCTCCCTCCATGGAGGAATGCCAGTGACCTCCTCAAAAACATCATGGTACAAAGAAACAACTGGAACATAACTAAGATCATCGGGTGATACATCTAAAGAATAAAGGTAGCTAAGCATAATAGACCCTCGTGAATCACATGAAACCTCCAAGATACGCCCACTACACGTACCTAACAAGCCTCTTATCACAATCTAAGATCGCCCCATACATCGACAACCAGTCCATACCCAAAATAAGACCAAAACTATAGAAACCAAGAACGAATACCTCACAGTCAAAGTCTACTCCAAGAATCAAAATTTTCAAACCTCAGAAAAGCATCGACAAGTAAGCCGATCCTCCAACTGGGTTTGAGGCTACTACCGGATCAGAAATGGTGTAAACATCTAAATGAAGTCCCTCAATAAGAGAACTGGAGAAAAAGAAATGTGATGCTCCTGAATCAAACAAGGTGTGTACTAAAATATCAGAAATGGAACCCAAACCTTCCACCGTAACTTTCTCATACCCTTTCATTTGTTTTTCAAACTCTACAGTCAACCTTATCCTAGTGGGCTACTTAATCCTATTTATCTAACTCCAAATTTATTTCTTCCCTTTCTAAGTGAATATCAAAACATTTTTACTTCGTCTTTTCAACAAAGATCATAAATTTCTCAAAGCGAATTAGTCTTTAAAACTATAAAGTCTGCTTTTTCATTTCTTTTACAGTTTAGTTCAACTTCTGAATTTTACCATTTCCATACAACTAGTAAGTTGCCTAAGATTTTAAAATCTTCCTATTTTCAAATTTCACAAAGCTAGAAAGTTTTAAAACTGCTAAATTCTCTTTTAAATTTTTAACTTACTAGCATTTACCCATATATTTCCAAATATTATTTATTTCAAAAAGAAAAAAAAAGTTCAGAAGTAGTGCTTTATAAACTTTTTAAATTCTCTCTTTTTTTCAAAATTTTCATTTTAAAAGTAAAATACACATTGGAGATAAGTGCAACAATGTGTAAAATAAATGCTAAGCAATTATTGAAAAAAAAATAGCTTTCCTCCTATTTTTGTCAAATTCTTTCAATTTTTCTTTTTAACGAAATTTAAGTGGTTTGTCTGATTATTTTATTGAACTAAAATATCAGACACCCACTGCTTCCACTAAAAGCAAAATATACATTGAGGGTGAATATAACAATGTGCTTAAAAAGTTCTACGATGGTTATCGAAAAATAACCTATAACAATTTCTTTTTACACAATTTCCATAAAATTTATTTGACAAATTTCATATCATTTTCCTTTCTCTTTTAAATATAAGATTTCCACTATTTTATTTTGAGAAAACATTTTCACTTATTTACCATTTAAATCGGAGTAGATAATAGGAAACCTAATAGCATAAGCCCACTTTTATGCATCAATACTAAAAATGCATAAATTTCCTTATGGTCGCAAAGCCTTTTCCTCATATTTATTTCAAACTTATCCATCTCCTAAAGGTCGCACTGGGCTAATCTCCTTGATTTACTTTCATGCCCAAAATTCCTTTGCTACTACTAGCTTATATAAGAAACAGACATTAGCATTTCTACAAGAATAACTAGGGAAGGTCCATCCTATCTCCTAAAACTTGTTCTAATTCACTTTCCCATAGATAGGGTAGGCACGAATAAAAGGAATTCCGACATATATAGATAAAACCTTTAAAAACTACTTTTACCAAAACTTTTATCTATAAATATATACTTTCAAAACTCGTTTTTGAAAACTTTTTGAAAGACTCCTTGAAAAACCATTTTTTTCAAGTACGTTCTCTCAATACGTGTCTTAATCCTAGGGAATCCTTGACCCTAGGCTCCATTTCCTATCTACTCCATATTTTAAAACTTGGTTTGGCATTTATTTCTTCCTTTAAAAAAAATTTCGAAATCCCAAAATTCTTGCCTTTAAAAGTCTTACTTAAAACTTCTTATTAAATCGGTAAATACTTGATGGCTTTACCTTACACTCTTACGGTGTTTGAATTTAAATTATCCCCTAAACCTAGATGGGAATACCAACAATTCTAGGTTTAGAATTTAACCTACTTTTCCTTTTAAAGACCTTTATAAATTTCTAAAAATTGGAATCTTTGATTCAACTTTATCATTAAGTTTTTCTTTTTCAAAAACTCATTTATTTTCACCAAACCATTTATTCCAAAGACATACCTTATTTGTTTTCAAAATGTTCTTTCATAATTTTTATATTACAAAAACTGGAGTAGATAAGAACAACGAATCTCTCAAGAGTTCCTTGACTTTTTCCTACTACACTTACTAACATTTATTCCAATTACTACAATTTTAATTATATTTAAAGATTTTATATTTTAATATATTGGAACTACTACAGCAACCATTAAAAATCTTCTATGAATCCTTTAAAGAAGGATTTATGTTTGTGTGAAATTACAAGGATTTTTTTCCATATTTTCCTTATAATTTCAACAAAACATGTTTATTTATAGCTTGGTTGATTCATAGAAAGTTATATCATTACTTTTTTCATTCCAATAAATTAAAGTATGTCAAATCCCTACCTATCTACAATACTAATGAAGTTACTTAACTAAATTTCAAGTCTACGTCTCCCTTTTTAAAACATGTACTCCATTCCCAATTTCTACCATTCATTTTGTTCACCCATAAAAGTAATTTTAATGTAAAAATATTTCCAAGCTATATTGCACTTTTTATCCCTTTCATAAGAATATATTTTTACAAAATTTCCTTTATCAAAATTTCTGGCTTCCAATTAACTTAAATTTAAATTCTTTTTGTTTTATAAAGAAACTAGCAAGCTACTTATGCTGTATAATCTTACAAAAAGAATTTTTCTTCAAATAAACATCTTTATCATACAAAAACCATACCACTTTTCCAAAACCCATTATTTACCTTTTCAAATATATTTCAACTTTTTAATCTCAAAAGGTTTCCTCTTTAATCGGTTAAACTTAAAGTGGACCTTTACTTACTTCCTTAGGAATGTCCTATTCCTAATCTTGGAAATCCTTTCACCCCCCACCTAAATCCTCTTTCTCTAAGGAATTTTCCTACTTGCATAACATATGGATTCTAATTCTTTTCCAATAAATGGACCTATTGTACATATTCCATCGGAAATAAAAATGGGGACTGAACATCCTTGGGCTACTGCGATCCAACTAGAACCCAAATACATTTTTTTTTCTTTCCATGGACTTTTCATTTGTTACTAATCTATAATTGGGATTAATTGAATTTAAGTATATTTATTTTTGCAAATACATTCACTCAACTTCCTAATTCTTAGGATCTGCTAACCTAAGCTCTAATATCAAATGTAACAACCCGCACCCCAGTAGGCTTAAATTTTGGATAAACCGAAAATTCAAGTCCACTAAAGCACGAATTGCAGGTTTGGTATCCTACAAATAACAAAGGCAAGTCAGAGTAATGTTTATAAAATCTCACGGTGGAATAATGATAAAGTATTCAACATATGGTTACTAACCAGAGTTATGATACTTTCCCTAACAGTGTTGAAGCTAGGAGTGAAACTTGCCTTTTTACTAAATCCCAATAGTTGCTAAACCGTCTTCCTGCGATTTGAGGAAAAATAGGAATGTGTCAGGCATGAAGTCTGGTGAATGAAGCAGAAAGGATAAAACAGTTTAATTCCAGGTCTTCCCTAGTTATCGCAGAGGGTGTATATAATGTAATGAATCCTTCTTAGATACAGTTCCTAAGAAGCCAAAGTCCATGGTCACTCTAGGGAAGTCAACCATGCAGTAGTACTAAACATCAATCGGCCTGTTGGGACTGCTATCCTTACCTATCCATGTGCTACAGCGTGAAAGTCATGCACTTCACCCCTGCATTGTGACAGTATGCCTCTTACGTCTGACCGACGCCGACTCAAACAACCTTGCAGGACCCTGAAGTTGCGCTCAGGCTCCGCCAAAATGGACTTCTATCCTCCTGTCTCCTCGGTCAACAACATGGACTTGCTCCTATCCAAAGTGTCGGTCCTCCGAAAGAGCGCCTGCAGCTGGGTCGGCTGCGCAAAATCCTCCAACGATCTACCTAAAGAAGCCTACATCGGAGCACACTTGTCATGTTCTGCTCACGTCGATCTGCCTAAAGAAGCCTACGATTGCGGATGTTATCTATCCTATACTAGCAACCTATGAAAGGTAACAAAGATCCTTGCGAACCTACTTGCCCGCTTCTAGCACGTACATCCAAAATTATATTTTGGTCTTAACTGCATGAAACACCTATCCAGACCTTTACAAAGTCTGCCTTCCAAATTGCTTCCAGATTAATTAATTTTACCCGTTGCAGTTTACATACTGTTTATTTCCATTAATCTGCTTTAGGACATTTTTACATCCGATTTGGTTATTTTACAATTTCCCTTTATCTTAAATAAATGGTGTTTCAATTTCACATCCGTTCAGTCCGTATAGTTTGTCTATAATTTTTATACCATTTTGTTACAGATTTACACTAGCCTTTAGGGTCCATTAGTTTACATTTTTTTCCACCCTAATTTACGTTCTCCTTTTAGAGATTTAATATGTACAAAGTTTTTATCCAATAGCCACAAACCATTTAATTACACAAAATTCCACTTTTTACGTTTAAGGCCACATATGGAATAAACACATATACCAATTAAAATTCCCAATTTTGTTTCATAACCATATTCAGAATTATGTAATTATACCAACCGAATTTCCAATTTTATTCAAAGAACATATTCTGAATTTACCCAACTAACCAGTTATGCCATTAAAAATTGAATAACAATTCTAATTCAATTTAATTAAACCAATCTCATTTACGCCATAAAACGTGAATAAGCAATTTATACGTTCCATATTTTAAACCAAACATGAATTAGAATTGAGAAGTGGTAGAAGAAGAAGTTACAATAATTTGCATCAAACCTCAATTATTAATAGAAATTAATTCATATTATCATGCCAGAAAAGAACTAAAATTAAAATACTTTATTTTTCTATTTTATATTAATTCCCACTCACCTGGCACTTGAGCTTGTATAAATTTGAAAAGCTTTTCTTCTTCTTATCTTCCTCTTTTTAAATTCTTCAGAATTCTTCAAATAACTCATATATATATTTTTTTATTTGATTTGGAAGAGAATTATTTATTTAGTGGAGAAAAGGAGGAAGAAGAATACACACAAATTTTTCTATAGACTTATGACGACGGCTGAATAAAATATTAGGTATTAGGTTAGATGGTTTATTTATAGATAGTGTGAGTGCATATAATCCATTAGATTTTCCTAGGTTAAATCATGTTCATCCGAACACCTCATAGTTATCCACTCTGGCTCATACACGTCATTGGACCAATATAACGCTAGGAAATCAAAAACCACGTCACTCAGTCCAATACAAAATCGCCACATCAGAAAATAAATCAGTGTTCATTAATTATTCACATTAATTGATTGCATTGCAAAATTTCCATTTTTGTTGTTTGTGTGTATACATTACACTTTTTGAGAGACTATACTCTCCCTCTTAATTGAATTTACAAATTGTTTCCCATTTTATAAATCTCATTAGATCTTTATTTTAAATATTTGCATTTGTTAGCAATCAATCCATCTTAATTTGCCAAATTTACATCCATAATAATTTCCTTTGTTATACATTCTCATTAATGTCGATTATGTCATTAATTCAGCTAATCAATTTATTCACAATCCTTATCTATTCATCAATTGGTTACGTTGCACATTTATTTACACTTTTGAATGTATACAATTATATCAAGTATATAATAGAAAGAAACATCTTTATTGTGAACAAGATTGTTCGACGAGTTAGATATATGTAACAAATTACATAATTACCCCTAGGGCATCTCCTAACTCTATCAATCTCCTACTTGCACTTGGGGCCATTTATGGAATCTTATTCCAACTTCTCCAACCGGTTTCTCAAAACCAGTTGGATCGGTCCCTTTGTGAACGGGTATGCTATTATGTTTCAATTATCTACTCTGTCAACCAACTCTCTCCGATGGTGATATACTGTTTTATCATGTGGAATAATTCGGAGTATGTCTCTCGACCTCTAGTGAGCTCTAAGTTCTATTACGAACCATATCACGACATTGTTATCATATAACAATGTTATGAGATTCTCAACGTTTGGAATAGACTTAGTTATAAATTTGTACACTTATATTTTTTATACATTATTTTTATTGCGGCAATATTCTAGGCGGTGTGCTTAGCCTTTTCATTGAATCAGCCACGATCTTTCTGTAACGACCCAGAATTTTCGATCCCTAAAATTCCAGATAGTTAGGAAAAAGAAGAAAAAGATAGAAGAAGAAACAGAAACAAAACACAGAATCTCACATTCGCAGCGGATCAAAATATAATATCAAATAATAACAGTTTACAAAAGAATACTGTATCAGTTGATTACATTTAAATACATCAGAGTTACAACATATACATATACACTGGACATGTACAATCAACATGTCCCAGACAAACTACAATATATCACAGCGGAATACACTCCATACGTTCCTGCCATCCAGCTCGTCTCCTGAGCTCCAGAACGTCCTTACCTGAAAATCTGTAATACTCGGTCTGACCCGAGCATTACATCAAAGTAACACCCGGGTCAGGCTGGATACCAGCGTGAGTAAACCCATCTAACATGGAATACAACAGCATAGAACTACATAAAACCCGGGGTAACTCGTATCAATTTACAAATTCACAATTTGTTATAGACATCACTTACTTCACATATCAATTTCTAAGTATCAAAACCTTAGATTAAATGATCCAATTTGACTTAATTCATTCCATACCAACCTATTGATTTCACACATAAATCTACGAGAAATCGAAGTGGTTTCGGGTATTAACTAATACCCGACTCCGGTCTCTTCGAATCAAATGTCATCTTAACCCAAGTTATTCAAGTGGAAAGCAATTCAATCTTTAAATACAATTGTCACTTTTTACACAGCAATTCATCATCGATAGATTCCCACATTATCATTGTCCACTCAACATATCATATTATATAGCAATTCATATTTGATATATCAACCAAGTCAAAGCATTTAACATCATTTAATCACTAATAAGCAAGATTTATTAGTCACACCATTTTTAATAAATGAAATTTATTACAAATAAACAAATTAATTAAACTAAATAATTAATCCCTTATTATTTCCATTCAATCATTCCCTTTAATTAATTTCTTTCATCAAGTGATTATCCCACAATTATTAAGTTAAATTAATTAACCTTACTCACTTTGATTAGTTAATTGTCTTTAACTAATATCATTCATTTATTAACCCTTAATAAATCACCTTAAGTAATTAACTATTCTCTAATTAACTACATTCAGACATTCCGTTAATCACTTACTAAGTAATTACCAATCCCTTAACTATACTTCTAAGGTATATCTCAATTGGAAAATCTTACATAATTAAGATAAAACCCCCAACTTTAATTAATTGCTAAATTCCTACAATAAACTTGTTTGGATTCAAAGGTTTGGAATTTCTTTATTCAAATTACCTTTTATTAAAGATTTTAATATACTTATAATTTGCAACCTATTTGATAAAGGCTTTGAAAACTCATTCTTTTCTCTTGGCCTTGAAACTGGTTACAAATTTCTTTTGTAAATCCTTAAATAAAAGAAATCAAAGCAATCCCGACCCCTGAAGAAAATACTCAGGCACAAGACAAAATACACGAGTTCAAACCCGGGTTACTCACGAACCCTTCTCCCTTCGAGACAAACGCGACAAAACGCGAGCTAAACTCGACACAGTCTTCTTCCCCAATCCATTACCATCTTCCAGAATTTCTTGTGCACGCGTGCACATGCACCCATGATCCAACGCCCTCCGATCAATTTCTCGACCTTCGCCGAGTCGACGTCAACCATCTCAGTCCTCTGGACCCCCTTGGGCAGAGAATCGTTGGCTAATACGAAATCGAGTACTTCACCCAGCCTGAAAACAACTCCGATCAACCAAACGCCTCGTTCCCTCACCCAAGCTCACCAGGAACCCCGCGAATTGGTCCAGAGCTCCGCCTCATCACCCCTCCTCTACCCTACTTGGTCCGATCACCAATCGTTCATCGACGACTTCGAATCGCTTCTCTAACCTAGACAAAACAAACCCACCTCTAAAACCCTAGTTCTCTTCGTATCATCGCCGACGATGATCAGAAAAATAAAGACCCATTTTTCCTATGATCTACAGCATGTAATTCCCCTCCAGTCTAGATTACAGCCTTCCACATTAATCCGATCATCGGAAATTTTTAAAATCCCAATTTCTGGCCAACTCCCAAAATCTCTCAATATACTATCATAAAAATCAAAATTTTTATTTCAAAAATCCTAGAATTTGATAACTAATCAAATTTTAATCCTGAAACCATAAAAATAGAATGTCGAGATTTAGAGAAATATTTAAATTCTACTGTGTTTGCTAGATTTTCAGACAGTTTCATTCATATCATGCTTAAATTTATTTTTAATACTTAGCTTAGGTAAAGACAACACCTTTTTGTTCAAATGTCACAACTTATAGATGAATGATTGAAGAGCACTTGATCGTTGATCAAAAGTTAGGCCTGTCAGTTTTAAACAGGAATTTATTCAAGTTTCAGACATGCACACATATACAGCAACTTATTAAATACACCACAAACCACAAATTTAAAACAAAGGTTAGTTGCTTTACTCACAGGCATTTCAACAAAGAAAACCAGGTTGGAACTGTCACAATTTTTTTATGTTGAACAGAGAGTTTTGAAACATCTTTGAAACTGGAAACTTGCTTAGTTGAGTTTGTTTAATTCCCTTTGGATTGTGAAAAGGGTAGTGATATTCTGTTGTTATCTTGATCGAGTGGCATGAACCGGGTTAAAACTTGTAAGGGTTTAAACAGAGGCCTGTTATACCAATAGAACCATTCAAATAGATATTCACTGACATATACCAGTATATTCTTATATATATACTTATGTCATATGAACAATCATACAGTCACTAATTTACTTCACGAACACAACACGTAACAAGACTAAAAACAGGAGACAGCTTGATTTGCTCACCTGTTTTAAAGAAGATGAACAGGGCAACTTCCTGATGTTAAAAAGCTGTAAGCTTGATTTTGTTTTCCCAATTCTTGTTTTGATGATGATACTATATTTAGTTGCTGAATTTGGTTTCCAGATTGTTATATCTATAATTTTTTTTTTTATATAATGCTCAGGTTTATTTGATGAACGAAAATGAGATGGAAGAGATGATATATAGAAAACAAGTGTGCAGACTGATATTTTCTCCCATGTACTAAAAATATTTTTATAAATGTTGGTCAGAGATTTTTATTCCAATTGTAGGCTGAAATGATATTGGAGGTGTGCTAGCATTTATTACTTGGCTTGTTATATAAGCTAATATATATCTATGTTTTTTTTATATTATTTTTTTCTATTTCCTTTGTTAGTGCAGCCTGATTTGTTTTGGGTGAGCATATCTATATATATATTACTATATACACTGAATGTTTGTTTGAGAGCATGTTCAAAATCAGGTTATTATCCTTGTCTTATTCCAATTCTTATTACATTTCTAAGTGTTTATCCTTTTAATATTTTCATAACTAAAATTTTATTTGTTTCTATTTTTTTCCATACTTCTATTCATTTCATACTTCCCTTGTGAATATATATTTTATATTTATTCTATCCTGTATTTGATTTATACTTATGTTAATTTATAGTATATTTCACTTAGCCACAATTTACTTGAGATATTATTGTTAAGATGATACTTATTATATTTTTTTCTCTTGTGTTTAAATATTGATAAGGTATTTTATTTACATTAAAATACATATAAATATCGGTTTTGAAAATAATAAGTCTATATTTCATTTAATCTGATAAAAATAATATTGCTAAATTTCCGGGATGTTACATTCCTCCCCCCTTAGAACTTTTCGTCCTCGAAAAGGAACGAAACCAGAATTATTTAAATGCTTAAAATCAGATAAATTTCTTTGATCATTTTGAAAACACTTTTGTTTTAATATCTATATAATACTATTTCAGACTAGCTTTTATAAAAATACTTTTATAACTCGATGTTTCAACAAGTTCATCCTCGTTCTCATAGAGATTCGGTCATACGTTGATCAGGCGTAGAACTGAAAATCTATAAGTACTTAGCAGACCTATTTTCAACACCCAGTGAAAATATTCTGAAAAAATAATTTTATTGAAAATATAGAAAACAGTTTTTGAAAATAGAGGAAATATCTTTGGTAAAACAAAATGCTTTGGAAATCATCACTCCCATCCATGGTCGCAGTTAACTCGATGGTTACGTTGCCGTCCCGGCAAAATTCACAGATAACTGTAGGCATCCGCGCCCCTCAATTACGCCATGGAACCCGCTACAGATCGCAGCTACAACTGGGGTTACGTAGCTATCACAGCAAAAACCCATATAACTGTAGGCATCAGCGCCACCGAATTTCGCTGCCAAAAGAATGAAACTCCTCCACTTGACCATAGACCGCAGTCTACCGATGTTGCGTTGCCATCCCGACAAAATCAAGTGTAGACTGTTGGCACTCATCCTCCACACGATTTTCGCTATGGTCCCCACAGTAGATCGCAGCGACATCGAATTACACTGTCGTCACAGCATAACCCAAATGCCCCTGTAGGCATCAGCGCCATCGACTTTCGCTACCAAATAATCCTCAGGAACTAGTTTGTCCGGACTCCTCACAGGATCAACTTTAGAACCTCCCTCTTAGAGGCTCAAGGCAGTACCACTCAGTGGCACTCCTGAGAAGTTCATTCAAGGAAGCGCCTTTTTCCCTAGAGCTACTTTCAAATCACTTTATACTATACACATAGTATTTTCCAGATCATACACCGAGTATGAATCACATATAAAGTTCCTTTTCATAAAATCGATTTCCAAAATCGATAATTCTCAAATTTGGCTTTTCCAAATGCCATAGGTTCCCAAAACCTTTCCTCAAAATCATTTTCACAAACCCTTTTTATAAATACATATATATAAAAGTTTTGAAAAATCTTTGAATCAATTTGTACTTGTATAAATTCACTTTTATACTTTAAATACTTTCAAATATTTTAAAACCCCATTTTTTTTCTCTGGCTATAAATTCAAAAAGGGGAGATTTATTTTTATATATAACAAAGATACGTAACTCTGTTTATTCCAATTCAAATATTCAAATCCGATTACTCTTTACTTTTTTTCATAATCATAGAAATTTTCAGTTTCATTTTACCTCATCATATATTTCCACAAAATATACTTTTCATTTCCAAGACCATTTTACAGTTTCTTATACATAAAGTTTCAATATCAATTTCATTCCAAACCGTACGATGTACACATATCATCCGTACGCTATATCAATCTGATTGCTCACTCGATCACACAATTCCACTTCCGAACTAGTATTGTCCACCCGACTTCCTAGTACGGACTCAGATCTGGTTCCTTGATAAAAAACCGTCATTCTCCTTGCATAGTCACAACTATGATAGAGAATACCCAGAATCAATCAAAAATCCATATCCAGGTTCGCCTTCGAAAATCGAGCGAAAAATCCCAACTCGGATCGATAATACTATATCGAAATTCTGTGCTCGAATCTGGATCAAATCACTATGCGAATAGAATAATATACGTACATCCTACGTATTTAACTTCATTGATTATTAACCAAATCAATTTCCTTTCCATTCACATTCACTCAAATTTTATTCACTTATCCCCATTTGCCTTAATCCCCATTTGGATTATTACTTCAATTCTTATCTCAGTTGGGTATTTAATCAATAACAGTTTGAACTCCGACCAGCTTAAATTTAGAAATATAGCTTGAAAATTTTAAAAATAGATAAGTAGTTGGAAAATAATTATTAGTTTGTAAAATAGCTGTAAGGTAGTTAAGTAATTGTAAAATAGTTGAAAAATAGTAATTATTTATAAAACAGTTAAAAAACAGTAATCAGTTTATAAAGTAGTAGAAAAATAGTAATTAGTTTATAAAACAGTTGTAAAATAGTTAAATAGTTCCAAAGGTAATCGTAAAACAAGTTTAAGATAGTTTTTGGTTTAAAAAGAAAAGTTGCATGGTAAATAGTTTGGAAAAATAGATTTATATTAAAACATTTTATTTTGAAAATAGTCCAGAGTCAAACTGTTCAACTTCCCAATCTCCATTTCAATCAATTTCCCATTAAATTGATCCAGCCCCAATTCAAGTTGAATTATCCACAATTCAAATCAAATTCCATTTTGAACTAATTCAATTTAAATCTCAATTTTAAACCATCTCGAATTATATAAATTCGAGTTAAATTTTCAAATGTTGATTTATTCCCTTAATCCAATTAACATTTATTTACAAATCAATAATTCCAATCTTTAGACAATTTAATTCTGAGTCCAATTCTCAAAATTCCATTTTAAATTGCCTTTACTTAACTTATTTCTAAGTTCAAATAAGAGTTCATAACAATTTTTAAAATTCAATTTATTACCAAATTTTATCTTCCAGTTTGAATATAGTTCTTAACCCATTTTAATTTACAAATTCAATTCTTAACATTCAAATTTTCAGTACAATGTAATTCCATATCCTTAATTTCAATTTAAAGTTTAATTTCCCTGATTATCTCAATAATGGATATATTACCACACTTCAATCCTCATTCATTTAAACAAATCCAATTCACACTTTAAAGATTATTAATAACAATAGGATGACATTCTCCAATTTATTCTAAAACATCCATCCATTTTCAACTTCCAGATCCCAAACCCATTTTGAGATCACAAAAACTCCCAATTCAAATTACCCATTTAACCTTCCAAGTTAAATCTCAATTTTCATCTTGAAATTTCCAATTAGGTTGTTTATTCCAAACTTATTTAACTTCCTTTAAGTTAAATTCAATTTAATCTCATCAAACTTACTCAAATTTGAATTTCCACTTCAAATTTTAAACCTTATATTAATAATCTTCCCACTTATAAGTTCAAAAACTTATCACTTTGGGTTTTCATATCACATTTCAAGGAAAAATTTAAAACTCAACACTAAGAGTTTATTTCAAACCATCTTTGTATCCATATATACATGTTTATGTCTTAGCCCACCAGGCTATACTAAAAAATTTAAACCACCTTTGGTTTTAATTTAAGGCAGATCTCCTTTTAAGTTTCAAACAACTTCTTATTTTAAAATAAGATCACATTCAAGTATATTCTGAACAATATTATTTATTCTTTTCTTTTAACACTTTAAAACAATTCAAATGTTTCTAAACTTAGGTTTAAACTTCACAATTTAAATCTGTACAAGTTATACTCATCTAAGTTTATACCCTTAACACATTTTATTTTGCTTACTCATTAACACACATTCCATTATTAAATACAACAACCATTTATGATAATAACCAAGATTATCATATCTGGAAATCAATTCATTATCATCTTTATTCTGAAAACATTTCTACAAATTCAGGATTTTAATTTCAGTTTGGATCCATTTCAAATTTATCTTCATTCAATTACAATTTGGTTGTATTATTATTACCACTTAATTCTCATTATTTTATTTTATTCCAATAATTTTTAACAACCAATTATTTTAACATTTATTAGTAAGAAATATTGCTTTATATCAAAATATATCCTTACTTAAAATCATTTAAAATCTTTATATAAGAAGATAACAAGTACGCTCTCTCATATATATAATATATATATATATACTCAACTCATCCTAAGGTAGTACTAACCCTATCCCTGATGAGTAAACCCACCAGAGCCAAGGTTTTCGCTTAACCTTTGCTCTGATACCAACTGTAACGACCCAGAATTTTCGATCCCTAAAATTCCAGATAGTTAGGAAAAAGAAGAAAAAGATAGAAGAAGAAACAGAAACAAAACACAGAATCTCACATTCGCGGCGGATCAAAATATAATATCAAATAATAACAGTTTACAAAAGAATACTGTATCAGTTGATTACATTTAAATACATCAGAGTTACAACATATACATATACACTGGACATGTACAATCAACATGTCCCAGACAAACTACAATATATCACAGCGGAATACACTCCATACGTTCCTGCCATCCAGCTCGTCTCCTGAGCTTCAGAATGTCCTTACCTGAAAATCTGTAATACTCGGTCTGACCCGAGCATTACATCAAAGTAACACCCGGGTCAGGCTGGATACCAGCGTGAGTAAACCCATCTAACATGGAATACAACAGCATAGAACTACATAAAACCCGGGGTAACTCGTATCAATTTACAAATTCACAATTTGTTATAGACATCACTTACTTCACATATCAATTTCTAAGTATCAAAACCTTAGATTAAATGATCCAATTTGACTTAATTCATTCCATACCAACCTATTGATTTCACACATAAATCTACGAGAAATCGAAGTGGTTTCGGGTATTAACTAATACCCGACTCCGGTCTCTTCGAATCAAATGTCATCTTAACCCAAGTTATTCAAGTGGAAAGCAATTCAATCTTTAAATACAATTGTCACTTTTTACACAGCAATTCATCATCGATAGATTCCCACATTATCATTGTCCACTCAACATATCATATTATATAGCAATTCATATTTGATATATCAACCAAGTCAAAGCATTTAACATCATTTAATCACTAATAAGCAAGATTTATTAGTCACACCATTTTTAATAAATGAAATTTATTACAAATAAACAAATTAATTAAACTAAATAATTAATCCCTTATTATTTCCATTCAATCATTCCCTTTAATTAATTTCTTTCATCAAGTGATTATCCCACAATTATTAAGTTAAATTAATTAACCTTACTCACTTTGATTAGTTAATTGTCTTTAACTAATATCATTCATTTATTAACCCTTAATAAATCACCTTAAGTAATTAACTATTCTCTAATTAACTACATTCAGACATTCCGTTAATCACTTACTAAGTAATTACCAATCCCTTAACTATACTTCTAAGGTATATCTCAATTGGAAAATCTTACATAATTAAGATAAAACCCCCAACTTTAATTAATTGCTAAATTCCTACAATAAACTTGTTTGGATTCAAAGGTTTGGAATTTCTTTATTCAAATTACCTTTTATTAAAGATTTTAATATACTTATAATTTGCAACCTATTTGATAAAGGCTTTGAAAACTCATTCTTTTCTCTTGGCCTTGAAACTGGTTACAAATTTCTTTTGTAAATCCTTAAATAAAAGAAATCAAAGCAATCCCGACCCCTGAAGAAAATACTCAGGCACAAGACAAAATACACGAGTTCAAACCCGGGTTACTCACGAACCCTTCTCCCTTCGAGACAAACGCGACAAAACGCGAGCTAAACTCGACACAGTCTTCTTCCCCAATCCATTACCATCTTCCAGAATTTCTTGTGCACGCGTGCACATGCACCCATGATCCAACGCCCTCCGATCAATTTCTCGACCTTCGCCGAGTCGACGTCAACCATCTCAGTCCTCTGGACCCCCTTGGGCAGAGAATCGTTGGCTAATACGAAATCGAGTACTTCACCCAGCCTGAAAACAACTCCGATCAACCAAACGCCTCGTTCCCTCACCCAAGCTCACGAGGAACCCCGCGAATTGGTCCAGAGCTCCGCCTCATCACCCCTCCTCTACCCTACTTGGTCCGATCACCAATCGTTCATCGACGACTTCGAATCGCTTCTCTAACCTAGACAAAACAAACCCACCTCTAAAACCCTAGTTCTCTTCGTATCATCGCCGACGATGATCAGAAAAATAAAGACCCATTTTTCCTATGATCTACAGCATGTAATTCCCCTCCAGTCTAGATTACAGCCTTCCACATTAATCCGATCATCGGAAATTTTTAAAATCCCAATTTCTGGCCAACTCCCAAAATCTCTCAATATACTATCATAAAAATCAAAATTTTTATTTCAAAAATCCTAGAATTTGATAACTAATCAAATTTTAATCCTGAAACCATAAAAATAGAATGTCGAGATTTAGAGAAATATTTAAATTCTACTGTGTTTGCTAGATTTTCAGACAGTTTCATTCATATCATGCTTAAATTTATTTTTAATACTTAGCTTAGGTAAAGACAACACCTTTTTGTTCAAATGTCACAACTTATAGATGAATGATTGAAGAGCACTTGATCGTTGATCAAAAGTTAGGCCTGTCAGTTTTAAACAGGAATTTATTCAAGTTTCAGACATGCACACATATACAGCAACTTATTAAATACACCACAAACCACAAATTTAAAACAAAGGTTAGTTGCTTTACTCACAGGCATTTCAACAAAGAAAACCAGGTTGGAACTGTCACAATTTTTTTATGTTGAACAGAGAGTTTTGAAACATCTTTGAAACTGGAAACTTGCTTAGTTGAGTTTGTTTAATTCCCTTTGGATTGTGAAAAGGGTAGTGATATTCTGTTGTTATCTTGATCGAGTGGCATGAACCGGGTTAAAACTTGTAAGGGTTTAAACAGAGGCCTGTTATACCAATAGAACCATTCAAATAGATATTCACTGACATATACCAGTATATTCTTATATATATACTTATGTCATATGAACAATCATACAGTCACTAATTTACTTCACGAACACAACACGTAACAAGACTAAAAACAGGAGACAGCTTGATTTGCTCACCTGTTTTAAAGAAGATGAACAGGGAAACTTCCTGATGTTAAAAAGCTATAAGCTTGATTTTGTTTTCCCAATTCTTGTTTTGATGATGATACTATATTTAGTTGCTGAATTTGGTTTCCAGATTGTTATATCTATATTTTTTTTTATATAATGCTCAGGTTTATTTGATGAACGAAAATGAGATGGAAGAGATGATATATAGAAAACAAGTGTGCAGACTGATATTTTCTCCCATGTACTAAAAATATTTTTATAAATGTTGGTCAGAGATTTTTATTCCAATTGTAGGCTGAAATGATATTGGAGGTGTGCTAGCATTTATTACTTGGCTTGTTATATAAGCTAATATATATCTATGTTTTTTTTATATTATTTTTTTCTATTTCCTTTGTTAGTGCAGCCTGATTTGTTTTGGGTGAGCATATCTATATATATATTACTATATACACTGAATGTTTGTTTGAGAGCATGTTCAAAATCAGGTTATTATCCTTGTCTTATTCCAATTCTTATTACATTTCTAAGTGTTTATCCTTTTAATATTTTCATAACTAAAATTTTATTTGTTTCTATTTTTTTCCATACTTCTATTCATTTCATACTTCCCTTGTGAATATATATTTTATATTTATTCTATCCTGTATTTGATTTATACTTATGTTAATTTATAGTATATTTCACTTAGCCACAATTTACTTGAGATATTATTGTTAAGATGATACTTATTATATTTTTTTCTCTTGTGTTTAAATATTGATAAGGTATTTTATTTACATTAAAATACATATAAATATCGGTTTTGAAAATAATAAGTCTATATTTCATTTAATCTGATAAAAATAATATTGCTAAATTTCCGGGATGTTACACTTTCATTTGGAACATTTCCAACTAAAGATTCTTAACTTGAAATTATTATTTACAGGCTATACTCAATATCACTTATGAAGCTTGAATCCGAACATTCCCTAATATGGAGTTTCTGTAAACAATTCTCTAGTATTTCATAAATACATGAGAATATTTCAAAAAACCTTTAGTGATATCAGTTTGGATTTGATATTTTCTTCATGTATCAAATACATAAGAAAATCATGATATCGTAGACAACACAACATGTATGATAATTCCTTTTGCCAATGCAAAGGAATCAAACTTACATGTTCTGTATTAAACATTTTACTAAGGTGTCCTTGCATATCATTTGGGACATTCCCGACATCTTTTATACTTACTATATTATTCATCATTTATTAATCCAATGTTGAGTATTAAAACAACTAAGGCTGATTTTAACACAAGTACGTCGTTAAAATCAACAACGTGTTGTTTACTTATAGTTTAGAAATATCAATGTACTTTTTAACATTCTTTCTTATGAACACACGCTTCCTCTGCATTTTGATTAAAAATCAAACTATTTGATATTTCTATCAAAATAGTTATTCAATCTTGATGCTTATAAAATGATGCTTTTGTATCATTTCTTGGATCATATCCAAAGACTTACAAACTCAATATCGCTCCCACTGACTTTGAGACATTTTTGGTTAATATGTGTAAACAGCTTAATCTAAATCATTATTTAGAATTTTCTATTTTAATGCATATGTACTAAAACACTAGGACTTATCAAGCGATAATTTTGTGAGTAAATGCAAATTGACTTGAACATGTTGAATATCGAACCTATTACGTTAATTTCAACAATTGAAATTTGTGATATTATTCTTATCAACATTGCTCATTTAATTCCAACTGCATTAGTCTTACTCATAAAGACAATGGATCATATCCCTTCAGTTATGACCACCAAAATCTATATTTTGATAGCGTAGTTGGAATTCTTTCGGATTTGCGCATCATACCATGTAGAGTCAATACTCTCAATGGTTTAATTAAACAATCTATGATTATATATTTTCGACATTAATAAGAAACCCATAGTTTCTCTTCAATGTGCGAGAATACTTATTAGACATTCTAATGCTATGTGTTCGTTTAGGTTAGTTAATTTCATTTCATCTCATATAATCAGTTATATCCATGGATCGTACCAATTCCATTTTACTACCAATAATTCCTCAAAGAAATTTCTTCACAATGAAGTTGGTATATCTTGAACAACAATTGTTTCTCAGTGCAATAGAATAAGTATTCATAAATGGTTTATGAATTTCTTTGTTTATAAAACTGATTTGTTTTTAGTTTACAAAATGTAACAAGCCGCCTTTTTGGACAGTTTAAGTCGACAATAAACCACACATGTCCAATTCAAACTATTCAAAAGATATATTATTAATGGGATTGTTCTAATAAAATAAGATTCAAAAGAACAAAATACAGAATCTCACACCGAAAGGATAAAATATAATACACAAAATATATACATAAACAGTTCGTGAATCTATTTACAACAAAATCAAAATTTACATTTTTTTGACAAGAAAAATAGACAAATGCTATAATAGTAGTAGATACGATCCTCGACTCCATCTTAGTCTTCAGAAATAATTGTCTTCGCTAAACTAAAATACTCGGTTTGACCCGAGCGTAAAGTAAAACAAAACACTCGAGTCAGGACTAACATTCTTATGTAAGTAAGTCAACTCAAGTAAAATGTACAGATAACTCAATAAGTGAAATGCTTAGGTTTTATATCAGGTATACATCATTTCAACCTAAAGTGATTTCCTAATTATTAGGGAACTTGCAGCGTGAGAGCAATAAAATAATAACATAAATAACATAACAGGTCAAAGACCAACATACATGAATAATTAACAATTAAATATATATATATATATATGCCTAACTAACATATCACATGTGTCGCATATCATAAACAGCATAAGTGAATATTTCAAATTCTAACATGTTATACACTAACATAACATATAAATATATAACATGACATATATACAAGGAACTTGCAAGGTGATTTACAATAAAATAACATGGCATATGTCACAACAAATTACATAGCAACCATTTACAAATCATGTCAACTTGCACAACATAGGTGCATTATTTTTTCATGTCCAATATGTGTCAAATATGTGTCATTTTATATGTCAAAATGGACATATAAATTAATTTATATCATATGAATTTAACTAAATAAAATCCTAACTAAAACAACATTTCAATAACTTTTCACATGCTATAAATCCACTAACATAAAAATATCAGTCATTAGTGGTTTCTCACCTTTCGTGGCTACGAGGGTGATGATAAAAATGGAGCAATATGGAGATTCCTAGCAAAGATCCAAATGAAAAGCAAATCCAACAAAGCTTAGACACGAACACGAATCAATAAACAAGTTTCAACTACTTTCAACTTCCAAACAACCCAAGATCCAAACTATGGACAAACCTGAAACTAGGTCATCTTTAAGAAAATATTCGGACCAGAATATTATTTAATCTGTAAAATTGACTAAATAGAAAGTTGTTGCAAATTATTTTCTCTCCGCTTTTAAAAAAAGAATTACTCAAAAAGCTTATGTCTTAAGGAAGTTATGGTCAAAACAAACAGAGGTGTTTTCTGTGTTGAAAATTTGAGTTCAAAAATACTTCGAAAAGATTTGAGTTTTTGGCATAGCAAATTAAGGAATTTGAAGAACTGATCTAAAAGAAAGTTGAAGCCACTGGAAAAATAAATGGTTTGAATAAAAAAAAGTCAGATAATTTGGTTCTTTCCTAAAGTAGATATGATTGATACAATATGGGGTATTTTCGGCCAAAACTGGACCTGAGAAAGGACTTGAAAATGGAGTTTTTGATATAGAAATATTCGGAATGGGAAGACGGGTTCAACAACAAAGTTATTTCCATTGAGGTTATACACGGTTTCAAAAAAAATTATTTGATTTGGAGTATTTTAGTGGAATATAGAAACCATGGAAATAAGGGGAAGAAAGAGGGAAAATAGGGAAGGGAAAAAGAAGGGAAGAAGGAGAAAGAAGAGGAGGAAGGTGGGAGGAGATGGCCTTGGAGATGGTGGAGAGGGCACGGCTATAGGGGAGGAAGGAAGGGTTGAAGGAGAGGAGGAAAAGAGTTTTGATTTGTGAGGTTTTTGGAGTTTTAGATCTAGAGTTCTCTGTAGATTTTGAGGAGGAAGAAGAAGTGTGAAGAGAAAGTTTCTCGACAGAAAAATTATGTACGTAGATTTTATCAGATAAGAAACATAAGGTCGTAGGCAAAGGAATGGTCACATGACTGACTAGTGTCTCTTGGTTAACCAAGGCCCATTAGACCAAACAAACCTCATATGTCTTAGCCAAATAAAACACAACTAAACACTACCAATTCATGTTAATTTTTCATAGTAATTCAAAATTTTAAAGCAATAGGAATTTGATTTTAACGAAACGAAAAGTGAAGGGAAGATCAGAATTCAGTCTAGTATCATATAAAAAGAATAAAAGTTTAAAATTCAAATTTAAATTTTTCAACCAAAAGTCAAACTTTGACTAAGTTTGACCAAAATTTGAAATTTCACAAAAATTTTATTCTATTAAATTTGATCAAATGAAACACTCAACATCACAAATTCAAATTTTTTTTATTTATTTAATTTTTATTTAAATTCAAAATAGTGCCATTTTAAAGTTGTTAAAAGTTATGGATCGTTACACTCTTTCTTAATTAAAAGATGTAATATCAATTAATACAATATTAATTTGTTTCCCCTTATCATATTTAAAAGGTTAAATGTCATTAACTACGCATCCAATTCTCATCCAATTACATTCAAACATATGGTATCATCCTTATTATTCAATCAACAATACCTTATAAATTATATTAACATAAGTTTACATTTTATTACCTCAATCTTCTACAATTACCACCTTAATTCATATTAACTGCAATATTTAATTAGATTAATTGTAATATTTCACCTATATTAAATTTTATCGATTTCCAAATTAATTTACCAATTAGATAGCAAAATGATAGTTGGAGCAATTATCATACAATAATGATTCAAACACATTTCCAAGCTTATTGTTTACAAACGAAAGCTACTAGATTTACATACTAGTTAACTTATTTTCATATTCCGATTAATAACATATAATTACAACATTAAATCAAACATTCAATTGCCTTAATTCCATTAATTGCCCATTCAATATACAAACGGACAAATAAATGAGAAGATAATTAAAACAATTGTTTATAATGATAGTTCATATCCATTATCATATTATTTACAACCAAGGTTTATAAACTGCTTACAAAAGTGATTTTACATTCTATATTAACCTATTCCAATCAATTGCATAAAATCTCACCATTATATACATCATTTAATCTATTTCATTATTTACAATTATAACCAAATTAACCTAAAATTAATTTCAATTAATTGAAATTACGTTAAATAGTTAACAACAGCATTCAAACCACATCATTAAACCATATTCAAATTATTTCCTCATTAATAAATCATAAATTTTGTTTTCTTACAATATTAATATCTAAAACCTTATTTAATTAATTTTTTTTTTCAAAAATTATGGGTCGTTACACTCTCCCCCACCCGAAACTTTTCGTCCTCGAAAAGGGAAAAGGAGGAAATAAGGAACTAATATATTTTATTCAAAGTATTCAATTTATAAATAATTAATTTACATAATTAAGTATTTTATATAAAAATATACTAATTAATAACAATTAAATCTTCATATTCAAGTAAATAAAAGTTTGAAAATATCTCACTTTCACAAAATTTTCTAAGTCAAAATTTCATGAAAAATTTCGGCAGAGTCTCCTTTGTACGGAGAGGTCCGGGAGAAATAATAATATCAATAATAACCATATATATACCATATTTCAAAATAAGATATCCTAAACCACGGGAAAACAATATAATATCGCTCCAAACCGTAATCCGAGAACGTACCTATTTGTCGGACAAACAATGCTTAATTTATGAAGCCAAAAGCAATAGCTATTGCTTCCATAAACCTGTATTTAACTTATATAATCTAAAATAGTGAGAATTATGTAAAAGAGAATTATTTAAGTTGTTTCAATTAATAACAATCAAAACAACACGACACAACAATAGTCACATGCAAACCAAAACAATACAATCATCATATGCAACCAAAGTAATCAATCATACATCCATAGCAACCAAAACCAATGGTTTGTTTAGTTCAGAAACTTTTAATCGTGCAAGGTGATAAATAAACTATCAAGTGTACCCTACGCTAACAGCCTTGGGTAATTACTTAATAGATTATCCATACAGCCTTAAACAATTAGAATTATCCTTTTCCAAATGTCCCATCAGCCAAAAACCAAGAATTTCAACACATTATTTAAGTTTATTCAATTGGTTTCCTTTCACATTATTATTTACTTTTTATTTATTTCCATTCATTCATACAATGTCCCTTTTTCATGTTCTTACATAAATTATTTCACATTCAATCATTTAAAATAATCAATGAATCGATTATTTAAGTATTGCATACCTTTTATTGCAGTTTATTTCACATTTATTATTTACTTAAAATGTTTGATATCCATTTAACATTAGCATTCATCAGTAAATCATTTTAGTCATTTACCTAAACGGTATTTACCTTTCTACTATTTAATTTAATTACAAGAATTTCATAATATTAACTTACGTTTATAACATTTCTTGTACATCAAAATTCATATTTATAGAAATAATTCCATTGAACACTTCCATTACTTAAGTTTTACTTGTATAATATTCCTTTACATATTTCTATTAACAATTCAACTTTCTAAATATTTCTAGAAAGTTATATATATGTTATAAGAATGTAACTGAATGTTACACAAGTTTATCTTATTCATTTGTTAACAAAATGTTCAACAATTACATCTTCTTAAATTTTCATATCCTTTGATTTGCAAGTTACAAATTCCAATTTCTTATATATTTCATTAATCGCTTAGCATCCAATTCCTTAATTTCATTTTGGAAGTTTCCAATTATTGATATAGTCAAGATTTCATCCATTACAAAAATTGAAATCTATAATTTATATAAACTTAAGAACTGAATGCCGTGTTCATTTCAAATCATATGAAATAATATATATACACTCATAATTTTTATATATGAATCATATTTAGTAATACAAAATTAGGATTTGTTTATCAAAACTAATGTGCAGTAAAACTACCACAGCGTCCTTCCTACTTTGAAAATCGAAAATGAACGTCGATGATGCGTGCACTCATCACCGAAATTATTTTCCAGCGAGAGAGAGGGGAATACAGAACTTACTACTTTTTAAAAATTCTTTTAAAACATTTCTTTCACATCTCATTTGAGAATATTTATCCAAAATACTTCCAAATAATAGTAGTATTATATTCCAAAAATCCTTTGAAAACAATTTAAAAATCCCGTAACTTAAGTTCTCAAATTTCTAATTAAATTCATTTAATTTATACTCCTATTTTATAATCAATATTATAAAATTTTACTTCCTATCAAACAAATATATCACATAAAACTATTAGTACTTCCAAATCAAGTAAATATTTCAAATCATACTTCAAAAGAGCAATTCCAACTTATTTTTCAAGCATATTACTAAAATAAATTTCCCAAGTCATTTATTTTCTTACTTATATAGTCCATTGACATAATATCTTTAAAATTATACATTCAAAGAAACTTACATAAATTTTACTTGAAATATTCATTTGAAACTTCATTTGCAAATCAATCATCTTAAGACTTTAATACTTTACAAAATTCATCTGTAAAATTTCTTGCTTCATTTATAAATACCATTTAAAATCTTAAATAACATCTTTATAAATATATGTAAACTATATGAAAACACTTATTTACATCATTACTTATATTAAAAGGGTTTATTAAAAACCTTAAATCCATTATTTATAAATTTAATCAGTTTAAATCTAAAATACTTTTCAAACATCTTTAATTAATCAATAATCATTAACTTTAAATATGTTTTATTGAATTGATAATTTCTCACAATATTTACAACACTGATAATTAACTATTAAACCAAGTTGTACATAAATAAACAATATTTAAAACATTTTAAAAGTATTTAGAAAGAAGAAGAAAATGACCAGAATATCCTTTATATAATACTTTATCAAAATACTTTTATAACTCGATGTCTTAACAAGTTTATCCTCGTTCTTGCAGACTCTAGCCATGCGTTGATTAGGCGCAAGGCTAGAATTCTCCAAGTACTTGGTAGACATGTTTCAACACCCAGTGAAAATACTTAAAAACATTTAAAACAGATATGGAAAGCACATTCCCCCATGGATCACAATTACGCAATGGTTGCCACTATCCCAGCGGAATCACATGTAACTGTAGGCATCCCACCCCTCGACTTACGCCATGGTTCATATATCGCAGCTACTGGTTACGCCGCTATCCCAGCGGAATCACTTGTAGCTGTAGGCATCCCGCCCCTCGATTTACCTTATGCATCAATAGATCATATCTACGCAACGGTTACGCTGCTATCCCAGCGGAATCACTTGTAGTTGTAGGCATCATGCCCCTCGATTTACGCTATTCAACAATATCAAATGAGTAAAATAAGTGACCCACCAAAGGGGTTTTGATAAGTGACCCACCAAAGGGATATGATACGTGTTCCTACCAAGTAGGACCCCAATTTCCGATGGACACCTCTCGCAGAGTTCCAACGCAAGCCTACTGAGTAGGATCGCGATTTTTGATGGAAGGTACGTGTAACGACCCAGAATTTTGAACAAATTAAATTGAAAATATTTAATTAATTTTAAATATTTGAACGATGATTTAATTTGAATCCCGAAAATAACTTTGAAATTGGCGATTAAATTTTAAATTTAATCTATTGAAGTTGAATAAAAGTTTGAATCTTCAGTTTTAAGCTGAAGAAAAATATTTCAAAAGCTTTTAAAATTTATATTGATAACACTGAAGATAATAGAAACTTTCAGAATTGAATTTCAAACTGTTTTGTTCAGTTTTGAAATTTTATCGTTCGAATCGATATTTAAAAATAGCCGTCCGAGGCACAGTCTCAGAATTCGACGAAACCAGTTCCATTGGGTCTAGAATATTGTATTATTGCCGGGTTTCAAATTTCGTATTAAACGGAGTTGCCATATGACCGTACGATATGCAAACACGTTGAAATTTTAAATGAATTCAAACTTAAATTTAAATTTTTAAATCTAGTCAAACGTCAGCATATTTTCTTCCATTAAGCACGCCTTAAATCGCGCCCTTTGTTTCTGCCTAAAATCACGATGAAAGAATCATGTAACCCATACCTCCCTCAATTTTAAAGTAACCATCTTCCTCAGTTCAAATCATACGAGATCTGTTCGTTCAAATCACTCGAAGAAAATTTATAACAGCCGAGCTTTATATTCATCTCCCTCTTTCGAAAATAGAAACAACAAATTAAATTTTTGCTCTCTCTCTCAGTTCGAAAATTTTCATGGCCGCTATCTAACATTCAAATTTCGAATTCAAATTTAAGTGAGGGTGCTCGGCCGAGACGACGATGACAAGGTGGGTTCGCCTTCGTACGGCAATGGTTGGAGGGGGCTGTTCAATCGTTTCAGTGGCAGCCATCATCAGCGACAACAACTAGGATTTGGGGCTCGTCGCGATGATGGAGGCTCGCGATAATCAAGCTCGGCGATGAAGTCGCGTATGTGGGCTCGCGAGTGCGATGGTTTTAGGGGTTTTGTCGAAGTCGCGATACGGAGAAGGTGGAGGTGGTTCGCCTGGGATGTCTTGAATTGGGGTTTCGATCGCTGGCAATCAATTCGAGAGTTTCGCGATTCAGGTGGCATTCGTTGGGCGTCGTGGCAAAGTCGATAGCGTTGAGGGTCTCGCGAGCGGCATGGTGAAGAAGGGACAGCAGTTCAGTGGCGAAGTCAATCTGGGGTAATATGGTTTGATCTGAATTCAGTTTAATTCTACAGTTGATTTTTATTTTAAATCTGAAATGGTGATTTCGAATATACATAGGAATTTATATGTAGATTTTAAAAGTTTACATGTTAATTTGGCATATGCAGTTCAAACAGGAATTTATACATACATATACAAGTCGAAAGGGGTTTGGAATTCACAGTAAAGTTTTTATAAATAAAATTTAATAATTATGTATATTTTGAACTTACTGTTAATTGAGGATTGTAAAGAGGAGAAAGAAAATTTGAATGAATACATATGTGTACAAATATAAAGTTTAACAGCAAAGAAAAAAATATTAGTTAGGGAAGTTTACTTGTTTGTTTAAATAAAGATTTATTTAAATTAAGTTTATAAAATGGAAATCAATTTATTTAACTTATGAAATTTTTGGTAACTAGAAAATATTGTTAAAAGAGATTTGTCAAAACTTTAAAGGTATTTATTTACAATAAAAATAAATTACGGATGAATTAAATTATCAATTGAAATTTAATTAGTCAATTGATTCGAATATTAATAAATTGTGTAAATATTTATACAAGGTATAAATCAAGAAAATCGGGTCAAGATGGAAGTTGGATTACAAATTAAAAGCTAAGGTGAGATTTTTCTCACTCAAATGAAAATTGATTTTACAATTATTGATTGATGATTTGATTGCTATTTGGATGTGATATTAGATATGGTAGGATATATCTATATATATATATATAGCAATATATACATATTGGCATATGTATATATTGGATTGATTGATTTCCCGCCTCGTATAGCGGATGAGACCCTATTGCGCCGTTAGTAAGCGGATGATATTTTTATAAAACCTATATACCGCGATATTCCACCTCGAAGTGGAATTGGTATTGTGCTAACATCTTTGGATGCAGGGAAACAGGTTGGAGGGATCCAACTGGACCCCTCATATTGATTGAATTTATTTATACTGTGATATGAATCTGTGAATGATTATATTGATGTTATTGATCATATTGATGTCTGGAAATTGTTTGAAAGCTAAAATTTAGCTGAATGGATGTTTGATATCATTGGATTCCAAAAATAAACGAAATTGAATTTTTGAAATTCAAGTATAAATTTTTAAGTGAATTAATTTTAGAAATTGAATAAATTTGAAGAAAGAAAAATTTTAAAACATAAAAAGTTGATTTTATAATCTTATCGAATTTATTTCCAGAATAAAGTGAAAATGTTAAATAAATGGATTTCGTAAAATAGTGATTATAAATTAAAGAATTTAATTTAGATTTGGATTTTTAAATAGATTGAAAGAGACAAAGAAATTTATTCTCTTTAAAAGGAATTTATTTAAAATGAAATAAGTTGGAAGTCCAATTTGAAATTAAATTTATGAATTGAAATAACTTGGTAAATCAATGTAAAAATGATTTCAAGTTGAAGAATTCTTTAAAAATAGAATATTGAATTAATTGGAAAGAATAAGTGTAACGACCCAGAATTTTTGATAATTAAAATTCGAGTATTTAATTAATTTTAAATATTAATAAGTGGAATTAAGAAGTCGAATGATTTATTTTTCGAATATTGGATTTAATTGGATAATTAAATCGATAATTTAATAGTTAAATTCCAGAGATAATTGAAATCTGGATTAAAAATGATTGAAAATGATTTGTACAATTTTATTTAATCATACTGGAGTTATTGAAAGGTTATAGAACTTTCAGAATCGAATTTAGAGTTAAATTGTGAAAATCGAATATTTTAATATCTAATTATCGACTGTAAAAATAGCCAATTTTCGAACAGTCTCAGAATTGAACGAAACCAGTTCCATTGGGTCCGTAATATTGAGTTATTGTCGGATTTCAATTTTCGTATGTTTTGGAGTTAATACGTGATCGTACGGTGAGCAAACGCATTAAAATTAAATTCAATTTAAATTTTAAAATTTAAATTTATGCCGACATCAAGTTAAGGCAGCATATTATCTTCCCCAAATCGCGCCTAAAATCACGTTGAGGAATCGTGCAGCACATGCCTTGATCAATATTAAATCCTCCCTCGTTTATTTCTCCTTTTCAAATCATTTCTACATCTCGGCTTCAAAAGAAAAAAAATGCCGAGCCTCTTAAATTCAAAACCGTTTAGTCTCATTCCTCTTCAAAATTTAGTCGCGAGCCTTCAGCCTTTCACTTTGAATTCGAACGACTTTCCTCCCTCCTCTATAAATCCTACCCTAAATCGAGCATAGCCGCATTATTCCAATTCAAGGCAGATCGTTTCTAGCAAGGAATTCTCGAATTCGCGATAGGGGATAGCAAGTGATATTGAAATCGATGGCGACGAGTTAGGTGGTTTCGAAGCAACGCGAGTATGGAGTTCGCGTGGTCGCTGGCGGCAATTCGCGTGGGCGGCGAATCAAAGGTGAGCGGCGACTCGCGATTGGAAGGCGGCGACGCGGGCTAGGGCATTTCGAGCCTGAGTGGTTCGACCTCGAGCTCGACATTGATGGGTGGTCTCGAGTGTATTTGGGGCAGCGGCGATGGCAATCGATGGAGGAAGTCAAGCGCGTACGTGGGCACGTGCGTGTGAGCGGTGGGAGTGTCGCGACGTCAGATTGGTTGAAGCGGTGGTGGCCTAGGGCTGAGGCTTTGAGGGTTATCGACTTCGATTGGGTGGTCGCGGCTGCGACTTAAGGGGAAACTCGATCACTGGAATCGTCGCGTGGGTTTCGAGCTTGTTTTTGGGCGACGAGATGGTCACGATTCAGCGTTGGCAAGTGGATGGTTCACGAGGCGATGATGCTCGGCATTGTCAGATGTTGAGCTCGACCGAGTTCAGAAGAGACAGCGAGGTATTGCAGTCTTGGTTTTAATATAAATTCGTATATATGTTAAAAAGGGGATTTACAGTAATGGGATTGTTTATAAAAAAAAAAGGTTTAGTTAGATATATTTATTTAAAAGAAGTTTAGTTTTAAGTTTAAATTGTTTAGTTAAATAAATTATTAAAGGAAATTTAGTTCTAGATTTGTTTTGTTAAATAAATTTATTAAGTAAGAAATTAGTTTAAACTGGGAATTTGATATAGCTTTAAATTGTTTAAATTGAATTGTTATAAAAAAAAATTATACTTGTCAAATGGTTAGACAATTTGATCATTTAAGGAGAAACAGTTCAAATTTTAATTTTAATTTTTAAAGTTTAAAATAAAAATTTTGGTAATTAAATTTATAAATAAAAATTTAATGGCTCAATTAATTCGAATATTTATGATTTGTATAAAATTGTTTATACAAGGTTAAGAATGAAGAGAAACAAATTGGATTGGAAAATGGATGGCAAATTTAAAGCTAAGGTGAGATTTTCTCACTCGAAGGAAAATTTAATTTTCGCAGTTATTGATTTGATTGTTTGACTGTTTGGATGTGTGATATTAGATATAGTAGGATATATCTATTATATATATATAGCAGTATATACATATTGGCATATGTATATATTGGATTGATTGATTTCCCGCCTCGTATAGCGGATGAGACCCTATTGCGCCGTTAGTAAGCGGATTTATAAAAACCTATATACCGCGATAATTCCGTACTGGAGCGGAATTGGTATTGTGCTGACGTCTTTGGATGCAGGGAAACAGGTTGGAGGGATCCAACTGGACCCCTCACATTTATTTAATTCATTTCTATTGTGATATGAATCTGTGAATGATTATAGTGATGCTATTAATCATATTGATATCTGGAAATTGTTTGAAAGCTAAAATTTAGCTGAATGGATGTTTGACATCATTGGATTCCAAAGATAAACGAAATTGAATTTTTGAAATTCAAGTAGAAAATTTCTAAGTGAATCAATTTTTGAAATTTAAGAAATTTTGAAGAAAGGAATTTTTAAAGTATAAAAAGTAAATTTTTATAATCGTATTGAATAAATTTCAGAATAAAGTGAAAATGCTAAATAGATGGATTTCATAAAACAGTGATTATAAATTGAAGAATTTAATTTAAATTTGGATTTCTAGATAGATTGAAAGAGATAAAGAAATTGATTTTCTTTAAAAGGAATTTATTTAGAAAAGAAATAAGTGGGAAGTCCAATTGGAAATTTAATTTCAAATTGAAACGAATTTGGAAAAAGAATGAAATTTATAGATTTATAAATTGTGAGGTTAAAATGAATGAAATTGTAGAATGGAAGATTTATAAGAAATTAACTTATAAAACTGGATGTTTGCCTTTAAAGGGAGTATTGATCGAACTTGTTAATAAAGGGGATTTATAAATCAAAGTCATTGTGAAATATAAGGTTGAATTTATAAACGTTGTTTTATAAATCTGAAATCACTTATTTTAATAAGGGTATTATAGAAATTTATAAAAGGAGATTTATAAACCGAAGTTGTTATAAAAGAGAAATAGAATTTATAAACATGCTTATAAATTCGAAATCGATTGAATTTGATAAATTCAATATAGAAGATTATTAAAGAAAATATATTCGCGATTTTGGATAGCGAATTTTTATTGAAATAAAAATGTGTAGAAATGATTGAAATGGGGTTAAGTAAATTATATTCACGATTTTGGACAGTGAATATATTGTTGAGAAAAATGAATTCATTTTTGAAGAAGTAATATTTTAAAAATGAAGTTAAACATTTTAAAGATGTTTTAAAATGTATTATGAATCGAAAGCATAGATTTCCGCAGTTCTTGTTGAAATAGACGTTTTCGAGTAATTTAAGGAAATGGTGGACTATAACACTGTTGTTATAGTAAATGATTTCCGAAAGGAAATATTTTATGTAGTATTGGGATTTACATATCTATCTAAATTCTCGAATCCCTATACTAGCGATTTTGGGTCGTCGTAACGATGTTTTACGTAACATTCGTTTTGACCCAAATAAATGTGTTAAAAGAATATTTTCTTAAAGAATGAAATATATACTTAATTTGATTTAAGTATATCGAATATTTTCCAAGTGTTGAAAATAAAAGATTTGTGAATTTCTTATTATTAATAAGAATGGAATTACTTTTCCAAAATGAAATGAAATGTTTTTGAGAATTTATCTTCTTAAAGATAAATCGAAAGTGAATATGTGAAATCGATTGAAAACTGTATATCAGTAGATATTTTGAAAGATATAAATTCGCTATGGAATTTATAAAGGAAAGGGAAACTGTTTAGAAAAATAAATATCGATTTATTTTTGAAGTGTGGGAAATTTTATATCTAGTAAAGATATTTTTGAAGATAAATAATTTGGAAAATTATTTGGAATCTGATGATGTTGCGCATCTTTATTGATAGTTAAATAACCGACTATCAATAATTACCTTGAGTAGGTATTTGTTGTGATTGAATGAATTTGAATGCCACACTTATTTTTAAATAAGCGCTCACTATTCGGGTTAACCGGGAAAGGACCATGGGGTCGTATAACCCATTCCGAATATGTGATACATCGTTATGAATTGCATTCGAAGACCGGTGTTGAAGACCGGATATTTTTGAAAACGGAAGGATTACCGTCGAGTTACTCTACATCGACTGATCTTCGATTTAGAGGTTTTATCACCCTTAGTGACGGGAAGTCCGGACGTGATTAGAAAATTATCCGGAAATGCAAGGGCTTCGTGAGAAGTGCCTTCGGTTCTGTTCGATCCCGGAACAGACTTGTATGGATTGTGTGTCTGACGTTACAATTTGAGATATAAAGCTGATTTCTTTCAAATACATTTCTGTTGGTGGCGGAGAATTTATTCTCTTAGCTTAACACCCTTCTCTGAGACGTACGAGCTCAGAGGTTATGTAGTTGAAATTCATCAGCGATATATCCCAATTTGGTAACGTGGCATACTGAGTGTTGCTGTGAAATGATCAGTGTTTGATCATTTGTGATATGATCATTTGTTTTGATCTTATATCTTTGTGATCATAGGTTGATCATTTTGTTTGACCCGAAGCAGGGCTTTTTGTAGAAAGCGTAGCTTTGTGGACGAGACTTCGTCGAGCCTCACACCCCGGAAATGGTCGAAACAGGAAGAATGCAGCAAGGTTCTAGGGAGTAGCGCCCCTTAGTGTATGTCATTCCTTCTGGATAAAGGTGGTATCATGGTATGGAGCCCAGATACTTAACCTCTGTGGTTACTGCATTATTATTATCTATGTGGTTTGTTGCGAATCGGGGATCCTCGGGAAGATCGGTGACGATCGGGGGATGGCATACGCGTGTCAGTAGTTACCTATTTTTGCAGAGGTAACCCGGCCTTGTGTTGGCAGAGATCCGGTTAGGTTCTCGGGTCGTCTATTCCAGGGACGTACCCATCGTGGATAGGAAGTTCCTTAGCCTGACCATTTGTTGGAAACCCAAAGAAACAATACGAGCCTTGTACGGTTTTAGTTGTAGAACCTGCCATTTAATATGGTAGCTATAGCAAGCATACTATAATGGTACCTATGCTGGCTAAGATTAATATTATACTTTCGAAATGTTTCTACACTATGCACTAATAATAATATCAAAAATAATTTGATTTTTGCGTAGTAAGCATCTTTGACTATCATAAGAAGAAATCTCCTCCAATTCTGCGTTTGCATTGTGTGTGTGGCGGGAGGTCTTATGGTAGTTTCATTTTCCAAAATCATTTCGAATTGACTTTAAAATTTTCCTGTTGTTTATTTTAAAAAAATAACTGTTTTACGATCTCACACCAGTCACCATGACTGACTCGGAGTTTATTGTTTCCCTTCTAAACTCTGGGTGCCCACCAATTTCCACACGGGCAGTCTAGAGTTAGATTATCAGGATATTCTGGATATTCTGGAGCTCTGGAGATAAGCTGGATGGCGAGACGTAGTATTTGTATCTGATAGTATTTATTCCGCTGTATACTCTGTATGAGGACAAGTTATATAACTGTCCATTGTTGTATATTGACTCTGATGATTGATGTATGTATAAAATGATATAGTTCTTTGTTTTAAAGATTATTCATTTATCTATTATATATTGTTCCGCTGCGATATGTGAGATTCTGATATTGTCTCTGTTCTGTGTTTCTATTGATGTCGTTCAAATGTTTTCTGTTGTTCTTCTTCCTTCTTTCTTCTCTTTTTCTTCTATCTCCTTCTTCTTCTACTATTTCTTCTTTCTAAAACCCTCACTATTGGAGTTTCCGGCACTCGATTTCTCGACAGTCGATAAAGTGAGTATCGATGTTGAATTTTCGAAAGTCGAAAATTTCGGTATGTGACAAAGTGGTATCAGAGCATATGGTTAAGCGACAACCCTGCTCTGTTGGGTGTTACTCATTAGAGATAGAGTCAGTAGTACTCTAGAATGAGTTGAGTATAATAATAGATACGAGCGCGTATTTGTTAGTGAATATAAAAATTTGTTTTATATTGTGTTTGCTTATCCGTTGAGATGTTTATGAATTTTGGTCGGTATGTGGGACGCCATATTATCGATAGGGATTTCTAAACACTTAAACGAGGCAAGACGACACAGTATTGTTTTAAATAGGGTGAATGAAATAATTTTACCCAAAACTATTTTTGGTATAGAAAAGAAATGATTTTCTGTAAATTATTACAGTATATGGTTGCATGGATGTTAGGAAGTAATAATAGTGAATTATCATCACTGAAATTGAATAAGAAATTGAAATCATAACTCCAAAGTTAAGAAATGAATTCACATACAAATGAAATTTGAAAATATAAATTATAAATGTGATTTGTAATTTAAAACGGAATTCCAGAGAAGTTTTTGGAAATGTTTTGAAAAGGAGTTTGAAAATTTTGGAGATTTGGAAAGTTTAATTTCTTTTTGGTTTGAAAATGAATTTCAAAGGTTTTGAAAAGTATTTTGAAGAAATGAAAAGCTCTAAACTCTTTTCGGTCGCTGGAAAATAACTTCGATGATGACCGCGGCATCATTGGTGTTCATTTTCGGGTTTCCAAAAGAGGAATTGCTGCCATATTGTTTTAAATGGAAAATTTGGGTTTTGTTTTGGAAATTCAAAGGATGATTTGAATTGTTTTCAAAATGGCTTTGAAAGGGTGAAAAGACTCTGGAATACCATATTTATGAAATGTAAATAAGTTGATAACTTATAAAACATTAGAAATCTGATTGGAATAAGATCCAAATTGAAAAGGAATAAATTTGTGAACGAATAAATAAATTTGAATTTGATTTGTGAAAAATGAAGTGAAGGATTAAACTAAAAATTAGTAAGTGAAGCTAATTGAACGGAAGAATAAAACGGGAATTGAAACTGAATGTTGAAAACAAATTCGAATAAAGTGAATTAGAATTTGCGATGAATTAGTAAATGAAATTAATTTAAAATGATGCACTTGTGAATGAAAGATAATCGATAAAAATTCAATATTCAGAATAGAAGATAAAGTTGAATTCAAATGAATGTGAACTGTAAAATTGAATGAAAATAGGATATAACTTCAATAGTGAACTAAAGATGATATAAGTAGTTTATATTGGAAAATTTTTGTAATAGAATTTGCAAATGGTTTGAATGTGTAACTAGATATTATGGCTAGTAGATATACAGGTATAAGGGGAATTGAATTTGATTTCAAAGATAAATTTGAATTGCTCGAAAAAGGTACGTATTTTAGTTTCTATATGAGTTTTTGATGATTTCTCTCTAGCCGCTTGGCTTTTTCTTTTTCTTTTTGAAATCTGAGAGTCCGTAGGGACGTTTTGTAGTCGTGCCGTATTAGCCGCGCAAAGGAGACGCTGGCGAAATTTTTCGAAAATTTCGAGTGTTAGAAAATTTTTGAGAAATTTTTGAAAGTTTAAATTTGAATTTGAATTTAAATTTGAATTTTGAAGTTAAACAGTGTTGTTTGAACTTACAGTTGAAGTTGAAATTTAGTGAAATGATAACGAATCTTTAGTAGAAAGATTTGTTTTGATGAATTGATAAAACTATTGAATGTTGAAAAATAGTAGACGAGTTAAGGACCATTTTTTCTAACTTGGTAATTTCGAGGACGAAATTCTTTTAAGGGGGGAAGTTTGTAACGACCCAGAATTTTTGATAATTAAAATTCGAGTATTTAATTAATTTTAAATATTAATAAGTGGAATTAAGAAGTCGAATGATTTATTTTTCGAATATTGGATTTAATTGGATAATTAAATCGATAATTTAATAGTTAAATTCCAGAGATAATTGAAATCTGGATTAAAAATGATTGAAAATGATTTGTACAATTTTATTTAATCATACTGGAGTTATTGAAAGGTTATAGAACTTTCAGAATCGAATTTAGAGTTAAATTGTGAAAATCGAATATTTTAATATCTAATTATCGACTGTAAAAATAGCCAATTTTCGAACAGTCTCAGAATTGAACGAAACCAGTTCCATTGGGTCCGTAATATTGAGTTATTGTCGGATTTCAATTTTCGTATGTTTCGGAGTTAATACGTGATCGTACGATGAGCAAACGCATTAAAATTAAATTCAATTTAAATTTTAAAATTTAAATTTATGCCGACATCAAGTTAAGGCAGCATATTATCTTCCCCAAATCGCGCCTAAAATCACGTTGAGGAATCGTGCAGCACATGCCTTGATCAATATTAAATCCTCCCTCGTTTATTTCTCCTTTTCAAATCATTTCTACATCTCGGCTTCAAAAGAAAAAAAATGCCGAGCCTCTTAAATTCAAAACCGTTTAGTCTCATTCCTCTTCAAAATTTAGTCGCGAGCCTTCAGCCTTTCACTTTGAATTCGAACGACTTTCCTCCCTCCTCTATAAATCCTACCCTAAATCGAGCATAGCCGCATTATTCCAATTCAAGGCAGATCGTTTCTAGCAAGGAATTCTCGAATTCGCGATAGGGGATAGCAAGTGATATTGAAATCGATGGCGACGAGTTAGGTGGTTTCGAAGCAACGCGAGTATGGAGTTCGCGTGGTCGCTGGCGGCAATTCGCGTGGGCGGCGAATCAAAGGTGAGCGGCGACTCGCGATTGGAAGGCGGCGACGCGGGCTAGGGCATTTCGAGCCTGAGTGGTTCGACCTCGAGCTCGACATTGATGGGTGGTCTCGAGTGTATTTGGGGCAGCGGCGATGGCAATCGATGGAGGAAGTCAAGCGCGTACGTGGGCACGTGCGTGTGAGCGGTGGGAGTGTCGCGACGTCAGATTGGTTGAAGCGGTGGTGGCCTAGGGCTGAGGCTTTGAGGGTTATCGACTTCGATTGGGTGGTCGCGGCTGCGACTTAAGGGGAAACTCGATCACTGGAATCGTCGCGTGGGTTTCGAGCTTGTTTTTGGGCGACGAGATGGTCACGATTCAGCGTTGGCAAGTGGATGGTTCACGAGGCGATGATGCTCGGCATTGTCAGATGTTGAGCTCGACCGAGTTCAGAAGAGACAGCGAGGTATTGCAGTCTTGGTTTTAATATAAATTCGTATATATGTTAAAAAGGGGATTTACAGTAATGGGATTGTTTATAAAAAAAAAAGGTTTAGTTAGATATATTTATTTAAAAGAAGTTTAGTTTTAAGTTTAAATTGTTTAGTTAAATAAATTATTAAAGGAAATTTAGTTCTAGATTTGTTTTGTTAAATAAATTTATTAAGTAAGAAATTAGTTTAAACTGGGAATTTGATATAGCTTTAAATTGTTTAAATTGAATTGTTATAAAAAAAAATTATACTTGTCAAATGGTTAGACAATTTGATCATTTAAGGAGAAACAGTTCAAATTTTAATTTTAATTTTTAAAGTTTAAAATAAAAATTTTGGTAATTAAATTTATAAATAAAAATTTAATGGCTCAATTAATTCGAATATTTATGATTTGTATAAAATTGTTTATACAAGGTTAAGAATGAAGAGAAACAAATTGGATTGGAAAATGGATGGCAAATTTAAAGCTAAGGTGAGATTTTCTCACTCGAAGGAAAATTTAATTTTCGCAGTTATTGATTTGATTGTTTGACTGTTTGGATGTGTGATATTAGATATAGTAGGATATATCTATTATATATATATAGCAGTATATACATATTGGCATATGTATATATTGGATTGATTGATTTCCCGCCTCGTATAGCGGATGAGACCCTATTGCGCCGTTAGTAAGCGGATTTATAAAAACCTATATACCGCGATAATTCCGTACTGGAGCGGAATTGGTATTGTGCTGACGTCTTTGGATGCAGGGAAACAGGTTAGAGGGATCCAACTGGACCCCTCACATTTATTTAATTCATTTCTATTGTGATATGAATCTGTGAATGATTATAGTGATGCTATTAATCATATTGATATCTGGAAATTGTTTGAAAGCTAAAATTTAGCTGAATGGATGTTTGACATCATTGGATTCCAAAGATAAACGAAATTGAATTTTTGAAATTCAAGTAGAAAATTTCTAAGTGAATCAATTTTTGAAATTTAAGAAATTTTGAAGAAAGGAATTTTTAAAGTATAAAAAGTAAATTTTTATAATCGTATTGAATAAATTTCAGAATAAAGTGAAAATGCTAAATAGATGGATTTCATAAAACAGTGATTATAAATTGAAGAATTTAATTTAAATTTGGATTTCTAGATAGATTGAAAGAGATAAAGAAATTGATTTTCTTTAAAAGGAATTTATTTAGAAAAGAAATAAGTGGGAAGTCCAATTGGAAATTTAATTTCAAATTGAAACGAATTTGGAAAAAGAATGAAATTTATAGATTTATAAATTGTGAGGTTAAAATGAATGAAATTGTAGAATGGAAGATTTATAAGAAATTAACTTATAAAACTGGATGTTTGCCTTTAAAGGGAGTATTGATCGAACTTGTTAATAAAGGGGATTTATAAATCAAAGTCATTGTGAAATATAAGGTTGAATTTATAAACGTTGTTTTATAAATCTGAAATCACTTATTTTAATAAGGGTATTATAGAAATTTATAAAAGGAGATTTATAAACCGAAGTTGTTATAAAAGAGAAATAGAATTTATAAACATGCTTATAAATTCGAAATCGATTGAATTTGATAAATTCAATATAGAAGATTATTAAAGAAAATATATTCGCGATTTTGGATAGCGAATTTTTATTGAAATAAAAATGTGTAGAAATGATTGAAATGGGGTTAAGTAAATTATATTCACGATTTTGGACAGTGAATATATTGTTGAGAAAAATGAATTCATTTTTGAAGAAGTAATATTTTAAAAATGAAGTTAAACATTTTAAAGATGTTTTAAAATGTATTATGAATCGAAAGCATAGATTTCCGCAGTTCTTGTTGAAATAGACGTTTTCGAGTAATTTAAGGAAATGGTGGACTATAACACTGTTGTTATAGTAAATGATTTCCGAAAGGAAATATTTTATGTAGTATTGGGATTTACATATCTATCTAAATTCTCGAATCCCTATACTAGCGATTTTGGGTCGTCGTAACGATGTTTTACGTAACATTCGTTTTGACCCAAATAAATGTGTTAAAAGAATATTTTCTTAAAGAATGAAATATATACTTAATTTGATTTAAGTATATCGGATATTTTCCAAGTGTTGAAAATAAAAGATTTGTGAATTTCTTATTATTAATAAGAATGGAATTGCTTTTCCAAAATGAAATGAAATGTTTTTGAGAATTTATCTTCTTAAAGATAAATCGAAAGTGAATATGTGAAATCGATTGAAAACTGTATATCAGTAGATATTTTGAAAGATATAAATTCGCTATGGAATTTATAAAGGAAAGGGAAACTGTTTAGAAAAATAAATATCGATTTATTTTTGAAGTGTGGGAAATTTTATATCTAGTAAAGATATTTTTGAAGATAAATAATTTGGAAAATTATTTGGAATCTGATGATGTTGCGCATCTTTATTGATAGTTAAATAACCGACTATCAATAATTACCTTGAGTAGGTATTTGTTGTGATTGAATGAATTTGAATGCCACACTTATTTTTAAATAAGCGCTCACTATTCGGGTTAACCGGGAAAGGACCATGGGGTCGTATAACCCATTCCGAATATGTGATACGTCGTTATGAATTGCATTCGAAGACCGGTGTTGAAGACCGGATATTTTTGAAAACGGAAGGATTACCGTCGAGTTACTCTACATCGACTGATCTTCGATTTAGAGGTTTTATCACCCTTAGTGACGGGAAGTCCGGACGTGATTAGAAAATTATCCGGAAATGCAAGGGCTTCATGAGAAGTGCCTTCGGTTCTGTTCGATCCCGGAACAGACTTGTATGGATTGTGTGTCTGACGTTACAATTTGAGATATAAAGCTGATTTCTTTCAAATACATTTCTGTTGGTGGCGGAGAATTTATTCTCTTAGCTTAACACCCTTCTCTGAGACGTACGAGCTCAGAGGTTATGTAGTTGAAATTCATCAGCGATATATCCCAATTTGGTAACGTGGCATACTGAGTGTTGCTGTGAAATGATCAGTGTTTGATCATTTGTGATATGATCATTTGTTTTGATCTTATATCTTTGTGATCATAGGTTGATCATTTTGTTTGACCCGAAGCAGGGCTTTTTGTAGAAAGCGTAGCTTTGTGGACGAGACTTCGTCGAGCCTCACACCCCGGAAATGGTCGAAACAGGAAGAATGCAGCAAGGTTCTAGGGAGTAGCGCCCCTTAGTGTATGTCATTCCTTCTGGATAAAGGTGGTATCATGGTATGGAGCCCAGATACTTAACCTCTGTGGTTACTGCATTATTATTATCTATGTGGTTTGTTGCGAATCGGGGATCCTCGGGAAGATCGGTGACGATCGGGGGATGGCATACGCGTGTCAGTAGTTACCTATTTTTGCAGAGGTAACCCGGCCTTGTGTTGGCAGAGATCCGGTTAGGTTCTCGGGTCGTCTATTCCAGGGACGTACCCATCGTGGATAGGAAGTTCCTTAGCCTGACCATTTGTTGGAAACCCAAAGAAACAATACGATCCTTGTACGGTTTTAGTTGTAGAACCTGCCATTTAATATGGTAGCTATAGCAAGCATACTATAATGGTACCTATGCTGGCTAAGATTAATATTATACTTTCGAAATGTTTCTACACTATGCACTAATAATAATATCAAAAAGAATTTGATTTTTGCGTAGTAAGCATCTTTGACTATCATAAGAAGAAATCTCCTCCAATTCTGCGTTTGCATTGTGTGTGTGGCGGGAGGTCTTATGGTAGTTTCATTTTCCAAAATCATTTCGAATTGACTTTAAAATTTTCCTGTTGTTTATTTTAAAAAAATAACTGTTTTACGATCTCACACCAGTCACCATGACTGACTCGGAGTTTATTGTTTCCCTTCTAAACTCTGGGTGCCCACCAATTTCCACACGGGCAGTCTAGAGTTAGATTATCAGGATATTCTGGATATTCTGGAGCTCTGGAGATAAGCTGGATGGCGAGACGTAGTATTTGTATCTGATAGTATTTATTCCGCTGTATACTCTGTATGAGGACAAGTTATATAACTGTCCATTGTTGTATATTGACTCTGATGATTGATGTATGTATAAAATGATATAGTTCTTTGTTTTAAAGATTATTCATTTATCTATTATATATTGTTCCGCTGCGATATGTGAGATTCTGATATTGTCTCTGTTCTGTGTTTCTATTGATGTCGTTCAGATGTTTTCTGTTGTTCTTCTTCCTTCTTTCTTCTCTTTTTCTTCTATCTCCTTCTTCTTCTACTATTTCTTCTTTCTAAAACCCTCACTATTGGAGTTTCCGGCACTCGATTTCTCGACAGTCGATAAAGTGAGTATCGATGTTGAATTTTCGAAAGTCGAAAATTTCGGTATGTGACAATAAGGAAATTATTTAGAAATGATAAAATTTTGGAAATCAATCTGTAATTGATGTAGCATCTAGAAATGATGTTAAAATGGGTTTATAAAAGGATAGAATTTCCAGTTTGTAAAGTTTTAAAAGAACGATCTTTGTAAATAAATGAAATTATAAGTATTTAACTTATAATATGGATTGTGGTATAAAAATTGAGTTATGAATTGAATTGGTAAATAAAGAAGATTTATAAATCAAAGTTGTTATAAAATAGAGATAGAATTTATAAACGTTGTTTTATAAATTCGAAATCAATTGAATTTGATAAATTAAATATAGGAGATTATTAAAGAAGATATATTCGCGATTTTGGATAGCGAATTTTTATTGAAATAAAATGTGTAGAAAATATTGAAATTTTGATTAGTGAAGTATATTCACGATTTTTGGACAGTGAATATATTGTTAGGTAAAATGAATTTGTTTTGGGAAAAGATATTACGAAATGAAGTGATTGTTTTGAAAGATGTTTTAAAACAGGTTAAATATCGAAAACATAGATTTCAACATTTATTGTTGAAATAGACGTTTTCGAGGAAGAAGGAAATGGTGGACTATAACACTGTTGTTATAGAAAATGATTTCCGAAAGGAAATATTAATTTGTGTAGTATTGGGATTTATATATATATCTATCTAAATTTCGAATCCCTATACTAGTGATTTTGAGTCGTCGTAACGATGTTTTACGTAACATTCGTTTTGACTCAAATAGATTTCCTTAAAGAATGAAATATATACTTAATATTGATTTAAGTATATAGAATATTTTCAAATGTTGAAAATAAGTAGATTTGTGAATTTCTTATTATTAAATAAGTAGGGAAATGTTTTTCTAATATGAAATAAACGTTTGAGAATTATCTTTCTAAAGATAAGTCGAAAGTAAATATTGAAATCGATTGAAAATCGTATATCAGTAGATATTTTGAAATATAAATTCACTATGGAATTTATAAAAGAAATGGGAATTTGTTTAAAAAATAAATATTGATTTATTTTTGAAGTGTGGAAATTATATATCTAGTAAAGATATTTTGGGAAAATAAATAATTTGGAAAATTATTTGGAATCTGATGATGTTGCACATGTTTATTGATAGTTAAATAACCGACTATCAATATTTACCTTTAATTAGGTATTTATTGTGAATTGGATGAATTTGAATGCCACACTTATTTTTGAATAAACGCTCACTATTCGAGTTAGCCGGGAAAGGACCATGGGGTCGTATAACCCATTCCGAATATGTGATACGTCGTTATGAATTGCATTTGATGACCGGTGTTGAAGACCGGATATTTTTGAAAACGGAAGGATTACCGTCGAGTTACTCTACATCGGCTGATCTCCGATTTAGAGGTTTTATCACCCTTAGTGACGGGAAGTCCGAACGTGATTAGAAAATTATCCGGATGTGCAAGGGCTTCGTGAGAAGTGCCTTCGGTTCTGTTCGATCCCGGAACAGACTTGTATGGATTGTGTGTCTAACGTTACAAATTGAGATATAAAGCTGATTTCTTTCAAATACATTTCTGTTGGTGGCGGAGAATTTATTCTCTTAGCTTAACACCCTTCTCTGAGACGCATGAGCTCAGAGGTTATGTAGTTGAAATTTATCAGCAATATACTCCCAATTTGGTAACGTGGCATACTGAGTGTTGCTGTAAAATGATCAATGTTTGATCATTTTCGATATGATCGTTTGTTTGATCATTTATCTTTGTGATCAATTCTTTGATCATTTGTTTGACCCGAAGCATGGCTTTTGAAAAGCGTAGCTTTGTGGACGAGACTTCGTCGAGCCTCACACCCCGGAAATGGTCAAAACAGGAAGGATGCGGCAAGGTTCTAGGGAGTAGCGCCCCTTAGTGTATGTCATTCCTTCTGGATAGAGGTGGTATCATGGTATGGAGCCCAGATACTTAACCTATGTGGTTACTGCATTATTATTCTTATGTGGTTGTTGTGAATCGGGGATCCTCGGGAAGATCGGTTACGATCGGGGGATGGCATACGCGTGTCAGTAGTTACCTATTTTTGCAGAGGTAACCCGGCCTTGTGTTGGCAGAGATCCGGTTAGGTTCTCGGGACGTCATTCCAGAGGCGTTCCTTCGTGGCAATGGGAAGTTCCTTGGCCTGACCATTTGTTGGAAATCCAAAGAAACAATACGTGACTTGTACAGTTTTAGTTGTATTACCTGCTATGGAATGTGGCGGTAACCTGCTATTGAACATAGTAGCTATAGTAGGCATACGATACTGGTCGTATGTTGGCTAAGATTAATATTATACTTTCGAACTGTTTTCTACACTATGCACTAATAATAATATCAAAAAGGATTTGATTTTGCGTAGTAAGCATCTTTGACTATCATAAGAAGAAATCTCCTCCAATTCTGCGTTTGCATTGTGTGTGTGGCGGGAGGTCTTATGGTAGTTTCATTTTCCAAAAGCATTGCGAAAAAAAATTATTTTCTTTGTGAAAAATAACTGTTTTACGATCTCACACCAGTCACCATGACTGACTCGGAGTTTATTGTTTCCCTTCTAAACTCTGGGTGCCCACCAATTTCCACACGGGCAGCCTAGAGTTATATTATCAGGATATTCTGGATATTCTGGAGCTGTGGAAGCAAGCTGGATGGCGTAACGTATCACCTATACTTTGTATTATTCCACTGTGTATTCTGTATGAGGACAAGTTATATAACTGTCCATTGTTGTATATTGACTCTGATTGATGTATGTATAAACTGATATAGCTCTTTGTTTTAAAAAGACTAGTAATTATCTATTGTATATTGTTCCGCTGCGATATGTGAGATTCTGATATTGTTTCTGTTTCTGATGTTGTTCTGTTGTTCTTCTTTCTTCTCTTCTTTCTTTGTTGTTCTTCTTCTCTTTTTCTTCTATCTTTTCTTCTACCTCTTCTTTTAAACATTAAAGTTCGTGTTTCCGGCATCCGTTTGCTCTATAGTTGCTACAGTGGACGTAGCGATGTCGGGTTTTCGGAAGACGGATTTGCGGGTCTTTACAGGTGGTATCAGAGCATATGGTTAAGCGACAACCCTGCTCTGTTGGGTGTTACTCATTAGAGATAGAGTCAGCAGTACTTTAGAATGAGTTTGAGTGTAATAATAGATACGAGTGCGTATTTGTTAGTGAATATGAAATTGTTTTATATTGTGATGATTGATTTATTGAGTGGCATATGAACCTTCGTCGGCACAGTCTGCAAAACTGTATCGAAGGGGTTTCTAAACACTCGAATAGAACAATTCGGCATAGTATAGTTTTAAAATAGGGTGAATGAAATAATTTTGCCCAAAACTATTTTTGTATAAAAAAAGAAATGATTTTCTATGAATTATCATAGTATATGGATGTTGGTTGTTAGGAAGTGATGATGTTAATTATTATCATTATTTTATGAAATGGAATGAGAAATTAAAATAATAACCAAAGATTTGGAGATAAATTCAATTAACAAATGAAATTTATAAATGTGACTTATAAATGAAACGGAATTCCAGAGAAGTTTTGGAAATGTTTTGAAAAGAATTTGAAAATTTTGGTGATTTGGAAAGTTTAAATCTTTTTGGAGTTGAAATGAATTTCGAAGGTTTTGAAAAGTATTTTGGAGAGATAAATGCTCTAAACTCTTTTCGGTCGCTGGAAAATAATTCCGATGATGACCGCGGCATCATTGGTGTTCATTTTCGGGTTTCCAAAAGAGGAATTGCTGCCAAATTGTTTTAAATGGAAGTTGTTTGAAAAATTTGGGTTTTGTTTTTGAAATTCAAAGGATAATTTGAATTGTTCTCAACATTGGTTTTGAAAAGACTCTGGAATACTATATAAAAATATTTATGAAATATTATTAAGTTGATGACTTATAGAATTTGAATATTGATAAAATAAATTCAATTTAAAGAATGGAGTTAAATTAAAGTAAGTATAAGTGAATCAATAAAATGAAAGTGAAATTGAAAGTTGAAATTCATTTCGAATTTGTAAGCAATGAATTGAATTGAATAATTATAAATGAAAGATGAATAAAAAATTCAATAATGGAATGTAATTTGATTTGAATCACATTGAATAGAAAATTCCTAACTTGGAGAAAATAAAATAGAAATGGATTGAATCCAAATAAACTACTTTGATAATTCATTAAATACGGGATTGAAAGTTAAATTAGTAAAATTAAAACTTGAATTGTGACTAAATAAAAGAATGGTTCAAAATTGCAAATATATTCAAGTAAGTGAAAATAAATTTCCGAATAAATGAATGGAATTTACAGTTGCAAGTAAATAAATTAAAGCTGAATGTTGAACTTTGTTTTGAAATTGTTAGTAAAAGAAATTCAAGCTAGATATTAAATAAAATTGAATTTGATTGGTAATAAACAAAGTGAAGTATTGAAATAAGAAAATTAGTAAGCGAAACTAAGAAAAAAATAGTGATATGAATCAGCTATAATTGAAAGATAAAATTCAGTATTTCAGAATTAAAGATATATTGAATTCAAATTAAATTGAAATTATGAATTAAATTCAAATGAAACTTTGAAATGTAAAAAAAATTGAATGAAAAGAATATATAACTTTCAATAGTGGAGTAAAAATGTATAAACAGTTTATATTGGAAATTTTGTAATTGAATGTGTAAAATAGGTTGAATGCTGTAACTAGATATTATGGCTAGTAGGTTATACAGGTGTTATAAAGGAATTGGGATTTTGATTTCAAAGATAAATTTGATTTGCTCGACAAAAGGTATGTATTTTAAATTTCTATATGAGATTTGCTGATTTCTTCTCTAGCCGCTTGGCTTTTTCCTTTTCTTTTTGAAATCTGAGAGTCCGTAGGGACGTTTTGTTGTCGTGCCGTATTAGCCGCGCAAAGGAGACGCTGGCGAAATTTTTCGAAAATTTTGAGCGTTAGAAAATTTTTGAGAAAATTTTGAATGTTAAAATTTGAATTTGAATTTAAATTTGAATAGAGTAGTAAAACAATGTTGTTTTGAAACTTATAGTTGGAGTGGAAATTTAGTTGAATGAATAATGAATCTTTAGTAGAAAGATTTGTTTTGACAAATTGTTAAAACTATTTAGATTGTGAAAAATAGTAGACGAGTTAAGGACCATTTTTACTAACTTGTAATTTCAGGACGAAATTCTTTTAAGGAGGGAAGTTTGTAACGACCCAGAATTTTGAACAAATTAAATTGAAAATATTTAATTAATTTTAAATATTTGAACGATGATTTAATTTGAATCCCGAAAATAACTTTGAAATTGGCGATTAAATTTTAAGTTTAATCTATTGAAGTTGAATAAAAGTTTGAATCTTCAGTTTTAAGCTGAAGAAAAATATTTCAAAAGCTTTTAAAATTTATATTGATAACACTGAAGATAATAGAAACTTTCAGAATTGAATTTCAAACTGTTTTGTTCAGTTTTGAAATTTTATCGTTCGAATCGATATTTAAAAATAGCCGTCCGAGGCACAGTCTCGGAATTCAACGAAACCAGTTCCATTGGGTCCGGAATATTGTATTATTGCCGGGTTTCAAATTTCGTATTGAACGGAGTTGCCATATGACCGTACGATATGCAAACACGTTGAAATTTTAAACGAATTCAAACTTAAATTTAAATTTTTAAATCTAGTCAAACGTCAGCACATTTTCTTCCATTAAGCACGCCTTAAATCGCGCCCTTTGTTTCTGCCTAAAATCACGATGAAAGAATCATGTAACCCATACCTCCCTCAATTTTAAAGTAACCATCTTCCTCAGTTCAAATCATACGAGATCTGTTCGTTCAAATCACTCGAAGAAAATTTATAACAGCCGAGCTTTATATTCTTCTCCCTCTTTCGAAAATAGAAACAACAAATTAAATTTTTGCTCTCTCTCTCAGTTCGAAAATTTTCATGGCCGCTATCTAACATTCGAATTTCGAATTCAAATTTAAGTGAGGGTGCTCGGCCGAGACGACGTTGACAAGGTGGGTTCGCCTTCGTACGGCAATGGTTGGAGGGGGCTGTTCAATCGTATCAGTGGCAGCCATCGTCAGTGACAACAACTAGGATTTAGGGCTCGTCGCGATGATGGAGGCTCGCGATAATCAAGCTCGGCGATGAAGTCGCGTATGTGGGCTCGCGAGTGCGATGGTTTTAGGGGTTTTGTCGAAGTCGCGATACGGAGAAGGTGGAGGTGGTTCGCCTGGGATGTCTCGAATTGGGGTTCCGATCGCTGGCAATCAATTCGAGAGTTTCGCGATTCAGGTGGCGTTCGTTGGGCGTCGTGGCAAAGTCGATAGCGTGGAGGGTCTCGCGAGCGGCATGGTGAAGAAGGGACAGCAGTTCAGTGGCGAAGTCAATCTGGGGTAAAATGGTTTGATCTGAATTCAGTTTAATTCTACAGTTGATTTTTAATTTAAATCTGAAATGGTGATTTCGAATATACATAGGAATTTATACGCAGATTTTAAAAGTTTACAGGTTAATTTGGCATATGCAGTTCAAACAGGAATTTATACATACATATACAAGTCGAAAGGGGTTTGGAATTCACAGTAAAGTTTTTATAAATAAAATTTAATAATTATGTATATTTTGAACTTACTGTTAATTGAGGATTTTAAAGAGGAGAAAGAAAATTTGAATGAATACATATGTGTACAAATATAAAGTTTAACAGCAAAGAAAAAAATATTAGTTAGGGAAGTTTACTTGTTTGTTTAAATAAAGATTTATTTAAATTAAGTTTATAAAATGGAAATCAATTTATTTAACCTATGAAATTTTTGGTAACTAGAAAATATTGTTAAAAGAGATTTGTCAAAACTTTAAAGGTATTTATTTACAATAAAAATAAATTACGGATGAGTTAAATTATCAATTGAAATTTAATTAGTCAATTGATTCGAATATTAATAAATTGTGTAAATATTTATACAAGGTATAAATCAAGAAAATCGGGTCAAGATGGAAGTTGGATTACAAATTAAAAGCTAAGGTGAGATTTTTCTCACTCAAATGAAAATTGATTTTACAATTATTGATTGATGATTTGATTGCTATTTGGATGTGATATTAGATATGGTAGGATATATCTATATATATATAGCAATATATACATATTGGCATATGTATATATTGGATTGATTGATTTCCCGCCTCGTATAGCGGATGAGACCCTATTGCGCTGTTAGTAAGCGGATGATATTTTTATAAAACCTATATACCGCGATATTCCACCTCGAAGTGGAATTGGTATTGTGCTAACATCTTTGGATGTAGGGAAACAGGTTGGAGGGATCCAACTGGACCCCTCATATTGATTGAATTTATTTATACTGTGATATGAATCTGTGAATGATTATATTGATGTTATTGATCATATTGATGTCTGGAAATTGTTTGAAAGCTAAAATTTAGCCGAATGGATGTTTGATATCATTGGATTCCAAAAATAAACGAAATTGAATTTTTGAAATTCAAGTAGAAATTTTTAAGTGAATTAATTTTAGAAATTGAATAAATTTGAAGAAAGAAGAATTTTAAAACATAAAAAGTTGATTTTATAATCTTATCGAATTTATTTCCAGAATAAAGTGAAAATGTTAAATAAATGGATTTCGTAAAATAGTGATTATAAATTAAAGAATTTAATTTAGATTTGGATTTTTAAATAGAATGAAAGAGACAAAGAAATTTATTCTCTTTAAAAGGAATTTATTTAAAATGAAATAAGTTGGAAGTCCAATTTGAAATTAAATTTATGAATTGAAATAACTTGGTAAATCAATGTAAAAATGATTTCAAGTTGAAGAATTCTTTAAAAATAGAATATTGAATTAATTGGAAAGAATAAGGAAATTATTTAGAAATGATAAAATTTTGGAAATCAATCTGTAATTGATGTAGCATCTGGAAATGATGTTAAAATGGGTTTATAAAAGGATAGAATTTCCAGTTTGTAAAGTTTTAAAAGAATGATCTTTGTAAATAAATGAAATTATAAGTATTTAACTTATAATATGGATTGTGGTATAAAAATTGAGTTATGAATTGAATTGGTAAATAAAGAAGATTTATAAATCAAAGTTGTTATAAAATAGAGATAGAATTTATAAACGTTGTTTTATAAATTCGAAATCAATTGAATTTGATAAATTAAATATAGGAGATTATTAAAGAAGATATATTCGCGATTTTGGATAGCGAATTTTTATTGAAATAAAATGTGTAGAAAATATTGAAATTTTGATTAGTGAAGTATATTCACGATTTTTGGACAGTGAATATATTGTTAGGTAAAATGAATTTGTTTTGGGAAAAGATATTACGAAATGAAGTGATTGTTTTGAAAGATGTTTTAAAACAGGTTAAATATCGAAAACATAGATTTCAACATTTATTGTTGAAATAGACGTTTTCGAGGAAGAAGGAAATGGTGGACTATAACACTGTTGTTATAGAAAATGATTTCCGAATGGAAATATTAATTTGTGTAGTATTGGGATTTATATATATATATATATATATATATATATATCTAAATTTCGAATCCCTATACTAGTGATTTTGAGTCGTCGTAACAATGTTTTACGTAACATTCGTTTTGACTCAAATAGATTTCCTTAAAGAATGAAATATATACTTAATATTGATTTAAGTATATCGAATATTTTCAAATGTTGAAAATAAGTAGATTTGTGAATTTCTTATTATTAAATAAGTAGGGAAATGTTTTTCCAATATGAAATAAACGTTTGAGAATTATCTTTCTAAAGATAAGTCGAAAGTAAATATTGAAATCGATTGAAAATCGTATATTAGTAGATATTTTGAAATATAAATTCACTATGGAATTAATAAAAGAAATGGGAATTTGTTTAAAAAATAAATATTGATTTATTTTTGAAGTGTGGAAATTATATATCTAGTAAAGATATTTTGGGAAAATAAATAATTTGGAAAATTATTTGGAATCTGATGATGTTGCGCATGTTTATTGATAGTTAAATAACCGACTATCAATATTTACCTTTAATTAGGTATTTGTTGTGAATTGGATGAATTTGAATGCCACACTTATTTTTGAATAAACGCTCACTATTCGGGTTAGCCGGGAAAGGACCATGGGGTCGTATAACCCATTCCGAATATGTGATACGTCGTTATGAATTGCATTTGATGATCGGTGTTGAAGACCGGATATTTTTGAAAACGGAAGGATTACCGTCGAGTTACTCTACATCGGCTGATCTCCGATTTAGAGGTTTTATCACCCTTAGTGACGGGAAGTCCGGACGTGATTAGAAAATTATCCGGATGTGCAAGGGCTTCGTGAGAAGTGCCTTCGGTTCTGTTCGATCCCGGAACAGACTTGTATGGATTGTGTGTTTGACGTTACAAATTGAGATATAAAGCTGATTTCTTTCAAATACATTTCTGTTGGTGGCGGAGAATTTATTCTCTTAGCTTAACACCCTTCTCTGAGACGTATGAGCTCAGAGGTTATGTAGTTGAAATTTATTAGCAATATACTCCCAATTTGGTAACGTGGCATACTGAGTGTTGCTGTAAAATGATCAGTGTTTGGTCATTTGCGATATGATCGTTTGTTTGATCATTTATCTTTGTGATCAATTCTTTGATCATTTGTTTGACCCGAAGCATGGCTTTTGAAAAGCGTAGCTTTGTGGACGAGACTTCGTCGAGCCTCACACCCCGGAAATGGTCAAAATAGGAAGGATGCGGCAAGGTTCTAGGGAGTAGCGCCCCTTAGTGTATGTCATTCCTTCTGGATAGAGGTGGTATCATGGTATGGAGCCCAGATACTTAACCTATGTGGTTACTGCATTATTATTCTTATGTGGTTGTTGCGAATCGGGGATCCTCGGGAAGATCGGTTACGATCGGGGGATGGCATACGCGTGTCAGTAGTTACCTATTTTTGCAGAGGTAACCCGGCCTTGTGTTGGCAGAGATCCGGTTAGGTTCTCGGGACGTCATTCCAGAGGCGTTCCTTCGTGGCAATGGGAAGTTCCTTGGCCCGACCATTTGTTGGAAATCCAAAGAAACAATACGTGACTTGTACGGTTTTAGTTGTATTACCTGCTATGGAATGTGGCGGTAACCTGCTATTGAACATAGTAGCTATAGTAGGCATACGATACTGGTCGTATGTTGGCTAAGATTAATATTATACTTTCGAACTGTTTTCTACACTATGCACTAATAATAATATCAAAAAGGATTTGATTTTGCGTAGTAAGCATCTTTGACTATCATAAGAAGAAATCTCCTCCAATTCTGTGTTTGCATTATGTGTGTGGCGGGAGGTCTTATGGTAGTTTCATTTTCCAAAAGCTTGCGAAAAAAATATTATTTTTTTTGTGAAAAATAACTGTTTTACGATCTCACACCAGTCACCATGACTGACTCGGAGTTTATTGTTTCCCTTCTAAACTCTAGGTGCCCACCAATTTCCACACGGGCAGCCTAGAGTTATATTATCAGGATATTCTGGATATTCTGGAGCTGTGGAAGCAAGCTGGATGGCGTAACGTATCACCTATACTTTGTATTATTCCGCTATGTATTCTGTTGAGGACAAGTTATATAACTGTCCATTGTTGTATATTGACTCTGATTGATGTATGTATAAACTGATATAGCTCTTTGTTTTAAAAAGACTAGTAATTATCTATTGTATATTGTTCCGCTGCGATATGTGAGATTCTGATATTGTTTCTGTTTCTGATGTTGTTCTGTTGTTCTTCTTTCTTCTCTTCTTTCTTTGTTGTTCTTCTTCTCTTTTTCTTCTATCTTTTCTTCTACCTCTTCTTTTAAACATTAAAGTTCGCGTTTCCGGCATCCGTTTGCTCTACAGTTGCTACAGTGGACGTAGCGATGTCGGGTTTTCGGAAGACGGATTTGCGGGTCTTTACAGTACGTCCCATATATAGTACCCTTTCAAAATCATAGCTTCAAATATCGCACTTATATAAATTCCATTATATATAAGATTTCATTTTCATATAGAGTACTTTCCAAAATCAATAGTCTCGATTATCAAATTATTCTTATATAAATTCCGTTGTATATAAGATTTATCTCTTCAGATCGAATACCTTCCAAAATCAACAGTCAATTATATTAGGTTGTATATAAAATAATATAAAATAGTTTGAATAAGATAAATAAACGAAAATGGTTTTAAATTAATATTAGTTTGTATAAAAAAATTCCAACTTAAATTACAAGGATATCCAACCCAACAACTTTCAATTTCAGCGTCAAAGCATATCAATTATATTAGAACATAAGATGTACATATGTCATCATCCCGCAAAATCACATTCGATCGCTCGCTCAATCACACAAGTTCGCTTTCGAACTAGTATTTTTCATTCGACTTCCCTAATGTGGCCTTCGATAAGGTTTCTTGACTAGAAACCATCATTCTCCTTGCATAGCCATATACTATGATAGAGAATTCTAGGATCAAACCAAAAATCCATATCAAATATTCGCCATCAAGAATTGAATGAAAAATCCTAACATTAAATGGTGTAATTCACCTCGAAGTTGTGTACTCAAATCTGGATCAAATTAATTATGCAAATAAAACAATATATGTACAACTTACTCATTCATTCCAATTTGTTTCATAACAATTACATTTAAATTTAAATTCATAATTAATCTCGTTTATTAACACAAATATCACTTCATACTTTAATATTTGTTTCACAAAATCTCCATTTAATATAAAACATTAATCATTCTCAAACATTGTTTATCTTTCTCTTCATTTTAAATTACATTCATTTTCACATTCAATATTTCTCATTTAATACTACATTTATTTGTGAATCATTTCATAAGAAATTTCCTTAAGTTTATAACTAATTTATAAAGGCTTAACTCCTTTTATAAAACATTACTCGAGTTTAAAGTTATCACACCTTACCTCATAACCATTTATTGCAACCTCCATTTATTTCATAAACAATTTACAAGTCATGGCTTTATTTATAATCATTTCACTTTTAGTTCATATTTGTTTATCCAATTTGTTTTCACTTTTACTTTTCAAATTTATTTATGACACATTTCATAAATTTTAATCAAGTTTATAAACATATTTTTATCAATTTAATCTCATTTACGGCATTTCCTTAATCACAATTTCAATTTAACATACCAAGGCTTAAAGTTCACACTTGTATATTATTACATACATGCCAAGAATGTATACAATAATTCTATTCTTTTACTAAACATGGATATAACAAATTAAACCTTGTTTCACTTGCTTTCAAATTAAGGTTATCAAATTCAACTGCATAATTCAACAAAATTTCTACATTTCAACTTATATATTAATTCAGAAGTTTCGACTATCCAAAATATCCAGATATTCCATTTTATTTCAATAGTTGAAACTACCAATCAATGAACAACAAAATTCATAACAAAACATTTCAATTTCATAAACAAATATCCTAATTATTCACTTTTGAATAATACTACTATTATTTACAAAATATTAAGAATCCAATTTCTAAGACATCGGAGTTTAGTTCTCAAATTTCAGTTTAAATTATCTTTATTAAGACTAAACTTAAAAATCATGCTCATATAACCATTCACTTTATTTCCTTTAAAACATCCTTATTAAACTACGTTTAGTCCATAAATTCAATCAACAATAATAGCCAATGCTTATAAACTGACAAAATTAAACTAATCAACAATAAATGATAATAATTAAATATTATTCTTTCCTAAAACAAACATATTACAAATAACTATATTAGTTATAAAAAAATATTCCTTTATATATAACATATAATATTAGGAAAATTTATTTCATTTCAAAACTTATATAAAACATTTTATAACACTAACAAATACGCGCTCTCATACACACATACACACACACACACATTTAGACAAACTCATTCTAGGATATTACTACCCTATCTCTAATGAGTTAACCCCAACAGGCTAAGGTATGTCTAAACTTGGCTCTGATACCAACTGTAACAACCCGCCTTTTTGGACAGTTTAAGTCGATAATAAACCACACATGTCCAACTCAAACTATTCAAAAGATAGATTATTAATGGGATAGTTCAAATGAAATAAGATTCAAAAGAACAAAATGCAGAATCTTTGCAGCGGAAGGATAAAATATAATACACAAAATAAATACATAAACAGTTCATGAATCTATTTACAACAAAATCAGAATTTACATTTTTTTACAAGCAGAATAGACAAATGCTATAATAGTAGTAGATACAATCCTCAATTCCCTCTTCGTCTTCAGAAATAATTGACTTCGCTAAACTGAAATACTCGGTCTGATCCGAGCGTAAAGTAAAACAAAACGCTCGAGTCAGGACTAACATTCTCATGTAAGTAAGTCAACTCAAGTGAAATGTACAGATAACTCAATAAGTGAAATACTTAGGTTTTATATCGGGTATGTATCATTTCAACCCAAAGTGATTTTCTAATTATTAGAACTTGCAGCGTGAGAGCAATAAAATAATAACATAAATAACATAACTGACCAACATACGTGCATAATTAACAATTATATATATATACACACACACACACATGCCTAACTAACATATCACATGTGTCACATATCATAAACAACATAAGTGAATATTTCAAATTCTAACATGTCATACACTAACATAACATATAAATATATAATATGGCATATATACAAGGAGCTTGCAAGGTAATTTACAATAAAATAACATGGCATATGTCACAACAAATTACATAGCAACCATTTACAAATCATGTCAACTTGCATAACATAGGTGGGTCAATTTTTCATGTCCAATATATGTCAAATATGTGTCATTTTATATGTCAAAATGGACATATAAATTAATTTATATCATATGAATTTAACTAAATAAAATTCTAACTAAAACAACATTTCAATAACTTTTCACATGCTATAAATTCACTAACATATATCAGTCATAAGTGATTGCTCACCTTTCGTGGCTACGAGGGTGATGATAAAAATGGAGCAATATGGAGATTCCTAGCAAAGATCCAAATGAAAAGCAAATCCAACAAAGCTTAGACGCGAACACGAATCAATAAACAAGTTTCAACTACTTTCAACTTCCAAACAACCCAAGATCCAAACTATGGACAAACCTGAAACTAGGTCATCTTTAAAAAAATATTCGGACCAGAATATTACTTAATCTGTAAAAGTGACTAAATAGAAAGTTGTTGCAAATTATTTTCTCTCCGCTTTTAAAAAAAGAATTACTCAAAAAGCTTCTGTCTTGAGGAAGTTATGGTCAAAACAAACAGAGGTGTTTTCTGAGTTGAAAATATGAGTTCAAAAATACTTCCAAAAGATTTGAGTTTTTGGCATAGCAAATTAAGGAATTTGAAGAACTGATCTAAAAGAAAGTTGAAGCCACTAGAAAAATAAATGGTTTGATTAAAATAGTCACATAATTTGGTTCTTTCCTAAAGTAGATATGATTGATACAATATGGGGTATTTTCGGCCAAAACTGGACCTGAGAAAGGACTTGAAAATGGAGTTTTTGATATAGAAATATTCGGAATGGGAAGAAGGGTTCAACAACAAAGTTATTTCCGTTGAGGTTATACATGGTTTCAAAAAAAAATTATTTGATTTGGAGTAGTTTAGTGAAATATAGAAACCATGGAAATAAGGGGAAGAAAGAGGGGAAATAGGGAAGGGGAAAAGTAGGGAAGAAGGAGAAGGAAGAGGAGAAGGAAGGTGGGAGGAGATGGCCTTGGAGATGGTGGAGAGGGCGCGGCTATAGGGGAGGAAGGGTTGAAGTAGAGGAGAAAACGAGTTTTGATTTGTGAGGTTTTTGGATTTTTAGATCTAGAGTTCTCTATAGATTTTGAGGAGGAAGAAGAAGTGTGAAGAGAAAGTTTCTCAAGAGAAAAATTATGTACGTAGATGTTATCAGATAAGAAACATAAGGTCGTAGGCTAAGGAATGGTCACGTGACTAACTAGACTCTCTTGGTTAACCAATGCCCATTAGACCAAACAAACCCCATATGTCTTAGCCAAATAAAACACAAATAAACACTACCAATTCATGTTAATTTTTCACAGTAATTCCAATTTTTAAAGCAAGAGGAATTTGATTTTGATGAAACGAAAAATGGAGGGAAGATCAGAATTCAGTCTAGTATCATATAAAAAGAATAAAATTTTAAAATGCAAATTTAAATTTAAATTTTTCAACCAAAAGTCAAACTTTGACTAAGTTTGACCAAAATTTGAAATTTCATAAAAAAATTATTCTATTAAATTTGGTCAAATAAAACACTCAACATCACAAATTCAAATTTTATTTAATTTTTATTTTAATTCAAAATACTGCCATTTTAAAGTTGTTAAAAGTTACGGATCGTTACACTTTATCTTAATTAAAAGATGTAATATCAATTAATGTAATATTAATTTGTTTCCCCTTATCATATTTAAAAGGTTAAATGTCATTAAGTACGCATCCAATTCTTATCCAATTACATTCAAACCTATGTTATCATCCTTATTATTCAATCAACAATACCATATGAATTATATTAACATAAGTATACATTTTATTACCTCAATCTTCTACGATTACCATCTTAATTCATATTTACTACAATATTTAATTAGATTAATTGCAATATTTCACTTATATTAAATTTTGTGACGCCCCACCTCTATACTCACGCTAGCCAAGGACACTACTGGGTAATGCCGTCGACTAGCACGAAGAATAAGGCTGTTGAGGAGCGACCATCTGTGTAATTTCTTTGTGCGAGTACCGATATGTCAGATAATATAACTTACATTTCATTTCAAGAGGAAATTCGAAATATCAAATACAAACTCAAAGCTACCACACAGTGGCTATGAGCACTTCGGAAACAAATATAGAAATAAACATAACACAAATCAGTCACAGACATTCATATCACAAAGGCGGAATCAGATATGAATATATCACATAAAAGTGTACATCAAAGTAGTGGTCATAGAAGATCCACTACATCATAAAAGAATAGATACAAGTGCTAGAAAAAAGAATAATTATACATCAAGGAGTCTCCATCTCAAATGTATAATAACAAAAACTACTAATCTAAAGTAGTTAGCCAAAAGTCAGGTGACGGACCCCGATAAGAAGTCAAGCAGAAGCACCTGAAATATCTCGGTCTGACCCGAGTATTATTTAAGAAGAAAATAATAAACGGATCAATCTAGCTATAAATATTAGATAAAATGAGATAGGATTAGAGATATGCCCAAAAACTTATGATAACAAAAATTCCATACTGTGTCAAGTATACATCAAATAACAACAAAAATCATACAATATCTCATGAATCTCAAAACACCAAAAATAACCACATTTTTTAAATTATTCACCAAAACACAAATATTGATATAGCTTATCAATGCAAACCACGAAAATTGGTGAAACACAAATTCTAGAAATCACAACCAGAAATCCAGAAATCACAAAGGGGGAAGGCCCATCACAAACGGGAGCATGAAAGCTCACCAACACGTGCATCACAAATGGAACGTTGTTCCATGGTCGCTAACCATAGAGCCGGTGCAACGACGCAGTACAATAACGGTACGTCCGAAGAACCGAAACTCAAATAATTCGAAACATCGACGCGGTACAATAACGGTACGTCCAATGAACCGAAACTCAAATGATTCGGAACACCGACTCAGTACAATAACGGTACCTCCAATGAACCGAAAAGCCGGGACATCGATGTAGTACAATAACGGTACATCCGATGAACCAAAATGTCGGGACATCGATGTAGTACAATAACGGTACATCTGATGAACCGAACACCATAAAAGAAAATGGGTCGTTGGCCCATAAAAGAAATGAGACGAAACTCAATAAAACGAGGTACAGTCCCCCACGTGGACAAAGAGACATCGCACATTACTAGTCTAAACCACAAAATGATCATCATAGACCAATAAAAGTGTGAATTACACTAAGCTAGTAAATAAATGAGTTTAGCTTCATGTCCCATAACCACTGGCTTAACTTAAATATTTACGAACAAATTGTAGATTTCCACTCGAAAATTGTCACAAGAGTTCAATCGAACAAGTCCAAGAATTAACCGACGAAGTAAATGCAAGTGTTTCATACCACTTGTTTTACTAAGCCGTTTAATTAGATTTCTCATACGAATGAGGTAAAGGTTTGTATATACTAATAGATTGGAAAACGGTTTTAAAAACAAGCTTTATATTTAAAATAGTGTCGAAATCGTTTTGGTGAAAGAGTTTGAGTATTTACTACTAGTATAGAAACCTTTATATTTTAAAGTGACAAATCACAGAAATGATTGTGGAAACAATCAATCACCAAAATCCACATTCGAAGACGTGAATTGAAACCATAAAAATCGATACCGAATCCATCAAAATGGATGTTGTCAAAAATCCCGAAAAAGAAATTATCAAAGTCAACTAAAGTGATAACAACTAATCGGAGAAAGGGGAATCGGTCAAAAATTGGAAATCCACACAAATTTGCCTAAAATAGGAAAAATAAACATCTCTCAAAATCAGTCGACTGGACTACAGGGTCAGTCGACTGACACAGACCTGGAAACACTCGGTTTCCAGGCTCGGTCGACTGACTCAGTGTGTCAGTCGACTGATACAGACCTGGAAACACTTGGTTTCCAGGCTCAGTCGACTGACTCAGTATGTCAGTCGACTGATGCAGGGGCAGAGAATTTTCTGCCCCCTGGTTCAGTCGACTGACCTCCTGGTTCAGTCGACTGAACCTGCTTCATCGGCAGTTTCAGCCTAGCCCCCTTGTGGGAAAAATCAATAACACGGAACGGAAGCGAACGAGCGAGCAACAACGACTAGGGATTTACGCCAAGCGACAACCCAGCCATGTATGGCCCTCCGAAACACCCCACTAACGTGTTCAAACATCACAGATTGGATTTTTAAAGATTTGACCTGAAATCACCAAAAATTTGAATATTCACCAATTCAATTCAAATCAAAAGCAAATGAGCATAAATAAGTGTTAGGAATTCATACCTAACAACAATGATATCTATAGAAGTAGATGTGAGTTCAGAAACTCACCTTTAAACCCAAAAACACAAGAGAGAAGCTATAGAGCAAGGCAAGAACAATCACTCTTCAATTTTAACCCAAGAAGCTTCAATCTAAGCTCAAAAGAAAAACATTTCCTAAGTTAGGGTTTAGGAAATTTCTGAAATTGAAGAGGAAATGGGATGGAGAAGATGAAGAGGATGCTTACCAAAGCTTCTCTTAGATTTTGGAGCTAGAGCTTGAGTTTGCAAATGAATCTAGGGCTTAGGAATTTCTAATTCCTTTTCTCTTCCCCTATTTTTCTAAAGCTTGAAGTGTTAAGAAATGATAGTGTATGAAGAGGAGAGGGGGTGGAGTTAGGATATAAGATGAGTTGGGTTAGTGGGCTGAAACCCAAACCCAAGCCCAAAGCCCTAAGTGAAAAATAGCAAAATTCACTCAACTCCAAACATATCGATGTTTATACTCAAAAAGGTCGCAAACGCCATTTTGGACTCAATGGGAATGGTCTCGAGTCCTAATTCGACTGTTTGCAAAAAGTAGCTTTTCGGACTTTAATCTGACTAACGATGTTATATTTAAATAAAATATTTAAATATATATAATCGTAAAATATACGGGTTGTTACAAATTTTATCGATTTCCAAACTAATTTACCGATTAGATAACGAAATGATAGTTAGAGCAATTATCATACATTAATGATTCAAACACATTTCCAAGCTTATTGTTTACAAACGAAAGCTACTAGATTTACATACTGGTTAATTTATTTTCATATTCCAATTAATAACATATAATTACAACATTAAATCCAACATTCAATTGCCTTAATTCCATTAATTGCCCATTCAATATTCAAACGGACAAATAAATGAGAAGATAATTAAAATAATTGTTTATAATAATAGTTCATATCCATTATCATATTTTTTACAACCAAGGCTTATAAACTGCTTACAAAAGTGAGTTTACATTCTATATTAACCTATTCTAATCAATTGCATAAAATCTCACCATTAAATACATCATTTAATCTATTTCATTATTTACAATTATAACCAAATTAACCTAAAATTAATTTCAATTGATTGAAATTACGTTAAATAGTTAACAATAGCATTCAACCACATCATTAAATCATATTCAAATTATTTCCTCATCAATAAGTCATAAATTTTGATTTCTTACAATATTAATATCTAAAATCTTATTTAACTAATATATATTTTTTTCAAAAATTATGGGTCGTTACACAAAAATTATGTTCGAAACATAAATATGTCATCCTATGATAGTCTTTTCAAAATCCTTCTGGGAGATTCATACAAGATCCCTTATAAACAATTATTACGTGCAATCTTTCGACTCGCACAACCTGCCAATTCTTTAGGCTAGGATATGTTGAAGTTTCTTATACACCCTTATCTTGTAAAAATTTATAATTCGTTATTCAGATGAAATAATATTAACCTTGTGTAATACCCTTAAGTGCATTGCCTTATAGAAAGAAACTAACTCAACTTCACTCACAATTAATCGTATTTTGTCCAACAAAGTTCGATTACTCAATATCGATGCATCATTATGTATCACATGGAAGAGTAATTTTGAGATTGAATCTTTATTCCTTTTAGGTATGTTTGGAACATTTTCTAATATTCTCACTCATTCGATCAAATCAAATCATTTCTATCCTATGTTATCTTATTTACTTCTATTTTATATCCTATAAGTTTACCATAGACATACTACATGTGTATCAAATACACATGTCCATGTCGGCGATAACTCATCGGTGAATATGACGAAGTACATGGAACTGTTTTGGTATTTATAAAATTATAATCGCATACATCTATATGTATCAATCGAAAGAGTTCATCAACTCTTATGATACTCCCACTAAATGGGTGCATAGCCCTTTGTTGTTTAAGAAATAATTAACAAGTATCCTATGATTCAAAATTATACAATAAAATTATTTCTCAAAACAACGGCTTAGTCTATAATTCCAAAACAACCATAAATAATATTAGATACTTTTGTATTTTCCAATGCATCACTTTTGTTATAAAAAAATTACCACATTATAGTTTTATTTCATAAATAATATTCATAATATTCATATTGAAATATAGCTATGTGTATATTTTTTTAGTCAATACCGATAAATAATGTATGGTAAGTTTTACGAAAACAAATTCCGTACTATGATGAAATTAATAAGTGTTATATGGCATGCTCCTATTATTTCCACTATTACTATAATAGTGTATCAAATTCGAAGGTCCATCATTCACTTAATACAATTTATTCATTTCATACACTGCAACTATTTATAATGGAGAGTTCATTGATCAAATATCTTGAGCTCAAGGAAATAAATCTCATAGAAAAAAAAATTCTATATGAAAATATATTTCAAAATAGAAATCATATTTCTTATTCCAATATTAAGTAATAATTATTATTGCAATTCCCATTTCCAATGTTTCTTTATAAAGCAGAAGTGACTATTCATTCTCTTCATCCTAATTGTACCTTAAATCAATCTATTCCTATACATTCGTTTTCCTTTCAAATAGTCAAACTATTCAAAAGTAAACCATACAACAATATCACAAGATCTTTACAAAAGCGCATTCGATTATCCTTAACATTTAAGGACATCAAATATATGCACTTTACGTAAACCGATCAAAATGACATTTCAACGATCGAGTTCCTATATCTATCTTGTAGTTTTTGGTCTTGTGTTACATTAACACAATATGATCTCTTTTGTAATCAATCGGATTGAATACTCGATCTTGCACTAAGGTCTATTTGGTTTTTCGGATGAACTAATTTCATCGAAATATTGTACATTACAAACTTTGACCGTTCACCATATAACATTTATATGCAATTGTATATGGATCAAATATCCATGGTCTTGTATTGCTTTTAGAGTTTGAAACTCATAGAATGCAATATATGGTCTTGACCAAATAAATGCATAAGTGACCAAACCACGAATGTATTCAGTAGTTGTAAAATCAGGCACTTGCATGGGTGTTGAAACGTTAACATGCAATAGGAATTTAATAGTGGGCATTATATTTCCATTTGTCAACTTTCAATTTAGTTTGTTTATATATGTTAATTAATAAACATTTTATCAAACATATTAAATGCATAAATTTATCATTGTAGATAATTATAACATTATTTAGCATATGTTCTTACAATATTAGAAAGGTTAAATATTACCATTTCATATTTCTAATAAGGCTCCCACTAGTCTTTTATGTTTCTCCAAACTCTAAGATGAAACATAGAAGTCTTTCGACTTCATTGGTGGGTGTTCGGACTCGTTTGTCTTGGTATTCTGAGCTTGAGTTTGCTCAACAAATCATAGCCACACAAACGATGGGTAACTCCTTATCGGTTGTATCACGTATAACTCCTAACCTACTTTTCCTTGTCCTAATCTCATTTCGACCATGAGTTTGCTCAACAAATCGAAAGAGATTATTCACTCGTACCTACCATATCGTGATGGCCTAAGTATAGTATATGTACCTTGAGCTAGCTCGATAAATACATATAGTTATCTTACCTCATCTATTCAATATATTGATAATACTACACATAATATCACCAGCTTGAGTTTGCTTAACAACTAAGTTGTATGCAAGTAATTTATTAATATATATGGTAGAGGACAACATTATATTGAAGATTCATAATCTTCAATATATTATACTAAGTGATATCGACTTATGGAATAATTCATTTCTTATGAAATACCCTCATGATTCAAATGTCAGTCACATCAGAAATCACAGTATACGTACATTTACGTATGTATTTATTCCTTAAGTCTATTTGGGTTTCTTTAATGTTCCACTTTTAGTTTATACATTCATATCATATAAGTTTTGTTGTTAAATAACTTTTATATTTCATATTACTTATATGATAGTCTTATGTATATATTTCATTAATTAAATCTTATTTAATTAATTTTAATTAATTAACTCTTTAATTAATTTTATATTAGTATTCCAATACAACTATTATATTGGACATATCTACTATAACCTTTATAGTGTAACATATATATCTTATATATGTGTATTTTTATTTAATTAATTTACCTTTAATTAATTTATTAATTAAAATTTTTTAATTAAATTATATTAATTTCAAAATTTTATCTTATATACATACATGTATGCTTATGTTATCTTAAACACTTTAAAATAACATAACATATATCAACATATATAATACATGCGTATAAGTATTAATTAATTAACTCATTTAATTAATTTATATTATTAATCTTATTAATAATTTTAAATTTTGAAATTAATATTTACAAGTTTCAAACATTTTGAACTTTTTCATTACATTTTCAAACATTTTGAAAATTTATATTATAACCTTTTATAATAAACATGTTTTATTTTAAATTTAATTTTTAAATTTAAAAAGTCCAAGGCCCAATTCAAATTGGGCCTTTTCTATTAGGGGCAACCTTTAGGCTCACATCACCTTTCAAGTCAGGCAGGTAACCAGGTAGGACATGGTACTTGATTACCCAATTCCAATCCTAGACATCACCTTTCTAGACACCATAATAAGTTCACAAGCTTAATTAGTTAGCCCTGACATGACTAATTTAGACCGCATAGGCTATTGGGCTCTGATACCATTGAAGGAACTGGGCCAGCCTGTAGTGGAAGAAATTGTTTTTTCAAAAAATTTACCATTTTGGATCTTTAATGAGCCTATAAAGTCTAAATGTATATTAGGTCCAATCTAATAAAACATTAAATAAAGTCTTGTTTTATTTAAAGTTGGTTAAAATGAAATTTAAAATTAATTTAGTTTAAATGTATAGTGCATCAAATACACTCAACAATTGTTTATAAGAGTTAATTTAGGGAAGAAAACCATTCATTTCTTTCCCTAAAAATAGGTAATTAATTGAGAATATAATAACCATTATATGAAGAGAGAAACCTTCCATTTTTTCTCTCTCTCTAATTAAATTGATTGGGTCATTAAATGATATTGATTGGCAATTTATTCATGGCATAAAATGTGACTATTTTCCAAATGTACTTTACTATAAACTATGTAAGTGCAACAAATCTGATAACGTGTAGAGATGATATTTCCTACATATGTGTCTTTATTGTCCATAGTATTATTTAAAATACATATACAAAAATATATTTACATTTATATACAATATATATACATATAAATGAGATAAAATTAAGTGTCACTTTTATAACTCCAAAAGGTCAACAAATTTAAACCTAGTTTCAAAACTGAAAATTTTTAAGATTAAAAATTATGATTTTACATAAAAGTCCATCACATAAATTCAATTACAAAAATCATTGTAAATAATGCTTTATACTCAATACATCTTTATGTTAAAATTTATAATTTAGTATATGTTCTAATATAAAGTAACAACTAAAGCCTAACTTTAATTTTAAAAAGAAATACAAGGGTTTATGATATTTTGCAATAAAGTCTAGTTATATTTATAAAGAAAACATTTTTCTTAATACTTTAAAAGGAAGTATGCAAAAACCAAAAGATTGAATTTGAAATATTGAACACAGAACATACATGCAAACATAAATAAATTACATATGTTTTCTATTTGAATCAATAATAGAAATATTTCAGTAATTAAGACTTAGATTTTAATCAAAAGGTTTTTTTAAAATAACAAACTTGAAACAACTACAAAATAGATAGGACAAATCAGACACATATGTATATGTTGCAAAGGTTTCAGATCTAAACAATTAAGCACTATGAAAATTAATTATGGGATCCTATAACGTAGATCTATTAACGACATAAAGAATTGGCAGACAATCAAAATATATCTTAAAACATATTCAAATTAAAATAACATGGTGAACATATGTAATTAATTAAGATGGAACAAAAGGGATCTAACCTATTTGACCAACACAGATGAGATGAAATAAGAGATGGATCTAAATTACATAAACAAGTTGAAAGATGAATATATAAAATTATAATTATCATCTTGAGATGTTGCCAAGAGAATGACCTTGAATGATGAATCAAAAGCTCTTAGATTCCATGAATCAATCTCCGAATTTTGCAAGAATTAAGAGATTAGAACCATCTTTTGTTATTAATTTTATTTGATATTTTATTTTGGAAATTTGGAGGTTCGGAAGCCATGAAAATTCGAAATTCACTGATAGAAGAGTAAGAGCGATGATTATGACAGGAAAATAAATTAATCGTATAAGAAAATAAAGGGAGATGTGTTTTAAAGGAATGGTAGAAACCTTTCCTATTCCTTCCTTAAAACTTTCCCCTATTAATTCCTTTTTAAATGTTAATCAGATCCTCTCTCTCTCTCTTCTATATGCATGGTTAGCCATAGATGGTGCCATATGGACCTTCAAAAATTTCCAAAATCTCATTAGCATCAATCCCATTTAAATGCAATTCAAATATGCATGCGTTTATAACTTTTATATACGCACACCATTAAATGCTAATGTTATTCAAATAAATCAAAATAAAATTTTAATAATTAATATTTCACAAATACTAATTAATTTAATTTATTTAAAGCCCCCTTTTTAGTATTTATCATGTTTAAATCAAATTTAAACACTGTAAAGATATCATATATCAATATGCGCGATCATAACTCATATATATACGCACTTTACTAAATGCTAAGGGCACTCACACAAATTAAATAAAAATTTAGTAATTAATATTTCATAAATATTAATTAATTTAATTAATTTACAACAATTATAAATTAATTAAATCATGTGGTTCATTTAGAGCATTCATCATTTCGGTTGTGCGACTCAATAGTGTAAATTCGGTCAGCGATTAATATCGAACTATTCGAATACTAACATTCACGCGTCACTTAGCAGGTGATGTGACATTTTGGCTGAATTTATCACTTACACATCTTTTAGTAAAATCCAATTTTACTTATTATAAGCATACCTGATAGTGATAATTATTTACACCAATTCTCTTCGTCAAAACTATATCACATTAGGACTTATGGAATTTGATAATGGTCAAAATTCCAATATCGTCCACATTCAACTTTATAGTCCAAACACAAAGTCTTTGGTTCAATAATAACAATTATTATTAACCGAAATTCTTTGGCCAGACACTTTGACTTTGAGTTGACTTCATTTGACCATGATACTAACCTCATATAACTGAGGAGATGAATCCTCTCTTGAATAGTGTTTCACTTCCAATGCTTCCATTCGACCCAACTATAGTTATTCGATGGATGTTGTGCCACGATTTAACTATAATCAAAGTGGATCTTCCAAATTGAAGATCGACAGTATTCTCAAGTCGAGAGAACTGTGTAAATCAGTCACATCGATATTTTCTGTTTGACCTTAGTTATATTAACCAATAGAAAACTATCGAGTGAGTCGTTCCATAGTTATCCAATAACCCTTAGTACGTAACCTCTATGTGCCCCCAGCAGTCATGAGTAATACATTGCCCAACATTTGGAGAGCATTACATACTCTAGTCTCAACGGATACACCGATATCCAGTCTCAATGCATCTTGGCTAGGAACATTTAAAATGGTATATTTGTTTTATCATCGTAAATTACTCACGGTTACAACACTTTGTAACTACTTTCACAAAATATACCATTTATGGATTTTCTATTAAATATACTTTTAAATAAACTAATTAATTAATATAACCACATTATATCAAGTATATAATAGAAAGAAACGCCTTTATTATGAACAAATTTGTTCAACGAGTTAGATATATGTAACAAATCACATAATTGCCCCTAGGGCATCCCCTAACTCTATCATGTCTAACATTGCATTTCTAAGATCATAGTGCATTGATCTCTACAAACATACATATGTTTGGTGGTGAAGGAGGTAAACCCTCTCATGCTTAACACCCTTCTTTGAGATGTACAAGCTCGGAGGTTGTACTTTTATGGAAATCAATAATGTGTTGTTGGAAATGGCAATGTGGCATTTTAAGTGAAAATGTTCTAAGAAAGGTAAACGTTACCTTAAGCCTCACACCCATGGAATTGTGAAACAGGGATTGCTTTAAGGCTAAGTGGATCGCAACCATTAGGGTATGATATCACCTTTCTATATCTATTTATTTCTACTCGTTATGACGTTAGGTTTTAATTATGTGGTGTATGCTATGGGATCCCGAATAGGTCGGTAACGGCCGGGGTGATATCATATTCGGTTCTATCCGCCACCAAATAGGACTGTGGGTAGGCTGGTCTTAATTAGTAGAGGTTTTAAAGATGTTGATCCCCGGTACATTCCTCTAGAATGTACTGTATGGGAGGTAGTCCCTTACCTTGCTATTAATTGGAAATCCAAATCTCTAATGAGGGCCTTCAATTTAGTTGTAAACCTATTATGTCGTCAAATTAAACCAATGTAACAATTTTAGCTATTTGAATATGTTTATTTAAAAAGCTTTCAAATAATGTCATTAAAGATAATATCATTGAATTTTATGTAGAAATAATTTGGTTATCATAAGGTAAAAATCTGTTCCGTGTTTATGTGCAGTGTGGTCTTATGATATACCCTTTTGTTTTCCAAATACTCGTATTTTGAGTTTCTCACACCAGTCTTATGACTGAGCCGGAGTTTATTTTCCTTTTCCCTTAAACTCTGGGTGCCCTAATTTCTTGGGCAGCCAAGTAGTCAGGTAGCTTGGAGCATTTTGGAAGGAGCAATGGAGCATGAAGACTAGAGGGTCCTTTTGCCAATGGTGATCTATTTCAAATTTCCGTTGTATCATGCAGTATGTATTTAGTACCTACCAGCCTCTGTAAGGATAGACAGTTATAACTATCCTTAGCTGGATTAGTACTTATCGTAACTTTGATGAATCACTTGGAGTGGTTGTATGTACTTTCCATATGTGTAATTAATGTGAATGTGAGATTCTGTTGTTATTCTATCGTTATTCCTTTTAAAAAACCATTGAGTATATGCCTCTCTAGCACTTGAGTTTGTGGCACGTGGATATCAAGGATGCATTAGTGTCGATCTTCGAGGGTTGAAAAGGTAGGTCGTCACAATTGGTATTAAAGCTTAGGTTGAGCGAAGCCTTGATGCGGTCGACTTATTAGAGAGGGTTAGTAATACCCTAGAATAAGTTTAGTCAATGAGAGAGCATATTTGTAGTTTCATCCAAATAAACCCCTCTATGTCATGTTATGTTTAATACCCATTCCCTAAGATAATTTCATCTATAATTCAAAAGAAGTTTCCTTAATATATGCAGATAGTAGGAGATGAGTAATAGAAGAGGATGAAGGGGAGGTAGCAACACTACGGCCACCAACGGTTGATCAAATGCTACAGTAATTGAGGAAGCGGTAATTCCTATGCAACCTCAAATTAACATTGCAACTCTTTGCAAGAATTACACTAGCTTAGGAGGGAAACCATTCCAAGGAACCAAGTCTATTGTTGAAGTGCAAGCATGGATCCCCTTATGTGAACGAATATTCAAGGGTTTGAATATGGAGGAAGATCAAAAGAGGTTCTTAGCTTCCTGGCAATTGCAAGAAGGAGCTCTAGCTTGGTGGGAATCCATCACTTTAAATGATTCTGAAGGCAATTTCACATGGACCAGATTTAAAGAAGTATTCGAAGAGCAGTATATGCCTGCAGCCGGAAAATCCTGGCTTTATATAAATTTTATAGACTTGAAACAAGAGGGTATGTTTGTGGAGGAATACTCAAATAAGTTTACGGAGTTATCTCATTACGGGATGGGGCTAATAAACATGCCCTTAAAGAAGAATGAGATGTTTATTTTGGGGTTGAAAGAGCAATATCAAGACTGAATGAATGCACAAATAAATGGAACTTTTATGGACCTATTAGATATGGGTTTCCGATATGAAGTATTAGATAAAAGGAATCTAGTGGTAGTCTAAGGAAATCGCAATAATCAGAACAAGAGAAAGAAGTCGTAGCAGGGAAAGAATGGTGGAGGATCTCAAAAGAACCGTTATAAGGATGTTGTTTATTATAATTGCCAAAAGAAAGGCCATTTTGCAACACACTGTAGGAGTCCCAAGGTGCAGAAGCAGCAGCAAGGAACCCTCTCTCCTATGGTTCAGAAGAGTATTTGTTACAGTTTCCATCAGCCAGGACACTGGAAAAACAAGTGCGCATTAATGAAGAAGGGAGAAAAAATCATGGTTTATGCTATAAAGAATGATCCTTCAACCTCTAAAGATGTGAAGGGAAAGGGAGTCCTAGAAGGTAATTTATGTGTTAATGATATTTCATTTAGAGTATTATTTGATACTAGGGCATCCCATAGTTTTACTACTTAGAAATTGGTTGATAAGTTAGAATTTACCCCAGAAATAGTAGAAACCTCTATCCGTGTATCTAACCCCGTAGGCGGTATGACCAATCTTTGTATGATCTGTGCAAATGTATAAGTTACCTACCAAACCCACCATTTCTTATGTGACCTATATGTCCTTGATTTCATTGGGTTTGATATTTTACTCGGAATGGATTGGCTATCCAAGTATAAAGCTATTCAAGATTGCAACAATCGAATGATTATATTAAAAGCAGCAACCGAAAGGGTGTTAAACCGAATAATATGTGAAGGACCTAGTCCAGTAAGAGACACCTTCATGTATGCATTAGATTCATCTCAAATGAACTTGGAATGAAAATTCATTGTTAGGGAATTTCAAGATGTTTTCGTGGAAGTTAAAAGTTTGCCCCCATATCGAGAAATTAAATTCATTATTGACTTAATCCCTGATGCCAGACCTTTTATTCACCGTATTCGTAGGATGGCTCCAAAAGAAAAGATTGAGTTGGCAAAATAAACCGATGAATTATTAAAAAAAAAGGCTAACTAGACCAAGTCGCTCGAGTTGGAGTGCCGCTGTGGTTTTTGTGTCAAAATCTGATGGCTCCCTTAGATTGTGTGTAGACTACCGAGACCTAAATAAGCAAACGATTAAAAACAAGTATCCTCTATCCCGCATAAACGACTTGTATGATCAATTACATGGCGCTTGGGTATTCTCAAAAATGGGTCTAGCTACCGGATTCCATTAGTTGAGAGTAGCAGAAGATTATATTCCCTTGACTACATTCTGAGGGCCAATTTGTTTCTATGAACGGTTAGTTATGCTATTTAGACTAACCAATGCACCCGCCTATTTCATGGACCTTATGAACAGTGTATTAAGAGACGTACTCAACAAATTCGTGTTGGTCTTTATTGATGATATTCTCATATATTCGAAAACGGAAGAAGAGCATGAAAGGCATTTGGGGATTGTGTTAGAGATATTGGGAAGGAATGTGTTGAAAGAAAAAATTTCAAAATGCCATTTCTGGGAAAAAGATGTAAGATTCCTAGGACATATTGTGTTAGGGGATTGAGTTTCAGTAGACCGAGGAAAATCTCAGTTGTACAAGGTTGGAGAAAACCATCGACTCCGGAGGACATCCGTAGCACCAAAGGATTAGCCGGATATTACCGGAGGTTTATTCATGACTTCTCCAAAATTTCCTCTCACTTAACAAAGCTGACAATGAAGGATGATAAGTGTTAGCACCAAAATTGGTCACTAACCTTATTGAGAAAGTTTATGTAGAGAGATAAATGAAGAAAGTAAATTTAAACAGAGAACAATATGCTAAATTGAATGCAAAGATGAGAACACCAGATTTATAGTGGTTCGGCGTAATTGCCTACGTCCACTTTGAGGTTAATCTTTTATTGCTTTACTTGATAACTGATTACAGATACAATCCGTTCACCAACTACATGAATACAGTTGCTAAGTAAAAAGAGCGAGTCTTGAAAGCGGCAGAGTCTCCCCAGTGTTCTTCCAAAAAAGGTCCTTTTCACAATTCCTCTGCCTCTCTATTTATAGACAAAGGTGGGTTGGACTTCCCTCGTAGGCCTGGCAGCTGAATACTTCGGCCCAGAATGAGTGAGTTCTGTGTGCCGAACCATAGATGCAGAACAAACTGATGCTGAACAGGCTGATGCCGAACAGGGTGATGCCGAACGAAGTGATGCCAAACATACTAATGCCGAACAGACTGATGCCGAACAAAGTGATGTCGAACAGACTGATGCCGAACAGACTGATGCCGAACAGACTGATGCCGAACAGGGTGATGCCGAACGAAGTGATGCCGAACATACTAATGCCGAACAGACTGATGTCGAATAGACTGATGCCGAACGAAGTGATGCCGAACAGACTGATGCCGAATAGACTGATGCCGAACGAAGTGTGGATGCCGAGCAGTATGGAGCGCCGAACGCTCTGCCATGACAAACAATCCACGTATGCCGAACAAAGTGTGGATGCCGAGCAGTATAGAGCGCCGAACGCTCTGTTATGCCGAACAATCCACGTATGCCGAACGCTCTCGAATGCTGAACGATCCATGTATGCCGAACGACCTAAGTACGCTGAACACTCTGCCATGCCGACCACTCTAGAATGCCGAACGATATACAATACCGAACGATTCTCCATGCCGAACAGAACTTTAAGCCGAACAGAACTTTAAGCCGGACAGAATCTAGGCCGAACAGAACTTTAAGCCGAACAGAACTTTAAGCCGGACAGAATCTAGGCCGAACAGAATTTTGGCCGATCAGAATTTAAGGCCGAACAGAATTTTAGCCGATCAGATTTTAAGGCCGAACAAAATTTAAACTGAACCGAACTTTGACCGAACTCTTATTCACCTTGCCTAATCGAACAACAAATACAAGGATAAGGACTTAAGCATACCAGCATATTGAACTAATCTGGACTGATAACTTCTTAGTTTCAATAATCACAAGCCTGAACCTAAACCAATAAAAAAGGATTAAAGCTTTTAACACGCAGTGCCAACTTCCGAGTTCAAAATTGAAAACATTGCAATGCTGGCTTTCGGAGACGGTCAGCGATGACGGACTTCGAAGACGACAGTTCAAAACTCAACTTTATACCATCAATTCTGTGACTTATAATTTCTCAACGTTTACACCTGAATGGTCGCACTAGTTCACACACTACACGGGGGGAATATTCGTATTTTTAAGTCTAACGTCGATTATTTTTTAAGTATAGTTCGAACAGGTACTTTGCTAGATTCAATCATTGTCAGCAATGTCTAGGAAATCTAGCTCCGCCACGATTTCAGACAGACCTGGGCCTTCCTCCCGACGAGAAGTCGCAGATACTTCAAACCCATCAACTTCCCCTGCACATGACTTAGCTTCCGATGCTCTGGAGGCAGCAATTCTCTTGGACAACCCTGTCGATTCACATGCTTCAAAGGTCAATGAAAGCACACTCCGTTGGATATGCTATGTCCACGGGATCCCCTTTGATGATGTGCTAGTTCCATCGGGTCACGATCGTCCCCACTTGCCCCCAGCCGGATACACTGCTTGTAATAAATTCATGTGCTGGGTTGGCAGTGTGCCACCGTTCAACTTGTTTCTTCGGGATGTGCTGCAATATATCGACATTGCCCCATCGCAACTGCACCCGAACGGCCATGCATTCCTCTACGGTACCTGCATTCTCTTCATGAATGTCTTCTCTAGGCTCCCAACTTCGGGCGATATCCGATACATATATTGCATCAAGAAGTGGAAGGATAGCCCATCATTCATGTTTCTCGAGCCGCATAACAAATGCCAAATCTTAACCGGGGCGTGGACCAAGTTCGCCTTATATAAGCAGGAATGGTTTTATGTGTGTTGTCCTCCTGGCTTTGCGAGTAGATGGGTTGAAGGAAGTAAGCCTTTTTCTCGGTCTGTTACTCATGTTTAGTCGTAGCCGTACCTTTTCTAAACTTTACCCATCTTTTCAGGTATTAGCACACGTCCTGACGGCCGCGGATATTCTGATGTCGTCGAAGCCATTCGAGCCCTCCCCACCGAAGAACGGGACATTAGAAATCTCATTTCGAATGAGTCACTTACAAGGCTTGGACTGTTGGGAGAAAGCTGTCGGATAAGCCTTCCTCAAGGCGTCACCATTCCCAGGCCTGGCTCTGGTAAAGGGAAAAAACAAGCTGAGTCTTCAGCGCGCAATGCTCCTGATGCACTAGAAGAGGGAGAAATTAAGGAGACTGAGACGCCCGAAGTACAGGGCGAAAATATTAGTCCATCTCGGGGACCGGCGGTTGAATTTCATGACATAGAAACGTCGTCTTCCCCCTCGAAGGGAGAGAAGAAACTGACACGCAAGCTGAGGAAGAAAACTGTGGGCGGAACTTCTAAAGTCACCCTTATTCCAACGGAAAAAGAAACTTCCTCGGAACACTTAGAAAGTTCTCTGAAGGGCCTGTCGAACCTTACCATTCCTGACGATTTACTCAACAACGGTTTCGATGATCCAGAGGCCCTCAAGCTTCATTCGCCCGCTAGAGGCAGTACGGGAGTTGAAGCCCAAGTCCAGGGAGATAAAACTCCAATTAGTTAAGAAACTAGTCCATCGGGGGGGAAAAACTAGGACACACACGGACATGCGCACTTCACTGTGCACTTCAATCTTAACCGTCACCTTGATCTTTTCTAACTTGTCGTTATTCTCATTCTATGCAGGTGACATGGGACGCTCCCACGGATTCGATCGCCTCCACGGCTCTTCTATATTTCACCATCCTGGCCGGGACTCGGGCTCTGGTAAACGCCGGGACAGGGACGATTACGGAGATCGAGACAACCGTCCCCGAGAGTCGTCTTATCGAAAGAAATCACACTCCCAATCTTCATACTCTCGCGATCCTCCTCCCCAAAGAGAGAAAAGCAAAGAAAAGTCTTCGCTGAAGGGGTCTCAATCCGATGTTTCCCGAGATCAACATTTTGGCTCTTCAAGCACACGGCAATCTCGGGAACATCGTAAGAGAACAGAACTTTCAAAGCCTCCTCCCCTCTCCTGCGGTAGACCCAACAATATCGGAGAAGCTGACCGAGCTTAAAGCTAAATTCCACAAAATCTGCTTTGACGGTCTGAAGTTCCTCCCAGCTATTCACCACATTCCGAGGCATGTCAAGCGGAGTGCCATCGCCTGCAACAACGACGTCTATGTTCAACATGACGCGTTTGTTCATTTAGTCGAAAAAGTCTCGGAAATATCCGTTGAGCGCCAACAGGAAATTGACCGCTTGAAGCTTGAAGCTAACTTCAATAAAGACATCATCAAAAATCAAGATGAAGAGCTCGCTTCGCGTAAGTCCAAGCTCGAGGCAGCAAAACAAAGTGCAAAAGACACTGCCGAGGCCGTCACTCGTCTGGAGATGGCCCATAAAAAGGAACTTGACGAAGCGGTCCAGCGTAGTGGGGCCCTGGCTTTATAAAAAGATTCTATCCGGAAAGAAAGGGATGCACTCGCTCTGCAAGTCAAAGAGTTGAAAGTGCTATTCTCTCAGGAGAAAGAAGAGAAAATAGCCGCTCAAGAAGAGTCCCAATGATATTGTAACGAAATTGTTGCTGCATGGCTCTTAAAAGCAAAGCTCGATGATGAGCTTTCTAAGGTTGAGACGATGAAGGATGAAGCCCGTGAGGAGGGCAAGAGAATAGCTTCCGAGGAGATCGACTCCCGTCTTGAAGCTGCTGTAGAGGCTGGCAGAGAAGAGGTCAAGTGTCTGTTTGACCCACTGATTGCCGAATACAGCGCCCGCGTCCTCATGCACCGGGACTTGACTTTCTTAGGCGAGGGCTACCTTGAATCTTTGGCCGAAGCTTGGGAGACTCTAATAAAGATTAGAAAGGTGGAGTCGGGCACCGAGGAGGTCGACGAGGAGGCTTTGGTGAAAGAGTTTCTCAGGGGGAATGAGCCATCGGACTTGTCTGCAGCTATGGCTCTCTTTGGTAAAGGCTCCCCTCCGTCAAAAGAGAAAGATGACAAAGCTAGTCCATCTGGAACCGAGGCTGCAGCTCCTCCTTCTACTCAATCGGCTGATCGGCTAGCACTTGACCCATTCGAGCAGCATGCCGGCTATGATCCGGAAGACCCAGATCTTGGCATTCACGTGCTATCTCCCATTCTGGAGGGTGAAACTCCGCGTACAGCTGAAAGCCAGCAAGAAACTGGTATAAAACTCTTCTTCTAGAAGTTGAAAGACCTGTTGCTTTCTACGATCGGTTATTGGTTCTAATGTTTGTTCTTTATGTTTTTATGCAGGCCGCTCCGACCCTGAACCGACTCCGAGGAGCGATGACGCCAAGGAGGAGACGGGGAAAATAAGCGATGCTACTCACGCAGGAGTAACTCCCAGTCCTGATGCTCAAGTGATCGGGGCGCTAGATGATGATAAGTTTGACACTTCATCTCCCGTTGAAGGGAGTTATGAAATTGAAATCACGGGCGCCTCAGAACACACTTCGAAGGTGAGTATGAAGGAGCGACTCGCGGAAGAGAAGAAGAAGGTTGAGATCAAGGTCGAGTCTCAAGTACTAGAACTTACCGACCCGCTGAATAGGCCTCTGAAAGTCATTCTTCCCAGCAAATCCAAGCCACTAGATGTTCCTCCTCCCACTCCTGACGCCGCTTCCTTGGCGAGCAAAAAGTCCAAGAGGAAGCGTGAGGGAGAGGAGTCATCTAAGAAAGCAAAGGAGGACAAGAAAAAGAAGCCGAAGAAGTAGCCACTACACTCGTTCAATGAGATTTTGCTTAGGTCATGTAACTACTTTTACCTTTTCGTTTTCGTAGTCTATGTAGATAGATTTTTGACTCCAAATTTTGGAGGAGTGGTTGTATAACCCCATTTTGGATTATTGAATAAAGTTTAGTTTCTTTGTCATTTAAACGATTTCTGCTTTTTGGCTTTCTACATAACTGTGGTCGAAACTCAAGTTCTTATGAGTTACATAAATTCCCAATCCATTCTTACATTGTTCAGACATTCTTTGGAATTGTACATCTCTTGTTTCACATTTCTGGTACTTAGAATACTTTCTAATCCGCGCTCCGGGGACTTAGAGTAATCCGGTCCACATTCAGGGGACTCGGCGATTCAAGTCGTTAATACTCTAGTCCGCGCTCCGAGGACTTAGAGTACTCCGGTCCGCATTCAGGGGACTCGGAGATTTAAGTCGTTCATACTCTAGTCCGCGCTCCGGGGACTTAGAGTACTCCGGTTCGCATTCAGGGGACTCAGAGATTCAGGTCGTTTATACTCTAGTCTGCGCTCCGGGGACTTAGAGTACTCCGGTCCGCATTCAGGGGACTTGAAGATTCAAGTCGTTCATACTCTAGTCCGCGCTCCGGGGACTTAGAGTACTCCGATCCGCATTCAGGGGACTCGAAGATTCAGGTCGTTTATACTCTAGTCCGCGCTCCAGGGACTTAGAGTACTCCGGTCTGCATTCAGGGGACTCGGAGATTCAGGTCGTTTATACTCTAGTCCGCGCTCCGGGGACTTAGAGTACTCCGGTCCGCATTCAGGGGACTCGGAGATTCAGGTCGTTTATACTCTAGTCCGCGCTCCGGGGACTTAGAGTACTCCGGTCCGCATTCAGGGGACTCGGAGATTCAAGTCGTTTATACTCTAGTCTGCGCTCCAGGGACTTAGAGTACTCCGGTCCGCATTCAAGGGACTCGGAGATTCAAGTCGTTTATACGAGTTCGTACGTCAGGTAGAATAATGCAACTTCAGTTGTTTGTCACCGGACTATAAGGTTCAGAAACATCAATAATTCATAGAAAGGATGGCTTCAAGCCTTTATTAATGAAAACAAACTAAACCTTCGGATTACATGCTAAAAATGAAACTAAGAATCAATAGAATATAAACATACGGGAAACAATTGCACCTAAAACAGAAAAGAAACATGCTAAATATAATAACGTCGTAAATGTTCACTGTTCCACGCTCGGGGGAGTGTCATGCCATCAACGGTCGCTAGCTTGAAAGTTCCCTCTCCAAGCTTCCGTTCAACGACATACGTACCTTCCCAGTTGGGATTCATACATGATGGTACTGGGAAAACCCGTTTCAAAATGAGATCTCCCACATCAAAGATTCTTGGGCGGACTTTGTCGTCGTAGTATCGCTTGACTCGATGCCTATATGTTGCCGCCCTTAATTCGGCCTCTTCACGTTTTTCATTGATGCAGTCCAGTGATTCCAACAAGAGATCCTGATTCCTCTTAGGATCATAATATGTCACTCGATGCGATGGAACTTCAAGCACCACGGGTATAACAGCTTCCGAGCCGTATGCCAATGCGAATGGAGTGTAGCCAGTCGCGGACTTGTGGGTAGTTCTATAAGCCCATAGCGTTGTTGGGAGTTCATCTACCCACTTGCCTCCAGCCTTTTCCAAACGCTTCTTCAATATGGACTTGATTATTTTGTTCACGGCCTTGACTTGTCCGTTAGCTTTCGGATGAGCAACGGCGGCGAACTTTTTCTCAACGCCGTACTTTAAACAGAAATCTTTGAATTCTCTGCTTTCAAACCGAGTTCCGTTGTCTGTAATGATGGTTCGTGGGAGGCCAAAGCGGCATATAATATTTCGTATAACGAAATTAATGACCTTCTTGGAGGTGATTGTGGCTAAAGGCTCTGCCTCGGCCCATTTTGTGAAATAGTCGACCGCAACTATCGCGTATTTTGCACCACCTTTGGATATAGGTAAAGAACCGATTATGTCGATTCCCCAGATTGCAAACGGGCAGAGACTTACCATTTGTGTGAGTTCCATTGGTGGAGCTCTCGGGATTTTCGCATATCTTTGACACTTGTCACATTTTCTTGCGTAATCTGCAGCATCCCGATTTACAGTTGGCCAGTAGTATCCGTAGCGAAAGATCTTTTTTGCTAGTGTCTGCCCCCAGTATGGTCGCCACATTCTCCTTCGTGAACCTCCTCCAAGACCCGCTTTGCCTCATCGCGAGCAATGCACCGTAGTAAAGGGACCGAGAACCCTTTCCGATACATTACTCCTCCCTGCATCACATATCGCGCTGCTTTGCGAATGACCTGTTGTCTTTCGCTTCTTCTTTCGGGCAAAATCCCGTTTAGCAAGTATTGTTTGAATGGTATCATCCATGACTCCTCCTCGATTTCTGTTTCCAACGCAAAATCGACTTCCATCACATCTATGCTTGGAGCGTGTAAGGTTTCGACGGGAACTAATCCCATTTACTGCGCATCGCCAGTGCTTGCGAATTTGGCCAACGAGTCGGCTTCCTTGTTCTGTTCACGTGGGACATGCGAAATGTCATAATGTTCGAAGTTCTCCAATAGTTCCTGAACCATAGCAAGGTATGGAGCAAGCTTTTGTCCCCTTGCTTGGTAGTCTCCTCGCACTTGGTATACCACCAGCTACGAGTCACAAAAGATTTCAACTGATTTTACCCCGAGTTCTTCAACGAGCTTTAAGCCAGTAATCAATGCTTCATATTCTGCTTCGTTATTCGTAGCCGGGAAATTTAGCTTCAAAGCATAACAAATTGATAGATTTTCTGGAGTCACAAGGACTACACCAGCCCCGGAGCAACGGTCGTTTGATGCCCCATCGGTATACAATTTCCATTGAATGGGAGGAATGATACTGTGACCATCTGGTTCGTCTGGCACAGTAAACTCAGCGATGAAATCTGCTAATGCTTGCCCCTGTATGGCTCTTCGTGGCAGGTAGGTAATATCGAACTGACTCAATTCGATATTCCATTTTAACATCCTTCCAGAAGTTTCTGGTCATTGGAGTACCTGTCGCAAGGGCTGATCGCTATAAACACTGACTGAGTGTGCTTGAAAGTACGGACGCAGCTTGCGTGATGCAATCACCAAGCAATAGGCCAATTTCTCAATTTTAGGGTAATTCCTCTCTGCCCCCGTCAAACGTTTACTAACGTAATACACCGGTTTTTGAACCCGGTCTTCCTCGCGGACCAAAGTCACACTTATAGCATGCGAGGATACGGCCAAGTATACATACAGCATCTCGTGGTCTACTGGTTTTGACAGCACTGGAGGACTCTCCAAATGCCTCACCAGATCTCGGAACGCTTCCTCACAGCTGGATGTCCATTTAAAATTCCTCTTTCCTTTCTTTATCACATCGAAGAAGGGAATGCACTTGTCTGTGGCTCTGGATATAAATCGACTCAGCGCGACCACCTTTCCATTCAAGCTTTGTACCTGTTTTATAGTTCTGGGCGCTTGCACATCTCGTATAGCTTGAATCTTTTCCGGGTTAGCTTCAATTCCCCTGGCATTAACAATGAATCCCAAAAACTTCCCCGATGCAACGCCGAAGGAACACTTCAGAGGTTTGATCTTCATCCCATAATATCTGAATATACCGAACATCTCCTAAGTCTCGAATGTGGTCGTTTGACTGTCGTGACTTCACGAGCATGTCATCCACATAGACTTCCATCATTCTACCAATCTGGTCTTTGAACATTCGATTCACCAAACGCTGATAGGTTGCTCCCGCGTTTTTCAATCCAAAAGGCATTACTACATAGCAATATAGCCCAATGTTTGTGACGAAACTGGTGTGTTCCTGGTCCGGAATATGCATCGGGATCTGATTGTATCCCGAGTACGCATCCATGAATGACAACAATTCGTGTTCTGCAGTGGATTCAACCAACTGATCAATCCTAGGTAATGGGAAACTATCCTTGGGGCATGCCTTGTTCAAATCGGAATAATCTACGCAAGTTCTCCATTTCCCATTCGCCTTTTTCACCAGCACGGGGTTCGATACCCATTCAGGGTAGAGGGCGTCGTGAACGAACCCATTGGCTTTGAGTTTGTCCACCTCCTCTCTGAGAGCAGCGGACCTCTCCGGGTCCATTCCTCTCCTCTTTTGTTTAACTGGGACGTACTTCGGGTTTATGTTCAACATATGACTCATAATAGCAGGATAAATCCCACACATGTCAGAATGTGTCCAAGCAAAAACATCGAGATTCGCTCGGAGGAAATCACTAAGGCCTTCAGTCATTGCGGGGCTGAGCTGTGATCCGATCTTCGGTACTCGCGATGGGTCGTCTCGACTGACTGAAATGTCAATCATCAGTTCAGTCGGTGCTGCTTTTTCTTCCATGGGTTCCTCATCGTCGTCTCTCGGATCTATGTCTCTGTAGATCCGAGAATTTTGCCCGAGCCAGGGCTCGGGCATTATTTGTCAATTGTCGGTATTCTGGATGCGGAAGGAATTGTCCACAACCTTTCCTTTCTCTCTCCGCTGAGCCTCTTGGAGCTCAACCACATAACATGCACGACCGGTCGCCTAGTCGCCATGAACAACACCTACTCTTTTGTCAGTCGGAAACTTCAAAGTCAAACACCACGGGGCTAATGCTGCCCTAAACTCAGCCAGGGACGGTCGGCCCAAAAACACATTGTATGGAGAATCCACATCCAAAACTACGAAAGGTAGGATCTGCACCCTCCTATGCTCACCTTGTCCCAGTTCAACTGGCAACTCAACATATCCCACTGCATCGGTCGCTGCACCATTAAAGCCATGTATACGAGCTTTAGATGGCTTTAAATCCTTCATCTCCATCTTCATCTGATCATAAGCCTTTTTGAAGATGATATTGACAGAACTTCCACAATCAATCAAAATTCTTTTCACAAAAGCTGGTCCGATTGTCGCAGATATGACCATCAGGTCAATGGTAGGAGCCTCCACCTGGTCAGCATCTCTGCTCCTGAATACTATATCGTCTGTCATCATGCGTAGCTGTTTGGCGGGGGTCCCATCCTCCACGTTTGAACAACACTCGAAGTCTGCATGTCTCAAGGAATTAGCATACTGTTCCATCTCTTGCCAGTTCTTATCCGCAGGGTGAGGTCCGCCGATGATCGTGTTGATGATTAGTCTACCCACGGTCCGAGCAGGCTCCTCGGGATGACGTGGAGCTGGTGCACGACCGGGATTGGACGTTCCCTGTCCACCTTCTTGCGGATTCTTCACAAACTCTTGTAACTTTTTCTGTCTAATCAACTTTTCTGTGGCATCATGTAGGTGTTTGCACTCTTCAGTATTATGCCCATAAGTTTCATGGAAGTGGTAGTATTTCCCAGACCGCTTTTGTTCCTCGGTTGACTCCTTTGGGCGCGGCTTTCTGTACTGAAAGGTATTGCAGGTCGATAGGTAAATGTTCTCAAGAGATGCATTCAGCGGGGTGTACTCGTTGTAGGTTGGAATCCTCGTCTTCCATTTCCCCGCTTCTCTCTTCTTCCCTTGATTTCTTCCTCCGGATTCCTTAGATTGCCCGGGCTTATTCTGGACATTGACTTGAACTTTCCCCGAGTTATCTCCGGACTGCTTCACAGCAATGTTGCTTTTCACGGACTCCTGAACAACCCCCGGTGCCTTATCTCGCCTTATCCACCTGGCTTCCTCTCTTCTTATGAACTGATGTGCCTTTGAGTAAAAACGCTCTAGTGTAGTTGGAGGCTTTCCTGCCAACCAATCTCCAAACTCTGAATCCGGATCCACGCCTCGCATCACAGCCATAAGAATTGCATGATCATTGGGATTACTGACTTCAGTAGTCGCAACATGGAATCTCTGTAAATACTCCTTCAATGACTCCCCAAGAGCTTGGATTACACTTGATAGAGACATCACGTCCTTCGGACGAGTAGTATGTATCCTGAACTGTTCTATAAATTTCTTCGCCAACTCCTCGAAACTGGATACGGACCGCGGAGGAAGTCGGGTGAACAACATGGTAGCGATCCCAAATAGAGTTATCGGAAAGCACCTGCACTTGGTTGCATCATTCGCTCTAGCTGAATCCATCATCCATTCGTACCTCATTACATGTTGCCTGGGATAAGTCTTTCCTTCATAAGCCGGGATAGTTGGCATGCTGAACTTCCTAAGGTACTCCGCCTGTAGAACAATGTCTGTGAACGGAGTATGACTTCTGGACACTCCCCAATCGTCGTTTGATAAGCCTTGATTCTCTTTCATCAACTGTCTTATCATGGCTGTCAGGTCTGGGTTTTGTATGGAAGGTGGAAGGTTGGAGTCTGTCCTACGGGATTGATCAGGCTGATGCCTCCTCTGATGGCGGTCTGCCAAACGTGCATCTTGAGGTTCGATATCATTAGCATCTTGATGAGCCGGGCGTCCAGCCTCCACCTGCACTCCAGCTCCTAAGTTTCCAGTTCCTGCTTGGTCACGGTCTCCGAGGTGTAAATGGTCCCCAACTGTTTGGACAGCAGCACCTGCCTGCGTAGTTTCAGTCTTGCGGCGTCTACGCCTGGGAGGTTCATCGATCGAAGTTGAGCTGTCAGATGAAGAATAAGGAGCTGGATTGCCCCGAGCATTCTGATGCTGTTGTTGAGTGAGTTGTGCCATGAGGTTGGCGTTGGCTTGCATCTGCTCTCCAAGTTGTCTCCTGCTTTCCCTGAGCTCTCTCATCAAGTCGTTGAACTCTATTCTGGTGACAACTGGCATCTGGTCTTGGGCGGTAGTCCCTGCACCTAGATTTGCTTGCTAATTGCTAGGCCCTGCTTGTTGTACGCTAGTAGTATCATGGGCGTCCGCATTATGAGAGGTTGATCTGGTACGTGGTCTTGCCATTGTAGAGTTATTGGTATGAACTCTGAGTAGAATCAATGGACATCCTACAAATGACTCGGATCTTCTTCAGGGGATTTATCCAATCCAGTAGCTTCAAAGCAGATCCTTAAGGTCTGAGAATTCGACTCTCAGTGGAAGCACCAAAGTGTTAGCACCAAAATTGGTCACTAACCTCGTTGAGAAAGTTTATGTAGAGAGATAAATGAAGAAAGTAAATTTAAACAGAGAACAATATGCTAAATTGAATGCAAAGATGAGAACACCAGATTTATAGTGGTTCGGTGTAATTGCCTACGTCCACTTTGAGGTTAATCTTTTATTGCTTTACTTGATAACTGATTACAGATACAATCCATTCACCAACTACTTGAATACAGTTGCTAAGTAAAAAGAGCGAGTCTTGAAAGCGGCAGAGTCTCCCCAGTATTCTTCCAAAAAAGGTCCTTTTCACTGTGCCCCTGCCTCTCTATTTATAGACAAAGGTGGGTTGGACTTCCCTGGTGGGCCTGGCAGCTGAATACTTCGGCCCAGAATGAGTGAGTTCTGTGTGTCGAACCATAGATGCTGAACAAACTGATGCCGAACAGACTGATGCCGAACAGGGTAATGCCGAACAAAGTGATGCCGAACATACTAATGCCGAACAAACTGATGCCGAACAGACTGATGCCTAATAGACTGATGCCGAACAGACTGATGCCGAACAGGGTGATGCCGAACGAAGTGATGCCGAACATACTAATGCCGAACAGACAGATGCCAAATAGACTGATGCCGAACGAAGTGATGCCGAACAGACTGATGCCGAACAGACTGATGCCGAACAGACTGATGCCGAACGAAGTGTGGATGCCGAGCAATATGGAGCGCCGAACGCTCTGCCATGCCGAATGATCCACGTATGCCGAACGAAGTGTAAAGGCCGAGCAGTATGGAGCGCCGAATGCTCTGTCATGCCGAACGATCCACGTATGTCGAACGCTCTCGAATGCCGAATGGTCCATGTATGCCGAACGACCTAGGTACGCCGAACGCTCTGCCATGCCGACCACTCTAGAATGTCGAACGATATACAATACCGAACGATTCTCCATGCCGAACGATATATAAGTGCCGAGTGCCTAGTTGCCTGGTCAAAACTTCAGGTAACAATAAGTTTGAATGGACGTAGAAATGTGAAGAAGCATTTCAGGAACTCAAGAAGAGGTTATGTAACGACCCAGTTTTTCAATCGCTTGAATTTGAAATATTTAATTGAATTTAAATATTGAAAAATGAATATTATAAGTTAAATCAGTTAATTAATTGAATTTGGAAACTAATATGAATCAAAATGATTTCTAAAGTTGATTTAAATTCTATTTGAGCTAGAATAAAGTTAGTAAACTTTTAAAGTTGAATTAAAAGTTAATTTAAAGAAATTGGAAATTTTAATATTTAACAAACGTGTAAAAATAGTCATTTTTGACACTATCTCGGATTCCGACAAAACCGGTTTCATTGGATCCGTAACAGTGAGTTATTATAAGATTTCAAATTTCGTATCAATCGGACTTACGGTATGGTCGTGCGAAGCTGAAACGCATAGAAATTTATTTAAGTAATTTTAATTAAAATAATTTGATTCAAAAATCTATCTTCCAAATACGATGGAACCAGCCTCCGATACATATTCCATTGTGTTTGGAATAGGAGTAAAACCTTATGAACGCCGGGTGGTACGCTTCATTTGAAGTTTGGAAAATTTTTGGATGAATAGTGTCGTTTGGTTGTCTATATAAGGACCTTCATTTGTCCCAAACCTTAGAAACTAAACCCTAGCCACCACCTAAATTTCGATGGCCAAAAATCACCAATCTTCTCCCTCGATTTTCTCTCAATCCATAAGCAATCAAGCAAAACTCTCAACAACAATATCGTAGAGCTCGTCGAGTACTACAAATCCAACGGTTGTGATGTGCTAATTCGTCGCGTAGAGGCTAGAAATCGGTCATGTTTATCGTGCGTTCGAGCACATTTTACGAGGCCATGGATGCACCGAGTTGGATGGGGTCACGGCCGAAGGTGGAGCTTGGGTAGGCGCACGCGTTGAGGGGTTTGGATCGTGTTCTAGTGCAACGTGGAGGGAGCGGCGATCATGGATTTTTGTACGATGATGGGTTCGCACGCAAAAAAGAAAGAAAGGCACGCGGCCTGTAGGTTGAGGGAAGAGAAGGAAAGTAAGGATTAAGTTTTTTAATTTAAATTATTTTAGTTAATTATATTATTAATTATCGAATGTTTAAAAATGCGTAACTTTTTCATACGAGGTCGAAATCAGACGAAACAAGTTGTGTTGGGTTCGTAACGAAGAATACTACGCGATGGAGCTGGATTGGGATTTATTTAAGCTAGTGAAAATTTTGGTTAAATTTGAACGCTTGTTCGTTTTTAATCGAAATAAACGCTACAAGGGGGGCTGCAAACAAAGTGAGTAAAACTCACTCTTTCTGACCTGCTTATATTTTTATATAAGTGGAAATATTTTTATTATGCTATTTTGATGATTGTTGGATGTTATATATAGATATATGTATATATATTGGATGTTTGGATGTTATGCTATAGTAGTTAGTAGTTGGATATATTCCTACCGATTAGAGCAGATGAGACCATATACGTTCACGTGTATGAGCGGATGACCCTTTGTACGCGTGTCTGCCTCGAAGTAGACATTGTACATATTCTCATATGCATATTTGTTGCAGGTGACAAGTTGGAGGGATCCAACAGGATTTCTCACTATGGTTGATGTTTATTTACATATATTGTTATATATGTTGTATTATGTGATATTTGATGTGATGGATGCCATGATTACTATTATTTATGCGAATCCCCTTATTTAGTACTTTTGCAGCATTGGGCCATATTTTTGGAATTTAAAATATAGAAATGATGATTTCAATTTAAAAACGATTTTAGAGTTATTTTGAAAATATATATGTTTTAAGATTTTTTGAATGATTAAAGAAATGAATTTATTTTAAATAAATAAAAAGTTATAATTTTTATGTTATAAAAAATATGTTTTTGTGAAATATACTTAAATATGATTTTTGAAATATGAAGTTAACTATTTTGTAAAATAAGTTAAATTAAGAATTTTGAACTTATTATAAATGGTTTATATATAAGATTTATGAAATTGATATTTTATAAATAAAATTAATGGGATTATAAACGAGTTTTATAAGTGTTGTGAAAGTTTATAAATGAATGTTATTAATAAAGAGATTAAATGAAATAAATTTTATAAACGATGTTTTATAAATATTAGAAATGGAATTGTAATCAAATCTGTATATGGATTTGTAATTAAAATTTAGAAATGAATTTATAATGGACTTTATAAATAATGAGATTACAAAAGAATGAATTTGTAAATAAAGAGATTTATAAGTAAATAAACTTACAATGGGATTTGACGTATAAATGAGATAAATGGAAAATTGGTTAATAATGGAATTTTATAAATGGAAGTTTTATAAAATAGAAATGTGAATTATAAACACTGTTTTATAAATGTGAAATCAATTTAATTTGATAAGCTAAATATGGATTTTTATAAAAGGAAATATATTCACGTTTTTAAAGAGAATAATTCTTTAAATGAATGTTTTGGAAAGTGATATTATAAAATGGAGTTTAAATGGTTTGAAAATAAAATAAATTGTGAATTCACTTATTATTAAAATAAGTATATGGAAACATTTTCCAAATATTGAAATATTGAAATGTTTTGGAATTATATCTTTTTAAAGATAATTTGAAGTAAATGATTTGGAAAAGCGATTTAATTAAAGAAAGATTAATAAATCAGGCCTAGTGACTGTATAAGTGCTAAATTATATTTTTGCCATTTTAGTTTCTCGATTTGATGTGGAAACTAATTAGTCATACACTTAGTACGTAACTAACTGTGTAGGATTGATTATCGTTTGTGTTGAGAATGTTGATTCGTGTAGTGCGGAGTGATTACTCCTATCTATCGAGCTTCCTTCTTGGCCGAAGGATAGCTTGAAAGTTGGAAACGTGATAAGTTTATGAGACTTGGTTTCTGTATGAGGTTGAGAAACGCTTTTGCGTTGTTGGTGCGAAGAGACCGGGATTAGATTTATCTGAAAACCACTTTGGACCAACATATATACGTCGATTGTGCAGGTTGGTCGATGATATTGATATTTAGGATTTTCATAGTGAAGGACTGCTTGTTGATCATTTGGGGTTAAAATCCCAATATACATATTGTAGCAGTAGTCTCTTTGTTATGAAATAGCCATTGCAAGGGCTGTCGTTACTAATCGTATAGGATATGGTAAGAGAGTACCTTCGGTTTGTCCTATTCCTGGACAACTTGTATGGATGAGTGTTTGACATTGCATTTCTAAGATTACGTATATTGGTTTTTATAAACGTACATCCTGTAGTGGCGGAGAAGGCAACTACTCTTAGCTTAACACCCTCCTTGAGACATACGAGCTCAAGGGTTGAATTTTTGTGGAAGGCAATTAGTAGTCAACGGGAATGACAATGTGGCATTCAAAGATGATGATGATGTGATATGTGAAAGGTAATCGATACCTCTTTTAGCCTACTCCTTGGAAAATGATTGAAACAGGGATAGAAGCAGCAAGGCTAAGTGGGTCACTCCTAATTAGGAGATGTCATCACTCTTTTAGATATATTTTTACACGCTATGACGTTGTGTATCTGATTATTGTTGATGTATGCTTGTGGCCACGGATTATAGGTCGGTAACGACCGAAGTGATGACACATTCGGTACCACTACAACAAAAATACCCTATTACAACGCTCTTTTTACAACGGGCATTGGCTGCCCGTTGTAATAGAAGACTATTACAACGGTTCATTCAGGGCCGTTGTAATAGATGCCCTATACAACGCCCTTTTTACAACGGGCGATGATAGCCCGTTGTAATAGAAGGCTATTACAACGGTCCATTCAGGCCCGTTGTAATAGATGCCCTATACAACGCCCTTTTTACCACGGGCGATGATAGCCCGTTGTAATAAAATGCTATTACAACGGTCCTTTCAAGCCCCTTGTAATACATGTCAATTTTACAACGTTCACAAAATGCCCGTTGTAATAGACGACAATTTTACAACGGTCACAAAATATTTAATGTTAAATAATTGCTATTACTATTAATATTTAATATTTAATTTAATAATTAGTAATTAACTATTAGTAATAAATATAAATATTTAATAATTACTATTAGTATTTAATACTTAATTTAATAATTAATAATATTACATAATTAATTATAAAATTAATATTTCATGTTTAAAAATTGATAATTAATAATAATATTTAATGATTAGGAAGTAATATTTATTATTTAGTATTAAAATTTTAATAATTGTATCTAATATTTAAAGAAAATTGAAATTTATAAAAAATTAGAAATATTTATAAAACTTAAAGACAAAATTTTAAAATTTTCTGTAAAAGTTTGAAAATATTCATAATATTTGAAGACAAAGTTTATTGCAAAATGTATTGCAACTTTGTATTGCAACAAAGTATACAATTTTCTTTTAGTCTCCAAACCAAATTTTTTGGCTCCAACTATGAAATTTTGGCTCTAAACAAATTTTATTTTCATCCGTCCCAAATTTTAACTGATGTTCGTTTTTTCATTTATTACCGATCCTTTCCACCTCCCAAACCCTAATTCCCAAATTTTATTTTCATTTTAGGGGAAATAATTTTAAAGGACCAAGTAAAGTAAATAATTGCTCAGAAGGACACGCGCAAAAAAATTTTACCGTAAGGACAAAGCCCAAAGCGCAGATACAAATTAAAACAAAACAAAGAATTCTGCTCGTCTCCTCCTTCTCACTTTCACTCAGAAATCGACGAACTTTGTTATAAAAATAAAATTAAATCAAAACAAATTGATTTCTCGTTCAATTGCTCAGGAGCAAAATCAATTTCCACAGTCTACCCAAAACCAAAATCACTTTCCCAAAACCAAAATTACAATTTTCAATTTCTTTGAGTTTGTGTTTGATGTCGCGGTTGTGGTTGGTGTTTTGCAGGAGGCTGTGAGGAGAAAATTTTGATTAGGTCGCGGTTTGGTCGAGGTTGAGGTCGCGAGTTGTTGGCGATGATTGTGTTGGTCGAGGAAGGTGGATTGGAGTAAGGCCATGGCAGATGAGTTGGGTTTTTTGGCAGTGAAGCCAGAGAAGCAATTTGTTGTATATGCAGAAAGGTTGAGCAACCTACTTGAAAAAAATGATTCATAACAAAATATTGAAAAATATTATCTCTCAATTTCAAAAATAGTTAGTTCAGAAATAAACAGTTACTACAGGAAGAAAATTGATACCTACACAAAAGAAACTGATACCTACAGAAACAAAACTGATACCTACATAAAAGAAACTGATACCTACAAAAACAAAACTGATACCTACATAAAAGAAACTGATACCTACAGAAACAAAACTGACATTTACGAAAACAAAAAAGATAACTACATAATAAAAAATAAAACAAAATATTTAGCAAATATATCTTAAAGTAATAGCTACAAACGCAAAAATTCATACACAAATCGATATTAAGTGTGGTAGTAAAACTGTTAAATATTTTAATTCAAAACATACTATATGCTTGTACCATTAAATTTGATGTTCTCTCAATTTCAAAAACAGTTAGTTCAGAAATAAACAGTTACTACAGGAAGAAAATTGATACCTACATAAAAGAAACTGATACCTACAGAAACAAAACTGATACCCACATAAGAGAAACTGATACCTACAAAAACAAAACTGATACCTACATAAAAGAAAAACTGTTAAATATTTTAATTCAAAACATACTATATGCTTGTACCATTAAATTTGATGTTTCACAATTAAATTTGATGGTTGTAAAGTAATGTAATTCCGTTGAAATTTGTACTTGTGAAGTAATGATGTTCTGTTGCAATTTGATACTTATGAAGTAATGATGTTATGTTCTTAAAACAAAGCTGCTCTTACTTGTAAAAACATACACCAGAACTAATACTGTAAAAACATTTAACTAATACTAAAACTGAATACATCCACTTACAATAAACTGAACACAAATTAATAATAAATTCCATTTATAACAAATTCCATGCTATACTGAATACAAATTAATAACAAAAGGTCCAATTACAATAAACCACCAAAACAAGTCACACATCCACTTATTAATCTGAACAAATTCAAAATGAAAAATCAAATCATATCCTCTTCGAAGCTTGACAATTCCATTTATTATAACCAAGCTGCTTTGCACTCGCCACATCTATTATGCTTGTTCTGAAAATATGAAAATCCTCCTTTAGACTTAGCTGATGGTCTACCTGCGCCACATTATCACCAATGCAAAAAAAAAACAGTAGTAAAAACATGTTCAGTTTAGAACATTAGTTTTTCCATTTCAGAAAAATGATACCCAAGGTATACAAAACTGATACCTAGTTACTGATAATCAAAAAAATTTATACTAAGAAAAAATAAAAATGATACCAGAAAACTGATCCTAAGATATGATACTTTTCCACTCTATCACAAGCTTATATACAACCCAGTCAATGATACTTTTCCAATCATCACAAGCTTATATCTCATACTTCAAATCATACAAAGAGCAATCAATAGACATCCAGTACTAAAAGTGTTATTATTCAACACAAACAGACAAAGAAGACTGTTATCCCCACTGAAAATAAAAAATAAAAAATAAACATTAGTAAAAATATGTTCAATGTAAAACATTAATTATTCAATTTCACAAAACTGATACCTACCGTATACAAAACTGATACCTAGTTCCTGATAATAAACAAAATGATAAAAAGAAAAAAATAAATATGAAACCCAAAAACTGAACATAAAATATGATATTTTTCCACTCTATTACAACTTTATATACAACCCAAATAACTTTGTATCAAAACTTTGAAAAAAAACGAGATCATGGTAGAAATATGAAAAGAAAGAGGTCGACAAACGCGCATGAGAAAAATATAATAGATGAACTATAATTTTCAGAAGAATGAAATTGAAATGACCAAACAAGGTTGATCGATATTTTAATTGCGAGAGTAAATTGGATCGCGACAGAAAAATTTGATCGAAACGAAGAAGAAGAGGAAGAAGCGCGTGAAAGTGAACTGGAAGGAAAATACGTGCGTGTGTCCTTGTAAGAAAATAATTAGCGGGCTCTCCTTGCAGTAAAAAAAGCCTGCGAGGCATTTTATTGGTCCTCCTAATCTCTCCCTCCTCCCTCTCTCTCCTCCCATGGTTTCTTTATTTTAGTTTCATCCCTCCAAATTTTAACTGTAGTTTCTGTATAAATAGTCTGAAATGATTTCCTTGTGCTAACGCAGCTAATAAGTGAGATTAACTTTCATTGTATCTGGGAGGCGAACTTGGCATAACTCGAAAACAACAATTTGTTTGATTAAACGGTGATGAGGGCAGATGTTGTTTTAAAAGGCAACATCTCTTTTGCGGTATCTTGAAGAAAACTTTGATTCCACTCCCATTGTCATTGCCTTAATTTGTTGAAATCATTGGATAAAGAGAATCTCCAGCAAATATTCTCACATTGAGCAGAGCCGGTCTTGATCATGGACCATCTGGCCAGCCACTCTAGGCCCCAATCAAAGGTAGAGTCCAATTTTACTTCAGTTTTAGTATAAATGAAACTATTAGTCCCAAAGCTTCAGTAATCTTTATAATTCATATGGTAGTGATTCTCCGCGATGTCGAGCAATCAATGTAATGAGTCGTGTCATATATTCATGATAGCAATTCATCCTTGCTTCCATCAAGCGATTCTCTGCGAGTTATTTCCTTCCTAATTGAGATTTTCATGGAAAGTGCTGAATCAAACGGTGTAATAACGTGGCAGACCTACTTAATTATCCACATAATCCGCCCTTTTCTAGCGATCCTCTTCGTCCTGTCGCTAATCATCTTCAGTAAATATCCCATCAAAGCCCTAAATTTGCCATTTCTACCGGTGCTGTAGGGGTTGACTCTGTTTCTTGATTGATTTTGCAGGTTGGTTTGTTGCGTGGAAGTCTGTGTTGGTTCATGTGCCTTTGGTTCAAGAAATTTTTGGGCTTAAGAAGAAGGTTGTGAAACCAAAACCATTGACTAGACATCGACTCACTAAGTTTTATAATCAGTCCCTAAGGTTTGAATTCTTCACTCACTCTTAGCTGCGTAATCCTTTATGTAATTTAAAAGTTCAATTTTCTGTAACCAAAGGTATGAATTTAGTAGATTAGTGGAGATAATCTAATACTATAATAAGAATGATTTCTATGACGAGCCTTTTTAGGACCTCCCAGAGTAGTTTTCTTTTCTCTGTGAAATTAATATTTGATCATACACCATTTTATAACGAATATTTTTGTCTTCTTGAACGGATGTGGGTAGTTAGTTACTACTATCAAAAGCTATTTTGAACATTGCATTTGCACAACCCGGGTCGGTCGGACCACACGTTTCATATGGATTTTTGATTGAAAAAGAGGTGATTCAAACCACACCACCCAACCTGGGTCGGTCGGACGGACAATGCACGCATGTGTTATGATGAATGGCTCACCTTTGCGCAAAGGGACCAATATGACTTGATATTCCTATATTTAAATAATATTCATAGAAAAATATCCCAAGATGTGAGACTATTCATATAGGAAGCCTCAAAACACTTCTCCAAGTTCTTTTTAACAATTCATTTTTTTCGGCAGTTGCAGATGCAAAAATGTACCATTTAGTTTGTATCACAAATCATTTGATTCAAAGGCCTACTGGTGATTCAAATCCATTCCATGATCACATCTAATAGAAGCATCTTCTGTTGATAAATCCAAAGATCACATAATAGAGACTGTTTGTTTGAGTTTACAATTGCTTCACCCTAGAGCCACAAAAACCTTCATTTTTGTCTAGTAATTTTGGGCAGAGTATAAGAGGAACTTTTAATCATTTGGATCACTTTCAAAATCATATTCTATGTTTGAACCAATTTGAAATTTGTGTAAAAATGTATCAGTGCTATTTAAAACAGCAACCATACATTTTTTTATTTTTTTAATAAGAAAAAGATTTTATACCAACGCTGTTTGGGACCATCCATTACAAAATATCATTTTTTGACCATGTACATGGAAAATGACATGTTTCTGTAAATAATATTGGAAGTAGTACAAATCTTTAATTTGTTAGGTACAATGATTTGAATGGGTGAAATTTCAATATACAAATAATGTTCAAGTTCTTCTTTCTGTGCTCATGTATATTTTCGTATGCAGTGACATGGAACGTGACGTGCACATACTCTCAATTTCTTTCTCAAAAAACTCCAACATGTTGTGTGTCTCTATCTCCTTTCTACAATGATACTATTGTGGACTGCCCAACATGCACATGTGGATGCCAAAACAACATAACTCAGCCTGGAAGTTGCGTTGAGTAAGTTTCTAACCCTTCCATCTATTTCTACTTCATCAGTTATGGTTAATTCTTCCTTCTTCGCACCAATCAGACTTCTTTAATTTGTTTATTGAAACAGGGGAGATTCACCTTATTTAGCATCAGCTGTAAATGGACCAGGCAAGAGCACATTCACTCCATTGGTTCAATGCACGCCTCACATGTGTCCTATAAGAGTGCATTGGCATGTCAAACTCAACTACAAAGAATACTGGAGGGTGAAGGTCACAATATCCAATTTTAACTATCGTATGAACTACACGCAATGGAACTTGGTAGTTTCAGGTGTCTTTTCTACTTGGATTTGTTCCATTGTTTGCAGCATGGTTATATGCGGAGGTGCTGGAATATAGGAGAAAAGCAGCTACTTTTAAAGGGTAAGATGTCAATTTATTGGGGTTCTACGCTAGTTTAAATGTAGGACTGGTAATCTCATGCTGGAATGTAGTACCATTGTGTTATAAACTGTTTATTTTGTAATGAAACTTCGTGGTTTCAGTGTACAAAATGATATTATGCAATTCATTTGAACATCCATATAAAGAAATGCATTGGATAGTTATTAGAGAGATAACTTGGTTTGTTTTGTATATCTTAAACATTGTAGGTGCAAATTATGAGTATCTATTGTTGAACCAGTTGATTGTATATAATAATGAACTACATAAATAATCGAAAATAGATGATCAACACATATTAGGCTCTGATGTTTAGCGATGCAATTAACGTCTTAATTCCCATATTTGATATCTGGCAAAAAAATAACCACACACTTTCCCTCGTTAACTCCGATTTTAGTTATAATATATGTTGTTATATTTGTTTCCGGTTTCAAATGACTTTCTAACTCTTAAAATTGATGGTTGTATATACAAGTGACCCTGGGCTACATGTCCACTGTAATTTTGATAACCTTGGTATACACTTTATCCAGTTTGGCTTTATTTTAGTGTTTTACAAAGAATTAATGCTTACTTGACATCTAGTTTGCGTAATAGTAGTGGCTATAATTTATGGTTCCTTCCATGTGTTTAATATGCATATATTCTGGCAACTTCTGCAGTTGAGAGTTTTTACATGTTTGTTGAGAGTGCATAAAAGCTGTAGAGCATTCATATAAAGATTGTCACTAATGTGTGTACGTGTTAACATTGAATACAAAATACCTTTTAGCAGTGGTCGAAGTTCAGATATCAATTTGGTTGACTTGGAAAATGCCCCAAAGAGGAAGATGATTGTAACGATCCGTAAATTTCGATAATTAAAAATGTTAATATAATAAGGTTTCATGGTTTAATGTTGGAAGAATTAAAAAAATTTGTAATTTATTTATGATAATAATAACTGGAATGAATTGCAACAATAATTATCCAAGTAATTATTAATAAATTGAATGGAGTTCCAATCCATTTGAAATGACTTAAATGTTATAACTTGGTTGTAAAGGGAATATAAGGAAAACAATTGTAAATATTGCGTTAACTAATAAAATAATATATAGTCCATGGTAATGGAATCTAATTTGTATTTTATAGGTAATTGTGACACTTGTTGTAAATAATAAACTTATAATTGTGAGTAAAAGTAAATGGTGATAATTATAAGTTACTAATTTATTTAGTCGGTCGAATTGAATTTGGAAACCAATTGCAAATGAAATGAAATTGTATATATTAACTAGGTGTATAATCAATAATTGAAGTTGAATAATAATTGCGAATTATTTAGGTAGAAATGCAAATTTTAATAGATTGGTTTCGAAGATTTGAATAGTAATAAGTATTGAAAAACAAATGCTACTTAGTGAATGCCTTTGCAATCAATAGTTGGATAGGATAATAAATGTTGAATTCATTGGGTATAATAGAGTAATTGATTGATAAGTAAAATCTATTAAAAATCAAATAATTGAATATTGAACAGGTAAATTGTTTAAAGTAAATATTTAAAACTTATTGAATAATTGAATAATTGTAAAATGGAGATAGTGTTCTAAGATGTGAATTGGTTTTAAAAGCTGAATCTTATAAGTTCAATTTCAAATATTTCAAAGGATAATGGATTGTTGGATAATCAAAATTGTTAAATTTAATATTTGGAATTTATTGAATAATTGAATAGCGGAAATTGAATAACTAATTTATGAAAATGGTTGTTCTATAATTTGAATTTGTTTCAAAAGATAATTTTATAAGTTCGCTTTTAATATTTCAAAGAATAGTGATTTAAGAATAAGCAAATTTGTTTAAATTTATTATTACAAATGTTAGAATAATTAAATTCCGAATTTGATATGATTAATTGATATTGAAATTTAATATATGAAAATAGAGTGAATAACTGAAATTTGAGTTAATATGATTCAAATTGGTTTCCTAAGTGAATATAAGTTATATTTGGATTATAGTAGAGTTAACAAGATTTTTAAATTGGAATTTTAAGAAATTCTGTAAATTTTGAAAAGTCGTCGATTTAATCGACGAGCAAAAATAGCATTCCGAGGCGCGGTCTCGGAATTCGACGAAACTAGTTTCATTGGATCCGTAATAGTATGTTATTATCGGATTTCAAATTTCGTAGCAATGGGAGTTGCCATTTGACCGTGGCAGCTGAAAACGTTTAGAAATTCATTTAATCAGTTTAATTTAAAATCAATCGTTTATTTCCATAACTCACACAGACGATCGAATTAGCCTCCGAAACATGTTCCATTGTGTTCGGGAGGCGGGTAAAACCTTACGAACGCCTGGCGACACGCATCGTTTGGAGTTCGTGTGAAAAAGTCGATAAATAATATTAAAATAATTTGTATGTGTATATATACGCGTATCCTCAGTAAACCCTAGCTAATTTTCGCAGCCGCCACTGTTTCATATCAATGGCCGAAATCGTCTACTCTTCCTCCTTAAATTTCTCTAAATCCATCAGTTTTTAGATGGAAGCTCCAACTGTGAAGTCGAAGAGCATGTGGAGCTCTTCATTACCAACGGTGGCGATCGATTTTCACAGCCTCGTTTGGTCGCAGTTCACTCGAGAAGCGAGCGAGTTCATTCGCGTTTTTCTATGCTTTGGTTTGACCGAGTTCAGCAAGGCTCGGGGTGGTGGTGCTAGGCGGCCAAGCGCGCGCGGTGAGGGGTTCCGATCAACGTCTGGTGAGGCATGTAGGGAGCAGCGTTTAGGGTTTCGATCGTGCGTTTGGGTTTGGTAGCGTACGATTTTCTCTGGGAAGAAGATACTTGCGGCCTTGATTTGCAGGGGTAAATGAACGACCACGATTTGCTTTTGAAAAAATTTTATTATATAAATTTTATGCAAACTTTTAAAAATTGATATCTCATCCATACGAGGTCGGAATTGGACGAAACCGACGACGCCAAAATCGCAGAGATGAGAGCTTCGCTGCAGTGCAGATCCGGGACTGTTTTGAGCTTGTTAAATTTTTGGTTAAATCGAACATCGTTCGATTTGATTAAAAATCGTAAAATCAAGGTGAGTGTTTTATAACATTCATAACGTACTAAATATCTTTATGGTAGTTAAATTTGATATTATGAAGTGATATGAATTTTATTTGTCGTTGTTTGATAAAATTTAATTGTCATATAGATTGTCATTTGAATTCACCGTTGAAAATTTAATTGACAGTCAAATTGAAATAAAAATTGAATTGCGATTGAATTACCTGACATTGATAACTATGAAATTGCCATGAATTGTATTGTCTATTGGATGATGTATTTCGATAGATGTTATTGGTTGATATTTAAATGTTTGGATGTTTACTTGCTTATATATATACTGCTCTGCATACATATGACACTGTGATTTTGTTTAAGTGATATATATTCATCCCTGACATTTAATTGAAATAACTAATCACTTGGCCATAGGATAGAAAATTATATACGGACACTGGATTGGCTAAATTTATAATTTTTAAAATCGTCGATTTGAAATTTATTTAAACGTTTAGATTTAAAAGTTATAAATAAAATCAATTTATAGAAATCGAATTTATCGCAAAAATTTGAGTTTGGAATGTTGAAATAAATTTTGGTTAAAAGAAATTGTTAAATAATTTAAGTTAAGACTTTGAAATGTAAAAATTGGGATAGGATTGAATTTCGGAAATTTATTTGTTTTAAAGATTGAACATTATTTCGAGCTTTGAGTATTACTAAGTAAGTGATATAAAAATGATATTTTGAAATTGAGCTTGAAATTGAATCATATTTGAAATTTGGAAAACTTGAATATTGATCGATAATTTTGTTAAGTGTTATAAATGGATAGTATTGAAAAATCAAGCTCCAAATCGATATAAATTGAAATTGAATTAATTGAAAGTGAATATAAATTGAATAAATTTGAAGTCAAAGTTGGCGTTGATTGAATCGAAATCGAAATTGAATCGGTAGAAGGGAAATTGAAATTGTTTTGAATTGGGATGTTATAATTGAAATGGTTTGGTTTTGAAGCTGTTTTATTTTGTTTTCCAAATTACTCAGTTATATAAACCATTTTTGAATACTTAAACTATTTTAATCTATTTTAAATCTACTTAACCCAATTTAAATTATTTTAAACTAATTTATCTATTTTAAATCCGTTTTAAATCTTTAAGTATTTTTAACTACTTTAATTATTTAAACTATTTAAAACTATTTTTTTCTAAAATTTCAAGCTGGTCAATAAGGTGAAATGTTTATGTTTAAATCTTGAATTTAAATACGAATTGGGTTAAATGGAGTTGCAACCTAAAATGAAATCCGAAATGATTTGGAAATCGAAATTAGATATTGAGGCGAAAAATGATTTTTTTTGAAACGGAACCTTACATTTTAAATAGATATGATGATATTTGAAACGGATTTGATTTTTGAAGCAAATGTGATATTTTGATATCAATTATGAATCGATTTGAAATGTAAAAGAACCAACGGTGTAATAATACGTAGTTATTAAAGAGACCGGGATCGGATATGGACATACTCTCTGTTGATACCGAACACCACTTTAATAACTATTATACGCGGAGTGTTGATCCAGAATGAAGTGGATGGTTTGGTGAACGCGTTGACTGAAGAAAGAGAACGATAATGGATGACCCCTGACATGACTAAAACAGGAGCCGCGCCGGGCCATTGAGGTTCGCCATCTCTAGCGGACACACTTCTTCGATACCATATCTATTACATTTGTGATTCGATTTGGGTGCACCCCTTGATTTGGGAGTGTTGTTTCGCGGTGTTGAGGTAGTAGCTGCTATGCTCAACATCAGTTCGGATCACGCAACTACTAGTATCCTAGTTGGTATCGCCTCATGTACTTTGTCATACTGATTATCCTATTCGCGACCACTACGTTTTGGTTTGTACCTTTAGTATATGGATTGCCCTCTGGTGACTTCCGGTTTTGGGGAAACTACGGTCTTGTATATGCTCTTGGAAATATAAACTGTGTTAAGGGTGGAATGGGCCATGGTTTAACGCTATTTTGATATTTTACTTTATGATAGACATTATTGTATAATAGCGTATTGTACTACATAGTAGATAGTTTAACGGATCCTTAAGTGATGGAAAATCCCGTAACATCTCTTGAGTTATTGCACGCACGTCGACACTGGATAGGAGATGTCAAACCCCGTAAACATCTCTAACGCCGTTACACTCATCTTTATTTACGATTGATTTAACTTACATAAGGATGTTTTAGTCCTGACTCGAGTGTTTTGTCTTTTCATTACGCTCGGGTCAGTCCTGAGTTTTCAGATTTTGAAGATCTATTCTGGAGGACGAAGACGAAGATTTGGTATACTATTACTATTATTACCTTTGCATCATGCTGTCTGCTGCATTATTTTATTCGTTCTATTGTACATGTATAACTCTGATAAATGATGTATAAATGATAATCAAAAGTATATTAAACAGCTTCATGAACTGTTATTTGATTATTATATTTTATCTTTCCGCTGCGAGATTCTGTGATTGTTTTTTTTTGTTCCTTTTCTCTTCTTTTCTTATTTACCCCATTAACCATCCGCCCTTTAGAATGGTTTGGAATCGGCATGTGTGTTTGATTTGTCGATTTAAACTGTCTTAAAAGGCGGGTCGTTACAATGATCGAGCTTTACTATTAGAGGGTGTTCTTCCAGCATCAGCTCCAAAAGCTCAGAGTTTGTCCACAACTGCAAATATTGTCAAGTATGTTGCTTAATGCATAATTAGTTGATGTCACTTAGATGATTGAAAATGTAGTTTTTACTTATTGTGGATGTCAATGTTGATCTCAGATTCTTCTTAATGGATGACACATTCTTGCTAGAGAATTGATTAACCTTGAGAGCAATGTAAGCAGCTTTTTTTTCCAGAAAGTCTTTAATTTGAAATTCACCATTCTTGCTAGAGAATCGATTAACCTTGAGAGCAATGTAAGCAGCTTTTTTTTCCAGAAAGTCTTTAATTTGAAATTCACCATTCTTGCTAGAGAATCGATTAACCTTGAGAGCAATGTAAGCAGCATTTTTTTCCAGAAAGTCTTTCATTTGAAATTCACCTTATTGTAACCTTATTTGCAGTAATGTTTTATAGATCAGAATTTGGAGCTTATTTGGTCTACTCCTACATATGTGATCGGACAAATTTACTTAGGCAATCAGAAAAGGTGTTTCATTTGCCTGTGGTATAGTATGATTGTACTTAGAACATGATATTTGTAGCGGACTGTTATGTGTTAATGCTTTATGTATTTGGCATGTAAACTTATCTAACTTTTTGGAGTGTTGGAATTCTATGACTCTAGCTTTTAGTCTTTTCGTATGTGATTTTAATAATTTTACAACAATATTTATTATTAGTATAGATGTATTGCATAGATGCTGCTGTCATTTTTTTTAAATTTGCATTTATTTTGCAATGGGCAATGTGCGTTGTTATATGAGCTTCTTATAACGGTCACTACACGTTGTTATATAAGATTTTTACAACGGTCAACACACATTGTTAAATAGGTATTTTACAACGGTCAATACATGTTTTTACAACGTGCTTTGCCCGTTGTAAAATGTGGTGGATCTATTACAACGAGGCCTATTACAACGGGCACATGTCCGTTGCGAAAACCATATTACAACGGGCATTGCCCGTTGTAAAAAGACTATTTTGTTGTAGTGTACTTTCCAGCGAGAGGTAGGCCGGTCTTGTGTTGGTTTAGGCACCCAGTATCTAGACCTTAAGTACATCCCTTTAGAGGTCTACCGAGTTTTGGAAAGGTAGTCTCTTCACCTAGTCATTTGTATGGGATCCAAAATCCACTACGTGCCTGCCATTTTGTTTGTAGAGCCTAGTATTGCTGGAATTTAATAATGGTAACAATTTTAGCTATGTTGATTATTATTTGTATAATAGACACTATTATAATATAGCATGATTTGATATGAAAAGGTTTTGGTTATCGTGTAAAAACCCGTCTGTGTTTATATGTGGATGTGGTCTTACGAGATACCTTTTGTTTTGATAAGGAAAAGTTTTTATAACTTTATAAATTCAGTTGAGATGTGTTTTTTTCAAGCTGGTTTACCAGACTGATCCGGGCGTTCTTCCCTTTCAATGCTCGGGTTAGACCGAGTATATTTATAAGTTTAGATTTGGTGCCTTTGGAGCTTCAGCAGACGAGCTGGAGATCTACATGTCGTATACACGTATCTATTTATTTTTTCGCAGCTTTGTATTGTTGTTGTAAATTATCATCATTTGTGAGGGCATGTTATTATAACTGTCCAAGCTGATGATTACTTATTGTGTACTCTGATATTGATTTATGTATATTACAGTTTCTCTTTGTAAAGGTTATTGAACTATATTATATCTTATTCCGCTGCGATGTGAGATTCTGTATTATTTTGGTTATACTTCTCTCTTCTTCTCTCTTCTTCTTTCTTCTTTCTTTCTTCTCACCCTCTCTTTTCTTTCTCATGATCATCTGCAAATTATATTCGCTTTGGGTCGACATGTGTGGCTTATTGTCGGTTCAGAGGTACGGATTTGTGGGTCGTCACAGGTTAACTACTGCTCACATATTAGCTATTATTGATGAAAGCGGAGGTTTAACCATGTATATTGATGCTTGTATGGAAGGAGTAGGTGCAGTTCTGACGCGGCAGGGAAAGGTCATCGCATGTGCAAGTAGACAACTGAAGATCCATGAAAGGAATTATGCGACACATGACTTGGAGCTATCTGTGGTGTTTGCATTAAAAATATGGAGACATTATTTGCTGGGTAAGAATTCTTTAGGGTTTATTTTAATAAACTTTAATTTAACTTCGAAAATAATATTCATTCTTTAGGTGAAAATTTGGATCTCTTCATGGACCATAAATCTTTGAAATATCTTTTCACTCAGAAGGAATTGAATATGAGTCAACCATGTTGGCTAGAATTCTTCGCATCGTACGACTTGAATATTCTATATACCCAGGAAAAGCCAATGTTGTGGCAGTTGCGCTAAGCAGAAAGCATGCCATTATAGCTCATTTAGTGGTTCGTCCAGCATTACTTTGTCATATAAAGGAGAATCAACTCAAGGATCCAATTATTGCAAGGATAGCCAGGGAAGTAAAGGAGAATGTGATACCAGGAAGATGGATAGGATTCAAAGTGGATAAGCATGGAATTCTAAGAATGAATGGAAGGATATGAGTTCCCAATGTTGATGGGGTTAGATAGGAAACTTTAATCGAATGTCACAATTCTTCACTCGTAATACATTCTGGAGTTATCAAGATGTATAATGATATGAAAAAAGTTTCTGGTGGGGTGATTTAAAGGGAGACATTTCCATCCATATGAGTAGATGCGTAAATTGTCAGCAGATCAAGAGTGATCAGCAAAAGGTTGCCAGACTGCTCCAACCACTCGAGATTCCAAAGTGGAAATGGGACCAAATATCCATTGGTTTCATCAATGGCTTGCCTCGATCAAGGAAAGGGGATGAAGGCGTATGTGTTTATCATCGATAAATTGACTAAAAGCACATTCTTCATCCCAGTAAAGCCCACAAGAACGGCCTCAAGCTTAGCTGAGATATATATGAGGGAGATTTTTCGACTACATAGAGTTCCAACCAGCATCATAAGCGATCGAGACCCAATCTTTACCATCAGTTCTGTTACAGATAGCTTTGGGAATGAAGCTGGATATAAGAACTGCATATCATCACCAGATTGATGGGAAAATTGAAAGAGTAAATAGAGTATTGGAGGATCTTTTAAGAGCATGTGTATTAGACTTTGGAGGTTCATGGAAAAGCCACCTTCATTTAGTAGAGTTCTCTTATAATAACAACTATCAAGTTAGTATTGATGTGGCACCTTATGAAGCCTTGTATGGTCGCCCGTGTAGATTCTCAACATATTGGATAAAAATCGGAGACACCTGGTCCTTATATGATCCGAGAAGTTTCAAAGAAAGTGGACATGATCATAAAGAAATTGAAAGAAGCACAAAGCGGATAGAAGAGTTACGCCGAACAAAGGCGTAGAAATTTAGAATTCTCAATTGGAGACAAGGTATTTCTGAAGATCTCTCCGATAAGGGGAGTCATGAGATTGGGAAAAAATGGCATGCTAGCTCCTCAATATATTGGACCTTTTCCCATTCTAGAGCGGATTGGCTCATTAGCCTATTGAGTAGAACTACCAGAGTGGTTGTCGGGTGTACACAATGTGTTTCACGTATCTCATTTACATAAGTACGTGTATGATCTAAAACAAATCATAGAAACAACTGCTTAGGAGGATTTAGAGGTAGAGCCCAATTTAACAGTTATCAGACAACCTTATAAAATCATGGATCATGACGGGAAGCGATTAAAGAGAAAGGTGGTGCAATTAGTTAAAATTCAATGGAGTGGTGATGCTAATGACTGTACATGAAAAAAAGAGGATAGGATAAAGAAGGCATATCCAAAGTTTAGGATGGATGTACGAATTGTATATATTGTATCGAGACAGTGTACTCACCGCTTGTGGTGTAGTCACTTATCATAGCTTTGTGTATTTTTCATCATATATGATATATTCCTTTTATCTTCTCATCTTTAATTTTAAGGACGAAATTCTTTTAAGAAGGGAGGTCTGCAACGACCTGTAAATTCATCGCTTCAGAAAAAAAATTAAATATTCAAATATAATATTTTTTAACATAAATGATAATATTTTGAACAATAAATAATATTGGTAATCTTATTTTGAATAAATATTTACAAAAATATATACTTTGGAAGAAATACTTATTAAATGACCGAAGACTGTTTTATCAATAAACAGCTCTTAAACCATCCGACATCGTGCATGGAGCTGGATACATACACTCATTTACATATATGAGTGAGAATATGTAATAAAAGTTATTTATTTTATTTTTGAAAATAAAATCTCTTTATGACATCATCAATCATGCCGCTATTTTGGAATAAATGATTTTTTAATTTAAATTGAGTTTAAATGATTTAATGATTATTTTAATTATTAAATAAGCCTTTTTAATTATTATATAATGATAGAAATATCAAACTTTGTTTACATATATATATATATATATATATATATATTTGTAAAATAAGAAGTGAAAATGTGACCAAAATCTAAATCAGAATCCGTAACAATTTAACGTAGAAAAGTTGTGCAACGTTATGAATCATTTGAGATATACATATGCACATATACATGTACATACACATGAACACATTCACATGCACATGAATACATATACAGATACAAATATACTAATACAATTATATATATATATATATGAAAATATCTAAGATATATTCCTAAAACTTAACCCTTAAGCAAAATCAAAGTCAACATCTTACACCCAAAGTACAAACACATGGCCATGCATATGGGGAAGGGGGATGTTTGGTCGAATATGATGAGGGGAGAGGGGGTGTGGTGGTGGTGAAATGGTGATGTATTTGTGTTTAAATATCATGATATTTTTATTCTCATTTTTGCCTATAAATAGCACCCATCTCTCTTCACTTCATTTACACTTCTTCTTCATAAAATTCCTAAGCTCTTTATCTTTTTCTTCTCTATAATGTCTTCCATAGCCTAAGAAAGAAAATATTATAAAATCATAAAAAGTAATGCCAAAATGAATCGAAATCTATACCACTTCAAACCAAAGTTCAAGCTAGCAATCTCTTCTTTCTCCTCTACCAAGGCCGTCTGCAATCAAGCCCTCCACCACCATTTGCCAAGCAGGGTCGAGCCTTCCAAGCCTTCAAGACCAAGGCCGAACCCCATGGGAGCATTTGGGCTAGCAGTCGTGAGCTTCGATTTTAAGATAGCGGAGCTATAGCCGTTTTAAAGTCAGCCCGATTGAAAATCAAGTGTGAAACTCTATATATATGATTGTTATGGATGTTTACTATGCTTTGATCATCAAGTTTGGTTGTTGTTTAATTGTGTAAACAAGTCACGTTAAATACATATCTATACTACACAAGAAAATCACTTTTTGAATCAAGTTATAAAAATGTATATGAGATTGTTAAACCTCTTAAAAATGGTTTTAAATGATTTAGAAATGTTTTATAAACATTTAAAAGTGTTTCGACAAAATTTGGAGGAATATGAAAATTGAGTTAAAATAGGCACGTCGCATAACGGTAGTTCGCGATTTCACGCCTAGAAAGTTAAATCCATTTATACGATGGATTCGAAGTCGGAATTCTTTGTAATAAGAATGTTTCGAACTCTTATAATCATAGTTTTCAAACAAAAGAAAACGATCGATATTTCTTTTAGTAGATTTTGAAATATGAGCAAAACAAGTTTTCAAAATAGTCGTGCTTTGACAGTTCGAAAACCAAAGTGATAAATTCTTTAATAATGATTTTTTTTAATTCTTTAAAAATATGGGATAAAATCTATAAATCTTTTAAAATGTTTTAAAAGATATTTGAGTTATAAAAATGGATTTCTAAATGATAGAAAAGTTGTTTTGATCAAATAAGCCTTAAAAGCACTATTCGCAGCACTTTTAATAACTTTTGAAATATGGTTTTAAACTTAAGTATTCTTTCCCAAAACATTTATAAATATTTTCAAATAAATAACTAAGTATTTTAAAGATAATTTGGAGGTTTTATAGTTTATTTTAAAGGAGTTAAATAAATGATTTAAAGAAAAGCTGTTATAATTAAATGATTTAATCCTGGCTCTAAAAGCCGATAAGTAGACTGGATTTTTCTATTCATGAGTTCCGGAGGAAGGTGCTTAAACTAAGGAGATGTTCAGGAGCAACCAATGCCCTGGCTTACCTGGCCTCTTTCCTGGGCAAAGAATAGATAAGGTCGAAATGTCGAAAACAAGACAAGAATAAAAGATTTAATTTTTCCAAATTTAATACAACTTTATCCTATAGAAATAATCTTCTTATTGTAACGACCAAAGTTTTTGGACCAGTCAAAATCGTCAAAGAACCCGTCCGTTCTAAAACTACAAATGAAAACTACTAACTTAATACACATTATTTGATAATATTCAACATTACTAAATGTATAGGATACAACTTTCAATTATACAAGTTATCAAAGTAACCATTTATTCTACAGCGTGCTTTAATGCAAACCCAAAATCAAATACTACAATAAACTATAAATCTACCGTTGCTCAACTCTGATGAGAAACAACAATATCCTTACCTGAAAACTCAATAAACAATGTAAATGCGGAATAAAATAGTAAGCAGAAAAAATGCATCAATACACGATATATGACAAACAATAAACAGAAAAATGCTATGTTATTTTTGGGGCTGCATCACTACCACTTGTGACTACCTACGTACCCCTATCTAATTGGATACCCAACTAAATACAGGATCAAGCCAACGTAATTCTCCTACCGCAAATAGGACTCAATGGAGCCTACGATGCACAAACAATATGCAATTCCTAAAACTACCCACTTAGGCTTAACCTTCAATTTTAGATTTTAAAATCTATTTTAACTTTACGAAAATTATCTCTTTAGACTTTATTCCCGAATTTTTATTTCAAAAATTTTGAAACACACACACCTTTTATTTCAAACTAGTCCTTTACTTCAGGATCTGGAAACAAATCACCTTTTGAAACGATGTCAATATACAAGCATACAAAACTATATGCTACCTAATCTCGGGAGGTTTCTAGCCATAACCAGGCCCCTGGGTCTGGCCTACCGAATAAATAATAGATTGGTGCATCCCTCTATTCCAAGAGCAGACTACACCGAGGCTACAAAACATCTCCGCCTCCTTTTCCCATGCGTTTCGTAGATTATGGGTTACTTGAATCTTTGGTAACATAACAAAACACTTTATACCCATAAGTGGCAAAATCATTTACATAATTATTATAAATACTTATAATCTATAATAATTTTCACTTTCAAAAATCATCTTAAAACCATCGGGTTTAGTCCTCGAAATTCTTTCTATTTTATAAAACGTTTATATATATATATATATATATCTTTATACAAATCAATTTTATATAATATACTTCAAAATATTCATTTCCAAATATTTCAATTTCTTTAAACATTTCATAAACTTTCATTTATGAAAACCAACTTTGAAAACAATTCCATTGACGTTAAATTATTATAACTAATTATAACAATTAAATGAACCAATATTATCGCTAAACACCTTTTAGTCAAATCGTGAAATAAATCACAAGGTGTTTGCCTACAATTGTTTTCTACCCAGCCCATGTATATGGATAATTAATTGCTTATAAACTGGTCGAGCAAAGTCAACAATCAATAAATAGTAATCAATACTCATAAACTGGTCGAGCGTAATCCAAACAATTAAACAATCAATAATAATAATAGCAACACATCTATTAATTAATTAACAATCAATATCAAACAGATCAATTATCGAATAATAATAAATCTACATGGTTTAGCAGAATAGGGATTTGTTCTGCTAATAAAATGTCACTAATATTTTATCAATATTTTATAATTCTCTAAACATGTCAATAAACTACACTAGTATGTTCTATTCATTTATACGAATCTGACGTCGAACATCGTGGGTTAAACGGACTCCATATAGGTGAGTTATTCATTTTCTAAGTTAAACATTTTAATTAACTAATTTAATATAACTAAACTAATACTTAACTAAAATTTAACTACTATTCCTCGCCTAACCCATGCATTTGCAGAATCCACACTACAAGGCCCAGCACTCAACCTCCTCCCCTCCATTCTTGTACACATCATGATCGCTCATGTCCACAAACTCCATGCACAAGCAATTGTACATATTTAGTTGGACCAAACTGCAAAAACCCTTGGAATGAATAGTAATCCAAAATCTTATTCCGCATCCCACATGCATGCGTGCCACTCCTCCTTCCAGTCCATGCATACATACATTTTTCTTCCTTTTTTTTCTTCTTCGTTTTCTTATCCCCTCAAGTAACACACGTCTGCATCCAACGTACCTTCTCTACAACCAATGGCCCAACTCCCATGCGTGCCTGCACACACTTATCACCTACTCATGTACTTGTTCTCATGCACACAAACACACACATGATCACACGCGCGCGCGAATATACACACACAAATATATACTCATACTTACACAGCCATGCACACATGCACATATTCATGCACGTACACACCCAAAGCCATGCACACTCACTCACGCACACCACACGGTACACATGAATGCACACATGAATACACACCCACACAAATATATAAATGATCCATGCATGCACAGCAAAGGTAAAAGAAAGGAAGAGGAAAGGAAAAAGAAAGAAAGAAAAAAGAAAAGAAAAGAAAATGGAATAAAAAGTTGCATGTGCTTCTTCGCCCTCCTTGCGTGTGTTCCATTTTTAGATATATATATATATATATATATAAATATATAAACACACACACACACACATATATATATACATATATGTGTGTGTGTGTGTATACATATATATATATGCTATAATACTTAAGAGCTAAGGAAAAGAAATACAAACCAATTAATGCCCACATTCCATCAACCATTTAATGCAAAGCAAACATTTAATGCAAATGAAAAGATAATGAAAAGTTTTGATTGTGAGTGTAACGTGTGTATATAAATTTTGATTTTCAAAAGTTAGATTGCGGTACATCGCCACACAATAACGCATTTGCGTATGAGCCACGAACGACAAAAATAAAAATATGAACGCGCTCAACAAAGTGAGATGATCACAAAAAAATTATACATGTTAACTTATTGTGTGAAGTTTCAAAAGTACAAATGTTTGCCGCAAAAAACGTCAAAGGAAAATTTAATTATTTTTCAAATTAAAAATTAAGGAAAAATCCTATAGAATAAATTTAAAATGCGTCATAAAAAATCAGGTCTTAATTTGAAATATATATTTTATTATAATTTAATTCAAATCTGAATATTTAAATAAATTAAATATTCAAATTCAATGAAACAAAAATACGGGTCGTTACACTTATACTTATTAAATTTCGAGGAGGGAACCCGTACTATCTGTGGGAATTTAAAAGGTGATTTCATCATTATTCGACCGATAGTAAAGGTTAAATATGGAAATTGATGTTGAGTAGAATTCGTATCATTTCTATGAACCATTTTTACTCAAAAATGTTTTTGCAATGTGATTTATGAGAAATAATTTTGATTTGGTATTTCCAAAGTTAAAGAGAGGTTTAATGATTCTGTGTATACTAGAAAAGAATATGATTTAAAAAATATATATCTCTAAAAGAGATAATTTATTTGATAAATGATATTAATGAATGAAATGATAATCACCCTTAAAACCTTAACATCTTTTTATCGATGATTGGTTCGAAAGAACCAAGGTCAAATTTAGGTGATTCTTATCCGAAAACCACTTCGAACCAATTTACAAGTTCGAAAGTGAAGACATGTTAAAGACAATGAAATTGAAAGCGACAATCTTCGTAACGTAAGGACTACTTGTTGATAATTTTGGAGTAGCTCCCGAGATAAATAAATGTAGCGGTCCCTTTGTTCTGGGATCTTCGTACGCAAGGACTACTCGCTACTAATCCAAGAGGATGTGACAAGAGAGTGCCTTCGATTTGTCCTATTCCTGGACAACTTATATGGATGAATGTCTAACATTTCATTTCTAAGATCACAGTGCATTGAGCACTACAAACATACATATGTTTGGTGGTGTAAGAGGTAACCTCTCTTTTGCTTAACACCCTTCTCTGAGACGTACGAACTCAGAGGTTGTACTTTTATGGAAATCAATAGTGTGTTATTGGAAATGGCAATGTGGTATTTTAAGTGAAAATGTTCTAAGAAAGGTAAACGTTACCTCAAGCCTCACACCTGGGGAATTGTGAAACAGGGACTGTTTTAAGGCTAAGTGGATCGCAACAATTAGGGTATGATATCACCTTTTTAGATCTATTTATTTCTACCCGCTATGACGTCGGGTTTAAATTATGTGGTGTATGCTACGGGATCTCGGATAGGTCGGTAACGGCCGAGGTGATATCATATTCAGTTCTATCCACCACTAGATAAGTCTTTGGGTAGGTCAATCTTAATTTGCAGAGGTTTCGAAGATGTCAATCCTCAGTACATTCCTCTAGAAATGTACTGTACAGGAGGTAGTCCCTTACCTCGCTATTCGTTGGAGATTGAAATCTCCAATAAGTGCCTTCGGTTTTAGTTGTAAACCTTATGCTGTCAAATTTGATCAATGTGACAATTTCGGCTATTTGAAGATGTTTATTTGAAAAAAATTCAAAGAATATCATTAAAAATAATATCACTGAATTTTACATAGAAATGATTTGGTTACCATAAGGTAAAAACCAGTTCCGTGTTTATGTGCGGCGTGGTCTTACGAGATACCCTTTTGTTTTCCAAATACTCGTATTTTGAGTTTCTCACACCAGTCACATGACTGATCCGGAGTTTATTTTCCTTTCCTTTAAACCCTAGGTGCCCTATTTTCTCGGACAGCCAAGTAGTCAGGTATCTTGGAGCATTTTGGAAGGAGCAATGGAGAATGAAGACTTCAGGGTTCTTTTGTCAATAGTGATCTATTTTAAATTTCCACAGTAACATGTAGTATGTAGTTAGTATCTACCAGCCTCTGTAAGGATAAGCAGTTATATCTATCCCTAGTTGGGTTAGTACTTATCTTAACTCCGATGAATCACTTGGAGTGATTATATGTACTTTCCATATGTATAATTAATGCGAATGTGAGATTCTATTATTATTCTATCTTCTATCTTTATTTCTTTTATAAAAATACCCCTGATTATCTGCCTCTCTAGCACTTGAATTTGCAGCACGTGAATACCGAGGATGTATTAGTGTCGATCTTCGAGGGTCGAAAAGGTGGGTCGTCATAGTTGGTATCAGAGCTTAGGTTGAGCAAACACCTAAGCCTTGATGGGGTCGACTCTTTAGAGATAGGGTTGGTAATACCCTAGAATGAGTTTAGTCAATGAGAGCGCATTTGTAATTTCATCCAAATAAATCCATCCATGTCATTTTATGCTTGATACCCATTCCCTAAGATAATTTCATCTATAATTCTAAAGATGTTTCCTTACTATACGCAGATTGTAGGAGATAAGAAATAGAAGAGGACAAAGGGAAGGTAGCAATACTATGGCCAACAATGATCAATCAAATGCTATAGTAATTAAGGAAGAGGTAATCCTTGTGCAACCTCAAATTAACTTTGTAACTCTTTGTAAGAACTACACTGGCTTGGGAGGGAAACCATTCCAAGGAACCAAGTCTATTATTGAAGTGCGAGCATGGCTCCGCTCATGAGAAAGAATATTCAAAGGATTGAACATAGAGGATGATCAAAAGAGGTTCATAGCTTCTTCGCAATTGCAAGAAGGAGCTCTAACATGGTGGGAATCCATCACTTTGAATGATTCCGAAGACAATTTCTCATGGACAAGATTTTAAAAAGTATTCGAAGAGCAGTATATGCCTGCAGCTAGAAAATCACATCTTTACAAAAATTTTATGGACTTGAAATAAGAAGATATGTCTATAGACGAATACTCAAATTAGTTTACTGAGTTATCTCGTTTCAGGCTGGGATTAATAGACACGCCCTTAAAGAAGAATGAAATGTTTATTTCGAGGATGAAAGAACAATATCAGGACTGGATGACCGCACACGTAAAGGGAACTTTTATGGACCTATTAGATATGGGTTTCCGATATGAAGTATTGGATAAAAGAAATCCGGTGGTAGAGAAAATAGCAACAATCGGAACAACAGAAAGAAGTCGTGGTAGGGAAAGAATGGTGGAGGATCTCAAGAGAACCGTTATAAGGTTGTTTTTTGTTATAATCGCCAGAAGAAAGGCCATCTTGCAACACATTGTAGGAGTCCCAAGATATAGAAGCAACAACAAGGAACCGTCTCTCCTATGGCCCATAAGAGTATTTTTACAGTTTCCATCAGTCGGGACACTGGAACAAGTGCCCGTTAATGAAGAAGGGAGAACAGATCAAGGTTTATGCTATAAAGAATGAGCCTTCAACCTCTGAAGATGTGAAGGGCAAAGGAGTCCTAGAAGGCAATTTATTTGTTAATGATATTTCAGTTAGAGTATTATTTGTTATCGGGGCTTCCTATAGTTTTATTGTTAAGAAATTGATTGGTAAGTTAAACCTTACCCTAGAAATAGTAGAAACCCCTATCTGCGTATCTAACACTATAGGCGGTACGACCAATCTTTGTATGATCTATGTAAATATACAAGTTACCTTCCAAACCCACCAATTCTTATGCGACCTATTTGTCCTTGATTTCATTGGATTTGATATACTCAGAATGGATTGGCTATCCAAGTATAGAGCTATTCTAGACTACCACAATCGAATGATTATACTAAAAGCCACGACCTGAAGGTTGTTAGACAGAATAATATGTGAAGGACATACTCCAATAAGAGACAGCTTCATGTATGTGTTAGATTCATCTCAAATGAACTCTTAAAGAATATTGATTGCTAAAGAATTTCAAGATGTTTTCGTGGAAGTTCAAAGTTTGCCCTCGTATCGAGAAATTAAATTCTGTATTGACTTAATCCCTGATGCCAGAACTGTTATTCACCCTCTTCGTAGGATGGCTCTGAAAGAAAAGATCGAGTTGGCAAAACAGACTGATGAATTATTAAAAAGGGGGCTAATTAGACCTAGTCACTCGAGTTGGGGCGCATATGTGGTTTTTGTGGCAAAGCCCAATGGCTCCCATAGACTGTGTGTAGACTACCGAGACCTAAATAAGAAAACGATTAAAAACAAGTATCCTCTACCCGGCATAGATGACTTGTTCGATCAATTACATAGTGCTCGGGTATTCTCAAAATTGGATCTAGCTACCGAATTCCATCAGTTGCGAATAGTAGAGGATTGCATTCCCTTGACTGCATTCCGAGGGTCAAATAGTTTTTACGAATGGTTGGTTATGCCATTTGGGCTAACAAATGCACCTGCCTATTTCTTGTACCATATGAATAGAGTATTGAGAGACGTACTCAACAAATTCATATTGGTGTTTATTGATGATATTTTCATATATTTGAAGACCGAAGATGAGCACGAAGGGCATTTGGAGATTGTGTTGGAGATATTGAGAAGGAATGTGCTGAAAGCAAAATTTTCAAGACGCCCTTTATGCGAAAAATGGTAAGATTCCTAGGACATATTGTGTTAGGGGATGGACTTTCAGTGGACCCAGGAAAAATCTCAGCTATACAAGCTTGGAGACAACCACAAACTCCGAAGGACATCCGTTGCTTCTTAGGATTAACCAGATATTACCGGAGGTTTATTCAAGACTTCTTCAAAATTTTCTCTCACTTAACAAAGCTGACAATGAAGGATGTTAAGTTTGAGTGGATGTAGAAATGTGAAGAAGCATTTCAGGAACTCAAGAAGAGGTTAACTACTGCTCTCGTATTAGCTATTGCTGATGAAAGCAGTGGTTTAACCGTGTATACTTATGTTTGTGGGGAAGGAGTAGGTGCAGTTCTAATGCAGCATGGAAAGGTCATCGCATATGTAAGTAGACAACTAAAGATCCATGAAAGGAATTATGCGACACGCGACTTGAAGCTATTAGTCGTGGTGTTTGTAGTAAAAATATAGAGACATTATTTGCTGGGTAAGAATTCTTTAGGGTTTATTTTAATAAACTTTAATTTACCTTTATAAACAATATTCCTTCTTTAAATAGGTGAAAAGTTTAATCTCTTCATGGATCACAATTCTTTGAAATATCTTTTCAGTTAGAAGGACTTGAATATGAGGTAGCAACATTGGCTATAATTCCTCGCATCGTTTGACTTGGATATTCTATATACCCTAGGAAAAGCCAATGTCGTGGCAGCTGCACTAAACAAAAAGCATGCCAGTATAGCTCATTTAGTAGTTCGTCCAACATTACTTTGTCATATAAAGAAGAATTAACTCAAGGATCTAATTATTGCAAGGATAGCCAGGGAAGTAGAGGAGAATGTGATACCAGAAAGATGGATAGGATTCAAAGTGGATAAGTAAGGAATTCTAAGAATGCATGGAAGGATATGTGTTCCCACTGTTGATGGGATTAGACAGGAAGCTTTAACCAATGTCACGATTCTTTACTCATAATACATCCCAGAGTTACTAAGATGTATAGAGATATGAAGAAGACTTTCTAGTAGGGTGGTATAAAGAGAGACATTTCTATCCATGTGAGTAGATGCGCAAATTGTCAACAAATTAAGAGTGATCAGCAAAAGGTTGTCGGACTAATCCAACCACTCGAGATTCCAAAGTGGAAATGGGACCAAATATCCATGAATTTCATCGATGGCAAGGGAATGAAGGCGTATGGGTTATCATTGATAGATAGACTAAAAGCACACACTTTATTCCAGTAAAGCTCACAAGAACAGCCTCAAGCTTAGTTGAGATATATACGAGAGAGGTTGTTCGACTGCATGGAGTTCCAACAAGCATCATAAGCGATCGAGACCTAATCTTTACCAAGCAGTTCTAGAAAGCTTTATAGACAGCTTTGGGAACTGTAATAACCCGCAAATCCGTACCCCTTAAGTTGACACAAATCTCCATCAAATCAACTCAAGAAGAACGGAAATACGAACCATTTGGGTAAAAAAGAAAAAAAAGAGGTAGAAGAAGAAAATAGAACAACTACAGAATCTAACCATCGCAGCGGAATAAAATATAATAGATAATAGATGGACTTTACACAAAAGAAAATACATCTGTTTATATATTACATCATCAGAGTACAGAATCAGAGTATAATATAATCAACATCACAATTCAGGACAGTTATAATAACTTGTCCCACACAGAATACTTAACATACACAACACAATGGAAAATACATCATATACGTATGATACGTCTCGCCATTCAGCTCGTCTCCTGAGCTCCGCAGCATTATAACCTGTATCCTATAATACTCGGTCTGACCCGAGCATTATAATAAAATAACACCCGAGTCAGTCTGGAAAACTAGCGTGAGAAAACACACTCAATTGGATTATTGAAGTTTCCCAAACCCCTTTGAAATCAAAAGCATCTCGTAAGACCACACCACAAATAAACATGTTGGGTTTTTACCATACGATAGCTAAAACGCTTTTTATCAAAATCCTCTGATATTATAATAGTGTCATATACAATTACTTATTCAAATAGCCGAAATTGTTACATCTATTAAATTCCAGCATACTAGCCACAAAGTGGGTAATACAAACAAAACCCGTAAAAGGCACGTAGGGAGAATGGATTTCCAACTAATGACTAGGCACTGGGGTACCACCTGTCACAGTACCTGGTCTAGATCAGTGTACCGAGGACCACGCCCGATCCCCTGCAACACAAGACCGGAACTACCTAAGGGTAATTCCAAGTAAGATCACCCCACGGTTGGCGCGACCAACCGCCACACAGCCGAAATAAAAAGGGACATCTAGACAGGAATGATCTCACCCTAATGGGCGCTATCCACATAGCCTTGCTGCATAACCCCTGATTTTCAGTCATTCCCGGTTGATGAGGCTTGAGGCTAAGTGTTACCTTATAGAACATATCCCTTAGAATGTCCATCGTCTACCTGACGATGTTCCGAAAACATTCATCCATACAAGTCCGTTCCAGGTTCGAACGGAACCGAAGGCACTACTCCTACTACATCCATTTTGGAATTATCCTCAGGATTAGTGGCGAATGGCCCTTGCACTTCACTGTACCATCTTCGATTCAAACTCGTTTCCCCACGAAACGTACAAACCGGATCGAAGTGGTTTTCAGGAAATAACTCCCGATCCCGGTCTCTTAGAAACGATCATCGCATTGGCCAATATTGATAGTCAGTTATTTAACTATCAATTAACATTCACAAACATCCAACAACAATAAATAATTTCCCAATTATTTATTAACCTCAAAATATCTTCGCAAGATATATTTCCATTTTCAATCCTTTGAAAACAGTTTTCAAACCACACTCTTCTCATGGAATAAATTCCCAAATATTTATTTCCACTGGAAATACCAAGTACAAAAACTTTAGATTTTTAAAATAATTTAAACACTTATTTTTTTATAAAATATACTTTAAAACATTTAAATTAAAACTACTTTAATACTTATCCAAAAATATATACTTTAAGAATATTTAATATAAATCTACTTTAGAACATATAAAACTAAATTTTTATCTTTTTAAAACAAAATACCAAGTCACCTTTAAATGATTACTACTATAATAAATTTTGAAGAATACTTACTTTAAAATCTAAACATTTTAAAATAATAAATTTTCTAAAACATTTCTTTATAACAAAATTTTAAAGCCTTTAACTTATACATAAAAAGTCTCCTTTAAAATATACTCGACTTTCCAGGGTAATACACTTTTCATTTCCATACCTTTAAAATTAAATCACTATTTATTTATTTTTTTCTAAAACAAATTCCCATTCCTTTATAAATTTCCACCGTGAAATTTATACTTCCAAATATCCACCGATATTTTATTCACTTTATAAACCCAGTTTATAAATTCCAAAATCTCACTTCTCTTTTAAATTCCAATTCCAAACACTTAAATCAATTTACAATTGATTTTCAATATACTTCACTTTGAAATAAATTTCTTTACTTACATCATTTATTTCAAAATCCATTAACTTTCAGATTTTATTTCTTTATTATGATTTAAAATCACTTTTTATTGAGAATACCAATTCAGATTTCCCAAACTCCTTTCATAACCCTTTTTAAATAAATTTAAGCCTTGCATTTTAAAATAAATTCTTTATTACTTTTCTTTTTAAATAATAATTCTTGAGTTTTAAAATTCATTATTTCTTGGTTATTTCAAAATCCCCTTTCCATACTCGAAATTTATTTACTAGAATTAAAAATCACTTTTATTCTTTTTCAATTCATCCCTGAATTTATTCAAATTCTCTATCATTATCTACTTACAAATATTCTCTTATATGTTCTTTTCAAAAATCCATTATATATATTTTTGGTAACCCAGTATACCCAAATATATTCAATCAACCCATTGCATCCAACATCCCAATCATCAATAAAATTCATCACAGGATATCTAATAATCATAACAGAGAATATTTAACATTCTAAATAAATTTTTGAGGAATCCAGTTGAATCCCTCCAACCTGTTTCCCTACATCCACAGATGTTAGCACAATACCAATTCCACTTCGAGGTGGAATATCGCGGTATATGGGATTAATAAAATATCATCCGCTATTATGCGGCGCATAGGGTCTCATCCGCTATATAATGCGGGAATCAATCACTCCAATATATACTATATATACTACTATATATAATATAGCACATCAAAATAATTCAATCATTCAACCAATTATTTAAATTCAACCATTTAAATTTAAATTAAAACCAGATGAGTGAGATTAACTCACCTTTAATTTTTGCAATCCCAATCCAAAGCTCGAATTGTTTCCATCGCGATCTTTAAACCTTGTATAAATATTTATACAGTTTATTAATATTTGAGGTAATCGAGCAATTTATTACCTTTTTACAAATTCAATTTGCTTGCACTCTATTTTAACTAAATAATTTTCTTTACTGCATATATTTACTTAAATAATAACTCTATATAGATTTAAAAAGTAATTCATATAAATACCTATATTTCCCAAATCATATACATATACAAATTTCCACTGTATATATATATATAGATATATTCAAACTTGAGCGAAAAACAAACTGCAAATAAATTTCTCTTAACAATTTCCTGCTTAAAATTATATATATATATTTTCTGTTTTACTGTGAAACTTTCCTTTGGACATTTAGTTATTTCTTTTCTACACATATCCGTACATATATTATCAATTAAACTTGAAATGAGTAAATATGTATATCCCTATATTTTAAGAAAACAATACCTTACAGACAACAGCCACAACGACGCCAATCCAAGCCCTCGACCCCGATTTTGCCGCTGCTACTGTCGAGCTCGACACAATCCCACTCTCCCCATTGACGCCTCCTCGAACTTGCCTATCATCCACGCCATCCACTCTTGCTCGAGTTCAAAACAGCCATCGACATCACCTCATTCCCAAACTCCTTGCCACTCGACCAAACCCATTCGACTTCGCCAACCTCGTCGTGCAAAACCTATGTTGTCATTCGCGACATCGATTCTGCCACCTCCCTTTGTGATAATCGACATGCGCCCCTTCCTCCCTACGGCCTCGCGTGCCCTAAACCCCAAACGAACCTAAGCTGAACTCGATTGCGTGCTCGCCTGCGAACACGAGTCTCTCCTTGTTCTTTTCTGGAAATTGATTTTTTTGATTTGGGTTCGAAGCGTAGAGAGGAAAAGGAAGAAGAGGGATTTGAGGTAAATATGCGGCTGCCATTTTTTCGATTTTGTTCAAGATTCGTGAATGAAAACAAAGGAAGAAAGATACGCGATTTGTTTAGAGGCCGCCATTTTCTCAGACTGATTTGGTTTATGATGTATTGCGGAACGAAGGGAGTAAATAGACAGAGGCCACATGATTTTTGAATTCGAGCAGAAGATAGTCGGCTTTGATTTGATTTTACACTGAGGTAAAACGCGATTTCTCGTGTTGAATGCCTGCTACAGAGAAGGCAAAAAGTGCTGATGTTGAAAGAAGGCAGGTTGAAGAAAGGGAATCTCAGCTGTGTTGACCAGGGTATTTAAATATATATAAATTTATTCAAATTCAAATTGTCTCTAAATTGCAACTCAAAATCTCGACCTCCTAGCGAGACACGCCGCTAGGCGTTTATAATGTTAAACCCCTATTTCGAACATAATGGAAAAGGTTTCGAGTCCTAACTCGATCGTATGGAGAAGATAGCTTTTGAACCCAGTTAAAATATTGAATTTCGATATATTTTTTCCAGCGCGTTTATCTACCGTACGATCACACGATAACTCCAAGCACTACAAAAAATTGAAATCCGATAATAATACAATATTACGGATCCAATGGAACTGGTTTCGTCGAATTCCGAGACTGTGCCTCAGAAGGTTATTTTTAAATATCGTTTAAACAATATATTTTCAAAACTGAACAAAACACCTTTAAATTCAATTTTAAAAGTTCTATTACCTTCAGTATTATTAATATGAATTTTATAAGCCTTCAAATTAATTTTAACAGGCTTAAAACTCCAGATTCAACATTTTACTCAATTTTTAATCATTAAATTCAATATTTAATTATCCAATAAATAGAGATATTTGAAATTTAAGTTAAAAATTCACATTTGAATATTTAAAATCTATTAAATATTCCAATTTCAAATATCTAAAATCCCGGGTCGTCACATTCCTCCCCCCTTAAAAGAATTTCGTCCCCGAAATTGCTAGTTATGAAGAATGGTTCAATTCCCGTTAACTATTTTCTCAAATCCAAATAGTTTCAAACAACTTCCCAAAATAACCTTTTATTAAGACACACTAACCCTCTTTCTAACTTTCCAAACTTATCCATAAGTCCCAATCAATATTACTTACTTATCAATTCAAATTTAAATTCAAAACCAAATTTTGAATTATCAAAATTTTCCGACTCCTTAAATTTTTGAAAAATTTCGCCAGCGTCTCCTTTGCACGGCTAGCTCGGTACTACTACAAAATGCCTCTACAGGCCCCCAAATTTCAAAAGAAAACAAAAGGCCAAGTGGCTAGACAAGAAAATGATCAAATTTCATACAGAAATTTACACATACCTTTGCCGAGCAAATTTCAATTTATGTTCTAAAATCAACAATCCCAATTTCCTTTTGGCTTTTTAAACACCTGTGTCCTACTTTGCCACAATATCCAATTACAATATTCAAAATCGCTTTACACATTTCTTTACAAAAATTTTCATATCTATTTCATTCACATTCGTACAATGCACATATATCATTCGTACGCAATACCAAATTCGATCGCTCACTCGATCACACAATTTCACTTCCGAACTAGTATCGTCCACCCGACTTCCTAGTGCGGACTCAGATCTGGTTTCTTGATCCGAAACCGTCATTCTCCTTGCATAGCCGTAAACTATGATAGATAATTTCCAGAATCAATCAAAAATCCATATTCAGGGTTCGCCGTCGAAAATTGAGTGAAAAATCCTAACTCGGATCGGTATAATTACCTCGAAATTTTGTGCTTGAATCTGGATCAAATCGCTATGCGAATAAATGAATATACGTACATCCTACGTATTAATTTCAATTGATTATTAACTATATCAATTTCCTTTTTTATTCACATTCACTTTGATTCATATCCACTTATCCACAATTATTCCATTTCACAACTTTCAGTTTTAATCTGCATTCAATTATTCACTTAGTATAATTCCAATACCAAACTTACTTAAGAATTTCACTTTTCATTTCTTAAGTTCAATTTAAATATTTTATACGCTTATTAAATTTATTTCCACTTCACTATTGAAGTTTACCTTTATAATTCCATTTGAATTCAATTTGCTAATTACTTTCAAATCTAAATACTTTTTCCTAATTTTTATTTTCAGTTCTACTTGAATTCAATTTGTCTTCAGACTTTGAATATTGAAATTTATTTACCTTTATCTCAAATTCCAATTTGAAATCTTTTGTCGTTGGTGAAAAATTTTAAAAATTTCTAACTCCCAAAATTTTCAGAAAATTTTGGTAGAGTCTCCTTTGTATAGAGGAGCTTTTGCAATTTGACAAGTGATATAAATATATATACATCGACCCACACGGTCGGAAAAACAAAAACAGATCATATTTCCTATTTTTATTGCGTAGGCGTACCTTTATTTAGATTTTTAAGCAAGCGGCTTATTTATTTAGCATTTTGCGCAACCAAAATCCAGCCGCACGGCTTCCCTATACCTGTACTTACTCAATTTAACATGTAAGCACTATATATATGAAATTTATAACATTTCTCTTATTTAAACAACTACAACGCATCAATTCTAAAAGAAATGCATCCTAAATAACTTCCACAAGCAATTTATATGATTTACAAAACCAATTCAACTACTTTCACTCGCTTTCTCCCCGTTGCATTCAATTTTAGTGATTTACAACTCACTTGCTTGCATATAATTCATTTCCAAATGAAACGAACTTATGTTCATTTCAATTGATTCAAAGATCAATTTTATTTACTTTCGTTTCGTCAAATGACAATTTATTTCTACGCAATTCGACTATATTCATGTGCATTAATAATTACTTAAGCTTAAAACCATTTTAAATTTATTCACAATCCATACATTCTCATTTTCATTGCATTTTAAATTTTATCTACTTACTCACATTCCATTTCATTATTCAAACAGGTTCCATTCAAAACCATTTCATAAAGCTCACTAACAACTATTTAACAATTTACTTAAGTTAACAACTTAAGTTCATCTCCATTTCCAATTAAATCCATTTACAATCAATCTCGTTCACATTTTACTTTTTAACTCGGGATTATACATTACATTTAGCCAAGTATATATTTTTATTCAATTCTTTTATGAGCCATCGAAATCTATTTATTCCCATTCAACCTCATTTAAATTAACTCCGGTTAAATCTAACCTCATGCTATTCCTTTAAATTCACACAATTCATCTACATTTATTAAGTAAGAACTTAATTTCATTTAACATATCCACCACATGATACAATTCCATAAGCATTTTAAATTATCTTCCAGAGTTTAAGCAACATTTCAAAATCACCTTTGAAATCAATTATATCCAAAATCCTTTGGCAAATTCAATTATCCTTTTTGAATTTCAAAACCAAACCCAGTTTGCAACAATTCCAATTTAAAACAATTTGATAGCAATTTCTCTCCTAGAAACTCGAAAATGAACATTGATGATGCTACAGTCATCACCGAAGTTATTTTCCAGCGACCGAAATAGAGTTAAATGCTTTTATCTCTTTAAAACTCCCTCCAAATATTTTTAAATTCCAAATCTCTCCAGATTTCAAATCCAATTCAAAAATATTTCCGAAATAATGTCACCATTATTTCTCCAAAACCTTTTGAAAACTATTTTCAAACTCGAAGGAATTTAAACTTCCCAAAATTCCAAATTTCAAATCCATCCAATTCAGATTCAAACATTACTCTGGAAAAAAAATTCAATTTCAATTATAAATCACATTTACAAATTCCATTTCATTACCTGAATTTATTTCCTTAACCTTGGTTATAATTCAATTTCTTATTCAATTTTTACACTTAAATGATAATAATTTAATATTATCACTTCCTAACAACCAAGCAACCATATATATCTATAATAATTTCTGAAAATTATTTCTTTCATATACAAAAATAATTTTTGGGTAAAATTATTTCATTTACCCTATTTTTAAAATCATATTGTGTCGGTTTATCTTGTTTAAGAGTTTAGAAATCCCTATCGATGTTATGGCGTCCCACACATCGACCATAATCCATAAACACTCAACCGATAAATCAACACAATATAAAATCATTTTATATTCACTAACAAATACGCGCTCATATCTATTACTACACTCAAACTCATTCTAGAGTACTACGGACTATATTTATAATGAGTAATTCCCACCAGAGCCAAGGTTCTCGCTTAACCTTCAGCTCTGATACCACTGTAATAACCCGCAAATCCATACCCCTTAAGTTGACACTAATCTCCATCAAATCAACTCAAGAAGAACGGAAATACGAACCATTTGGGTAAAAAAAGAGGTAGAAGAAGAAAATAGAACAACAACAGAATCCAACCATCGCAGCGGAATAAAATATAATAGATAATAAATGGACTTTACACAAAAGAAAATACATCTGTTTATATATTACATCATCAGAGTACAGAATCAGAGTATAATACAATCAACATCACAATTCAGGACAGTTATAATAACTTGTCCCACACAGAAACTCAACATACACAATACAGCGGAAAATACATCATATACGTGTGATACGTCTCGCCATTCAGCTCGTCTCCTGAGCTCTACAGCATCATAACCTGTATCCTATAATACTCGGTCTGACTCGAGCATTATAATAAAATAACACCCGAGTCAGTATGGAAAACCAGCGTGAGAAAACGCACTCAATTGGATTATTAAAGTTTCCCAAACCCCTTTGAAATCAAAAGCATCTCGTAAGACCATGCCACAAATAAACATGTCGGTTTTTACCTTACGATAGCTAAAACGCTTTTTATCAAAATCCTCTTATATTATAATAGTGTCTATATACAATTACTAATTCAAATAGCCGAAATTGTTACATCTATTAAATTCCAGCATACTAGCCACAAAGTGGGTAATACAAACAAAACCCGTAAAAGGCACGTAGGGAGAATGGATTTCCAACTAATGACTAGGCACTGGGGTACCACCTGTCACAGTACCTGGTCTAGATCAGTGTACCGAGGACAACGCCCGATCCCCTACAACACAAGACCAGAACTACCTAAGGGTAATTCCGAGTAAGATCACCCCACGGTTGGCGCGACCAACCGCCACACAGCCGAAATAAAAAGGGACATCTAGATAGAAATGATCTCACCCTAATGGGCGCTACCCACATAGCCTTGCTGCATAACCCTTGATTTTCCGTCATTCTCGGTTGATGAGGCTTGAGGCTAAGCGTTACCTTATAGAACATATCCCTTAGAATGCCCATCATCAACCTGACGATGTTCCGAAAACATTCATCCATACAAGTCCGTTCCAGGTTCGAACGGAACCGAAGGCACTACTCCTACTACATTCATTTTGGAATTATCCTCAGGATTAGTGGCGACTGGCCCTTGCACTTCACTGTACCATCTTCGATTCAAACTCGTTTCCCCACAAAACGTACAAACCAGATCGAAGTGGTTTTCGGGAAATAACTCCCGATCCCGGTCTCTTGGAAACGATCAGCGCATTGGCCAATATTGATAGTCGGTTATTTAACTATCAATTAACATTCACAAACATCCAACAACAATAAATAATTTCCCAATTATTTATTAACCTCAAAATATCTTCGCAAGATATATTTCCATTTTCAATCCTTTAAAAACAGTTTTCAAACCACACTCTTCTCATGGAATAAATTCCCAAATATTTATTTCCACTGGAAATACCAAGTACAAAAACTTTAGATTTTTAAAATAATTTAAACACTTATTTTTTTATAAAATATACTTTAAAACATTTAAATTAAAACTACTTTAATACTTATCCAAAAATATATACTTTAAGAATATTTAAAAAAAATCTACTTTAGAACATATAAAACTAAATTTTTATCTTTTTAAAACAAAATACCAAGTCACCTTTAAATGATTACTACTATAATAAATTTTGAAGAATACTTACTTTAAAATCTAAACATTTTAAAATAATAAATTTTCTAAAACATTTCTTTATAACAAAATTTTAAAGCCTTTAACTTATACATAAAAAGTCTCCTTTAAAATATACTCGGCTTTCCAGGGTAATACACTTTTCATTTCCATACCTTTAAAATTAAATCACTATTTATTTATTTTTTTCTAAAACAAATTCCCATTCCTTTATAAATTTCCACCGTGAAATTTATACTTCCAAATATCCACTGATATTTTATTCACTTTATAAACCCAGTTTATAAATTCCAAAATCTCACTTCTCTTTTAAATTCCAATTCCAAACACTTAAATCAATTTACAATTGATTTTCAATATACTTCACTTTGAAACAAATTTCCTTACTTACATCATTTATTTCAAAATCCATTAACTTTAAGATTTTATTTCCTTATTATGATTTAAAATCACTTTTTACTGAGAATACCAATTTAGATTTCCCAAACTCCTTTCTTAACCCATTTTAAATAAATTTAAGCCTTGCATTTTAAAATAAATTCTTTATTACTTTTCTTTTTAAATAATAATTCTTGAGTTTTAAAATTCATTATTTCTTGGTTATTTCAAAATCCCCTTTCCATACTCGGAATTTATTTACTAGAATTAAAAATCACTTTTATTCTTTTTCAATTCATCCCTGAATTTATTCAAATTCTCTATCATTATCTACTTACAAATCTTCTCTTATATGTTCTTTTCAAAAATCCATTATATATATTTTTGGTAACCCAGTATACCCAAATATATTCAATCAACCCATTGCATCCAACATCCCAATCATCAATAAAATTCATCACAGGATATCTAATAATCATAACAGAGAATATTTAACATCCTAAATAAATTTTTGAGGAATCCAGTTGAATCCCTCCAACATGTTTCCCTACATCCACAGATGTTAGCACAATACCAATTCCACTTCGAGGTGGAATATCGCGGTATATGGGATTAATAAAATATCATCCGCTATTATGCGGCGCATAGGGTCTCATCCGCTATATAATGCGGGAATCAATCACTCCAATATATACTATATATACTACTATATATAATATAGCACATCAAAACAATTCAATCATTCAATCAATTATTTAAATTCAACCATTTAAATTTAAATTAAAACCAGATGAGTGAGATTAACTCACCTTTAATTTTTGCAATCCCAATCCAAAGCTCGAATTGTTTCCATCGCGATCTTTAAACCTTGTATAAATATTTATACAGTTTATTAATATTTGAGGTAATCGAGCAATTTATTACCTTTTTACAAATTCAATTTGCTTGCACTCTATTTTAACTAAATAATTTTCTTTACTGCATATATATTTACTTAAATAATAGTGGAAATTAGCCACAAGGGCCTCTTTAGCAAGTGCAATTAGTTTTTAGGACACACAACTGAAATAATTACTTTTAAGGACAAAATGCAAAATAATTAGTTTCTAAGGCCTAAAAACCTATGAAATTATATCCTTAAAAGTAATTTGACTGCTGACTTTGTCCTTAAAAGTAATTATTCTGCTGATTTTGGCCTTGAAATTAATTTCTGTGGATGTGTGTCCTAGAAACTAATTGGACTGCAAAGTTTGACTTCTAGTGAAATGCCCCTAAATAATAACTCTATATAGATTTAAAAACTAATTCATATAAATACCTATATTTTCCAAATCATATACATATACTAATTTCCACTGTATATATATATATATATATGTATAGATATTCGAACTTGAGCGAAAAACAAACTGCAAATAAATTTCTCTAACTCATAACAATTTCCTGCTTAAAATTATATATATATTTTCTGTTTTACTGTGAAACTTTCCTTTGGACATTTAGTTATTTCTTTTCTACACATATTCGTACATATATTATCAATTAAACTTGAAATGTGTAAATCTGTATATCCCTATATTTTAAGGAAACAATACCTTACAGACAACAGCCACAACGACGCCAATCCAAGCCCTCGACCCCGATTTTGCCGCTGCTACTGTCGAGCTCGACACAATCCCACTCTCCCCATTGACGCCTCCTCAAACTTGCCTATCATCTGTGCCATCCACTCTTGCTCGAGTTCGAAACAGCCATCGACATCACCTCATTCCCAAACTCCTTGCCGCTCGACCAAACCCATTCGACTTCGCCAACCTCATCGTGCAAAACCTAGGTTGCCAGTCGTGACATCGATTCTGCCACCTCCCTTTGTGATAATCGACATGCGCCCCTTCCTCCCTACGGCCTTGCGTGCCCTAAACCCCAAACGAACCTAAGCTGAACTCGATTGCGTGCTCGCCTACGAACACGAGTCTCTCCTTGTTCTTTTCTGGAAATTGATTTTTTTGATTTGGGTTCGAAACGTAGGAAGGAAAAAGAAGAAGAGGGATTTGAGGTAAATATGCGGCTGCCATTTTTTCGATTTTGTTCAAGATTCGTGAATGAAAACAAAGGAAGAAGGATACGCGATTTGTTTTAGAGGCCGCCATTTTCTCAGATTGATTTGGTTTATGATGTATTGCGAAACGAAAGGAGTAAATAGACAGAGGCCACATGATTTTTGAATTCGAGCAGAAGATAGTCGACTTTGATTTGATTTTACACTGAGGTAAAACGCGATTTCTCATGTTGAATGCCTGCTACAAAGAAAGTAAAAAGTGCTGATGTTGAAAGAAGGCAGGTTGAAGAAAGGGAATCTCAGCTATGTTGACCAGGGTATTTAAATATATATAAATTTAAATTCAAATTCAAATTGTCTCTAAATTGCAACTCAAAATCTCGACCTCCTATCGAGACACGCCGCTAGGCGTTCATAATGTTAAACCCCTATTTCGAACACAATCGAAAAGGTTTCGAGTCCTAACTCGATCGTATGGAGAAGATAGCTTTTGAACCGAGTTAAAATATTGAATTTCGATATATTTTTTCAGCGCGTTTATCTACCATACGATAACACAATAACTCCAAGCACTACAAAAAAATTGAAATCCGATAATAATACAGTATTACAGATCCAATGGAAATGGTTTCGTCGAATTTCGAGACTGTGCCTCGGAAGGTTATTTTTAAATATCGATTTAAACAATATATTTTCAAAACTGAACAAAACGCCTTTAAATTCAATTTTAAAAGTTCTATTACCTTCAGTATTATTAATATGAATTTTATAAGCCTTCAAATTAATTTTAACAGGCTTAAAACTCCAGATTCAACATTTTACCCAATTTTTAATCATTAAATTCAATATTTAATTATCCAATAAATAGAGATATTTGAAATTTAAGTTAAAAATTCACATTTGAATATTTAAAATCTATTAAATATTCCAATTTCAAATATCTAAAATCCCGGGTCGTCATAGGAACGAAGCCGGATATAAGCACCGCGTATCATCCCCAAACTGATAGGTAAACTGAAAGAGTAAACAGAGTATTGGAGGATCTTCTGAGAGTATGTGTATTAGACTTTGGAGGTTAATGGAAAAGCCACCTTCATTTGGTATAGTTCTCTTGTAATAACAGCTATCAGGTCGGTATTGATATGGCACCTTATGAAGCCTTGTATGGTCGTCTATGTAGATCCCTGGCATGTTGGATCGAAACCGGAGATCGGTTAGTACTTGGTCCTGATATGATCTGATAAGCTTCAGAGAAAGTGAACATGATCAAAAAAACTGAAAGAAGCACAAAGCAGATAGAAGAGTTACGTCGATCAAAGGCATAGAAATTTAAAATTCTCAGTTGGAGATAAGGTATTTCTGAAGATCTCTCTGGTGAGGGGAGTCATAAGATTTGGAAGAACTGACAAGCTAGCTTCTTGATATATTATACCTTTTCCCATTCTAGAGCGGATTGGCCCGTTAACCTATCGAGTAGAACTACCAAAGAGGTTGTCGGGTGTACACAATGTGTTTCACGTACCTCATTTATGTAAGTATATGTATGATCTGAAACAAATCATAGAAACAGTTGCCTGGGAGGATTTAGAAGTAGAGCCTAATTTAACAGTTATCCGACAACCAAATAAAATCGTGTATCGTGATGAGAAGCATCAAGAAGAAAGGTGGTGCAATTAGTTAAAATTCAATGGAGTGGTGATGTTAATGACCGTACATGGGAAACAGTGGATAGGATAAAGAAGACATGTCCAGAGTTTAGGATGGATGTATCAATTGTATATATTGTATCGAGATAGTGTACTTACCACCTGTGGTGCAGTCACTTATCATAGCTTTGTATATATTTCATCATATATGATATATTCCTTTTGAGTTATCTTCTTCTCATATTTAATTTTAAGGACGAAATTCTTTTAAGGAGGGAAGTCTGTAACGACCCGCAAATTCATCACTTCAGAAGAAAAAAAATTAAATATTCAAATATAATATTTTTTAACATATGATAATGTTTTGAACAATAAATAATATTGGTAATCTTATTTTGAATAAATATTTACAAAAATATATAGAAGATATATCGATAAAATGATCGAAAACCATTTTTATCATTAAACAGCTCTTAGACCATCCGACATCGTGCACGGAGCTGGATACGTACACTCATTTACATATATGAGTGAGAATATGTAATAAAATTATTTATTTTATTTTTGAAAATAAATACTCTTTATGACATCATCAATGATATCGTTATTTTGGAATAATTGATTTTTGAATTTAAATTGAGTTTAAATGATTTAATAATTATTTTAATTATTAAATAAACCCTTTTAATTATTATATAATGGCAGAAATATTATTATCAAACTTTGTTTACAAATATATATAAAATAAGAAGTGAAAATACAACTGGAAATCGAAATCGGAATCCATAACAATTTAACGTAGAAAAGTTATGCAACGTTGTAAATCATTTGAGATATACATATGCACATATACATGTACATATACATGAACACATTCACATGCATATGAACAATATACACTCACAAATATACTTATACAATTATATATATATATCCTAAAACTTAACCCTTAAGTAAAGCCAAAGTCAACATCTTACACCCCAAGTACAAGCACATTGCCATGCGCATGGGGAAGGGGGATGTTTGGTCGAGAATGATGAGGGGAGAGGGGGTGTGGTGGTGGTGAAATGGTGATGTATTTGTGTGTAAATATCCTGATATTTTTGTTCTAATTTTTTCCTATAAATAGCACCCACCTCTCTTCACTTCATTCACAATTCCTTATAAAATTCCTAAGCTTTTCATCTTTTTCTTCTCTACATTAATGGCTTCCATAGCCTAAGAAAGAAAATATTACAAAATCAAAACAAAGTTATGCCAAAATCAATCGAAATCTGTACCACTTCAAATCAAAGTTCAAGCTAGTAATCTCTTCCTTCTCCTCCACCAAGGTCGTGTGCAACCAAGCCCTCCACCACCATTTTCCAAGCAAGCCCGAGCCTTCCAAGCCTCCAAGACCAAGGCCGAATCCCCTAGGAGCATTTTGGCTAGTAGTTGTGAGCTCCGATTTCTAGATAGTAGAATTATAGCGGTTTTAAAGTTAACCTGATTGAAAATCAAGTAAGAAACTCTATATTTATATATATATGTATATACACATATATGATGATGATGTGATATGATTGCTGTTTGCGCCAAAAATGGTCACAAACACCCAATTGCGGATGAAAGCACCAAATCACAGTCACAGATCACAAGTAGATTGTATGTAATAGAATTAAATATGAAGAACACTCAAAAAATTAAAAGGAAAGCAGTAGAAAGGCAAGATTTATAGTGGTTCGGCGTTGTAGACTATGTCCACTTTGAAGGATTTTCTGTTTTATCGATGATTCTCGTTGGTTACAATTAATTACAATAGTACACTCCAGATACAATGAAGATTTTGGCAGAGTATAGGTGTAGAAGGGCCAAAGATCCTTTTTCTAAAGCTTTTGGACTGCTATTTATAGGCGTAGGCTGCAAATATCTCGCCCAGGTCTCGGAAGACTCCTTCTCTTACGCGAGTGGGCCCACGTGATCGATCCCCTGACATTTCGACTCGATACGTGATCGATACGAACCAAATTCGTATCGATCCAAAACTGCTCCTTTTGGGTTGGGATCGATCATGGACATTCTTGAGGTTGTACGCAAGCTCCTGTGAAAATTTGGTGGCATTTGGACTTGTAGATTGTGAGTTATGATCGATGCAAGTTTGGGTTTGTTGAAGGCTGCCGAATTCGTATTGATGCCGTTCACATCGATCTCGTTTGTACCGATCAAACGATGGTGACGTGGAGCGATAAGCTAGGGTAGATCCATCTTTTATGCCGCGTTGACTGCTTCTTCCTTCGTATCCATCGGGTGCTATGCTCTTCGTATCGATCCTTATCTCTTTTCGTATCGATGCATGGCACACACTCTTCGTATCGATCACCTGGCGTCGGCTTCGTATCAATGGCAAGTGATAGTTTCGTATCGATCATCCAGTTGATCGATACGAAACATACATCAACATGATCGATACGAAGTAGACATCCGTGGGCTACTTCGTATTGATGGAAAGGGTTGGGTTTCGTATCGATCATCTGGTTGATCGATACGAAACATATATCGATACGAAATGAACAACTTCGATCGACTTGGGAGATGTGTCTGTCCGATGGATACGAAAGGAATGAGTGCAAACTTGATGCATACGAATAGCATAGGGACCTTGGTTGCCGATCGATTCATGGCTCTGACTCGAAGTAGTCGTCTCCTTGACCCGAAGTAGACCCTCTGGTGACTCGAAGCAAGTGTTATGGTGACTTGAAGCAGCTTGCAAACATGCTAACCTAACCAAGACCCAAAGCAGACCCTTCCCTGACTCGAAGCATTTTGCTTGGAAACCTGAAGTAAAGTTTGGGACGACTCGAAGCAAACCCTAAATAGCTTGAAGCGACTCGATTTTGATCGATCAATATCTTGAGCACTCGAGCTCCGATTGACTTGAAATTTGAAATGTTGGATTCCGTAGCTTCGCTTGTCGTGTTGCATCAATTGTAGCACAATCCAGACTCGGGCAAATTTACTAGCATCCATAGCAGGTCTCTGTGCAACAGACTTTCGGGGATGATATGCCTTTGGTTTCCAGTTAATCTTTTGGTGTCACGGCCTTGCTAAAAGGCGGGATAACACTTGCCTCCCAAAACATGCCTTGCGATAAGAAGGTGTGTTTTGTAGTTCGGTAAGCTGGATGTTCGTATCCTGTTAATGACCTATAAAGAGATTGATAGTCTTACCTGACTGTGAATGGCCATCGTTCGCGGTCGGGTGCCGTTCGAGGCGAATTGTGACCGTTCGCGGTCGGGTGCCGTTCGAGGCGAATTGTGACCGTTCGCAGTCGGGTGCCGTTCGAGGCAAATTGTGACCGTTTGTGTTCGGGGTGCCGTTCGAGGCGAATTGTGATCGTTCGCGGTCGGGTGCTGTTCGAGGCGAATTGTGACCGTTCGCGGTCGGGGTGCCATTCGAGGCTAATTGTGACCGTTCGCGGTCGAGTGCCGTTCGAGGCGAATTGTGACTGTTCGCGGTCGGGGTGCCATTCATGGCGAGTTGTGTGTGCCCAGGGGGGACTTAGTATCATTAATGTCGGATTTCATGTTCGAGTGAGTTTCCGAATTGTTTGTTATGGTGGTTTATCGCCATCTCAGAGCATGCCTGAGGACCATTCGCGATCCCGTGCATGTGTAAATGACTTAGTCGTTATGGAATTACAAATACCAGATTTACATTAAAATGAGTCTTACAACCAAAATGTCCAACCAAATCAAGTCCAGATGCAAAGAATAGAAAACAAAAACAAAGCAGAGACGTCAAAGTGCAAACACCTACACTAATGCAGTTGATAGTCGTCTCAGAGCACGCCTAAGGACCGTTTGTGATCTTGCACATGTGTAAGAAACTTAACCGCACTAGTGTGGAGTTTGCGACTTATTCGTCATTATTTCAATCAGTTGATGACAAGCTGATGCCTCGATCCTGAGCCGTCCCCAGTTGATGCAGATGGTGGTCGTTCCTGCTACACCGTTGCTGCTCGCCTTCTCACGTACTGTGATAGCATGCCGTTCTAGATATGCCCTTCTATCTCATTCCTCAAGTGCCTGCAATCATTTGTACTATAGCCGCTTAACTCGTGGAATAAGCAGTACTTGTCTGATTTGCTCTCATTGTTGGTCGGATCCCTCCTCATTGGCCTTCGGTAGGGAACCTGCCCTCTTGTGTCTTGGTAGATTCGCTCTAATGTCTCACTCAGCTCTGAATAAGAGGTGAATCTCGGCTCCTTTCGCGGCCGCTTTGGCTCATCACAATTGTCTTCTGCTTTCTGTTTCCCTTTCTCCTGAATCCTTTCCGGGCGTGTCTCCGCTTTTGATTGCATAAACATCAACTCCCTCTCCTTCCTCTCTCTCAGCATTTGCATCCTCTTATCGCAAAAACCTTTCTGCCTCATGGTAAAACTCTCCTAGATCCATGGGTGGATCCCTCATCAGCGAATTCTTGAATTCTGTTCCATCAGCTATGCCGAATACAGTTGTCATCAAAACCATGGATGGATCTGGTCGATCCACCGAGGCTGTCGCTGCATTGAATCGTGACAAAAAACTCCTCAAAGATTCCCCGGTTCTTTGCTTTAGTGTTGTCAAACTCATTACGTTCTTGGGTCTTGAAATGTGAACTCTGAATTGCCTCATACACTTCTTAGTCAACTCGGTCCATGTTCCAATGGAGCTGCTCTCCAATTGCCTGAACCATAGTGCTGCTATGTCTGTCAAATACAATGGGAAACACCAGGCCATGACCACCTCCTCCGATGCCCCCAGTACTTCCATGTGCCTCATATACCTTGTCAGACAAACAGCAGGATCCGTCCTCCCATCATATGTCTCCACTGTTGGTAGCTTGAATTCAGGTAGGTTCCTAGCCTACCTGATTGCGGGAGCGAAGGGGCTCCTGTTCACATCTTCCAAATCTCTATTCACTAGTCCTCCCCTCATGGCTCGTCTGACCATCTCCACCAATCTATCACTATCTTTAAGTTATAGACCTTGTATGTTGCCTCCAATCTGCCCCCCGAGTTCACAAGGGGATCTTGGAATATGCTCTCATGGACGGGGATCCGTTGCTTTATCAACGCCATACTGCATAGTCCCGGCTGGTATCTTTCCTAAGATTGGATCAACATGTTCCTAGGGATTGCCCCCCAGCTCAGGGGCTGCTCCTGATGGTCCTGCTCTATCCGATTGCATGTTGGGTCCTTCTGATCCAACTCCGTGGATCTGAATTCCAGCTCCTCGTGTTGTTCCTGCCTGTCCCAACTATCTGAGAATGTTCTGCATCATTTCCTCTTGCCTTTTCAACATTCCCTCCTGCATAGCTTCCATCATCATCTCTATCTCGTCTCGGGTGATGAAGACTAAGGCCTGATTCGCTCCTGAGGAAGCCTCGTGACTTCCTTCATGCTGGCTCCTTTCTTCTCTTGGTCTCCTGGGTGATTGCTTCACCATTGCTTTCCAGATCTAAGTCCTTAAGCCTTCAGATCCAAAATCCAAGCTGTAGAATCCCTGAGTCCACCTTCTCAGCGAAAGCACCAAAATGTTTGCGCTAAAAATGGTCACAAACACCCAATTGCAGATGAAAGCACCAAATCACAGTCACATATCACAAGTAGATTGTATGTAATAGAACTAAATATGAAGAACACTCAAAAAATTAAAAGGAAAGCAGTAGAACGAAGAGATTTATAGTGGTTCGGCGTTGTAGCCTACGTCCACTTTGAAGGATTTTCTGTTTTATCGATGATTCTCGCTGGTTACAATTAATTACAACAGTACACTCCAGATACAATGAAGATTTTGGTAGAGTATAGGTGTAGAAGGGCCAAAGATCCCTTTTCTGAAGCTCTTAGACTGCTATTTATAGGCGTAGGCTACAAATATCTCGCCCAGGTCTCGGAAGGTTCCTTCTCTCACGCAAGTGGGCCCACATGATCGATCCCCTGACATTTCGACTCGATCCATGATCGATACGAACCAAATTCGTATCGATCCAAAACTGCTCCTTTTGGGTTGGGATCGATCATGGACATTCTTGAGGTTGTACGCAAGCTCCTGTGAAAATTTGGTGGCATTTGGACTTGTAGATTGTGAGTTATGATCGATGCAAGTTTGGGTTTGTTGAAGGCTGCTGAGTTCGTATCGATGTTGTTCGCATCGATCTCGTTTGTACCGATCAGACGATGGTGACGTGGAGCGATAAGCTAGGGTAGATCCATCTTTTATGCCGCGTTGACTGCTTCTTCCTTCGTATCCATCGGGTGCTATACTCTTCATATCGATCCTTATCTCTTTTCGTATCGATGCATGGCACACACTCTTCGTATCGATCACCTGGCGTCGGCTTCGTATCGATGGAAAGTGATAGTTTCGTAACGATCATCCAGTTGATCGATACGAAACATACATAAACATGATCGATACGAAGTAGACATCCGTGGGCTACTTCATATCAATGGAAAGGGTTGGGTTTCGTATCGATCATCTGGTTGATCGATACGAAACATATATCGATACGAAATGAAAAACTTCGATCGAACTGGGAGATGTGTCTGTCCGATGGATACGAAAGGAATGAGTGCAAACTTGATGGATATGAATAGCATGGGGACCTTGGTTGCCGATCGATTCATGGCTCTGACTCGAAGTAGCCGTCTCCTTGACCCGAAGTAGATCCTCTGGTGACTCGAAGCAAGTGTTGTAGTGACTTGAAGCAGCTTGCAAACATGCTAACCTGACCAAGACCCGAAGCAGACCCTTCTCTGACTCGAAGCATTTTGCTTGGAAACCTGGAGTAAAGTTTGGGACGACTCGAAGCAAACCCCAAACAGCTTGAAGCGACTCGATTTTGATCGATCAATATCTTGAGCACTCGAGCTCCGATTGACTTGAAATTTGAAATGTTGGATTCTGTAGCTTCGCTTGTCGTGTTGCATCAATTATAGCCCGATCCAGACTCGGGCAAAATTTACTAGCATCCATAGCGGGTCTCTGTGCAACCGACCTTCGAGGATGGTCTGCCTTTGGTTTCTAGTTAATCTTTTGGTGTCACGGCCTTGCTAAAAGGCGGGATAACACTTGCTATGGATGTTTATTATACTTTAATCATCAAGTTTGGTTGTTGTTTAATTATGTAAACAAGTCACGTTAAATACATGTCGATATTACATAAGGAAATCACTTTTTGAATCCAGTTATAGAAGTGTATATGAGATTGTTAAACCTCTTTAAAATGGTTTAAAATGATTTAGAAATTTTTTATAAACATTTAAAAGTGTTTCAATAAAGTTTGGAAAGAATATGAAAATTGAGTTAAAATGGCGCGTCGCATAACGATAGTTCGCGATTTCACGCCATAGAAAGTTAAATCCGTTTATACGATGGATTCAGAGTCGGAATTATTTGTAATCAGAATTTTTCGAACTCTTATAATCATAGTTTTCAAACAAAATAAAACGATCGAGATTTCTTTTAGTAGATTTTGAAATATGAGAAAAACAAGTTTTCAAAATAGTCACGCTTTGGCAGTTTGGAAACCAAAGCGATAAATTCTTTAAAAATGATATTTTTAATTCTTTAAAAATATGGGATAAATTCTATAAATCTTTTAAAATGTTTTAAAAGAGACTTGAGTTATAAAAATGGATTTGTAAATGACAAAAAGGTTATTTTGATCAAATAATCCTTAAAAGCACTATTCGCGGCACTTTTAATAACTTTTGAAATATGGTTTTAAACTTAAGTATTCTTTCCCAAATCTTTTACAAATGTTTACAAACAAATAATTAAGTATTTTAGAGATAATTTGGCAGTTTTATAATTTATTTTAAAAGTGTTAAATAAATGATTAAAAGAAAAACTGTTATAATTAAGTGATTTAATCTTGGCTCTAAAAATCGATGAGTAGACTGGATTTTTCTATTCGTGAGATCCAGATGGGAGGTGCTTAAACTAAGGAGATGTTTAGGAGCAATCAGTGTCAAAGCTCACTTGGCCTCTTTCTTGGGCGAGGAATAGATAAGGTCGAAATGTCAGAACGAGGCAAGTATAAAAGATTTAATTTTTCCAAATTTAATACAACCTGGATCATATGGAAATAATCTTCTTATACTTGGTATTAAATTCCGACGAGGGAACCCATACTATCCATGTGAATTTAAAAGGTGATTTCACCGTTATTCGATGGATAGCAAATGTTAAATATGGAAATTGACGTTGAGTAGGATTAGTATAATTTCTATCGACCCCTTTTACTCATAAAGGGTTTTGCAATTATGAGAAATAATTTTGTTTGGTATTCCAAAGTTAAAGAGAGTTTTAATGATTCCGTATATACTCGAAAATGATATGATTTAAAAGATTTATATCTCTAAAAGAGATAATTTATTTGATAAAAGATATTAATGAATGAAATGATAATCACCCTTAAAATCTTAACATCATTTCATCAATGATTGGTTTGAAGGAACTAGGGTCATATTTGGGTAATTCTTATCTGAAAACCACTTTGAACTAATTTACGAGTTCGAACGTGAAGACACATTAAAGACAATGAAGTTAAAGGCGGTGATCTTCATAATGGAAGGATTGCTTGTTGATAATTTCGGAATAGCTCCTGAGATAAATAAATAGCAGTGGTCCCTTCATTCTGGGATTTTCGTATGCAAGGACTACTTGCTATTAATCCAAGGGGACGTGGTAGGAGAGTGCCTTCGGTTTGTCTTGTTTCAAGATAACTTGTATGGATGAATGTCTGACATTTCATTTCTATGATCACAGTGCATTGATCTCTACAAACGTACATCTGTTTAGTGGTGTAGGAGGTAACCCCTCTTATGCTTAACACACTTATCTGAGACATACGAGCTCATAGGTTGTTCTTTTGTGGAAATCAATAATGTGTTGTTGGAAATGGCAATGTGGCATTTTGAGTGAAAATGTTCTAAGAAAGGCAAACGTTACCTCAAGCCTCACACCTGGGAAATTGTGAAACGGGGGTTGCTTCAAGGCTAAGTGGATCGCAACCATTAGGGTAGGATATTACCTTTCTAGATCTATTTTTTTCTACCCACTATGACGTCGGGTTTAAATTATGTGGTGTATGCTATGGGATCCCAAATAGGTCGTTAACGGTCGGGTGATATCGTATTCAGTTCTATCCACCACCAGATGGGTCTGCGGGTAGGATGGTCTTAATTCGCAGAGGTTTCGAAGATGTCTATCCTCGGTGCATTCCTCTAGAAAGGTACTGTACAGGTGGTAGTCCTTTACCTTGCTATTTATTGAAAATCCATATCTCTAATAAGTGCCTTCGGTTTTAGTTATAAACCTATTATGCCATCAAATTTAACCAATGTAACAATTTTGGCTATTTGAATATATTAATTTGAAAAGTTGTCAAATAATGTCATTAAAAATAATATCACTGAATTTTACGTAAAAATGATTTGTTTATCATAAGGTAAAAGCTCGTTCTGTGTTTATGTGCGGCGTGCTCTTATGAGGTACCCTTTTGTTTTCCAAATACTCGCATTTTGAGTTTCTCACACCGTCTCATAACTGACCTGGAGTTTATTTTCCTTTTCCTTTAAACTCTGGGTGCTCTATTTTCTCGGGCAGCCAAGTAGTCAGGTAGTTCGAAGCATTTTGGAAGGAGCAATGGAGCATGAAGACTGGAGGGTCCTTTTGTCGATAGTGATCTATTTCAAATTTCCGATGTATCATGTAGTATGTATTTTGTATCTACCAGCCTCTGTAAGGATAGGTAGTCGTAACTATCCCTGGTTGGGTTAGTACTTATCTAACTCTGATTAATCACTTGGAGTGATTATATGTACTTTATGTATGTATAATTAATGCGAATGTGAGAATCTATTGTTATTATATCTTCTACCTTTATTTCTTTAAAAAAAACCTAATTATCTGCATCTTTGGCACTTGAATTTGCAGCACGTGAATACCAAGGATGTATTAGTGTCGATCTTCGAGGGCCGAAAAGGCGGGTTGTCACATTATACAACCAAGTTCTCTACACAACCATCTGCTCACTTGAAAATGTAATGTGATTATGTATGCAACATGCTATAGGTGAGCTCAATCCTAGGGTGAATGCAAGATCATGACATATCGACATGCATGTATGCAAGCATCCTAAATATGCATAAGATTCTATAGAGTGTAGAAATAACAGGTAAAAGTGTCATAACCATCCCTTAACATTTAATATAGCAACCACGATGCAACCAAAAACCTAAATTTTGAAGAAAGAAAGTTTACCATAGAAAAGCTCAAGGTGAGAAGCTTTCATGGACCAGCCTAATTTCTTTATTATGAAGTTTCCAGTTTCATACTCCATTATATGTGCGGTGGCACGAGGTGATATCGACTCCATCTCTATATATGATAATTGATCAGGCTCTACTATGGTGGTGGTGTCGTACAAACATTTCCTCAAGTGCAAAATATGATAGACATCATGGACTTCCATTAACTTATTTGAAAGCTTTACTTGATATGCAAGTTTCCCCACCCTTTCCAAAATCGGGAAAGGCCCAATAAACCTCGATGCCAACTTCCTCGATGTACTAAACCTCATAACCTTTCTAAGAGGGAAAACCTTAACAAGCACCATTTCTCCTACCTCAAACTATAATTTCTTCCTTCGCTTGTTAGCCTATCTGACGGTTATGTGTGTCCTTCATTTGCTGCCTGATCATCTCTATATTTTCCAAGGCCTCACAAATAAATATAGTCCAAGTAGAATTTTGTCGATGGTTTTCCATCAATAATTTGACGATTTGCATGCTCCCCATATAAGGCTTCAAAGGGTGCCATGCCAATCATTGATTGGTAACTATTATTGTATGCGAACTATACTAAGGTAAATGATGTTTCTAATGTCCTCCAATATCCATGACGCAAGCTCTTAACAAATCTTTCAAAATCCTAATTTCTCTTTTAAGTTTCTTCTTTTTGGAATATATAATAATTCAATTGTATATAGATTAGATTCAAAATCAGATATTAGGGAAGAATAGAATTAGAAAACGTGTATATAAATATTTAAAATCCATTATCTTAAATCTAATTGATTCTGAATCATAGATTTAAAGAAGAAGACTGATAAAGTTTTGCTAACGTTCCAAATGTTTTGTGAATAAAAGTGAGGGGCATGGATTCCTATTTATAGTGGATGCACATGAACTGTGGGATTTAAGTCGGTTTAATATAATAAAATCCAATCGTTCTTTGTCTAACTTAACCTTAGCTGCCTTACAAGCAACAGTCGACTACTTACCCTTAAGCGATCGACCAATCAAGGTAAGGGGGTCGACCGATCCCTTATATTGGAACGTGACTTTATTGCTTGCGATTGTTTGTTTGTTTACTTCCCTTTTTGTTTCTCTAATGTTAACGTTCATTTAACCTTGCTTAAACCCTAAGCTTCCTTCAACGTTAAAAATATTTATTACTGTTTTAATTTGAACCGTTAACATTATTTAATTTTTAAATTTAAATTCATTTGAATTATTTAAAATTCGGAAACTTCAAACGTCAAAACTTTTTCGTTGAACTCCGATCGTGAAACTCTATATATATTAGTTGATCAGAAAATCACGTCGAATACAATGGTGTAACTATCATGACCAAATTCTAATGTTTGTGAAATTTTCATTTTAGCTTAATTATTAATTAATTAGTTCTTATTAATTTTTATGGGATGCTACAGTATAATATTATAGTAATGGCGGAGATAGTGGGAGCATGCCATATAACACTTATTAGTCGCATTAAGTTATGAAAATTATTTTTGTAAAACTAACCAAATATTATTTATGAAATAATAACTATCTTTCAGTGTTGACTGAAAACAGACATAATTTTATTTCAATATGAATATTATGAATATTTGTTATATAATAAACTAAGATAGTGGTATTTGTGATGCATTGAAAAATATAGAAGTATCTAAATTTATTTGCAATTTAGGCCTAAGTCATAGTTTTGAGAAATAATTTTTTTATTATATGATTATGAATCATATTGTACTAGTAAACTATATCTTAGACAATTAAGGGCAAAACACTCATTCTGTGGGAGCATTATAAGAGTTGATTGACTCAATAGATTGATATATATAGATGTATACAATCGAAAGTCTGTGAATTCCAAAATAGTTCCATATGTTTTGTTGTATTCACTGATGAGTTATCATAAACATGAACATGTGTATTTGATGCACATGTAGCATGTCTATGATAAACTCATAGAATATGCAACAGAAGCAAATAAAAATAATATGCAAAAAAATAAAATAATTCAATTTGATCGAATAGAGGAGTATGTTGGAAAGAGTTCTGAATGTACCTAAAACGAATAGAGATTCAATCTCAAAAATCATTTCGTCCTATGATACATAATGATGTATCGATAAGGAGTAATCAAACTTTGTTGGACAAAGTATGATTATTATGAATGAAGTTGAGTTAACTTCTTTCTATAGGGTCGTGTACTTAAGAAAAGGACACAAGGTTAAAATTAATTTTATCTAAGTAATGGTTTACAAAATTATATAAGATAAGGGTTTATAAGAAACCCAAACACATCCTAGGTCAGGGAGTCGGTAGGTTGTGCGAGTCGAAAGACTACACATAATACTTGTTCACAAGGGATCTTGTATAAATCTATCTAAAAGGAGTTTGGGAACGACTGTCATTAGATGACCAATTTATATTTTGGACACAACTATGTAAACTAAAACCAAATCAGTTTTATACACAAGACAATTCATAAAGTGTTTATGAATACCTATTCCCTTGCACTGAGAAATAACTGTTGTTTCAAAAAATACTTATTTCATAGCAAAGAAATTTCTTTGAGAATTTATTGGTGGTCAAATGGATTAGGATATGATCCAAAGATGAAACAGATTATGTGGGATGAAATGAAATTAATCAAACCTAAATGAACACGACGCATTAGAATGTCTAATAAATATTCTTACACATTGAAGAGAAATTATGAGTTTCTTATTAATGTCAAGAATTAGATAATCCTCGGCTAATAACCAAACCATTAAGAGAATTGACCCTTCGATATGGTATGATGTGCAAATTCGAAATGGATTCCAAGTACAATGTTAAAATAAGATTTTGATAGTTGTACCCGAAGGAATATGATCCATAGACTATGAATGATTCTTCAAGAGCAAAGCTAATGTAGTTGGAATACAATGAACAACGTTGATAAGAATTATATCATAAATTTCAATTGTTAAAATTAGCATAATAGATTTGTTATTCAACGTGCTCAAGTTAATTTGGGTTTACTTACAAAATTATCGCTTGGTAATACTTAGTATTTGGTATATATGTATTGAAATGGAAAATTTTAAATAATGATTTAGACTATACTGTTTGCACATAATAACCAAAGTGTCTCGAAGTCAGTACGAGTGATATTGAGTTTGTGGGTTTTTCGAATATGATTCAAGAAATGATACGAAGGTATCATTCTATACGCATTAGAAATTAGTAAGTATTCTGATAGAAATATCAAATAATTTGATTTTCAATCAAACTGCAGAGGAAGCGTGCATCCATAATAAAAAACACTAAAAGGTACATAAATATTTCTAGACTATAAGTACAAACATACCACTGATTGTTAATAATATACTTATGTTAAAATCTGTAATATTTTGGATGTTTAATACTCGATGTTGGATTTGTAAATTATATCTTTTATAATAAGTATAAAGGATGTTGGGAATGTCTTAAACGATTTAAAAAGACACCTTATTAAAATGTTTAATAATGAACATGCAAGATGGATTCCTTACTTATTGACCATAGGAATTGTTATAGATGTTTTATTGTCTACAATACTGTATTTTGCTTATTTATTTGACACATGAAACAAATATCAAATCCAAGTTAAGATCACTAAATGATTATTTGGAGTGTCCTCGAGTATTTAAGAAATACAAGAGAACAGTTTATAGAAACAACAAACTCCTTGTGAAGGAGTATTTGGTCTCAAACTTCATGAGCGATATTGAGTATAATGTGCCAATATTAAATTTATGCTTGTACTTGAGTTAAGGAGCTTTAAGTTTGAAATGTTCCAAATAAAAGATCGTGGCTGATTCAGTAAAAAAGTTAAGTAAATCGCCATGAATAGCGCCACGATAAAAACAATGTATAAATATAAATGCATAAATTTAAAACTAAGCTAGAGGTGATTCCAAGTATTAAAAATACTACATTATTATTATATGATAACAATGATGAGAGCTCAACGAAAGTCAAGGAACATGCTTTGAATAGTTCCTCATGATAAAAGTAGTTTATCAGCATCAGAGAGAGTTGGTTGACGGAGTAAATAATTGAACCAATATAACCCCAAGTTTGATTAGTTGTCATCAAACTGATTGAAGGGATGCGATAGAGATTTCATAATTGGTCCCAAGTGCAGGTGGGAGATTGATAGATTAGAGGTATGTCATAGGGGAAATTATATAATTATTACATATATCTAACTTGATAACCAATCTTGTTTGAAATGAAAAGTATTTTCTTTCTACTATATACTCGATATAATGTGTTATACTGATTAATTAATTTAATTAAAAGTGTATTTAAAAGAAAATCCACAAATAGTGTATTTTATGATAGTGGTTACAATGTGTTGCAATCATGAATGATTTATTGCAATGGAATTAATATATCACTTTAAATATTCTTAGTCAAGATTTATCGATGCTGGATATCGATACATCCGTTGAGACTAGAGTACGTAATGCTCTGCATACTCATGACTACTAGAGGGCACCAAGGGGTTATGTACAGATAGTTATTGGATAACTATGGAATAACTCGCTCGATAGTTTTCTGTTGGTTAATATAACTAAGGTCAAATAGAAAATATCGATGTGACAAAATTGCACAGTTCTGTTGACTTGAGAATATTGTTAATCTTCAGTGGGAAAGCTCTGCTTTGATTATAGTTAAATAGTTGTACAACATCCATCGGGCGACTATAATTGGGTCAAGTGGAAGCATTGAAAATGAAACACTATTCACGAGTGAACTCATCTCCTTGGTTATATGAGGTTAGTATCACAGACAACTAAGGTCAACTCAAAATCAAAGTCTCTGGCCAGAGCAGTATGGATAATAATTGTTATTATTAAACCAAGGGCTTTATGTTTGGACTATACAGTTGAGTATAGATGATATTGGAATTTTGACCATTACCAAATTCCATAAATCCAAAGTGATATAGTTTTGACGAAGAGAATTGGTGAAATAATTGTCACTACTATGTAACACTTAACAAAGTAAAATTGAATTTTAGCGAAATGAGGTAAGAAATAAATTTAGCCAAAATGTCACACCACCCACTACACCATAACAGTCATTTTGCAATTATTTTTTCAATTGCTAACACTTACTTGCGTGGAAGGTTAGTCACACTAATACACGTTGCAATACAACAAATGCGTTGTTAAAAATGCACTTTTACACATTTTACTATCACAACACTTTTTAATCGTTGGAAGGTGAGGTTGAATTGAAATTAATCGAAATGTACTAGGGCAAAATTGTAAATGAGTATTATAACTCTAACCATAGCCCTAATCCAACGCTTTATCAATTTAGTCGTTCTCGAAACAAATCATTCGTGCTACCATCGATCCTTCAAATTTTCCAATCCCCTTGATTTTCGATCGCTCAATCTCTCCTCCAATTTTTCAATCAGTCTCTCATCCAAATTCTTTATCAATCTCTGAGGCGGTTTCTATTTCAAGCTAGTTTTACTACATACAGGTCTAGTTTTTTGTATTCTTCTAATTCTAACTTTGCAGTGGTTTGGCTTCGTGTTTCATCACTTTTTACATGGTTTCGATTAATTAATGGAATGGATTATTAGGTGGATAAATTGGTCGATTTATCTCGAGAATTTGGGTTTCATCATATTCTCCTGAAAGAAGGTATTTTATCTCAGTTTTAAACATTTTCCATACTTTTCTTGAATTAAACAGCTAATTGAAGTGTGTATTGGTAGTTTAGTTATGCATTGAAAGGAAGAGGATAAAAATGGCTCTTTGACTATTACATGTATATAGAATTATTTAAAAAAAATGCTAGAAGCCATTGGTTCAGGATCCTTATTGTTAAAAATATTTTTTCAGTACTTTTTTATCCTTATGAATAGAAACTTCAAATTCTTTTTTAGTGAAGTTATACCATTTTGTATCACAATATTTTTAATATTTTACCATTGTAATCATCTTTGTGGAAGCATTCATTACCTTTTGAATAGCCATTCATCTTTTCGGATCATTCTCTGTCCTATATATTTGATTCTTTTTTAACTTTTTGCAATGGCCATACTCTGGTTCGTGAACATGTTCCATAAAAAGCTTTAAAGAAGTGTGATCTAATCTATTTTGAAAAGTCATTGTTGCTACCGAAAAATAATGTGGGAGATTTTCTTTGATTTGTTTTTCATAGATAGACAGATGGCATGGAATGTCATTGTTGCTACCAAGAAAGACAAGCAATGCTTTTACAGTTTAGTTTTAGATTCTTTGTTGAATTGTTAAGCTAGAAATATGATGAAAATTTTATTAAAAATGTTATTTCAGATTTAGTTTCGGTTGTAAAGTTGATAAGAATATCTTAGCAAGACATCATACATAATCAAATTAATTTTTGTGATTTTTCATATAACACATGTTTGTTGTTAGTTCACCATGAAATGTTATTTTCTTGACAATTCTTTGCTTCTGTCTCAAAAAAAAATTCTTTTATGTTGTCATCAAATTGTAATATATTGCTTTCTGTTGTTAATATGAATGTAACATTGATTTCTTCTTTTCAGAATTTGGCTAAAAGAATTTCAAAGAGATTCTTAGTTCAGGAAAGAAGAGAACTACATGAAGACAATTACTGAAACATGGAAAAAGGTAAGCTTTAATGATTTTCCTAATCATTTTCAGTCCATACTTTATAGTTAATTATCATTTGATCACATGTTTACCGTAGATACCATATTACTTCCATTGATTTTTCTCTTGGACATTGAAATGGATATGCAACATTTATTGCATGAATTCATGAATAACTTTGTAATGCTACTCTCCTTTTAATGAGATCCATTTTGGTTTAAAAATAATCAATTGAAATAAATGGAATACATGTGTATTTTGTTACCATAGTAGTCATCAATTATTGAATACATGCATTTCCCACAATTAACATTACAACAATAACAAACTGAACATTTTAAGTGTTTAGAAACATATTAAATGTCTTCCACCAATTCATGCATAATTAAATACTTTTAATTAAAAAAATAGCAAATGTGCAACGTCAAATGCACCTGTCATTTCAAAGCATAAAATAATATTAACATGAAATGTCGTTCAACCAAATAAACATAAGACTTGAAAAAGTGTTTCCTGACGTATAATATTAGCAATACCTGGAGGGAAACTTGTAACCTCAACATTTTTTTCTTTCACTTCGTTTTCTCCACGTTTTGACATGTTTAAAGAAAGATACACATGTAAGGAAAAGAAATCGTAAATAAAATATTAAGTGTGCAATAATATTTTGCGAAAAAGAGATTTTAAATTATTTCTCTAGCACAGAAGATTAAACCAATAAAAAAGAAGTAAAGAAAGTAAATATCAAATTATTGGGTCAGTAGTAATGTACGCATTCGTGACATTTACATAAGATCCTTTGTGATTTTTTTTTGGAAGTAATATTTCCCATTGATTTGGAACATTTAAACGTTTTATAAGTATTATTTTTTTAATCCAAATCATTTTTAAATTATGCTTCATGAATTGGTTTGACTGTCTAACCTAATATGAATCCATAATTTTTGTTATGGAATAGGAATCAATGTTTAACTTACAAAAATATTTTTCATCCATAGTTTTCATTATAGAATAGGAATCTATATTTAACTTACAAAAATATTCAAAATAAATTACATAATAATCCATGATAGTATCATAATATCCTTTCTTGCTTTCCTTAATTTATATACCAAATTAGAAATAATTAACATGGCAACACATATTTACATGTACGATTCGTAATTCATTATGTTTCCAAAAAATTAAAAAGCCCCTCGCTTACTCGTTTGGATTATGTAAGAAAATTTTACAAATACAAATGGTAAGTTATTACAATATTATGGTACTTAACATTTTTAAAAATCTTAATAAGTCTTCTACATCTACCTTCGTCATTTATCGTGCTAAAAAATATAGCTTTTGCATGTTGTTATTAGTTAGGGGTTGGTGATTCAAACAGATATTTCTTTTCCATTTGGAATTTCATTATCTTATCTCCACAACCAAACAAGATGACTTTGGCTATTGCAAAGGTTACAAAAGGTAAGGAGCTTTACTTGGTCTCAGAGAGAGCAAGTGAAACACTTCACAATGCATCAGATGCTCTTTAGAAGTGTATAAATAGGTGAGTAATATTATTATTATTATTGTTTTGATTTTGATATATGCAAAAAGCTAGCAAATCACTTGAAAAGGTTTTAACAGCAAACTAAATGTTTCTATTCCAATCGGTATTTTCACAAGTATTTACATAGTTTAGTAAGATATATATTATTACATTACGGTTGCATGTACCTGCCCATACATATATGCGGCACATTTTTTTGTGTAAATGTTGATTCAGCTTTATGATTGAGTCATCTTTTGCATTAGTATAGTGGGTTCAAGAACTTCTTTAGTTGTGTAGAGCAAGAAATCAATACATGTAAACTGCTTATAAAAACAATATATAATGCTTGTAAACTGAAAGCAGTTTTAGTGTAGTTGCTATAAACATTTTATAGTGCTTATAATCTGCTTATAAACTGTTTAAAATCACTAAAAAATATTTTGTAAACTATTTAAAGACATAATAAACAGCTTTTTAGGGCAGGCTCGTGAAGAAGGTAAATTCATTTGTTTTGCTGACTAGGACAAACATAAGACAAAGAGTGGTAAGGATTTAACTTTTAAATAAACATCAGATGGTCGATATTTTGACACTTCAACAAAATCCCTTCCGATACTAGCAATTTCCCCCAATTGGAAGATGTTTTAGCCAAAGTAAATACAGGTATTCTTTGTTATTCTTGATCATTTAGGTGCCTTCAAACTTAAGCAGTAAGAGTAATTACTCATGTCTATAATAACATTCTTCTTTCCTTTATGTGTGTCTATACACACACACACACACACACACACATATATATATATATATATTATATGTGTGTGTGTATAATGTGTATGTGTGTGTATAATGTGTATGTGTGTGTAAGTACAGTCGGTAATTTTTTTTGAAACTACTTGATTTATTATTACAGGTTACTATTTATCGCTTACTTTTTTCAAATGTTATTATTTGAGTACTGAACATACTCTCAACTTGGCCGTTGGTGTTGAGCATATAGGTGTTGGATATTGGTGAAATCCTAGAGGTCACTGATTTCAGCTGACATTCAAAGTGAGTAATTTTAATGATTTTTGTAATGTTTTTATTTCTTATGGTCATTGCAATATATTTCTAATAATGCATGCACCTTTCTAATGGTTGTATAGCAGTAGCAAATTAGAATATAGTAAACGTGAGACATAAGTAATAAGTTAAACTTGAATGCTAATTGATTATTGCGATTAATGCTAAACACAGTCAATCCAAAAAAAGTAATTATATTAATTACTCAACCTCCTTTGTGGATTTGAGAAACTGATGCGGTAATTAATCACTTATTTTCAACATCATTGTAAACTATATTGTTTTCATGCAATTCAAAAGGATTATGCCAACGAACTCTTTCTACAGATCCTTGATTATGTCATGTTATAAGTATGGCTTGATGAAAATAAGTAGATAATATATGTATTCTTTACTTTGTTTTTTGCAGTTTAGTTTAAAGAGCAGTAGTAACAATATATATACACAACTGAAATGTTCGATTCAAATAACACATGACAAATCTTTTACCCTTATAGTTGTTTTCAATGTGCACTCAACTGACAGTTGTGCTATTTCAGTAACTCTTTTCTTACAATATCAAGGATACGTGATTGTAGTTGGTCAGACTGATTCATTACTGAGATTGTTTTAAGAAAGTATTGTTAAAATAGCCAGGATTTCGAAGATATTGTGTATAATATTCTTTATGTACCTATTGCCTAATAATAGTTAATGTCAAATGCGTTGTGTTTATTAACTCAATGCAAATGCACTGAATTCGTTGTGTTTATAGACTCAATACAAATGCGCTGTGTTTATAGACTCAATGCAAATGCACTAAATTCGCTATGTTTACAACTCAGTGCAACTCGGTGCACTGATTTTATAAACATATTGCACTGCACTATGTTATAAACTCGGCTCTTAAACTCTACTTTGAGCGTGTAATTCATTGTGAATGAGTTGACACAGTTTCAGTTTTGTTTTCCTTTCTTTTTTTTGTACTAAAAATTGATTTTGAATTACTATTAACTTCTAAAGTTTGAATTTGTTTTCATCAGTGATATATTAAATGTAGGCGCTTGTGGAGGAAGAAAAGCAAAAGCATAAGGTGAAGGTGATGTTAAGGCAAATATATGAATATGGTCCTCAAAATGGAATGTACAAGCTATGTGAATTTTCGGATGGATGCTTCATTATATGGCTGAAGTTTCGTATTCAGTATTTATAGACTTTAACTATGAACTATGCATTGCGTTTTGTTATTCCAGATTGATATTAGTATGAAATTTGTAATCTATGTATTGAACGTGGCAACTTGTGTATTGAACTTGTCTTCTATTAGTTGATACTCTATTTTATTACCATGAATATGGATGTTGTTTCTTGATATTGAGTTGGTTATAATTTGCTAACTTGAGATAATTATCGTATCAATCATTGCATAACGTATTAATCAACGTGCATACCGTATTAATTATATCAACGGTTATTAATGTTAGGAAATTAAAATTACCAACATCTATTTTTGTTACTATCTTCTCAACGATCACACTTATATTTGTTGGAAGAATGAATTTTGCAACTGATATACGTGTTACAAAATGGAAATTACCAACGCTTATTTCCGTTGGTAGATAGAATTCAACAACAGATAAAAGTGTTACAAATATAAAAAATTTAACGCTTATAACCATTAGGAAAAAATGTTTCCCAATGCTTATAACTGTTGGCATGTAGGATTCAGTAACAGATATAAGTGTTACAAATAAATGCCCACGCCATAATAACAACACGTATAAGTGTTGCGAAAATTACTAACAGCGGTTATACTCGTTGGGAATCCTCTGTTTTGGTGTAGTGACCGCTAAGTGACGTGTGAACGTTAAAATTCAAATTGTTCGATATTAATCACTGACCGGATTTACACCTAAGAATCACACAACCGAAACGTTGAATACTCCTTTTACCACCCGATTTAATTAATTTATAATTATTATAAATTAATTTAATTAATTAATATGTATGAAATATTAATTATAAAAATTTATTTGATGTGCTGACAATATAAAATGATATGTTTATAATAGTTATAAATATACCGATCGGTATACGATATCAGTACCGTTTAAAGTGGATTTAAATGCAGTAATTATTCTTCCTGCTTGGATCGATCTTAAGTCCCATAAGGGGATTGGTATAGATGACTATAGAGTAGCACATTAGGGCCGGCCATATGATGGTACAAAGGAAAGAATTTTGAATTCAAAAGAGAGATAAATGATAAGAGAAATAAATAGACCTTGATCCTTATTTCACTCCCTAATCTCTCTCTTATATAATCCCTCTAACCCTCATTTTGCAAATACATTTTTGCACTCTTCCTTTTATATCAGGCCGCCTTTTCCCTTATAACAACACCAAAAATCCAAGCACTAATTCACATCAATTTGCTTCGATTAGATCGTTAGTGGTAAGGTAATTTGGAAGCTAGCAACTTCAAGATTGGGATTAGATTCCAGGAGTCTATTTCTTCGTTTCAACATGAGAACTTTGGGCTTTGGTGAAAGGTATTTTACTAGTCTATTATCATATACCAATGTTCATATACTTATTGTTTCATAAATTGCTTAGTTAGAAATACCACGAATCGGTATATCGATGGATTGTCATATGTTGGTGGTCGTGTATATAAGTGGATATATATATATATATTATAAAAAATTATGAATGTTTATTTGTTGCTCACGACTTATATATATAAAAACTGATTAAATAATATTATTAATTGATTTTAATGAATTAAAATTAAACATAAAAGATTAAATCATAGAATAAATATATTTTAAATTATGTACAAAAAACTAGTCATACTAGAAAAGCTTTCGGCATTAAAATAAAAATAATAATTGTGTGTATATATATATTATATAGTTTAATTATTTACTGGATTAAAAATTGGTTAAATATATACATAATTATAAATAATATAGAATTCTGTAAAAAAAATTATAATAATATATATATATATATATATTATGGTTTCGAAATTGAATTTTTAAAATTTTAATTTATTTATTTCGATATGGTTTTTAATTTATTATCATTATTTAACTAATAGATTTATTTAAAATCGACAATTAAATAAAAAATTAATTTTTTTATCTGGCCGAAAGCAGAAGCAAAAAAAATATTTATTATAATTTTTTATCTAAATACATGTACATATAACTAGTTTTATGTTTATATGTAATATGCATTTAAGTTAATATATATATAATAATTTTTAGATTTCATATTTTAAATATTCTAAATTATTTTACAAACTTATGTTTAAGATAATTTTATAATTGAATTATATAATATGTATGTATGTATATGTATTCTAATAAATGCTTTATGTAAATAATTTACGAACAATATTTTATATATTTATACAATTATATTTTAAATATATATATGCACAATATTTAGATACACATGCATGCACATACATATTTAGAAAATCTATTTATATACACAAGGGGCCGGCGTATCTGTTGCGACGTAAATCCAAACATCTATATACGGGCATGTCAAACTTATGCACACATTATTCTATTGCATGTGCATACACACACACACAGATATATATATATATATATTATAATACAAATTATATAAGATAAAAATTTACTATAAATTTAAATAAAATATCGATTTTATTTAAAAGAAAATTTAGAAAAGTTCTAAATAAATTTAGACTATATAGGCTCGATAAAGATCCAAAAGGTAATTTTTTTCATATCTACCCGATTACTCCGCTCCGAGCTCGCCCACTTCAAACGTTTTCAATGCTATGAAATGTTGTTTTTGTTGTAATACCCCTTTCATTTACTCTAGATATCAACATTTTCTTGCCTTTTGGAGAGACACTACATCTAGTCTTAATTTCAGATAAACTTTCTGGGTATTCTCCATTATATAAGCTTGTAAAATAATCAATAGCTCCATCCTCCAACTCTTTCAATTATATGTTACCTCACCATTAACTATTGTTGTGATTTTTTCTTTGTGACATTTTAGTGTAAAGGAATTTGCTGCATTCATCACCCTTATTTAGCCAATTTTCTTTAGCTCTTTGTTTGTGCTCCAAAGCATGAGTTATGAGTAGGCCTATCAATGGGCGGGTTTCGGTCAGGGTTCTTAAAACTCGGATCCGAGTCCGGTTATAGTAATCAAAACCCAAGCCCATTCTGAACTAGCTGGGTATTTCAAAACCAATACTCGAGCCCGACCCATCGGGCTTCTCAAGTCCGCTGGGTAGTACCGTATATCTAATCCAAAATATTTATGTTAAAACCACACTCTAAGATTGCTATTTTTATAAAAATGATAGAAAAATTATTAACATATGTGTGGTGACATTACAAGTTCACAATAATATTATGCAAACACATCTATATGCAAATAAACAAAATGTAAAAAAAACATATATACTCATGTTTGGAAACTATGAAAAACAAATAACCGGATAGGGTCAAAACCGGATCGGGTTTTGACTAAACCATACCCGACCCTAATGGTAACCGGGTCAGGCCTGGGTAGTTAGAGAAAAAACCCATACCCGCATTTATAGGGCGGGTTCAGACCAAAACTCGTACTATTAACAGGCCTAGTTATGAGTGCATCTCTAAGTTGCTTTTGCATACAAAAATAGTCTACATCGAGGCCTTCATGAAGAGGGTCATCATCTAATAGCGTTTGCACTACCTTTGGTTGTTTTTGCACCTCTGAAATTGAATCTGCATTTTTAGGCTTTTTCCTGTCCCAACGTTTAAGTCTATTTTTCATAATTTTAGTAGTCATTACAAAAGAATACATACTATTGCCATGAGGAATTTGAATATCACTGAAATTGGTAATCCCATAATACCCATTGATTTGATGCCAATAATTTGCATATCTAAAAGGTTTGCCTTTTTGGATTTTCTCATCATTATTAAATTGTATAAAGAGAAGACAATGAACACCGTAGAACTAGGAAGAACGGTCACTTTCATGTTTGGTACATAATTTAATAAGTCGGAATTTAACAGAGCTCTATCTAATCTGCAAGAAATTTTCTTGGCCTCGTTGCTTTTCCATGTGAATTTCAGGCTTATGTGGAACACTTCGATGACCCCACTTGCTACCATGAAATCATTAAACTCTACCATCTGGTAAACTTTTAGTGTAAGACTCCCTTCCTTTCATCTATCCTAAACACTGTATTGAAGTCTCCAGTTACCACCCATGGTCGATGAATGCTTTTTGAGTTGATTATAATTTGTTTCTAAATTAAAGTTCTAGTTAGGCTTAATTGCTTGCATATACAAAAGTAAAAGTAATATCCAAGATTGTCTTGGTTAATAACCCTAACTAACCAAACATCTTTGTTCCAAAAGATTATAATTCTACCTTTTGCATTATTTGAACTATTATGCAATAGGCACCACTAATCTCCCAACCGATGTTTAAACATTTCAATACCATCTTCAGTAAACTTGTTTAGTAGGACTATAGTCCATAAGTTGTAGAGGTTTAATTTTCTAATTATAGTTAAACCCCTAACATTCCAACATGTAACTGTCATTTAAAATGAGCAGTTTTGCTCCTTATCATAGGAGCTGAAACTAATTTGGCTGTATGGGAAATCATGTTATCTTTGCTAAATTGCCTTTTGTAATCTTCATTTGGTATTGTATAGTTTACATTCACTATAGTATCATCAACTGTCTCATCGTTAGTATACTCTATGTGAATGTCTAACTTGTGAATATCTTCTAAAGTGTTCGGTAATACCTCATCATCCATCTCCTGGGCCTAAGGTTCTTTTGGGATCTCAACCTCCTCCCTATGACTAGGATCCTGCACCATCTAATCTGGACTTCGATGATCTACATGCTCACCTTAAGAGCTTGCAAAATTATAACTAGAGCTAGCATGATGTTGATGCGTAGTTAGATCAGCAGCCTTTTGCTTATCAATTTTTTTGTTGTATTTTTTTGGGTTGTATTCTAAACAAACTTCCATTGGGTTATTATTTTTTAGTGCTCATTTGTTTGAGCATGGCTTATTGTGGCTTTGGTAGTATCTTTTTTTCCAAACTTGTTTAGGCTCATTATGAATTACACTGCATTACATATTAGAGTGACCGAAATACCACACCTAGGCGACATGAATTCATATTCTACCTCCTACGAGTATATGTTTCCTTGTCTATCTATAGCCTTCATTATCTTTGGGAATTTAGATGTAGCTTCTAGTTCCACTAGAACTCTAATATTTTTTTATTCTCTTCACTATTTTTTATTTTCATCCATGTATAATGGTTTGCTAATAAGACTACCAATTTTATTGATTCCTATCATATTCCAAAGTGCCAAGTTTAGATTGTTTAGTTTTACCCAAGCATGATATGTAGTTAACATGGCTCTTTCAAATTAAAAGTTTACATCCCATTTTTTCATGAAGATAAGTCGACTGTCCATGATTTGTTATTTTTTTAATGTGATTTATATACTTTTATAGTTGAATAAAAAATTAATTTACCGCTTTGGGTGTTATAACACTGGTATACATGCTGAAACCGTCGTTCTTTGGTATTCATTAGAAATATTAATGAATTTTAGTTAACTGAATTTGTTTAAAATAAGTTAAACTTTTGATTTTAACATAAATATATGGGCTTGAATATAAAATATTAGGATGTAATTAATGAATTATTTTTAAATATTTGTATAAACTTTAAAATATCCGTATCAAAATGTAAAATGATGCGAGGGAATTAGTAAAGTATGTGTACTGTGGTAAATTAAAGGGATTTGAAAATAGAATATCATAAGGGAGAATAAGGAGAAGAGATAAAACTCTTAGAATCAATAAAAGAGCTAGGACTTTATTATACAACACATGATAAATTCATCGAAATAAATAAATTATAGTGTAAAATTGTAATTATGGTTTATGTATAACTTATGTTATGTGGCCTCTATGCCTTTATTTTTTAGTAAAAAAATACTTATCACATTTTGTTAATTTGAATATGGCATACATGTTAAAGATAACATATTTTAATGATTTATTAAATAAATTAACAAGTAATATTTAACTTAGTTTTTTTGTATGTATGTTAAATTCAAAATTACATAATTAGTCTAAATATATGGACTTACAGGTAAATAGTACAAAGAATCGAGAAGAGTTCTGTAAAAATTATAGAACTATTAACATTCAGTTATTTGAAGTTAAAATCAGAATTTTGCAATGCAATGTATTTTAAATTATTGAGATACTTAAATGAAGTATAGGTGATTTATAGATTAACTTTGTCATTGCTGTTTATGTACATAATTTATGTTTTGTGATCTATATATCTTTATAATTGAAAAAAAAAAACGATTTTACTTTTTGTTAGTATGAATATATAACGATATATGTGTGTGTGTACATATATTGAAATTGTTATAAATAGACTAAATGTTTACCAAGCTTATTAAAATAGTTCATATTTGTAATTTTGTAAGTAGTTTAAATACATGTATTTGAATATTAAACATTAGGAAAGAACCAAGGGGGTGTGAGTAATTGTAGAGATGTTAAAATGTAAGCATTTGAAGTTAAAAACAAGATTTTGTAGTGCAATGTATGAGACAAAAAAATTATTGAGATAAATTAATAATAAATTAAATTTGTTAACATTGTTTATGTATGTTTATGTTATATGATTCATATATCTTTATACTTAAACGAAAAAATAACTTTATGTTGATATGGTATATACATATTGCAACCATGATATTTTAGGATTTATTATATGGCAAATGAATATTTGTTAATTGAACTTATTCAAATAGTCTAAATTCAAGATTACATAATTAATTTAAACATATAGACTTAAACGTATATTATTAATTGATATTGGGGAAGATCTTGTAAATAACTGTAGAAATTTCAAAATGTAAGTATTCATGTCAAAAATGAATTTTAAAGTGCAATGCATGATAAATATATTGATATCAATGAATTATAAATTAAATTTGTGGTTCTAATTAATATTGCATGATTGATGTATCTATAAGTTTGAATGATTTTTTCCTTTTTTAAATATATATATGGTATAAACAATGAAATTTTCATACTTTTATGATATACACGAATCAAAGAATAATAGTTCACTAAATTTATCTAAATAGTTTTAAACCACGTAGTTTATTATTTTGTATGAACGTAAATGTAAAATATTAAATGAGAATTGAGGGATTTTTGTGGATGATCATGGAAAATTTAAAATGTAGTTATTTAAAGTAATTATTTTTGTAATGCAACGTATGATAAATTCATAGAGATAAAGTTGTAAATTGAATTCATTATTATTGTTTATATATATATATATATATATATATATATACACACACTTTAAGTTATGTGACTTATGTATCTTTACATGAATGAAAATATAACTTTATAAATTCTATTAATACGAATATGGTGTATACATTAAAATTTTCATATTTTTCTAGATCAGTAAACAAATTAACGAATATTAGTTAATTGGATTTATTTAATTAGTTTAAATTCGAGATCATTTAATTAATTGAAAAATATGGAATAAAACGTAAAATATTAGAAGAAAAGTGACGCAAATTTTGTTGACATTATTGTGAATTTTAAATGCAGGTATTTGAATTTAAAAGTAGAATATATAATGAAAAGTAAGATAAATTTTATTGAGATAAATAAACAATAAATTGTTTGTTTTTATTATTTTTATTTTATTCGATTTATATATGACAAATTAATTTTACCATTTTGGTTATTACCAAAGAAGCATACATATTTAAATTTGTCGTTATTTATTTTCTATAAGAGATATTAATAAATATCAGTTAACTGAATTTATTTAAATAACTAAAATTATGGACTATGTAATTAACTAAATGTACGTACTTAAACATAAAATATTAGAAGGCAACTGATAAATTATATGTAATCGATTGAATAAACATTAGAATGTTCGTACCAAAATGTACAGTAATGAAAGTTAAATAGTGACATAAGCGTAAAGTGATAAATTAAAATTTTTGAAAATAAAAAATTAATTTTTTTGAAAATAAAACATATAAAGAGAATTAAAAAGAAAACTTCTAGGATCAATGAGAACTATAAATTCTTATGTTTTAGTGTTGTCTAATGGATTAAATAGATAAGATAAAGATAGATTATTAGATAGACAAGATAAAGATGAATAATTGCATCATTAACAGATATTTTGTCAATCATAAGTATTTATTATTTAATAATAATAATTTTTTTCCATTAAAACTCAACTTAAAACAGCAAAATATCTGTTTTTTCACTAAAGAACCAGTAAAAGGTCATTTTGGTGAATCTACACTACAAAAAAGCGACGCACAATAAAGAGAAAGATCTATTCGTATTAACAGCTAATAGCTTAGCATCCAAGTAATTTACCATTAAATCAGGCAAATTTTAATTTTTGAAATGAACTGGATGGATGGATGGATGGATTTACAGATGTAAACGTTGACTTGGTTTATATATTTTCACCGGGCCCGCCCCAATTTATGCCATAATATCAATTCTCCCTTATAAATCAAGTCGAAGCTAGCTAGGGTTCCCTTATATTATTTTATTATTATTTTCAGATTTTCTTTATTTGCTTTTCTCCCTCTCCGTCATTCTCTCCTCTTCGAGGCCAACACTAGGGTTAGCGTAATTTCTCCGTTGGAATATCTCGATCAATCGCCATCGTTCGTGCCGATTTATATATTTTTCGTTCTGACTTTTTTTCTCAGATTCTAATCGTCGGAATATCACGATGCATGAAAGGAAGACCCTGGATTTGGATCAAGGATGGGACTTCATGCAGAAAGGAATCACGAAATTGAAATTGATTTTGGAAGGGCAGTCGGAGCCTCCGTTTAGTTCCGAGGATTATATGATGCTTTATACGTAAGATCCGAACCGCTTTGGTTTGATTGGATGTATGTTTTGAAAGCTAGGATTTACCATTGTTTTTATTTGGTTTGGTAGACTGTTGATCTTTGTTTTTTGTATTAGGAATAATCGTGATTTGTAAAATCTGGCAATTTTATCTTAGGGGTAAAAATGCTATATGATTAGTGGAAATCAGTGCCAACAATCGATGGTTGTTTCAATGTTAGCTATGTTTTGCTTGATCTAGGTTATTATTCTTTGTGTGCATAAATCCTTTAAATCCATCATGCCTACATGGCATAAAAATAGTTAACACAGTAATAATGACCTACAGGCTACCAGTTTTTTTGTATCTATTACTTTAAATATCAAGTAATGACCATTTCAATGTTGTATATGGTTCACATGGTTATTTGATGCAAATGCAAGATTTTATATCCATTTTTTTGGGGTAACCCTCTATTCTCTGTTCAAGCTTTGTCTAAGCTATGACCAGGCAGTAGGAGCATTTTTTGGCGCAACACTATGCCTCAAAATTATAATCTGGATAAGAGATTGTGTAGCTTAAATAAGCTAGGGCAGGGGCAAATGTACATTAAGGACACAGGGAGCAGCTAAGCATGTTTATTTACATTATACACAAATTTCTGCGCACCCCCCCCCCCTCAAGTTTTGACCCCCCTAGAGTTGATGGCTAGATTCGCCCCTGAGCTAGGGTATGTTGATGTGGTCTATCCTTTACTATAAATATCAAAGGCCCACATACTAAAACTAGGCTGTGCTTAAGCTATATCTTTAGCCTCGTGCCTAGGAGTCTATTTATATCGTACATCTATACTGTCTAAACTTCTGCACCGCTGCTTGTTGGCACCTATAGTTTTTTGAAGTGCGAATTTAAAAATTAAGGCTTTTTGTCGACATGCGTGTCACTTTCATGCATGTTTAAAAGATTAGAGTTATATATCTCATTAAACTTTTCCATCACTGGAATTGAGTTTTTATGATTGAATATGCTTTTTCAAACATGGTTCTTGAGTTACGACTGGATTTTCCTTTAGCTGTCTTTAACTGTTCAAAAACATTTGTTTGAAGTACTCTTATTTAACATCAATAGTGTCATTCTACTTTGATAATCTCTTTGTAATAATGTTGTTGTATTTTAATGGACCAAACTCATTATTGAGTTATCTTTGTAAAAAACATAGGTATAATCTAATTGTAACTAACATGTTTATTCATTTTATTATATTTCATGGGGTTATTTTTCATGTTTATCACTAATATTGAACATATCTAATTATTTTAGGACAATCTACAATATGTGTACTCAGAAACCCCCTCATGATTATTCACAGCAGCTTTATGACAAATACCGTGAGGCGTTTGAGGAGTACATTACTTCAACGGTTTGTTTTTAGTGCATATACTTCTCAGAATATCTTTTACTGCTATTCTTGGTTGCAAAAATGCCGGTCAAGTTTATACATATGTCACCTGTACGTTTGTGGATTGAAATAGAGTGATTTTTAGTTTGTGTATATTTGGTTTTCTAGTGGGGTTTTAAGTAAACATATGTGTGCAAGTTGACCCATAAAGTGATAAAACATGCACTTGGCTTACATATGAGCAAGAATCAATTATTGCTGCTTCAACGTAAGTTGCAAAAGACTCTCATTACCCTGTAAGAATCTGTATCATGTTAGAATCATTAGAAAACCAAATGCTGTGTTTGTTTTGAAACTTCTCATACTTTGATACCGTGAGAGATGATTAAAATGTTCGTTATTATTTGCAATTGGAAAATTCAAGTTGAACATCTTAAATGTTAACTCATGAAAGTATTGGATGTTCAAAATCTGGGCTTTCCAGACATGAACCGGTGCAAACAGATATCAAGTGGTTGAGCTTGACTGATCTTAAACTAATAATTACATTGCTCTAGGCTGCAATATTTCAATGCATAATGCCAGCAACGGGAAATCTAATCTATTTATTTCTCTAACGTTTTCAAACCTTACACTCTTCTTTGATAGGTGATGCCATCTATAAGCGATAAACATGATGAGTTCATGCTAAAAGAGTTGGTTAATAGATGGACAAACCATAAAGTTATGGTTCGGTGGCTTACCCGTTTTTTTGATTATTTGGATCGCTATTTCATTACACGACGTTCTCTCACTCCACTAAAAGTAGTTGGACTAACATGCTTTCGGGAGTTGGTATGATAATATTTTTATTCATTCTTTCTTACATGCGTGCACACACACATGTATGTATGTGTGTGGGTGCTTGTGATATATATATATATAGTTTTTAATGTTTTTACATGGTTCTTCACTGTTCAATTTATAATAGGTTTATAATCCAATCAAGGTAAAAGTACGGGATGCCGTGATCTCCCTGGTAAGCAATTGTGTTCTTGAATTTCTTGATTAACTTGATCGGGGTTCTGTAACTTGGTTTGGCTAATATTTTTGCTGTCAACAGATCGATCAAGAACGCGAGGGTGAACAAATTGATAGGGCGTTGTTAAAGAATGTATTGGATATATTTGTTGAAATTGGATTGGGAAGCATGGAATACTATGAAAATGACTTTGAAGCAGCATTATTGGCTGATAGTGCTGGTTATTATTCTCGGAAAGCATCAACTTGGATTTTGCAAGATTCTTGTCCAGATTACATGTTGAAGGTTTTTACCGTTCTTTTCCTTTATAAATAAACAGTTATATTCTTACCCATGATATAGAACTTTAAGTAATGGTACTACTCATGATTTGATGTAATCTTGTTTACATATATGTTATATGCTATATATGCTATTTAATTGTATTTTGATTGCCTTCGTTTCTTTTATTAGGCGGAGCATTGTCTCAAGTGCGAAAAGGATAGGGTTGCGCATTATTTGCACTTTAGCAGCGAACCAAAATTATTGGAGGTACGTTATCAGTTATTCAACCTTGTGTCTGTGTTTTTTTAAATTTTCTGCATGGAAAACATAACAAGTTTGTGGCAAATAATGTGCTTACAATCTGTGGTATTTGTAGAAAGTGCAACATGAGTTACTTACTGTACATGCAAGCCAACTTCTTGAAAAAGAACATTCTGGATGCTATGCTTTGCTTCAAGATGACAAGGTGATGGTCAGGATATATATTAAATATAACAAATAATGTGCGACAATTTTCTAACAATGTGATGGTAATACTTCCCAGGTGGACGATCTCTCAAGAATGTTCAGGCTTTACTCTAAAGTGCCTCATGGACTTGATCCTGTTTCAGCAATGTTTAAACAGGTTTGCACATTATTTGACCTTTTATAAATGATTGGGATCCATCATTTACCTTTTGGTATATTTTATCTGGAATGCAGCATGTTACTTCTGAAGGTTCAGCTTTGGTCAAACAAGCGGAAGATGCTGCTAGTAACAAAAAGGTGATGTATGTTTGAATTATTTCCAAGCTTTGGCATGGTCAAAATGCAGCTGTGCTTGAATAAATATTTCGAGGCACGCCTTGAATAAGTTCAACCTTCAGTTCATTCATGTGCATGAGCATTGAATAATTTAAGTCGATTCAAACGGGCTGCAAGTAAATTTATATAAAAAACACTAAATGTCTACAAAATTCAAAAGTTAAGGGGTTAATAGCCAGCCAATTCCAACAGCAACAATGATTGATATATGAGGAAACCGATTGAAATTCCAAAAAATGCAAGGAAATAATTCCTGATTGAAATTGAAATCTTAGCTAGGCCTACACACACCACGCACACATGTCTCTGTTTATGCGTGTGAGTGTGTATCCGTATGTATATATTTATGTGTGTGAGTATATATGTATTTATGTATGTGTAATGTGCATGCACGTGCGTACACACAGTTGTGTGTGGTCTGTGTTTAACCATTAATAAGTGATTTCATTTTCCTTTATTACAATCACAGTTGAAAAGATATGCATATGCATTTTGTTTCTCATATATTGTGCTTATATTTGTTACTTCTACAGGCTGAAAAAAAAGATATAGTTGGTTTACAAGAACAGGTAATCCTTGCAAACTCAAGATGGTGAATTATGCTGTTATGCTTTCTAAGTTCTAACAAAGTGTGGTTGTGAATGTTAGGTTTTTGTAAGAAAGGTTATTGAGTTGCATGACAAATATATGGAGTATGTGCAAACTTGTTTCCAAAACCATTCTCTTTTCCACAAGGTCTGTTGCAAAAGATTCTATGCTATAGAAAGGTAATGGTATCATAGTTGTTCGATGTCTCAATTTTTTTATCTTGTCAGGCTTTAAAAGAGGCTTTTGAAGTTTTCTGCAATAAGGCTGTTGGAGGCAGCACCAGTGCTGAACTGTTGGCAGCTTTCTGTGACAATATACTGAAGAAGGGTGGAAGTGAGAAACTAAGTGATGAAGCTATTGAGGAGATGCTTGAGAAAGTTGTGAAGTTGCTTGCATATATTAGCGATAAAGATCTATTTGCAGAGTTTTATAGGTAATTTATAGTCATTTAACTTTATTACTTCAAGTTTCATTGTTAAAAATTAACTTATTGACGAGAAAAAATTTGTAACAGGAAGAAGCTTGCACGAAGACTGCTATTTGATAAGAGTGCAAATGATGATCATGAGAGGAGCATTTTGACGAAGCTAAAACAGCAATGTGGAGGGCAATTTACTTCTAAGATGGAGGGCATGGTCCGTCTTTCAACTTGCTGTAATGTTTGGATCCCACATAGCATAAAATGAATTTATGTTTAATGATACATTTAATCTGTTTAGGTGACTGATTTAACTTTGGCACGCGAACATCAAACCAACTTTGAGGAGTTTCTACATAGTAACCCAGAACTTCATCCTGGAATTGATTTGACTGTTACTGTTTTGACCACTGGATTCTGGCCAAGCTATAAATCTCATGATCTTAATCTTCCTTCTGAGATGGTAAGAGGTCTTATTCTTATAGAGTTGTAGCCACTATTGTTAATTCTATCAAAATTATGTTGCCCAAGCTATTTTGCTTGGGTCTCCTTATATTCACAAATAACCATTCTTTATAACTAGTCTTTTTGGCTCAATTCCTGTATTAGAGCATTGACAGAATTTCATAAATGTTATTTCGCCAATTAATTTGATTCTGTGTTGATGAAAACCGAACATTGTGATACGTAGTGTTTGCCCAACAGAGAATTTAAATCATAGATTCCGAATTAAATAATTATCTGTAACGCTATTGTGTTTTAGGTTAAATGTGTCACTGCATTTAAGGAGTTTTATCAGTCAAAAACCAAGCACCGAAGGCTTTCATGGATTTATTCCTTGGGTACTTGCAATGTTCTTGGGAGATTTGGCCCAAAACCCATTGAGCTGGTTGTTACAACTTATCAGGTCCCCACTATATCTCATCTGTTACTTAAGAAGACTTTGCAATTTGTATTATCAAGACAAGGTTGTTGTTTGTTAACCATTTGGAACTGTTTGTATTTTGCAGGCTGCAGTTCTGTTGCTATTTAACAACACAGATAGGTTGAGTTATACAGAGATCACTACACAGTTAAACTTGTCGGATGATGATGTGATCAGATTACTTCATTCTCTTTCTTGTGCTAAATACAAAATTCTTATTAAAGAGCCAAGTACTAGGTCAATCAGTCCAAACGACCAGTTTGAATTCAATTCAAAGTTCACTGATAAGATGAGAAGGATTAAGGTACTTTACATTTCTTGATTCTCTAGTATCATACAAATCCTACAATTTTATACCACTGATTCTTGTTCCTGTGATGTGTAGATTCCTCTACCACCGGTAGATGAGAAAAAGAAAGTGATTGAAGATGTAGACAAGGACAGAAGATATGCTATCGATGCCTCAATAGTCCGAATCATGAAAAGTCGAAAAGTTTTGAGCCATCAAAACTTAGTGATGGAATGCGTCGAACAGCTTAACCGCATGTTCAAGGTATGCAACTTCACAATCTCTTTTTGTAGGGAACATATAAAATATCCAATGCTATAAAATATACTATTGGGTTACATTTGGCCCGATACCCTAACGGACCTCCTGTTTTCAAATTTTATCTGAGGGGGTTTTAATAAAATTCATGTAAGCAATCCGCATCTATAGGGCAGTCGTATTGCTCTTGTAATGTAAAAATATAACGATTGTACTGTTTTTTTCTTTCAGCCCGACTTCAAGGCAATCAAAAAAAGAATAGAGGACTTAATAACAAGAGAGTACCTCGAGAGAGACAAGGACACTCCCAATACGTACAGATATCTTGCATAGACGATATACATGTAGTCTATCAATTGTTTTCTACAAGCGTTTCTTACATTGCTATATTTTTGCGATAATGAACATATGACCTATGATGAAATTGGATGCTGGTATTTTGGTGGTAGCACTCAATTTTGTAGGCCCTTTCAAAACTTCTGGAGCACTTTGCAAATATGTACATTTTTGACTACCTTGCTATCTGTGATCGACCAAATCTGAATATATTTATATATATGGTATTTTGGTACTTAGATTCGATTTATATGTTTCTTGAAGCTTGGATGGATTAAAAATGACTTCTATATTTGTAAGGCAGTAGAGGCAAGTGTTGTTTTACTCACCTTGTTTGCATTGTAAAGGCTTGCATGGCGTTGGTGTGAGTGGACCGAATGGGATTTACACTGCTCTGTGGCTTAAGAACTATGTATTTTCAGATCTTGCATGATAACATTGTATGATAAAAGTAGCATTATTTCTCTGGTGTTCATTCCCTTTTCCTTTTTATTCTACTTGAGCATTCTTAATGAGTTGAAATTTTTTCTATGTTTTTGTTATGGCCCATCGACTACTCAATTCTATTCAACAGCTCATGTTATTACCAGCGGGATATAACCATGATAAGACAGGGAAATTTTGGTATATTTCTCCGTGATTACAAAAATTAGTATTATGTCTGTTCAATTTTTTTTTAAAATTAAATCTCTATTCAAAAAAAAATAATAAAATTCACATGGATATTTGAGTATTCTTACTAATATTAGCATGTGCTTTTTTGTTATACGTTCATAACTGGGATTTTGTTATACGTTCATAGCCAGGAAAGATGTAAAACAAATAAGCTAAGAAAAAGAAGACGTCTCTAATTTCCATTAAAACATATCCGTACATTATTATTGTTGTTGTAGTATTTAACGGGCAATTTAGTAATATAAGTTAGATAAATAATTTATATGATTTTCAAGCACCAATAACGGATGCTTGGTTTATTTTATAAACAAGTAAACTAATTCGTAAAGAAGAACGAATTATAGGAATTCATAATGATAGTGTACATAAGTGATAATACATGTGTAAAATGTTCTACATTTGAAAATACTTGCGATGGTTAACCAAAATAATTGATTATGGTCAACAACTGTAGGGGTTATGGCTGAGGGTAATAATGGCGGTTACTAAACGTTTGTCCTTTTTGTTAATATGGGTCGCTATTTGGAAATATTTTATTTATATAGTCTAAAGGGTTTGAATAAGGCAACAATACATATGCAGTTATAATTACATTGTTTGAAAACGATATTGTTGCCTTATTCAAATACAATTATAACCGCATCGATCAAATGTAGTTATAGCTCCATCGTTCAAAGGCAGTTGTTATTCGGTTTTCATCCAAGCGATAATCAATGGAATTGGACTACAAAATGTTGAAAGAATAGACTTAAGACTAGAAGAATATTGACTATGAGAATTAAAAGGAGAAAATGGAAAAAACTTGCTTAAGTCCCGATCCATCAAAAGCGAAAAATTTCCCCTAATCTCTTGAACAATGATTCTATATTCTATTTTAAAGAAAAAGACTAGTTTAGGTATTTGGAGATGGATCGGTCCATCATAATGACCATTTTCCCTTGAAGGCTTAAAGCATGAAGACTAAGGCAATATAGAGGAACAAATCAACTTTTGAACTAAGTCCATAGATCGTTATTGATCCATAAAATCTTAGGATACTGGTCCATATCGACCCGTTATCTTCTCGGTTCTGGTAGGCTAGCGGTTCAGCTATTATACATAACAATCTTTTTCACTTCGAAAAGGACCTTTGGGCTCATTATTGACTTTGCTAGGGGAGAGGCTGATAAGTTCGAGTTATATCATTGTATTTTAGAATTCCATTGTAATCTTGGTAGATCTAGCATCAAATAAGCAATAAAAATGAAACAGTGGATGTAGTCCGATGATTTGTCGAGCCACTCTAAAAATTCTCATCTCTTTTCTTTGTTCTCTTTGAATTTTTATATTTTTAATTTTTTTTCTATTGACCGGGGGTTTGCCTAAAAATAAGGCTAACGTTTATTTGGTGTTTTCACTAAGAAATTGAAGACCAGGACTAGATCTCATCTTGCTATTAGGATTTGCAAAAATCTTCAATGCTATTCCATAAAAAAATGGGATCAAAGAGAAATATTAGTAACACGGTGATATAGGAAGATGGTGCTAGAGCACATGAAGGAGATGGTAATGGATCTATATAGTCTCCTTTGGATCTAGTGATGAAACAAGAACTAGATATGGTAATGGCTATTGTTGCCAAAAAGATGGAGTCGACCCAAGAAGCTATTATGGAAGTGATTCAAAAGCAATTTGCGTCAATAAAGCAACCCCAAGTCAGAGAAGGGTATCACCTTAGAGATAACAGAAATAGAAGAAATTCTCCATCCACCTGGTTCAGATATAGAAAGTACTCAAACGGGCAAAGACATAGAAAGGAGCTAGCTAAAGGTAGGATGAAGAAGATAACATAGAGAAGGAAGAAGAACTCTCCCATGGATTGGTACATATCCATCATGGATCGTACCGATCCATTAATGGGAGTGGATGGTGAGGGGGTGCTTCTGGGTAAATTGATGTTGATGGTGAACTGGCTATTGGTCCTTTGGATGATGGAACTAAAAGGAATATGGAAAGAAATACTCAAAGAGGACGCATTCTAAATCGACATCAAAGGAGGCCATAACGAATGGACTCCCCAGAGTTAGGGAGATCTAAGTGTCGTGCTTACAGTCGTAGCCATAATGGCCGCCACAACATTGAACATATGATGATGCATATGATGGTTGCAGTTCAAGATGAGAGGAGAATGATGAAATGATAACCGAAATAATCTAGAGATTTCTTTAGCAAAACCAACATGATAATATTTGGGAAACTACTTCTAGTAGGAATTCATTCACTACGGAACTTAGGAAGGCTCAGTATCCTAGGAAGTTCGTTATGGACGATGCCTGGTTATAATGGATTGACAGATCCGATGCATCATCTAATGAAGTATGATTGGAACATGGATGGAACAGAAATGATGTTAAATGTAGATGTTTTTTCCATTATTTTTTAAAAGACCTATGACGATGTGGTTCTGTAGGTTGGAACCATGATCCATCTCATTGTATGATCAGTTAGTGCTATGATCAATTTTTCGCATTCTCCGAACAGACTCAAACAATTGAACCAGATTAAGGAACGATGAAGAAATGATTGCAAACACTTGAGAAATATCATAAAACAACAGAGTATAGAAGCACAAAGGAGATAGCTAAAATTGGACAAATATACAGCTAGACCCTCTCAACTCCCTATCAGGTTAAGCCCTTCAACTCCCTACCGAGTTGAGCCCCTCAACTAGTACCGAGTTGAAGTGTAACCACGATGAATCAATAAATTAATACTCGAGGAACGAAGTAGAAGGCAAGAAGATAAGGAAGAAATCAAAAAACCTGCCAAGGCAAGTCAACTACTCGGCACCGAGTTGAAAACGGAAGTAGGGATTTGACCATGATTTTTTGAGAGATGAATGTGTACGACGTGGAGAACGTGGCTGAAAGTTTTCTAGTGATTTTAATGGCGGCTTTCATTTATAAATAGAGGAGGAGATGCACTTTAATGGGGATCTTTTCTTGAACTCTCTAAATTATGACAAGTTGATAGATTCACTTCTAAATTAAAGGATGAATAACTCGTACCCGAATTGAAACAAACCGAGTAATAAAATATACTTTGTAGGAGTAAAGTACGATCAATAGAAAATGATTAAGTGGACGTTAGTCGGAGTATTTGCCGAATCAATATAAAAACTGTATTTTCTTTTCTCCATTTTAATCTCTTTTCTTTTATAACTTTCATGCTTGATTGGGTGTTTGTGCCATTCTTGGTGCATACAGTTTGCAAATTAAATTTTGAATCGGTACCGAGTCTAATCGGTGCAACCAAAAGATGCGATGTCGTTGGCCAACATCTATCAAAGGATTAGAGAAACTCTAAAGAGTTATTTGAAGAGGTTAATGCTACACCGATAGAAGTTAAGAACCCGATAGGGAATCTTGTGTTAATGACAATTTTGGAAGGATAGGACAAGGAAACATACTTTGTGAGATAGTGGACCGTGAAAAATCCAACCCCATTGAAGGATTTTTACAGAAAAGCTAATCAAATTTTACGCTTTAAAGGGGCAAAAATGGAGAAGACATTAAATACTAGTGGTCAAGCAAGACCGAACAACATTATGAATAGTAATGTGGTTGTTAAGCTGGTTGCTAACGATGCAAAAAATAATGGAGGTAATAATAAGCAGATGAAAAAAAACATTGGGGGAAGAAGCAAGATACTATGAAGCATTTTCATTTCAACTATGATGGAAAGTAAACAGAGTTGAACGACTCCTTTGAGAACATATACCTTGTGACACAAAGCACTGTGAGGTATAAGAAACCTACTCAGAAAGAGGCAATCGAGGAGGAGAAGCGCTCGAGAATTATTATAGATTGCATGAGGCACATGGGTACAATGTTAACGAGTGTTATCACTTGAGGGATATGATTGAGAAGCTGATTAGGAAGAAGCAGCTTTAGTAGTATATTAGGAACTCGTAGAAAGGTGAATAAGGAGATGCTCAAGCTCCAAGGCACCCACCTTGGACACATGCATTGGTGAGTAATACTATTTTTAGAGGTCTGCATCCCCGATAAAAGATGGAATGAAACTTTGCATTATGGAAGCTCTTTGAAACACCACAAGAGATGTGTTATACAATTGAATATGGTGCTCATGAAAAGCAACAAAAGATGATATTGTCTTTAGAAATTGGGATTTTGATAGAGTCAAAGCACAAAAATTCGATCTAATGATGATTACGGCCATGACTGGCCTGCTACTATTCGTCGATCGATGGCAGAATCTCGATAAATACTCGTTTCAAGAGGATGTTTGACGAGATGTAATTCAACGAAAAAGGACTTGTTGCCTTGTAAATCCCGATTTCAAGGATATACTGCGAGGTAACTTCTCTGGTTGGGAGCATCAAGTTGCCTGTGCAGTTGAGAGCCATCCCATAAGGCAATATAGGTACAGAACTTTATTGTTGTGGACGAATATTCTACCTATAACGCCATTTTAGGACGAGTAACCCTTGCTAATTTTAGATTGTGCTTGCTCCTTGTCCTTGGTGTTTAATGATGAAATTTCCAATGGATGGTGAAGTGGAACAATCCAAGGAGACTAGAGCATTGGACTGGAATGTAACGTTGCAGTGCCGCGGGAAGCACAACGTAAAGAGAAAGGAAAGAGTATAGTGAATGCCTCTATAGTAAACCATAGATCACATAATTACCATCCAAGCCTCGTCTTGGGTCCATTAGCGACCACTGTAAGGCTATGGACCTATAGAAATAGTTGGAAGAGTTTAAGCAAGACTGGTAGAGCTGACAGTTGATATTTAGTGGATGAAGGCAATTCATCTAAGATTGTCAAATTTGGGTCTCAACTCAGCTAGAGAATGGAAAGAGAGCTGACTAGATTTTTGAGAGTGAGCAAGGATGTGTTCATGTAGATTTACGTTGACATGTGCGAGATTTCGCCTGAAGTTGCATACCACGCATTGAATGTCAACCCAACCTTTGTTCCTATAATGAATAAGAGACGTAGTAGAAAGCCAGAGAGATCCGCTGTGTTAAAGAAAGAAGTGGATAAGGTATTGGAAAAAACTTTATTCAAGATGTACTATACTCGAAATGGTAAGCAAATCCCGTGATGGTTAAGAAGGTCAATGGAAAGTGGTGGATATGCATTGGTTATTCAGACTTGAATAAAGCACGTCGGAAGGATTGCTTTCCGCTTCTGCAAATTTAGCAGCTTGTGGATGGAATAATCATACATGAACTACTTTCATTTATAGATGTATATTCAGGCTATAATCAGATTGCGTTGTTATCAAGAGCATACGAGCTTTATCAAGGACTAAGGACTGTATTGCTACAAGATGTTGTCGTTCAGTTTGAAAAAAGCCGGAGTAACTTACTAGCATTTGGTTAACAAGATGTTTGCGGAACAAACCGGATGGACAATGGAAGTCTATATGGATGATATGCCGGTAAAGTCATGGAAAAAGAAGGACCAGATAGGCGGCCTATCGAAAACGTTTGATGTACTCTGAAAGTATGGAATGAGACTAAATTCAATGAATTATTCTTTCAAAGTAGCATCGGGAAATTTTTTAGGGTTCAAAATGAACTCTAGGGGCATTGAAGCTAATCTAGAGCAGACTGAAGCATTGAAACAAGCTATAGCCTCATGGACTAAGAGTGAGATGCAGAGCTTGAGTGACAAGTTTGTTGCTTTGAGTAGGTTCATCTCAAAAAAGACTGATAAATGTATACCATTCTTTTAAGCCTCAAGAAGAAAAGTGGGAGGTTTCAATGGATAGACAAGTGCGAAGATGCTTTTCAAAATCTATCGGAACATCTTTGGAAATCACTAATCAAAACCTTTGCAAGGAAAAGATTTATACATCTATTTCGCGGTGTCAACTCATGCATTGAGTGCGGCATTGGTACATGAGTAGTGTAAGATCCAAATGCCAGTATATTACATCAGTAAACGATTCACAGGCATAGAAAAGTGTTATCTAGAGTTGGAGAAGCTAGCCTATTGTTTATTGATAACATCAAGGGACTTGAAACTATATTTCCTAGCTCATCCGATAATAGTGTTGGCAGATCAACCTCTTAACAAGCATTGCATTGTCCCAAGACCTCAAGATGATTATTGAAGTGGATTATAAAGATGAATCAATATGAAATCCCTTATCATCCAGAAAGGAAATTCGTGGATAGGCATTAGCGGACTTCATTACTGAATTTACTATTTGGGATGATGAAACAGAAGAGGAGATGGTCAAACTTTTGGAATGGAATTTATATATGGACGGAGTGTCCAATGACCATGATTCCAGAGTAGGAGTAATCTTGGTACCTCCAAAAGGATGAAAGATTTGTTATGTGTTGAAGCTTGAGTATCATGCTTTGAATAACGAAGCGCATTATGAGGCATTATTCGTGGGACTCAAGATAGCAACAGAGTTGGGAGTGCGGACGCTACATATATTTAGTGACACCCAATTGGTGGTTTGCCAAGGTGAGAAGGAATTTCAAGCTAAGCATGACTTACCCCTTTCCCGTTTAAAGTATTGGAACTACTCGATGATAGTGAGCACCACAAGATAACACACATCCCCAGAAGGAGAATATGAATGCATATTCATTTGTAAAACCTCTAGCTCTGAAAATGCACAGTTGTTAGGAAACTTTCCAGTAAAGGTGTTAAAGACCCCAAGCATTGAGAAATAGGTACTGGTTACATCTTGGAGGTCAAGCAGAAGGAGTTATGGATGACTCCATATAATGAATATCCAAGGAAAGGAACTCTTTTGAAAAGGGAATGAAAAGATAAAACTCTTATGTAAGATACCTTTGCTACATTATGTAGGACGAAGTATTACTTCTGATAGGATTCTCAGCCCTTGCTAAAGTGTGTCGACAAGGATGAAGTGTAGAAAACCTTAAGGGCGTTCATGAGGAAACTTTGACAATCACATAAAGGTTTAAAATTTGGCAAAGAAGGTGCATTGCTATGGATATTTCTGGGCTACTGTCAATCGAGATGCAATTGAATATTTGAAGAAACACGAAAGTGCTAGAGAATTGCAAAGATGCTAAGAGCCATATCCAACGAGCTTACGTAAATGGTTAGCCCATGGCTGTTTGCAGTTTAGGAAATTGACATCATTGGGGTGTTACCGATGGCCCGAGGAGGAGCAATACGTAATTGTAGTAGTGGACTATTTCACAAAATGGGTAGACGTGAAGCCATCAACCACAATCACTTCACCCTTTTGTAGTAAAAAACATTTTGTGTAGATTCAAATTACCAATGAAGATTACAATTAACAATATAACTCAATTAAAAAGTGCAGAGTTTTGTGAATTTTATGCTCGATATCGAGTTATGAAGAGCTTCTCGATGGTAGTGCATCGACATGCGAATGGTAACATAGAGATGGTGAATAAAATCCTTAAATCTATCATTAAGGAGCTATTGAAACAAGCAAAGTGTAATTGGGTAGATGAGTTACCACTGGCTTTGTGGACTTATCAAACAACTAAACATCTATATCTGGACATACGCCATTCAGATTGACAAACGAAACTAAAGCGATGATACCTATTGAAGTGGAAGTCCCTTCTCATTGGCACATGAATCCAAGATGAACGAGGAGTTATTGATAGTCTTCCTTGAATTAGTGGAGGATAACCAGAAGAAGAAATTCTAAGGGTAGCCACTCATTAGCAAAGAGTAGCAACGTAGTTTAATGCTAAGGTCTGGAACTGTACTTTTGAGATTGGCAACCTTTTTTTGAAACGGGTCTCTCTGGATATTGGGACACTATGTTAGAATCGGAAAGGACCTTATGTGATAAAGTAGAAGCTTGGGAACAACAATTTCAATTTACCAATGATAGATGGGGACCTAATTTCGTGGACATGGAATAATGAGCATTTGCATCACTATTTCACTTAGTTTCTTCCTTTTTCAGTATTTATTTTCTTTCAAACATTATTTTGAATTGGATTGAATGTAATAAAGTGGAATTCACCTCCTAGAGGGGTTATCTCCTCTTCAGTGTTGGAAGACTCATTGGTAGAACGATGTGCCAACACTTGGAAGACTGAAAGGCTCCAAGGGCAATAGGAACAATTGTCCGCGTGGAGGAAGTAGGGAGCTCGGAAGCAGATATCGTAGATGAAGCATGAGAGATGATCCCCTTTTCAAGATTGACTTAAACCGGCTTGATTATGTGCTCAGTAATTAATATAGCCACTGAAGGCTCCAGTTTAGAGGTACGAGTCACGATAATTTTACCCTCATCAAACGTAGCGCTTGGCTCATCAATCCCCTTGAGCAAGTCTATGTGTTTGGCTTCATGGCTAGAACCAGACCTAGTTGGAGATGTAGCAGCTGCAAAGGTGGAAGTGGGGACCATTGAAGTAGTAGTAATCGCTTCGATCGAGAGACCTAGAGCATAGAAGTTGGATGGAAGCGCAACAATTGTCGGTTGACCTAAACCAGTTAAAACATGTGATAAATGTCAGCAATGGCTTCAGGAGTCAATTGAAGTTTTTCAAAGACCAAAAAGTTTAATGGAATATCTTTGGTCGAGGAATAAACAGAGTGAAGCCTAAAGCGATCTACCCTTATTTAGTTATAAGAGATAGTGCAGGAATAGCAGGAAAAGAGGTGGATATTAGTAGGAACTACATTTCTTATTCTTTGGTTGGATGTGGCAGTAGAGTTTGAGGTTGCAAACATAAAAGCAACAACGTCCTCAGAGTTGGCCGCCATGATAGGTGGAATCACAACCGAGGACTCCTAAATGATTGATTCAAGAGAAGTCTCAGTTGACTCCTTAAAAGGGAGTTCAACTGGGCCACAACAGGATCCTGCATGGCCTCTTCAGCGAGGCACTGAACTCAGCCTTCCCCAAGGGCTATAAAATCCCCATCGTCAAAAAGGGCTTCTAGAACCTCGTACTCATTGAATGGAAGCCCTTTTTTCATTCCTTTCTCTATCTTACTTCATCACTTCATTGTGGACGTCAGCCGGGATGCATGGATATGTTTCGCCTAACCACTTTCGATTTTTAGACTTGAAAATGTTCATGTAAAAATAGAAAATTATTTGTTTGACTTGGTCTTCATTAGCTTCTTTCTTCTTGGTCACTTGGGAAATCTTTTCTCCAGATTAGCTATAGTAGCCTCAAGCTTTTTGTTCTTTTCCTTAAGTTCAACATTTTCTTTTTCCTTAGCCCATAATCATTCTATCTCAGTTTTCAACTGGGCGATTTTGGCATTTCGGTTGCAAGCTAAAGATTAATGGAATCTGTATTGGCCATGAATTCTTTGATTTGTTTGGCAAACCCACTATTCCTTATGTGCGCCTGCTCGAGCTGCTTATTTCGCATCTTTATTTTATTTTCGTAGCCTAGATTTTCTCTTTGTGCCTTCCACTCTCTTTTTCAAAGGCTTCGTCCTTGGCCTTCATGTCTTTCTCAGTAGTACCAATTTCCCCTTAAACATAATTTCTATTGTCCTTTAGTCTTTCTCAGCATTCTTTTCAACCTCTTGGAGGAGGAGGCGATTATTTTTGTTGATGTCAACTAAGTTTTTGGCCAAATTCCTCTAACTGTTGTGTTGGTCTACTAGACATCATTGATTGTTTGACCTTCTGAATATCGTCAATAAAGATATTGTTAAGCTTTATTCAAAGCAAGCCTTAGTGAGGTCAGTTCTCAGGTACTTCAATTGGAAAGTAGAAGGAGTTGTAAGCGAAGGCACTAAAATTTATGGTAGTAGCGTTAGTGGTCCCTTTACATGTTCTTTGGGTATTCCTAGATGAAGAAGTGGATGCTGAGACGAGAGCAATCTGTGCTGATATAGAGGACCATGAGTGGGAACTAGAGCGGACATGCCCTTAGAGGTCGGGACATGTGCATTGAAGGTTATAGCGATAGAGATTGGTGCTAGAGTCCGAATGGGAACAGGAGGCGGAGGAGTTTGCCTTATAGGAGATCGGTTCTGGTTGGTACAAGCACCCATGGAGTGGTTGTTGGAAGTCTGATGGATGGAATGGTACGAGCAGCGTCTTTGAAGGAACATGAATGATTATAATGTTCCCTTTCATGATCTTGGGGTTCAATCTCGTACTAGCGCTTGGCCTCATGTCCAAACTCCCTTTCAATCCTTTCCTATCGCTCCATGCATGACTCATTTGAAGAGCGACAACCTTGATATTTATCTAAAATGAGCCGTACCGGGACATTGGGGGCATTGCAGACAGCATGACAAAATAAACGCTTATATGCCCTCGACGAGTCACATCGATCCCCCTTCCGAGAACCGACATTGCTCTGGTAGCATCGAGAAGGCTTGTCCAAAGGATCGTCAAACAAATAGATCCAATAACCTAGTCTCTAGGAACCGATAAAACCATGTTAACACGAGCCGAATCCCAAAATTTCATCTTGAAGTCAATGAATCATCATTTTAACACCGTCGAGCCATTGGACACAAGACCCAGAACTCTTCTTAGAGTCGATGAATTATCATTCCAAGGCCGTCTGGTCACTGAACATCCAATCAAAATTTCCCTTGAACTCGATGAATCATCGCTTTAAGACCGTCGGACACACGACCCAAAACTCTTCTTGGGGTCGATGAATTATCGCTCCAAGGTCACCTGGTTACCGCACATCCGACCAAAATTCCTTTTGAAGTCGATGAATCTTCGCTTTAAGACCTTCGGGCCATCGGACGCATGACCCAAAACTCTTCTTGGAGTTGATGAATAATCGCTCTAAGGCCGTCTGGTCGCCGAACATCTGACCAAAATTCCTCTCGGAATCGATAAATAATCGTTCCAAGGTCGTCGATTCCCCAGACATCCAACCACAAAAACTCCTTCATGAACTAAAGCGTTATGAAGGTCCTTCACGAACTGAAGCGCCATGAAGGCGAACCGGTAGATCAACAGTCATCTGATCCAAAAATCCTTCACGAACTAAAGCGTCGCATATACCAACTAGAAGATCAATGGTCATCTCATCTAGAACTGCTCGAAGTCAGAGTAGTCATGCTCAGGAGCCACGAATTGACAATCACAGCAGTCACTCCGCAAAATTAACAGAATCACTTCCGACGACCAATGAGACAAACAATGCTGAATTCCAAAGCTTCAAAGTCGCTCAAAGAAACTAAACCAAAACCGAACCGACCTTGTAATCAATCAGAGGCTGACTCGAATCAAGCCAAGATTTGGCACCTGGGAGAACCAAGTACCATAAATCTATAATATATAAGTCTATGAAGATAGAGGCTTTCCCATGCTTTAATCATCAAGAAGACATAGTTGCATCCACTGGACCGCGTGCAACCAAATGGGTTATGGATAAACCCCAAATATAGTTTAAGCGCACAAACAGCCCTATGACATGGGGAGCACTACACATACTTGAATAGCTATAGGGAAAGCCAAGACTAATCATACCACAGTTTTGTTACGCCAGATCGAAAATTATGGCATTTTGACAACTACGACTTAACGACCTAGCTAGCACAACAAACGAAATAGAAGCATAATACTTGCTTACTTCTTCCCAACTCCTCCTTTACCACCCTTGGTGATCGGTTCCTTTTACTCTTAGACTGTATGCCAGTTGAAGACCAATTCTGTAAAGGCAGTTTGGACCAAAAACAGAGAATCTTGCCCTGAACTCCCACAAGCTCTTTCTTCATAACCATCTCCATGCAGTTGACTGTTGATCTCTCCACCATGGCAACCTTATCTATTTGGCCATGCACATCTTTTCAAAATATGGAGGATCGTCCAAGCCACGGTTACCTGATCCAAAAACCACTTATCTCTTGGAACTAATGAAATCATGTTCCAACGAAGTCAAATCGCCGGATTGATGGGAAAACTCGATCCTTACCTTCTAAGAACAGGTATCTCTCCTCCAGCACTGGGAAGGCCCAAACCATTGTATGCATCCCATAAATCGTGCATCACTTCTTGAGCCATGTAACCATGCTCTCGAAGCACGAACTGCTCACGTTCCCTGAAGATTGGCAATGTCAAGAAGTTCCAAACCATTCTGGATCGATGAGTCATATTGATCTCATAAGACACACACTCCCATAAGCCGTTCATCACTTCTTGAGCTGTGGACCACACACTCGAAGCACGAACTCCTCACGTTACCCGAAGATTAGCAACGCCAAGAGTTCCAAACCGTTCTGGATTAATGGGCCATATCGATCCTATAAGTCACGCACTACCATAAGCCGTGCATCACTTCTTGAGCCATGGAACCATGCTCTCAAAGCACGAACTCCTCATGTTACCCAAAGATTGGCAACATTAAGAAGTTCAAAACCATTTCAGATCAAATAGTCATATCATTCTCATAAGCCGTGCACTCCCATAAGCCGCGCATCACTTCTTAAGACGTGGAACCATGCTCTCGAAGTATGAACTCCTTACATTACCCGAAGATTGGCAACATCGAGAAGTTCCAAACCGTTCTGGATCGACATGTCGTATCTATCTCATAAGCCGTGCACTCTCATAAGCCGCGCATCACTTCTTGAGCCATGGAACCATGCTCTCGAAGCATGAACTCCTCACGTTACCAGAAGATTAGCAACGTCAAGAACTTCCAAACCATTCTGGATCGACGGGTCGTATTGATTCCATAAGTTGCGCACTGCCATAAGCCGCGCATCACTTCTTGAGCCGTGGAACCACGGTCTCGAAGCAAGAACTCCTCATGTTACCCAAAGATTGGTAACATCGAGAAGTTCCAAATCGTTCTGAATCGACGAGTCATATCGATCTCATAAGCCACTCACTTCCATAAGCCAAGCATCACTTCTTAAGCCGTGGAACCATGCTCTCGAAGCACGAACTCATTACGTTACCCGAAGATTAGCAACGTCAAGAAGTTCCAAACCGGTTTGGATCGACAGGTCGTATCGATCTCATAAGCCACGCACTCCCATAAGCTGCGCATCACTTCTTGAGTCGTGGAACCATGCTCTCAAAGCACGAACTCCTCACGTTACCCGAAGATTGGCAACATCAAGAAGTTCCAAACTGTTCCAGATCGATGGGTTGTATCAATTCCATAAGTCATGCATTTCGTAAGCCGTGCACTCTCAAAACCTATGCATTTCGTAAGCCGCACACCCTCTCAGAAGCCATGCATTTTGTAAGTTGTGCACTCTCAAAAACCGTGCATTTTGTAAGCCGCACACTTTCAAAAGCCTCATATTTCATAAGCCATGCATTTTCATAAGCCGCGCATCTGATAAGCCGCTCAAACACTACTTGATGTTGCTCTGGCATCATCAACGAACCGTTAAAATTTTCTAAGTACCGGTGTTGTCCCGACAACACCAGGAAACTTGTCTATTGCAGGATTAACAGGGATCAACTCCCACTAGCTGAAAGAACCGACATTACTCCGGTAGTACCGCAAAGTTCACAAACCAAGAAGTCGGCAAAGAATTCTGATCTTTGACCAAAGTTAATGTAAAAAATGTCTAAATTCAAGACATCCAAGTCACGAGTTATCAGAGATAGGAGCTGCGATGCACATTTGACTGGGGGCATCCAAGGAGCCGCCCAGAACGTCAAGTCTCACATCAATTGTTCTGAATAATCAGCCCTATGGACTGAGGGGCACATAACACATTAACACTTGGTTAGGATAAAAATTCGCTCCAACTTGCAATAAAAGGAGGAACTTACCGTCGTCCAGAGATAAAGGACGACGGAAGGTATTTCCAAAATCAAATCATCAACGCACCAGTTTCCAAAGACAGAAGCAGGTGCTCGACTGAGGTCTTAAACTCCAACTTGCAGAAAACCAGCTGTTACCCGAAGACAGACAACGACAAGGAGAGAACGCTCGAAATCGAGCAGCTAAACCATTAATTCCTGAAAATTGGAACCGACGAATAAGGTTGATATCTGCAACAATGTTATCAGCCTAACATTACACATATGGCTTGAAATAAGCAAGGTTAAGTGTCACAGATTCAAGATAAACACTACTAAACTCTACCAGACCATGATCAAAATATGAATGAGCATGGTCGTACCAGAGTCCTGTGATGATTCGCTCCACAATTTCTATTTTTCTATAAGAACTTGAAATTTGACACCTAGAATGAAGGGTTCTGCCTAAAAATGAAGGGTTTCGCAGATAGAAATCAGACCATAACAAAAACTGGTTGGAGGAAATCCAACTTTTCGTGAATAAGAATAACTATAGAATTGGTTAAGCAACAACCCAGCATTTCTAAGGATAACACTTGACGGCGATAAACAAGGCTAGGCAACAGAAATGCCTGGGACTCCCATCCTTCCAGATCATGGCGTATCCCGAAGTAAAACACCATTACAAAAAACAGCCACATTAAGGTGAAAGGGATCTATTCAACTATATAGGATTGGATGAATGATTCAATCTTAACCAACATGACTTTAACATTGCCCGAAGACTTGCAACACTAAGAAAAGACTTCTACAATCCAATCATCAAAGTGCTAGTTTTCAGAGACCGAATCTAGTGCCCACCTAGATTAAAAGCATTGCCGGATCGGCGGGGAAAATCATCCCAACCTCTTAAGTGTCGGTGTTTCCCCGGCAATGCTAAGGCCTTTTCTCATTCCTAAGTACCGGTGTTGCCCTAGAAATGTCGAGAAACTTTCTATTTCATAAATATCGGTGTTCCCCTGGTAACGCCGAGAAACCCTCTATTTCCTAAGTACCAACATTGCCCCGACAATGCCGGGAAATTTGCTATTCACTATGTACCGGTGTTGCCTCGGCAACACCAGGAAAAGTTTAATCTACAGGTTCAGTGAGAAACACTACACTAGCTTCCGAAGATAAATTTGGTCCTCAATTGAGATTCTACCCTTATCATTAGAAAACTACCGTTGCCCAAAAACGGGTAACAATAGGAAGAAAAAACCTTTCATAGGTCTGGATGGTTCAACCTTTCATCATAGGAATCAACCACTGCACAGGAATAAAGTAGTGTAGAAAGGAAATTCCGGGATTGAATTGCTTGTGTGCTAATTTCTAAGGATGAAAGCTGATGCACAACCGAATTTCCTAAATTCAAATTAGAAAGACTTTAGATATAGCCAAAAGATAGGAAGGCTCGAGGAAATGTTGCTTGGAACCAAGCAGCTAGGTTATCAATTCCTGAAGGCATGAATTGGCGTATGAACAAAACTTCTATGACGAGAGTAATCAAGCAAAGCATGCACAAATAAGGACATGTAGGGACAATCATGGAAGGTCGAAACTAAAACCATTAGGCTTCCTCAATCCTAGAATAGGATCGAGAGCCAAACCAGAGGCAGTCGAATCATTTGTCCCAAACCTCTCCATCTCTCACAATCGTCCAAATACAGGCATTCGAAATAGCTAGTCCCTCAAGCAGAGATAAACGCACAGATAATTGATCAAAAGAAATGTTGCGAAGTACAAACACAATTAACCTCAAGGTTGGTTAAATAATGGTTCTGTATCGCAAAACAGAGCATTCTGGCAACAAAATTGCCAACAAAGGAAATAAAGGATTCAACGTTCAGAAATCATCCGTCGCTCGCAGTCTGGCGATGACAAGAAGGATCGATGACCTACTTACAGTCTAACTAGATCATTTGGTTCCAACTTGCAAGAATATGCCATTACCCGAAATTTGGTGATGCTAAGAAGAAATGCCCTGAATGAAACTATCAACACATCAGCTTTCGAAAACAAAAGCAAGAGTTTGATTGAATCTTCAGCCCTACCTTCTGGCTTCTCATGCTATCTGAAAATTCAGAACGTCGAGGAAAAATCCACAGAGTTAAGTCATCCATGCACGAGTTTCTGGAGGTAGAAACTGATACATGATTAGGGTCTCAACATTGGACTTGAAAGAATTCACTCTAGCAAAAGATGATGGTAATGAGTCTTTCCAACACATGTACCCAGAATGACATTGGATGACGATGTCAACTTGGCGGAATTCAATTACAGCCAAGAAACAAACATCATTGAAAAAATCGAAGCTTGGAATCAAGCAGGAAAGTCCTTAGTTCCTGGAGATAGGAGTTATAGTGTCAATCAAACTAGGATAATCGAACGTAATTCCCAAGAGATTTAGTCTCCTGAAAACATATAGACTTAGTATTCAAAGAAATCTGCCCTATGGACTAGGGCAGATACACCAACACTTTGTTAAAATGAACTCAATTGAGCATAAGTGGGGATTAGCTACAGAACTGGCTAGACCAAGCTACCTTATAGTTCTGAACAAAGCTATGAAATAGAATATGCCAAACTGACCGCAGACGTATTACTTACACGTATATAATTACAGTAAACGAGTATGCAGCACATGAACACAAGAGGTGCACCAGCGAGAAAAATCAATGCTCGGAATCGAGCAATTAAACAAATAGTCCCCGGAGACAAAGGCTGGTGTGCAAGTTGAATTTCGAAAAATGCAAAGGAAGGATAATCGTAGTCGAGCAAGTTATGCGCTAGTTTTCAAAGACTGAAACTGTGCTTGATCGAACTTCAACTACAACTCTACAAGAGCAGTCATGCCTTGTAATTTAACTGTAATCACCTGTAATCAATCATCCCAATATGACAAGAATAACAAGCGAAGCCTAAGTTGCGAAGGACCCAACTTCTGAAGGAGTGGAAGTACCTTCGCCAAACTAAAGATTGGATGACTGGAAAGTCATTTTCAACAATAAAACTTGGCATTCAATCCTATCAGGTATGTTTTACTTTAAATAATATCCTTGTATAAGCAATGTCCGAAATCCAAGGGAAGTCGGTGTATGTTGACTAGTTGGGTTCAGAACATTGACCGAGGCATATGTAGTGTGTTATCAACTTGAGAAGAGTCTGGATCCCGAATACTGCAAACAAACAATCTAGTGTAGACAGCTTGCTTACATTTGAAAAACAATCAATATCGTCCTTTGAAATTAACCTTTCCACACTTACCCGTTATCGATCAACGATCGATAACGGCGCTGCTGTCCAAAGCGACGCGAGAAGCTTTTCTTTTCAGGATCACTAGAGTACAAAAACGAGAAGAGTGATACGATTGAATCATCCACTATATCCGATTTTTGAATAAATTGTGGCATTAGAATTCAAAACGGCGACAGGAACGTAACCAAGTCCTCGAAAAGAAACAGTTAAAGACAAAGAGCAAGACTTCGCTCCAGAATGGCTTACAATTGTTCGAGACAAAACTTAGCTTCACCGCCGGCCAAGTTAAAACTACATAAGTCTACTCCAAATTTACGTCGTGCACCCACCTACCGACCTAAACCCTTGTAAATCGAGAATTGAAATTCAGATCGAAATCAAAAAATGAACGGCTATATAAAGTCAGTTAATTGAAAACAACATCTTGCGATGGACTCCGATGATTCACTGAAATTCACAGAATAGTAATCTGAAACTTATGTTATTCCAGAGCACACTTTGTTTCCAACGAAAGCATACTCTAGAAGGCAAATGTTAACTGCGTTTTTAACCTAGCAGAATTCAATAGGAGTTAGAACATTCAGACTAAGCCAGATGACTTGAAACTTGAACAAGGCATCTAAAAGAACAAACCAATGGAACTTAAGAGAAACAAGCCAAAAATCCACTAAGTAGATGGATTGCTGGCGATCCATCATCCATGGATCGCTTGCGATCCAAAAGGAAGCATCATGAGTTGTCAAAGCCTCTTGCATCATGATCTACTACCTCTTTTAAGAATACTTACCAAGTTTTATAGCATTCCAAGCAACGCAGTTCAAGAAGTAAAGACTCATCTGATTTAAGCTTTTATGACCAAAGCAGCTAGCTTAAACTGGACCTATTGAACTCATACAGAATTGGATTGACTTGAAATTTAAAGGGAACACTTAGAAGATATAAAAGAGGCTTACAGAAAAAATGAGCATAACTAGATAAGATTTGATGGATCATTGGCAATCCATCTTGATGGGTCGCTAGCGACCCATGTACGATGTGCCCCACCATATGAAATTCATACGGTAGGTCCTACACACCCTCTAGATTGCACCTGCAAAGTTTCATCTAATTTTGTTAAGTTTTGAGCGAGTTGTGGATGATTCTTCTGGACCAGATAACCCATGAAGACGGATGATTAAACTAACTCCAAACGAGTTGATACTTGGACAACACACTCAAAATAACAAGTGAACGTACCTTAGGAAAATTGAGCCAAAAATATGCTAAGTGGATGGATAGCCAGTGATCCATCCCCTATGGATAGCTAGCGATCCATTATGATAGGTCGGATCGCCCTCAAACTTTCCAAGCTCCTTTGTAGCACTATGTAATGGCTTCTGGTAGAAAAATATACTAAGTTGATGGATAGCTAACGATCCATCCCCTATGGATAGCTAGTGATCCATCCCCTATAGATAGCTAGAGATCCATTGAAATTATTCAGATTTATTTGAGATTTTCGGTGATGACGTGGCATAACAACTGGACTCTTCTGCACTTGGACTTCCGGCGCAATACTCACTGAATTCCCCTATAAATACTCACCTATCTGCAACATAAAGAGGATCTTCTGGATTGACTGCTGGAACTCTACAGAGATTATTCTTCACTCTTTTCCTCCCACATAATTGTCATCTAGGGGTTCACTGTGATTCTCCAGTGAACTCTTGTACTTGTGACTTGATCTAACTTAGAAGATTCAATCATATTGTAATCCGATTCAACTTATAACAGCGGCCAGTTAATAGAAAGTTATAAAGTAGACGTAGGCTTCATTAACAACCGAACCACTATAAAAATCTTCTTATCTTTTTAGTATTTTTGCTCTTTTTACATTTATTTTCTATATTATTGCTTTGTAAGAACATGGATGGTGCTTTCACACTCAATCTAGGGTGTTGATCCAATATTTTGTTTAACATTTTGGTGCTTTCACTGTGAACCCAACTTAGGCTTTGATCTAGCTATCTACTTTGGATCGGATAGGTTCAAAAGTTAGATCCTCAATCTCTACTTAGAAGATTTGCTTTGAGAATCAATGGCACTAGGAAGAAAGAGAACTACCTATGGAAGATCCATAGGAGCTACAATTGCTGGAGAAGAAACAAACCCTCAGCAAATTGAAGTCAACAACCCCAACAACCTGCTGTTAGGAGCTAAATCTGGAGATCAGGTTCAGGATCCTCCATACAACATGAAGTTGTGACTAAGGGATAATCGAATAAGATGGTTGATGAAATTAACTAGAAAATGGAAAAAAGTCAAAAGGCTCTTATGGAAATGATAGATGTTCTCTTAGTGCTCCAATCACTACTACTCCCAAAATGGTGCATGAAGCCGTGGCTTCTACGGAGCAAGAGCACTCTTCTGTTTCTGACTTGAATGGAAGAAACAGAAGGCAAAAGCAAAAGGAAGTAGTTGGCGGAGCTCCAAGAATCATGACGGAAGAAAACGTCAACACTCCACCCACTGCAAAAGCATCTGCTACAAACCCGAACTTAAGGGTGAAAACCCCACGGGGAGATATAACGATGCCTCTCTTCAGCTCTGAAGATGACAAACAATTTGAGGAAGACAAATTGAACGAAAATGCTAGTGTGCAAAATGCTAGAAGAAGCTCTAAAACCCATGCCCCAGCACAGTGCCAAGCAATGGACGAGGAACCGCTACTCAAACGGTACTCCCAAAGGCAGAAGAACCAAGAAGATATGACACAAACCGCGATCGATTACGAGGCCAAGCTCCTGTGGTATATTGTGACCACACTCAACTGACCAGCTTCCAATTCTATCATGGTGCTCCCATCGTCGAATCACGAATGGTCGTCGTTGAAAATCATCAAAAATCGTTAAAATGGTCGTTGAAAAACTCATTTCAGGGTTGACTCGAAGTCAAACTCGGGTAATCTCCTATTTGACTTGAAGCAGATTTTGGATGTCCTGACTCAAAATCGAACTGGAGTAATCACCCATTTGACTCGAAGCAAACCTAGGAAACTCTAGCCCGAATTCAGACTCGGGTAAATCCAAGATTTTCTCCAAGCAAATATGCAAATGACTCCCAGCACCGTTCGTCACCAACCCGACACTTCAAATTCTGTGAGTCTAAGTGAACCATGTGCTGACTCCAAGCAACTGGCAAATTTTCTTGGTTCAGACTCCAAGTAAAATACCACAGATACATCAATGATACATCTTCTTTTGCCCATAACTCGAACATGTGAACTCCAAATGACTTGAAATTTGAAATGCAACCTTATGGGGACTTCCTTGTCACCCCAGACCAATCTCACCTAGTTTGAAATTTTTTGAGGATCGCCACTGATCCATGACCCCATTCTACGTGATTTACTATTCAATCGGCATTTCCGATCATTCAAGCATAGGACAATCATGCATATAACATTCTCAAGCATTATAAACAACCGTAACTTGAAAATGAACCGGACCGACAACGATTAGAGCATCTTCCCAATTGAAACCCATTCACCGAAGCCGTTCAGCATGCGAAATTCCAAAGAAGTTTATCATGCCAACTATACCTTCCTACAACTGTACAACTGATTCAAAATTGCGTTTTATAGGTATGACTAGCATATGGACGAAGCAAGGGCGACAGATGCAGTCTACTGCAAGGCCCTCAGGAATCATTAAAGGATGAAACATCCTACTACCCAGGAAGAATTCTATGGGAATGCAAACCAGTTCTAGAGACTAGAGGTAGTGCAATTAGCAGAAGGCAACTCGACAATTTGCCAAAGAACATACCAAATGGTGAAAGAGCTACAGGACCTCAGGGATCGTCTACCCAAGCAAGGCCACTAAGAGCCAGTAGAAAAGTGCCCCGGCTAACTGACGAACTCAAACGAAAGGATGATTATCAAATAACACTCTGGCTAGCTAGCTACTAAGGAATGGGACAAGAACCTAAAGCGATGCCTTCTCATCCATCCTTGTCTACTTTCCTTTTTCAAATGAGCCATACCGGGACATTGGGGGCATTGCAGACAGCACGACAAAATAAATGCTTATATGCCCTCGACGAGTCATGTCGATCCCCCTTTCAAGAACCGACATTGCTCTGGTAGCATCGAGAAGGCTTGTCCAAAGGATCGTCAAACAAACAGATCCAATAACCTCTTCTCTAGGAATCGATAAAACCGTGTTCCTACGAGCCGAATCCCAAAATTTCCTCTTGAAGTCAATGAATCATCGTTTTAACACCGTCGAGCCATTGGATACATGACCCAGAACTCTTCTTAGAGTCAATGAATTATCATTCCAAGGCTGTCTGGTCACTGAACATCCAACCAAAATTTTCCTTGAAATCGATGAATCATCGCTTTAAGACCGTCAGACACACGACCCAAAAATCTTCTTGGAGTCGATGAATTATCGCTCCAAGGTCACCTGGTTACCGCACATCCGACCAAAATTCCTTTTGAAGTCGATGAATCATCGCTTTAAGACCTTCGGACCATCGGACGCACGACCCAAAACTCTTCTTGGAGTCGATGAATAATCGCACTAAGGCCGTCTGGTCGTTGGACATCTGACCAAAATTCCTCTCAAAATCGATAAATTATCGTTCCAAGGCCGTCGATTCGCCATACATCCGACCACAAAAACTCCTTCATGAACTAAAGCGTCATGAAGGTCCTTCATGAACTGAAGCGCCATGAAGGCGAACCGGTAGATCAACAGTCATCTGATCCAAATATCCTTCACGAACTAAAGAGTCGCAAATACCAACTGGAAGATCAATGGTCATCTCATATAGAACTGCTCGAAGTCAGAGTAGTCATGCTCTGGAGCCACGAATCGACAATCACATCAGTCACTCCGCAAAATTAACATAATCACTTCCGACGACCAATGAGACAAACAATGCTGAATTCCAAAGCTTCAAAGTCGCTCAAAGAAACTAAACCAAAACCGAACCGACCTTGTAATCAATCAGAGGCTGACTCGAATCAAGCCAAGATTTGGCACCTGGGAGAACCAAGTACCATAAATCTCTAATATATAAGTCTATGAAGATAGAGGCTTTCCCATGTTTTAATCATCAAGAAGACATAGTTGCATCCACTAGACCGCGTGCAACCACATGGGTTATGGAGAAACCCCAAATATAGTTTAAGTGCATAAACAACCCTGTGGCATGGGGGGCACTACACATACTTGAATAGCTACAGGGAAAGCCAAGACTAATCATACCACAGTTTTGTTACGCCCGATCGAAAATTATGGCATTTTGACAACTATGACTTAACGACCTAGCTAGCACAACAAACGAAATAGAAGCATAATACTTGCTTACTTCTTCCCAACTCCTCCTTTACCACCCTTAGTGATCAGTTCCTTTTCCTCTTAGACTGTATGCCAGTTGAAGACCAATTCTGTAAAGGCAGTTTGGACCAAAAATAGAGAATCTTGCCGTGAACTCCCACAAGCTCTTTCTTCATAACCATCTCCATGCAGTCGACTGTAGATCTCTCCACCATGGCAACCTTATCTATTTGGCCATGCACATCTTTTCGAAATATGGGAGGATCGTCCAAGCCACGGTTACCCGATCCAAAAACCACTTATCTCTTGGAACTAATGAAATCATGTTCCAACAAAGTCAAATCGCCGGATTGATGAGAAAACTTGATCCTTACCTTCTAAGAACAGGTATCTCTCCTCTAGCACTGGGAAGGCCCAAACCATTGTATGCATCCCATAAATCGTGCATCACTTCTTGAGCCATGGAACCATGCTCTCGAAGCACGAATTGCTCACGTTCACCGAAGATTGGCAACGTCAAGAAGTTCCAAACCATTCTAGATCGATGAGTCATATTGATCTCATAAGCCGCACACTCCCATAAGCCGTTCATCACTTCTTAAGCTGTGGAACCACGCACTTAAAGCATGAACTCCTCACGTTACCCGAAGATTAGCAACGCCAAGAGTTCCAAACCGTTCTGGATCAATGGGCCATATTGATCCTATAAGTCACGCACTACCATAAGCCGTGCATCACTTCTTGAGCCATGGAACCATGCTCTCGAAGCACGAACTCCTCATGTTACTCGAAGATTGGCAACGTCAAGAAGTTCAAAACCGTTTCAGATCAAATAGTCATATAATTCTCATAAGCCGTGCACTCCCAAAAGCCGCGCATCACTTCTTAAGACATGGAACCATGCTCTCGAAGTATGAACTCCTTACGTTACCCGAAGATTGGCAACGTTGAGTAGTTCAAAACAGTTCTGCGTCGACAGGTCGTATCAATCTCATAAGCCGTGCACTCTCATAAGCCGTGCATCACTTCTTGAGCCATAGAACCATGCTCTCGAAGCATGAACTCCTCATGTTACCAGAAGATTAACAATGTCAAGAAGTTCCAAACCGTTCTGGATCGACGTGTCGTATTGATTCTATAAGTTACCCACTGCCATAAGCCGCGCATCACTTCTTGAGCCGTGGAACCACGGTCTCGAAGCATGAACTCCTCATGTTACCCAAAGATTGGCAACATCGAGAAGTTCCAAATCATTCTGGATCGATGAGTCATATCGATCTCATAAGCCACTCACTCCCATAAGCCAAGCATCACTTCTTAAGCCGTGGAACCATGCTCTCGAAGCACGAACTCCTTACGTTACCCGAAGATTAGCAACGTTAAGAAGTTCCAAACCGTTTTGGAACGACAGGTTGTATCGATCTCATAAGCCACGCACTTCCATAAGCTGTGCATCACTTCTTGAGTCGTGGAACCATGCTCTCAAAGCACGAACTCCTCACGTTACCCGAAGATTGGCAACATCAAGAAGTTCCAAACTATTCCAGATCGATGGGTTGTATCAATCCCATAAGTCGTGCATTTCATAATCCATGCACTCTCAAAAGCTGTGCATTTCGTAAGCCGCGCACTCTCAGAAGCCATGCATTTTGTAAGTCATGCACTCTCAAAAACCGTGCATTTCGAAAGCCGTACACTTTCAAAAGCCGCATATTTCGTAAGCCATGCATTTTCATAATCCGCGCATCTGATAAGCCGCTCAAACACTACTTGATGTTGCTCTGGCATCATCAACGAACCGTTTAAATTTTCTAAGCACTAGTGTTGTCCTGACAACACCAGGAAACTTGTCTATTGCAGGATTAACAGGGATCAACTCCCACTACCTGAAAGAACCGACATTGCTCCGGTAGTACCGCAAAGTTCACAAACCAAGAAGTTGGCAAAGAATTCTGATCTTTGACCAAAGTTAAGGTAAAAAATGTCTAAATTCAAGACACCCAAGTCATGAGTTATCAGAGATAGGAGCTGTGATGCACCTTTGACTGGGGGCATCCAGGGAGCCGCCCAGAACGTCAAGTCTCACATCAATTGTTCTAAATAATCAGCCCTATGGACTGAGGGGCACATAACACATTAACACTTGGTCAGGATAAAAAATCGCTCCAACTTGCAATAAAAGGAGGAACTTACCGTCGTCTAGAGATAAAGGACGACGGAAGGCATTTCCAAAATAAAATCATCAGCGCACCAGTTTCCAAAGACAGAAGCAGGTGCTCGACTGAGGTCTTAAACTCCGACTTGTAGAAAACCAGCTGTTACCCGAAGACAGACATGATAAGGAGAGAATGCTCGAAATCGAGCAGCTAAACCATTAATTCCTGAAAATTGGAACCGACGAATAAGGTTGATATCTGTAACAATGCTATCAGCCAAGCATAACACATATGACCTGAAATAAGCAATGTTAAGTGTCACAGATTCAAGAAAAACACTACCAAATTCTACCAGTCCGTGATCAAAATAGGAATGAGCATGGTCGTACCAGAGTCCTGTGATGATTCGCTCCACAATTTCTATTTTTCTATAAGAACTTGAAATTTGACACCTAGAAATGAAGGGTTCTCCCTAAAAATGAAGGGTTTTGCAGATAGAAATCAGACCATAACAAAAACTGGTTGGAGGAAATCCAACTTTTCGTGAATAAGAATAACCATAGAATTGGTTAAGCAACAACCCTGCATTTCTAGATAACACTTGACGGTGACAAACAAGGCTAGGCAACAGAAATGCTTGGGACTCCCATCCTTCTAGAACATGGCGTATCCCGAAGTTAAACAACATTGCGAAAAACAGCCACATTGGGGTGAAAGGGATCTACTCAACTATATAGGATTGGATGAATGATTCAATCTTAACCAACATGACTTTAACATTGCCCGAAGACTTGCAACACTAAGAAAAGACTTCTACAATCCAATCATCAAAGTGCTAGTTTTCAGAGACCGAATCTAGTGCCCACATAGATTAAAAGCATTGCCAAATCGACGGAGAAAATCATCCCAACCTCTTAAGTGTCGGTGTTTCCCCGACAATGCTAAGGCCTTTTCTCATTCCTAAGTACCGGTGTTGCCCTAGCAATGTCGAGAAACTTTCTATTTCATAAGTATTGGTGTTCCCCCGGCAACGTCAAGAAACCCTCTTTTTCCTAAGTACCAACATTGCCCCGACAATGCCGGGAAATTTGCTATTCACTATGTACCGGTGTTTCCTCCGCAACACCAGGAAAAGTTTAAACTACAGGTTCAGTGAGAAACACTACACTAGCTTCCGAAGATAAATTTGGTCCTCAATTGAGATTATACCCTTATCTTTAGAAAACTACCATTGCCTAAAAACGGGTAACAATAGGAAGAAAAAACCTTTCATAGGTCTGGATGGTTCAACCTTTCATCACAGGAATCAACCACTACACAGGAATAAAGCAGCGCAGAAAGGAAATTCCAGGATTGAATTGCTTGTGTGCTAATTTCTAAGGATGAAAGCTGGTGCACAACCGAATTTCCTAAATTCAAATTAGAAAGATTTTAGATATAGCCAAAAGACAGGAAGGCTCGAGGAAATGTTGCTTGGAACCAAGCAGCTAGGTTATCAATTCCTGAAGGCAGGAATTGGCGTATGAACAAAACTTCTGTGACGAGAGTAATCAAGCAAAGAATGCACAAATAAGGACATGTAAAGACAATCATGGAAGGTCTAAACTAAAACCATTAGGCTTCCTCAATCCTAGAATAGGATTGAGAGCCAGACCAGAGGTAGTCAAATCATTTGTCCCAAACCTCTCCATCTCTCACAATCGTCCAAATACAGGCATTCGAAATAGCTAGTCCCTCGAGCAGAGATAGACGCACAGATAATTGATCAAAAGAAATGTTGTGAAGTCTAAACACAAATAACCTCCAGGTTGGTTAAATAATGGTTTTGTATCGCAAAATAGAGCATTCTAGCAACAAAATTGCCAACAAAAGAAATGAAGGATTCAACGTTCAGAAATCAGCCGTCGCTCGCAGTCTGGCGATGACAAGAAGGATCGATGACCTTCTTACAGTCTAACTAGATCATTTGGTTCCAACTTGCAAGAATATGCCATTACCCGATGTTTGGTGATGCTAAGAAGAAACGCGCAGAATGAAACTATCAACACATCGGCTTTCGAAAACAAAAGCAAGAGTTTGATTGAATCTTCAGCCCTACCTTCTGGCTTCTCATGCTATCTGAAAATTCAGAACGTCGAGGAAAAATCCACAGAGTTGAGTCATCCATGCACGAGTTTCTGGAGGTAGAAACTGATACATGATTAGGGTCTCAACATTGGACTTGAAAGAATTCACTCTAGCAAAAGATGATGGTAATGCGTATTTCCAGCACATATACCCAGAATGACATTGGATGACGATGTCAACTTGGAGGAATTCAATTACAGCCAAGAAACAGACATCATTGAAAAAATCAGAGCTTGGAATCAAGCAGTAAAGTCCCTAGTTATTGGAGATAGGAGTTATCGTGTCAATCAAACTGGGATAATCGAAAGTAATTCCCAGGAGACTTAGTCTCCTGAAAACATATAGACTTAGTATTCAAAGAAATCTGCCCTATGGACTAGGGCAGATACACCAGCACTTTGTTGAAATGAACTCAATTGAGCATAAGTGGGGATTAGCTACAGAACTGGCTAGATCAAGCTACGTTATAGGTCTGAAAAAAGCTATGAAATAGAATATGCCAAACTGACCGCAGAAGTATTACTTACATGTATATAATTACAGTAAACGAGTATGCAGCACATGAACACAAGAGGTGCACCAGCGAGAAAAATCAATGCTCGGAATCGAGCAATTAAACAAATAGTCCCCGGAGACAAAGGCTGGTGTGCAAGTTGAATTTCGAAAAATGCAAAGGAAGGATAATCGCAGTCGAATAAGTCATGCGCTAGTTTTCAAAGACTGAAACTGTGCTTGATCGAACTTCAACTACAACTCTACAAGAGCAGTCATGCCTTGTAATTTAACTGTAATCACCTGTAATCAATCATCCCAATATGACAGGAATAACAAGCGAAGCCTAAGTTGCGAAGGACCCAACTTCTAGAGGAGTGGAAGTACCTTCGCCAAACTAAAGATTGGATGACTGGAAAGTCATTTTCAACAATAAAACTTAGCATTCAATCCTATCAGGTATGTTTTACTTTAAATAATATCCTTGTATAACCAATGTCCAAAATCCAAGGGAAGTCGGCGTATGTTGACTAGTCGGGTTCAGAGCATTGACCGAGGCATATGTAGTGTGTTATCAACATGAGAAGAGTCTAGATCCCGAATACTGCAAACGAACAATCTAGTGTAGACAACTTGCTTTCATTTGGAAAACAATCAATATCGTCCTTTGAAATTAACCTTTCCTCACTTACCCGTTATCGATCAACGATTTATAACGGCGCCGCTGTCCAAAGCGACGCGAGAAGCTTTTCTTTTTAGGATCACTAGAGTACAAAAACAAGAAGAGTGATACGATTGAATCATCCACTATATCCGATTTTGGAATAAATTGTCGCATTAGAATTCAATACGGCGACAGGAACGTAACCAAGTCCTTGAAAAGAAACAGTTATAGATAAAGACCAAGGCTTCGCTCCAGAATGGCATACAATTGTTCGAGACAAAACTTAGCTTCACCGCCAGCCGAGTTAAAACTACATAGGTTGACTCCAAACCTACGTCGTGCACCCACCTACCTACCTAAACCCTTGTAAACCGAGAATTTAAATTCAGATCGAAATCAAAAAATAAACGGCTATATAAAGTTAGTTAATTAAAAACAACATCTTCCGATGGACTCTGATGATTCACTGAAATTCATAGAATAGTAATCCGAAACTTATCTTATTCCAGAGCACACTTTGTTTCCAACGAAAGCATACTCTAGGGGGAAAATGTTAACTGGGTTTTTAACCTAGCAAAATTTAATAGGAGTTAGAACATTCAGACTAAGCCAAATGACTTGAAACTTGAACAAGGCATCTAAAAGAACAAACCAATGGAACTTAAGAGAAACAAGCCAAAAATCCACTAAGTAGATGGATCGCTAGCGATCCATCATCCATGGATCGCTAGCGATCCAAAAGGAAGCATCATGAGTTGTCAAAGCCTCTTGCATCATGATTTGCTACCTCTTCTAAGAATACTTACCCAATTTTATATCATTCCAAGCAGCGTAGTTAAAGAAGTAAAGACTCATCTGATTTAAGCTTTTATGACCAAGGCAGCTAGCTTAAACTGGACCTATTGAACTCATACAGAATTGGGTTGACTTAAAATTTGGAGGGAACACTTAGAAGACATAAAAGAAGGCTTATAGGAAAAATGAGCATGTATGGAAAATATTTGATGGATTGTTGATGATCCATCTTGATGGGTCGCTAGAGACCTATGTAGGGTGGGTCCCACAATCTGAAATTCATATGGTAGGTCCACACACCCTCTAGACTGTTCCTGCAAAGTTTTGTTTGATTTCGTTAAGTTTTGAGAAAGTTATGGATGATTCTGCTGGACCAGATGACCTACGAAGGCGGATGATCAAACTAACTCCAAATGACTTGATACTTAGACAACACACTCAAAAGAACAAGTGAATGGACCTCAGGAAAATTGAACCAAAAATATGCCAAGTGGATGGATAACTAGCGATCCATCCCCTATGGATAGCTAGCGATCCATCATGGTAAGTCGGATCGTCCCAAACTTTCCAAGCTCCTTCATAGCACTAAGTAAAGGCTTCTAGTAGAAAAATATGCTAAGTTGATGGATAGCTAATGATCCATCCCTATGGATAGCTAGCAATCTATTGAAATGACTCAAATTGATTTGAGATTTTCGGTGATGACTTGGCATAACAACTGGACTCTTCTACACTTGGACTTCTAGCCCAATACTCACTAAACTCTCCTATAAATACTCACCTATCTGCAACATAAAGTGGATCTTCTAGACTGACCGTTGGAACTCTATAGAGATTATTTTTCACTCTTCTCCTCCTACAAAATAGTCATCTAGGGGTTCACTATGATTCTCCAGTGAACTCTTGTACTTGTGACTTGATCTAACTTAGAATATTCAATCATAATGTAATCCGATTCAACTTGTAGCAGCAGTCAGTTAATAGAAAGTTATAAAGTGGATGTAGGCTTCATTAACAACCGAACCACTATAAAAATCTTCTTATCTTTTTACTATTTTCGCTCTTTTTATATTTATTTTCTATATTATTGCTTTGTAAGAACAGGGCTAGTGCTTTCACACTCAATCCAGGGTGTTGATCCATTTTTTGGGTTAACATATAATATCTAAAATAGAATATATAAACACATAATCGGTTTTGAAATATATATGGATATATGAATTTATTTTCCAAACATTATAATGCACTTAAACTAATAAAATAAATACACATATATTTTATACACTTATGTGTATTTTAAAACCAATTTTTATTTAAAAATCATTATAATATTATTTAAATTCAATATTATTTAACTTTGCAATCATGACTTTTATGTTATTATATACATAAATTTCTTTTTAAACACACACACACACACACACATAATCATCTAATGTTGACAACACCGACATATGTCGATTCATGATAATTCATATCCTATCTAAGAATATAATGACATATGAATAATTATATATAAATGAATATGTAAATAAAGGATATACGTTGTCTAAAGCCTAGATGAAACATCCTAAAATGCTGAATCGAAGAACTCCTTGAAGCAATATCCAAAATCCAAAAAGAGCAACCAATCTGAATGCACCAACCACCGATCTTTTATTTGTATTTAAATTGTATTTTAATAGCTTGAAAATTAGAGGAGGAGGGACATAGGAGATGCCTGCCAATACTAGTCTGAAAGGGAAAAACTCAAAGAGAAGAGAAAGTGGAGTTTGAGAGGTATAAATTGTGTAGATCTAAGGTGCAAAAAGGGGATCCAGATCCATCTTTTTCTTCTACTATTTCATCTCAATTTGAATCAATATTCATAACATATTATGGAGTCAATACTCTTAATGGTTTAACTGACATATAAGGATTATCTTTCTAGAATTGATAAGAAACTCGTAGTTTCTCTTCAATGTGCAAGAATATTTTTTGATATTCTAATGCATTGTGTTCATTTATGTTTGCTTAATTTCATTTCATCCATTGTAAATAGTTTTATCCTTGGATCATATACAAATCCATTTTTGTACCATTAATTTCTAAAAGAAATTCCTTTGCTACGAAGATGGTATTTCTTGAAACAGCAATTGTTTCTCAATACAACGAAATGGGTATTCATGAATATTTTATGAATTACCTTATATATAAAACTGATTTGGTTTTATTTTACAATATTTATGTTCAAAAAATAAATTGGTCATCCAATGACTATGGTTCCTAAACATCTTTTAGCACGATCTATACAAGATCCCTTACCTATAATTATTATATGTAATATTTTAATTTTCACAACCGCCAACTCCCTGGCCTAGGATATGTTGGGTATCTTATAAACCCTTGCTTGTATGATTTTGTAAATTATTCTTTAAATGAAATTAATTTTGACTTCTATACTAATCTTAAGCACACGACCTTATAGAATGAAGTTAACTCAACTTCACTTATCATGAACGATGCTTTGTGTAATAAAGTTTGATTACTCATTATCAATTCGTCGTTATGTATCACGGGGTGAAGTGACTTTTAATATTGAATCTCTATTCATTTTAGATACATTCAGAATTCTTTCCAATATACTCACCTATTCGATTAAATCAAGTCATCTTATTCCCTATTGCACATAATTTCATTTACTTCCATTTTATATTGTATGAACTTATCATATACATGCTACATGTATATCAAATACACATGTTTATGTTTGCGATAATTCATCGATGAATTCAATGATGTATGTGAAAACATTTTTGTATTAATAGACTTATTATTTTATACATCTATATGTATCAGTCCGAAGAGTTCATCAACTCTTATGTTGCTCCCAGTCAATGGATGCTTTTCCCTTTGTTTGAGATATAATTCACTAGTACCATATGATTTATAATCATATAATCATATAATTATTTCTTCAAATTATGCATTTGTCCATAATTCCAAAGTAATTGCAAATAAATTTAGATACTTTTGTATTCTCTAATGCATCTTACCACCAATACTATAATCTTATTTTATAACAAATATTCATATTATTCATATTGAAATAAAACCATGTCTATTTTTCAGTCAACACTAAAAAAAAGTTATTATTCCATAAATAATGTTTGGTATGTTTTACAAAAACAGTTTTTGTAACTTGATGCAACTAATAAGTGCTATATGACATGCTCCTACTATTTTCACTATTACTATAATAGATTATGAAACTTGAACTTCATAAAACTGCTTAATATTGGCTATTTATTTCATTTACTGTAACTGGTTTACAGTTGAGAATTTTTAGATCAAATATCTTAAGTTCAAAGAAATAAACCTCATAGAAAAGAATATTCTATGGGAAAATACATATGGAATAAAGATCATATTTCTTATTCCTTGTCAAGCATCTATTATTATTTTACAATTATTGTATTTCGGTGTTTCTTTATGAAGTTGAAGTGACCGTTCACTCTCTTCATCCTAACTATGCCTTAAGTTACATTCTACTCTTGTACATTCGTTTCCATTCTAAATGGTCGAGCCATTAAAAAGAAACCCTTTGTATAATATCGTAACAAACTCTCTACAAAAGTGCATTTGGTCATCTTTAACTTTTAAGGATATCAAATAAGTTTCTCTTTACGTAAACTGATCAAATTGATATTTCAGTAATTGAGTTCTTAGGCACATTTTGTAACTTTTCGTCTAGCATTACATTTAACACAACAAGATCATGATTGTAATTAATCATATTGAATACATGATCTCACATTATGTTTTACTCGCTTATATCGAATGAACAATGTTTCGTACATTATGAACTGTGACCGTTCACCATATAACATTTATATGTGCTTAGAAATGGATTAAATATTAATATCTATGTATTTCTTTTGGAGTTCAAAACTCAATAAAGATAATACATAATCTTGGGTAAGTAAACATGCAAGCGACCAAGTTATGAACGTATTTAGTGGTTGTATAATCATGCACTTTCATGGTCATCGTGCAAAAGTTTATTCGTAAGTATATTTTGTATTTCTATTTGTCAGTCTTAATTCAGTTTATTTGTATATTTTAATTGATAAACATTTTATCAATTATATTAAATGCACAAATTTATTAATGTATATTATTTTAATTTACACATAACATATGTTCTTACAACATTAGAAAGGTTAAATGGTATTATTTTATTTTTTAATAAGGTTCCCACTAGACTTTTATGCTAAAAACCCTACAAGAAAACATAAATCTTTTGATTTTTATAATGGGCGTTAGGATTCGCTTAACTTAGGATTCGGGCCTTGAGGAATATCAACAAATCATAGGCCCAAGAGCAATGGATAACACTTTTTGGTTGTATCATATACAACTCCTAACCATTGTCTTTGTCCTAATCTTATTTTGACCTTGAAGAATATCAATAAATCGAAAGAGATTATTCACTCATACTTAGAATTTCACGATGACCTAAGTATAAATGTACGTACCTTGAGGAATATCAACAAATATGTACGTATATCTTACCTCGTCTATTCAATATATAATAGTACGACACATAACATCCTTAGCTTAAGGAATATCAATAACTAAGGCGTATGCAAGTAATCTATTAATATATAAATGGTAGAGGACAACTTTATATTAAAATTTCATAACCTTTAATATATTTAATTGAGTGATATCGACTTGTGGAATAATGTATTTCTTATAAAATACCATTGTGATTCAAGTTTTGGACACATCAGAAATCATGATATACATATTCTGCATATGTATTTATTCATTAAGTCTATTTTTGGTTTATTACCGTTCCACCTTTTATTATACATTTATATTATATAGGTTTAATTCTTGTATAAAATTTTATAATTTAATTAACTTATACAATAATATATGTATAATCTTTTATTAATTTTATAAATTAAATCTTAATTAATTAATTAATTAATCAATTAACATTTTAATTAATTTTAGTTTATTCATTTTAAATATTTTAAATTGAATATGTGCATTATAGAATTTATAGTTATACACATATATCTTATATATATGTATTACTTTTTTTATTAATTAACATTTAACTAATTTATTTAATTAAAACAGTTTTAATTAATTTCGAACACAGTATATATATTACCTTAACATCGTAAGATAAAATTACGTATATCAATATATATATATTAATTTAATTTATTAACTTTTAATTAATTATGTAATTTATTGATCTAATTAATAATTAATAATTTTTGAAAATAATTATTTTATTTTTGGAACAAGTTCGAATATTATTTTACAACATTTATAAAATCATTACTTATTTTAAATCTAACTTTTTAAATTTAAAATGTTATTTTTATTTATTTTAAGTTTAACCTTTTAAATTTTAAATTTTATTTTAATTTCAAAACTGATTTCTAAAATTAGCCCAAGGCCCAAATCAATTTTGGCCTTTATATTAGGAAAAACCTTTGGGCTTACCTTATCCTTTCGAGTCAGGCCAGTAGCTTAGTAGGGTAAAGTACTTGATTACCCAAACCCAACCTTAGACACTACTTTTATACACATCCTACTATATGGGCGGGCTTTAATAAGTTAGCCCCACTACTACTAATTTAGACTGCATATGCTATTTGGCTTCGATATTATTGTTGTAACTAGACTAGCATGCAGCGTGGTAAATGGGTAAATTTCAGAAATATTATTCCATTTTGGATCTTGTTGGGCCTGCAAAGTCTAAATTTATTTTAAATAAAATCAATATTTTATTTAAGTTGTAAATATAGATTTATTTATATTTATATTATATGATATATATAACACGCGTATCATATGCACATGCTTGTGTACGTGCACATGCAACATGAATGGTGTAAATAGTTTAACATGCCCGTGCATAAGTGTTAGGACATACGCTACAAAAGATACATTAGCTCCTCCATATACATATGTATTGTCTAATACATGCGTGTGTGTATAATACAAAATAATGTTTATAAAATATGAATGTTTATATATACGTGTGTGTATGTGTATGTATGCACACACACACACACACACACACATATATATAATTGAAAATATAAGGTGAAGTAATTTATAAACATTGCTATAAATAATTTTGACTATAAAGCATATTCAATATTCAAGTTTTAAATTTTAGATTTAGATCCATGTAATAAAATATCAGGATATTTCAAATTCGAATCAATATATTAATTGTAAATAAATAAATAAATATATATGTTATATACATTTTAAAATAAAAAAAATCCTTTTTTAAATTCATATAAATTTATTATGTATGTATTAAATTAGTATTTCAAAAATACATATATAATAACAATATATATAAATAGTTTTAATGTGAATAAATGACTATATAAAATATATGTATATATTAAAATATGCACGACCTTAATAATATCAACAAAAATTAATTTTATTTCTCTTGGAATCATCCTTAAGATAAACAGTACCCTTACTAGCATCGTTTGAAATGTTAAAATTATTCTCTTCCTTAGTCTTAACCTTAGGACATATAGTTCAGCTCTATAACATTTCACTCTATAATTGCTAATAGAACACATAACTCACATATCAGTTTTAAAGTGGCACAGTTTCGAGTCATCTCATATAAGTACACTCTTCCGTGTACCGGACTCTTCAAAAACCAAATCAATTAACTCTTTGTTAACTTAACTCCGGTTCTTTTAAAAATAAACAAACAATGAATTAGAGTAAAGATCATCTATTATCCAGATGGATTTCCTTATCTCTTGTCCTAAAAGAGCAAAACGAGTTTATACATAGGGTACAACATCACCGAGAGGATAAAATCTCATGTTTCTCCTGGATACTTCCTAAATTAATTTTGGTTAAATTCAATAATAAAGAAAACGATCACATATGGAATCAATATATGTATGCTAATCATGTTTCTAACCTTCTCAACTTATGCTACCCTTAGTCAAGAGTGAAGCTTGGTAGCTTAGTGCACTGTTAGCTTCTAAGCCCTATCGAACATTATTCCTAACTCTAACAGATAGAACAAATCTACTTTGTTGGTTTTTAGTGCTTAGTACAGAGTAAATACTTTCCATAAACAAACAAACAAATCATGATTAAGTCACATAAGCGACTTCAAATACCCTTTTTGTTTAATTAATTCTTTTATCAATTAAAACTACTTTTATCTAATAAAACTTCTTTTATTAAATAAAACTTCTTTTAGAAGTAAGTGAACTATATGTAGGAGTCCTCCTCAGGAGATCTTGAACACATATGTTCTAAAAGCAAGAGATGTTTTATATGAATGTGTCCTCCCCAAGGGATCTCAAACCGTATAAATCTGTGATGCTTTTGTCTATTTCCTCTTTCTACTTGTATATATATTTAAATTAACATTCACAAAAATATATACATGTATACTATTATTTCGCTATTCATTTCTACTCTTTTAAATCTTCAAAATATATTCATATACTTATCTCCATATCATTTAACAAGATTTTCCATTTAATATATAATCAAAGAGGTTAATAATAAATGTTACTAAAATATTGTTACTATAAACCCCTTCTCTTTTATAAATTATACCTTTACTTTTTCTATCCTTCTTCCAAAATATTCCATACTTATCATTATTTTTAAAATACTCTTTTTAAATATCTAAGTACATTCAAAAGGGTTAAAAACAATTGTTACGTAAACATTATCACTATAAAACCAAAACACTTTACACTTATCATTATCTTTAAAATACTCATTTTAAAGAACAAAGTATATTTCAATCATATTCAAAAGTGTTAAATACATTATTTATAATAAACCCAAAACCATTTTATACTTAACATCATCTTTAAAATATTATTTTTAAAGATCTACTTATATTCAAAAGTATATTCAAATGGGTTATAATTTTTTTACTTAAACATCGTTTACAAACCCAAAACCATTTTATACTTAACATTATCTATAAGACATTCTTTTTAAAGATCTAAGCAAATCTACACTTATTTAACAAAGCAATATACTTTTTAATAACTTCTTAGAACCATTTATTATAACTAAGTGTTATAATCAAAACCACCTTTATAATTTATAACTCACTTTACTTACTTTTTTAAAACACACACGGATACACATACACACATATTTTTAAAATATTTAACTTGCTTAAACATACACACACATACACTTTTTAAATAGTCAACTTAGCCTTTCAAACTTATATATATATATAATTACTTTTAAAATATTTATAATTATGTTTTAAATATCTATATAAAATATTATATGAAAATAACTAAATTAGATATTTCTAGAAAAACCATTTTGAAATAAATTTTACTAATAAACCTTTTACTTTAAAAATTCATAAATAATTGTTAAAAATATATTTAAACCTAAAACCACATTTAAAATACTTTAAAACCTACTACTAAACATTCCTAAAATGTTATCATAAAAATAATAAATTTAGATAACATTTTAAACAAGTTTAAAATCACAAAAGTGGCTTAAAACAACACAATGCTGAACAGTGCCATAAAAGCCAAGAATTGCTGCTATATGTCGGAGATATCATTTATAAGTGTTGTAAAAGATGCCGGAAAGAGAGCACGTTCAAAAAGCATGAAAGTTTGAGGCCAGTTTTCTCCATCCAAATAAAGGTTTTAAGATCTGAATTTTTTTACAGTAAGTATTATGCTTATACTACTTAAAAACCATTCACCCATTAGGATATCTTCCAAAATTATATTAACATTTTTCAAAAACAAGTTATTTACAAAGTGCTTATATATCGACCTTTTTGCTTCTATCTTTTACAACTTTTTTAATCGGTTATGAAATGATTTAAACTCTATTTTTTTTACAGTAAGGAGTACACATATAATACTTATAAAACGACAAAGAAACCCCCAAGGATATCTTTCAAAATCATATTAAAAATTTCTAATAGGCATTTCAAAGAGCATCTACAGGAGTCTTTTAGCCTGCTAAATTTTGCAAAATTTATTCAACTAGTTCTACAACTTTCCAAACCAATTCTTTATTGTCACATACACTACTAGAAGTGCAGAGCACAAACAAAAAATATTATATCACAATGTATTTACAAATCACCATTTTAAACAAGTTAAATACAAGGGATTTCAAAGTGCACTTATAGCGACCTTTTGTCGCTTCAAACACTTTCAAACACACTTCAATGCCACATACAACCAAACCAAACATGCAAATATAAAGTCAAGATCATGTTACATGTTGTAGAGGGTAATAGAAGTGAATATATTACATAACAAAATTTTCATTTTCTTTCCAAAGCAAGGGGTCCAAAAGTTAAAACTTGCATTAGTTCAATACTTAACTTTATATTCAAGCACAACATATACATTCAATGGTGGTTAAAATCACCCAAATCCATGCTAACATCAAGCTTAAGCATTTTAGAACAAAATAACACATCCTACCATCATCAAACAACCAAAGATACCACCTTTAGCACCAAAATGCTCTCAGCCACTCCCCATCTTCTTCTTTTGCTCACGCCCAAGGTGGGTTCCACGAATTGTGCCAATTTTCTTCAATATTTTAGTTGCTTTACCATGCTCCTATGATGATTTAGAACCTTTGCCAAAGTTTGGAGAAGATTTGAGTTCATTTTCATTGATTTCTAGAATTTAAAGAGAGGAAGAAGAGGATGAAGAATTAGATTTTATTCATTATTTTTGGGAAATGATTTTGTGAGGATAGTGAAGTGTTTAACTCCCTCCTTTAGCACCTCTTATAGTCGGCCAAACTCACCACCATGCTTTTCCAATGTGTAAACTTTCCACCTCACCTTTGACCAAAATACCTTCTCACCTCCAAAATATACTGTCCTAATCCATTTACTAATTTATTCACTTTTCACCATATAGTTAGCCGTATTAAGAAAAATATTTTTAGTTGCTAATTAATTACACATTAATATATTAAAAAAGCCCAAAAAGTTCAAACAATTATTATCGAGAAAAAAACCGTTTATCAATAAAACGATTTCCTGTCACATTACTGATATTCCTTAGAAATATTTATTTTTGTAAACAAATTTCAAAAACAAGTTTACCTTTATTAGTTATTAATTTAAAGAGGGTTAATAAGATTACAAAATCCATTTAATCACATTTAACCGAGATTCAAATGCCTAAATAATTCAAATATTTAAAGTATTCAAAATTCCGGGGCGTTACATTCTCCCCTACTTAAAACATTTCGTGCTTGAAATTCCAACATGACTAATTAACAAAAGAAATAACAACATATGAATACTAAAAAATATTCAAAATTACTAGAAAACAAAGCTCATGGTTTGCTTAGGTTCAAAATCACTCTCATCTCATGTAACGACCTCCTTTCTGGACAGTTTAAATCGACAATCAAACACTCTTGTCAACTCAACCCATTCAAAAGGGAGGATTGTTAATGGGGTAAATAAGGAAAGAAGAGAAAAGAAACAAGAAACAATCACAGAATCTCACAGCGGAAAGATAAAATATAATAATCAAATAAACAGTTCATGAAGCTGTTTAATATACTTTTGATTATCATTTATACATCATTTATCAGAGTTATACATATACAACAGAATAAATAAAATAATGCAGCAGACAACATAATGCAAGGATAATAATAGTAATAGTATACCAAATCTTCGTCTTCGTCCTCCAGAATAGATCTTCAATAAGCTGAAAAACTCAGGACTGACCCGAGCGTAATGAAAAGACAAAACACTCGAGTCAGGACTAAAATATCCCTATGTAAGTTAAATCAGTCGTAAATAAATATGAGTGTAACGACGTCAGAGATGTTTACGGGGTTTGACATCTCTTATCCAGTGTAGACGTGCGTGTAGTAACTCAAGAGATGTTACAGGATTTTCCATCTCTTAAGGATCCGTTAAACTATCTACTATGTAGTACAATACGCTATTATAATATGTCTACAGTAAAGTAAAAGTATTAAAATAGCGTTAAGGCGTTACCCATATCCCCCTTAACACATTTTTATATATTCCCATAGTCTATACAGTACCGTAATTCCTCCGTAAACTGGAGGGCTATCAGAGGGCACTCCATAGGTATGGTACGAAACAAACTCGTAGAAGGCGCTCTAGGGCATGTGAACACGGCACACGAGGAGATGCCAGGGTAGATATACCAATTGCACTCCCGGACTGGTGGTGACGCATAGCAGCTACTACCGCCCACCTCGGACACACTCCCAAACAAATCGAGGGGTGGCCACCAAAACAATCACAAAAGCAATAGAATGGTATCGAAGAAATATGCCCGATAAGAGGAATGACCTCACATTGGCCCGGTATAGCTCCTGATTTTAGTCACATCTAAGCTGACTCACGGGAGTCAGGGTCACGTCATACCATATAGAATCGTCGCCAAACCATCCTACTTCATTTCTGGAATCTCCACCACGTACATAGTTGTTAAAGTGGTTTTCGGTATCGATAGAGAGTATACCCATATCCGATCCCGGTCTCTTTAACAACCAAACGCTTATTACACACCGGATGGTTCTTTTACATTTTCAAAATCAATTCATAATTGATATCAAAATATCAAGTTCGCTTCAAAATCAAATCCATTTCAAAATCATCGTATTTACACAAAATATACGATTTCATTTCAAAAATCATTTCGCCCAATATCTTATTTCAATTTAAATCAATTTCGATTTTCAAATTAATTCAATTCCATCCAAATCCAATTTCCTCAAATTCAAAATATTGTCTTTATCACACTTTTACTTAATAATATTCAAAGTCCGAATAAACGTTGAATCCTTTAAAATCAAATCAATTTATGAAATTCAATCATATCACAATTTAAATTTCAAAGTCTTAACTTCAATTATTAACCAATTTGTTTAACAAAAATTTATTTCAACATCTCAACATCAAATTTGCGATGAATTCAATTTCTATAAAATTTGATTTTTAAATTCCTTTAAATCAGACCATTTAAAATAATTCCAAATCAAAGATTTTACAAATTATTTTATTTAACCAATCCGGTGCCCATATATAATTTTCTATCCTATGGCCAAGTGATCAGTTATTTCAATTAAATTTCAGGAATAGATATATATCATTTAAATTCAAACAATAGTGTCATCGGTATATATCATTTCAACCTATTTCTCAATTTATTCAAAATGATTTAATTTACAACTGTAAATTATACACAGGGTGATGAATTTATATGTACAAACAAATAAAAATCCAAACATTTCAAATATCAACAATAGCATCCATTGCAACCAATCATCCAAACATACAATATAATTCACGGAATTTCATAGTTATAAATATTCGGAAATTTTAATTGCGATTTAATTTCCAATTCTAATTTGACTGTCAATTTCAATTTCTAGCATTAAATTCAATGACAATCTAGATGACAGTTAAATTTTATCAACAACGACTAAATAAAAATCATATCACTTCACAATATTAAATTTAACTAGCATCAGAATATTCTAGTACGTTGTGAGCGTTATAAAACACTCACCTTGGGTTTTAAATTTCAAATCAAACCGAACGACGTTCGATTTAACCTGAAATTTTAGTTAGCTCCAAAGGTCCCCAAATCAATTCCATGACGTAGAGCACGTCAACACGATTCCGACGCAAAAAGTTTCGTCCGATTCTGATAATATATGGATGAGATATGAGTTTTACAAGATTGCCCATATATATTTTATAATTTAAAACAATTTTTTTTTATACCCACGAAATCGTGGCCGTTCGATCTGCTCCAGAAAATCAAAGCCGTGCTCCCATCTTCATCATCGCGTCCACATCCAGGCGAAATCAAATGCAGAGAAACTCAATGGCACGCTCCTATTCATCAATACGCACGCCTCCACGCTCACCTAGACGACGATCGACTAGTACCAACCCAAAGCCCACTCTATGCCTCACCCACGGGCGGAGCAGCATCGAACTCGATGCCACGATGGCTGAGAAAACTGCCTCTAAACGCGAGACAAACGCGACCAAATTCTGGCTCCAAACTATGACAATAAATTAAATCTACCGTTGGATGCGTAGAAGTCGCTATGCTCTACAAGATTGTAGTTAAAAGATTTTCAAAATAGTTTGTGGATTGAGAGCAAAATGAGGGAGAACGAGGAGAAGTTTCGGCCATTAATACGAAAGTGGCGGTCACGAGATGAAGTTAGGGTTTTGGAAAGGAACGTGTGTATATATATACGTATAAACATTAAGTTATTAATATATTCAACTTTCCCGAACGAACTCGAAAATAGACGTGCCGACAGGCGTTCCTAAGGTTTTACCCGCATTCCGAACACAATGGAACGTGTTTCGGGGGCTAATTCGATCGTATGTGGAAGATAGCTTTTTGAATCGAATTAAAATATTAAATTTTCGATATTAATTTCAACGCGTTTCTAACCCGTACGACCAAACGATAACTCCGAACGCTCTGAAATTTGAAATCCGATAATAATACACTATTACGGATCCAATGGGACTGGTTTCGTCGAATTCTGAGACTGTGCCTCGGAAGGCTATTTTTACTCGTCGATTAAATCGACGACTTTTCAAAATTTACAGAATTTCTTAAAATTCAAATTTTAAAATCTTACTAACTCTATTATAATCCAAATATAACTTATATTCATTTTGGAAACCAATTTGAATCATATTAAATCAAATTTCAGTTATTCACTCAATTTTCATATATTAAATTTCAATATCAAATTAATCATATTAAATCCAAAATTTAACCTTTAAAACAAATTCAAATTAGAACAACCATTTCCATTAAACAGTTATTCAATTCCCGTTATTCAATTTATTCAATTATTCAATTAATTTACAATATTAAATTTAAACAATTTAATTGTTCAATATTCAACAAATTCTATAATAGATTTTAAATAAATTATCGTTATCAGTCAATTACCTTATTCACATCCAGTGCATCCAACATTTGTTATTCAACTTCAGTTATTGATTGTAAACCCAGTTAATATATAAAAGTTCATTTCATTTACGATTGGTTTCTAAATTCAATTCGACTGACAAATAAACAAGTAACTTAAATAATTATCACCATTTATCTTTAATCACACTTATAAGTTTATTATTTACAAACAAGTGTCACAATTACCTATACAATACCAATTTGATTCCATTACTGATGAATATATTTTATTTTATTAGTTAACTCAATATTTACATTTGTTGTTCTTATATTTCCTTTATAACCAAGTTATAATATTTGAGTCATTTTACGTGATTGGAATTTCATTCAATTCATTAATAATTAACTCAGATAACTATTGTTGCAATTCATTCTAGTTATTATTATAAATAAATACATTACAAATTTTTAATTCTTCCAACATTAAACCATGAAACCTTATTAAATTAACTATTTTAATTATCGAAAATCTACGGGTCGTTACACTCTCCCCCACTCAAAACTTTTCGTCCCCGAAAAGGAAAAAGAAGGGAAAAGAAACTAAGTAAAGAATTCAGCATTCGATACATTTTATTCAAAATTATCAACTTATAAAACAATGATATTTCATTTATACAGTCGCTACTACGCTTCCACTATGCTATTCCGATAAGCTTACGAAATTTTCAAGTTGGTTATTCAAACGAGTTTTAAAATTTTAAAAACCCAAAAATTCTCTAACACTCGGATTTACGGAAAATTTCGGCAGCGTCTCCTTTGCGCGGCTCGATCGGTACAGCTACAAAACACCTCTACGGGCCCCAAATCAACAAAGGAAAATAAAAAGCCAAATGGCTCCATCAAAAATCACCAAATCCAATGACAAATAAACATGTACCTTTTTGTCGGGCAATCCAAATTTTCTTGATTTTAAATACCTGCATCTTATTTATCAATGATATCCAATCATATAATTTAAAATCAATTTATAATTTGCATTTTCAATTTTCAATATTTTCTTTACTTAAACATGTACGAAGTACATATATCATTCGTACGCTATAGCAACTCCGATCACTTATTCGATCACACAATTTCACTTCTAAACTAGTATTGTTCACATAACTCTCTAGCATGGACTCAGATTTAGTTCCTTGATCGGAAACTGTTACTCTCCTTGCACAGCCATATACTATGATAGAGAATTCCAAAATCAAATCAAAAATCCATATCCTGGGTTCGCCGTCGGGAATCGAGTGAAAAATCCTAACTTGGATCGATATAAATTATCTTGAAATTCTGTGCTCGAATTCAGATCAAATTGTTATGCGAATAAAATAATATACGTACAACTTACGTATTAACTTTCAATAGATTTCTATACAATTCATCTATATTAAATTAATTTACTTACCTTCATTTCATTTACAATTGATTATTCACAATCCATTATTCATATCCCTTATTTACTCGGTATCTCCATTTCTTTACATAGCATATTCTTTAATACTATTATTTCTTATTCATCATTTCATACAATTTGCTTAGTTAAGTTCATTTTAAACACTCCATGTAATTTAATTAAATTCAATTCCATTCTTCAATTAATTCTTAGCTATACCAAATTCATTTGTTAACATTTACTTTATTTTCATAATTTTTAGTTAATAACAAATTCATTTGTGGAACATTTTATTAATCATCACTTAGTTTATAATTATTCTATAAAAGGCATATATAAGAAGTTGGACTTCATCTAAGTTTATAATTATCTCAAAGATACAAATTCAATTTCACAATTTCTTTGCAAATTTATTTTTAATTCGGTAACCAGTTTACAAAGATATTGTTTAATTCATTTGCTCTCTTTCTTAAGTTCCACTAACTTATTCCATTTAGTCATTCATCATTTCATATTATACATAAGTATATAACATTTTTTCTTTATCACAACCAAATTTCCATTTGTACACATTTTAATTACTTTTAAGTTTTGCTTACTTGTATATTTCAATTACTTTTAGGTTTTGCTACTTGTATAATATCCCATTACATAACCAAAACATCATTTTAACTTTTAGCATTTGGTAAGTCATATTATATGTTATTAGAATGCAATTTGATACAATACAAATTTTATAGGATTCATTTTACTAAATCAGGATGTTCACAATTTTTAACTTGTTTATATATTCTTTACCTTTCAATACCTTTCCATTTTAAGAGTTACACTTTCACTCTAAAGTTTCTCAAAACATTTAAGCTTAGAATTCTTAATCCTCTTATTATATAAGTTCTGATTATTCACATTTCATTCAAATATTTTGAAAAATATTAATTAACAGAACTTAGAAATTTAAATGCCCGGTTCATTTCAAATCATTTGAAATAAATATAAACATTTATATCTTATATCTATCAAATCATACTTTTGTAGTTTTAAACCAAAAATGCATTTTCCAAAACGGTTTCAAAGCAAAGCAAAGCTTTGCAAAAGTCTTCCCCACTCTAAGACTCGAAAATGAACGTCGATGATGCTGCGCAGTCATCACCGAAATTATTTTCCAGCGACATAAGAGAGGAGTACTGAATTCATTCCTTCTTAAAAATCCTTTCAAAATGTTTCCCATAAATATTTTTCAACTCATATCACTACATATTTTCTTCAAAGTTTTGAAAACCATTTTCAAAATCCCTAGGTCTTAAATTCAATATTTCTCAATTTAGATTCAATTTAATTTATAAGTCACATTTATAAATTATTCTTACAAAATTTTTACCTTCTTAAAACATTCCATAAGTTGTTTTATCATTATTTATTTTGTAATAAACCTTATTTATTAAAACACAATATCCAATTTACGGTAACCATCCATATTATCATTTCTAACAACCAAACAAACTGGATGAATCATAATAATTTCTGAAAATTATTTCTTTATATATAAAATATAATTAGGGCAAAATAATTTCATTTCCCAAATTTCAAAACAATACTATGTCTAATTGTTCTGTTCAAGTGTTTAGAGATCCCTATCAATGACGTTAATTACTCATATTGACCAGAATCCATAAGCCACTCAACAAATCAACCAACACAATATAAAACAATTTTATATCACTAACAAATACGCTCTTTCATACATATACACTCAGCGGCTCATCATAGGGTATTACTACCCTATTTAAAGAGTCAGACCCCACAAAGCTAAGGTTATCGCTAAACCAAAGCTCTGATACCAATTGTAACGACCTCCTTTCTGGACAGTTTAAATCGACAATCAAACACTCTTGTCAACTCAACCCATTCAAAAGGGAGGATTGTTAATGGGGTAAATAAGGAAAGAAGAGAAAAGAAACAAGAAACAATCACAGAATCTCGCAGCGGAAAGATAAAATATAATAATCAAATAAACAGTTCATGAAGCTGTTTAATATACTTTTGATTATCATTTATACATCATTTATCAGAGTTATACATATACAACAGAATAAATAAAATAATGCAGCAGACAACATGATGCAAGGATAATAATAGTAATAGTATACCAAATCTTCGTCTTCGTCCTCCAGAATAGATCTTCAATAAGCTGAAAAACTCAGGACTGACCCGAGCGTAATGAAAAGACAAAACATTCGAGTCAGGACTAAAATATCCCTATGTAAGTTAAATCAGTCGTAAATAAATATGAGTGTAACGGCGTCAGAGATGTTTACGGGGTTTGACATCTCTTATCCAGTGTAGACGTGCGTGCAGTAACTCAAGAGATGTTACAGGATTTTCCATCTCTTAAGGATCCGTTAAACTATCTACTATGTAGTACAATACGCTATTATAATATGTCCACAGTAAAGTAAAAGTATTAAAATAGCGTTAAGGCATTACCCATATCCCCCTTAACACATTTTTATATATTCCCATAGTCTATATAGTACCATAATTCCTCCGTAAACTGGAGGGCTATTAGAGGGCACTCCATAGGTATGGTACAAAACAAACTCGTAGAAGGCGCTCTAGGGCATGTGAACACGGCACACGAGGAGATGCCAGGGTAGATATACCAATTGCACTCCCGGACTGGTGGTGACGCATAGCAGCTACTACCGCCCACCTCGGACACACTCCCAAACAAATCGAGGGGTGGCCACCAAAACAATCACAAAAGCAATAGAATGGTATCGAAGAAATATGCCCGATAAGAGGAATGACCTCACATTGGCCCGGTATAGCTCCTGATTTTAGTCACATCTAAGCTGACTCACGGGAGTCAGGGTCACGTCATACCATATAGAATCGTCGCCAAACCATCCTACTTCATTTCTGGAATCTCCACCACGTACATAGTTGTTAAAGTGGTTTTCGGTATCGACAGAGAGTTTGCCCATATCCGATCCCGGTCTCTTTAACAACCAAACGCTTATTACACACCGGATGGTTCTTTTACATTTTCAAAATCAATTCATAATTGATATCAAAATATCAAGTTCGCTTCAAAATCAAATCCATTTCAAAATCATCGTATTTACGCAAAATATACGATTTCATTTCAAAAATCATTTCGCCCAATATCTCATTTCAATTTAAATCAATTTCGATTTTCAAATTAATTCAATTCCATCCAAATCCAATTTCCTCAAATTCAAAATATTGTCTTTATCACACTTTTACTTAATAATATTCAAAGTCCGAATAAACGTTGAATCCTTTAAAATCAAATCAATTTATGAAATTCAATCATATCACAATTTAAATTTCAAAGTCTTAACTTCAATTATTAACCAATTTGTTTAACAAAAATTTATTTCAACATCTCAACATCAAATTTGCAATGAATTCAATTTCTATAAAATTTGATTTTTAAATTCCTTTAAATCAGACCATTTAAAATAATTCCAAATCAAAGATTTTACAAATTATTTTATTTAACCAATCCGGTGCCCATATATAATTTTCTATCCTATGGCCAAGTGATCAGTTATTTCAATTAAATTTCAGGAATAGATATATATCATTTCAATTCAAACAATAGTGTCATCGGTATATATCATTTCAACCTATTTCTCAATTTATTCAAAATGATTTAATTTACAACTGTAAATTATACACAGGGTGATGAATTTATATGTACAAACAAATAAACATCCAAACATTTCAAATATCAACAATAGCATCCATTGCAACCAATCATCCAAACATACAATATAATTCATGGAATTTCATAGTTATAAATATTCGGAAATTTTAATTGCGATTTAATTTCCAATTCTAATTTGACTGTCAATTTCAATTTCTAGCATTGAATTCAATGACAATCTAGATGACAGTTAAATTTTATCAACAACGACTAAATAAAAATCATATCACTTCACAATATTAAATTTAACTAGCATCAGAATATTTTAGTACGTTGTGAGCGTTATAAAACACTCACCTTGGGTTTTAAATTTCAAATCAAACCGAATGACGTTCGATTTAACCTGAAATTTTAGTTAGCTCTAAACGTCCCCAAATCAATTCCATGACGTAGAGCTCGTCAACACGATTCCGACGCAAAAAGTTTCGTCCGATTCTGATAATATATGGATGAGATATGAGTTTTACAAGATTGCCCATATATATTTTATAATTTAAAACAATTTTTTTTTATACCCACGAAATCGTGGCCGTTCGATCTGCTCCAGAAAATCAAAGCCGTGCTCCCATCTTCATCATCGCGTCCACATCCAGGCGAAATCAAATGCAGAGAAACCCAATGGCACGCTCCTATTCATCAATACGCACGCCTCCACGCTCACCTAGACGACGATCGACTAGTACCAACCCAAAGCCCACTCTATGCCTCACCCACGGCCGGAGCAGCATCGAACTCGATGCCACGATGGCTGAGAAAACTGCCTCTAAACACGAGACAAACGCGACCAAATTCTGGCTCCAAACTATGACAATAAATTAAATCTACCGTTGGATGCGTAGATGTCGCTATGCTCTACAAGATTGTAGTTAAAAGATTTTCAAAATAGTTTGTGGATTGAGAGCAAAATGAGGGAGAACGAGGAGAAGTTTCGGCCATTAATACGAAAGTGGCAGCCACGAGATGAAGTTAGGGTTTTGGAAAGGAACGTGTGTATATATATACGTATAAACATTAAGTTATTAATATATTCAACTTTCCCGAACGAACTCGAAAATAGACGTGCCGACAGGCGTTCCTAAGGTTTTACCCGCATTCCGAACACAATGGAACGTGTTTCGGGGGCTAATTCGATCGTATGTGGAAGATAGCTTTTTGAATCGAATTAAAATATTAAATTTTCGATATTAATTTCAACGCGTTTCTAACCCGTACGACCAAACGATAACTCCGAACGCTCTGAAATTTGAAATCCGATAATAATACACTATTACGGATCCAATGGGACTGGTTTCGTCGAATTCCGAGACTGTGCCTCGGAAGGCTATTTTTACTCGTCGATTAAATCGATGACTTTTCAAAATTTACAGAATTTCTTAAAAGTCAAATTTTAAAATCTTACTAACTCTATTATAATCCAAATATAACTTATATTCATTTTGGAAACCAATTTGAATCATATTAAATCAAATTTCAGTTATTCACTCAATTTTCATATATTAAATTTCAATATCAAATTAATCATATTAAATCCAAAATTTAACCTTTAAAACAAATTCAAATTAGAACAACCATTTCCATTAAACAGTTATTCAATTCCCGTTATTCAATTTATTCAATTATTCAATTAATTTACAATATTAAATTTAAACAATTTAATTGTTCAATATTCAACAAATTCTATAATAGATTTTAAATAAATTATCGTTATCAGTCAATTACCTTATTCACATCCAGTGCATCCAACATTTGTTATTCAACTTCAGTTATTGATTTTAAACCCAGTTAATATATAAAAGTTCATTTCATTTACGATTGGTTTCTAAATTCAATTCGACTGACAAATAAACAAGTAACTTAAATAATTATCACCATTTATCTTTAATCACACTTATAAGTTTATTATTTACAAACAAGTGTCACAATTACCTATACAATACCAATTTGATTCCATTACTGATGAATATATTTTATTTTATTAGTTAACTCAATATTTACATTTGTTGTTCTTATATTTCCTTTATAACCAAGTTATAATATTTGAGTCATTTTACGTGATTGGAATTTCATTCAATTCATTAATAATTAACTCAGATAACTATTGTTGCAATTCATTCTAGTTATTATTATAAATAAATACATTACAAAATTTTAATTCTTCCAACATTAAACCATGAAACCTTATTAAATTAACTATTTTAATTATCGAAAATCTACGGGTCGTTACACCTCACAAGGACGACAACTAATTTACTAAGCCTACCTTATGCTCAACAACCACAAGTTATTACTTAGACAATTATCCATGCAATCCCAAAATAAATCGAAGAGTCATTCCCCAAACTCTCCATAAGCCAACAAAACATAGTATACTTATAATTAAGCCCGTACAATGTACATGGATCATCTGTACATGATATCCTATCCGATCAGTTGCTTCATCACATAAATTTCACTTCCAAACTAGTATTAATCACTTGACCTCTCTATTGCGAACTCTGTTCAGGTCCCTTGATTAAAAACCTCTATTTCCCTTACATAGTCATATAATATTGTAGAACACCTTGGGATCATATCTAGAATCCATTTCAAGCATCCGCCATCGAAAATTAAGTGAAAAATCCTAGTTCTGATTGGTGTAAATCACCTCAAAACCATATACTCAAATCCTAGATCAAGAAAAGTCATGCAAATAAAATGATCTACATATAACTACGTATTTATCCTATTAGTTTCTTAACTATACTAATTTCTTTATATATCACATTCATTTACACAAATAGTATATCATTCAATAGTAAAATCATTTATGAGGCATTTCATAAATACACCTAAAGTTTATAAACATTTTATAAAGACATAATTTTATTTCAATGTACCTACAAATACTGTCTACTCCGCCCATGTAGTAAAAAGGTAAACTACTCATAAACTAGTTGAGTTCAAATCAACAATCAACAATCAACAAATAATAATCAATTCTCATAAACTGGCCGAGCATAAATAATCAATCAACAAATGATAACAATGCTCATAAACTAGTTGAGCATGTTAAACTAATTAATAATGGATAATGAATGAACATCATTAATCCCTACATTAATTGTGATGACCCACCTCCTCGACCCTCAGAAATTGATACTAATACATCCTCGGTATTCACGTGTCGCAAATCCAAGTGCCAAAGAGGAGGATTATCATGGGTTTTAAAAAGAAATAAAGATAGAACACTAAACAAAACAAAATCTCACACCGTATTTAAAATAACCTATAGTCATACATGTGGAAAGTACATACAATCACTCCTAAGTGATTCATCAGACTTACTGTAGGTACTAACCCAACTAGAGACAGTTGTAACCGCCTATCCCTTACAGTGGCTAGTGGATACCCAATACATAATACAAAATACAACAGAAACTAACAATAGATAACTATCATCATAAGAACCTCCATGCCTCATGTTTCTCCCAAAATGCTCCATGCTTTTCCCAAAATGCTCCATGATACCAACTACTTGGCTGCCCAAAAAATAAGGCATCTAGAGTTTAAGGGAATAAGAAAATAAATTTCGGGTCAGTCATGGGACTGGTGTGAGAAACTCAAAGTATGGATATTTGAAAACAAGGATATCTCATAAGACCACGCCACACATAAATATGGAATGGGTTTTTACCGTATGACAACCAAAACATTTGCTATGCAAAATCAGGGATATAACCTTTAATGATATTCTTTGAAAATCCTTTCAAATAACATACTAATCATAGCCGAAATTGTTACATTTGTTAACTTCGATAACATAATAGGTTTACAATTACAACCGTAAAGACTCGTATTGGAAAATGGATTCCATACAATGACAAGGTAAGGGACTACCTTCCGACAGTACATCTCTAGAAAAATGCACTGAGGCACCAACAGATGGTCCTCTACCAACACAGAACCGACCTACCTTTACCGTAGATAGTACCGAATATGACATCACCCCGGTCGTACCGACCTTTACCGGGATCCCGAAGCATACAAATCATATCGACATATAGAGGGTAACCTAGAAAGATGATGACCATATCCTAATGGGTGAGACCCACCTAGCCCTACCACATCTACCCTGTTTTTGTCATTCCCGAGTGATGAGGCTCGGGGTAACGATTACCTTTCTCAAAGCACACATTTCACTTTAATGCCACATTGCCAATTCCATCACACACTATTTATTTCCATAAATGTACAACCTTTAAGCTCGTACGTCTCAGAGAAGGGTGTTAAGTATAGGAGAGTTACCTCCTACACCACCAAAAAGATATACATTTGTAAAAATCAATGTACGTGCATTTTAGAAATGCAATGTTAGACATTCATCCATACAAGTTTTCCAGGAACATGACAAACCAAAGGCAATATCCTGCTATATCCTGTTTTGGGAATCACCTTTAGGATTAGTAGCGAGAAGTCCTTGCACCGAAATTTTTCAAAATTAGGTACTATTGCCACTATATGTATATAATATGGAAATCGAGGGGCTAGTGGTGTAACAACCCTGTATTTTACAAATATTCTTAAATTGATTTTTTCCAGATTCAAAAGCTTTATTTATGACAAAGAATAAATTTTGATATTTTAAATATAAACTTTGACTTTGATGTGGATTAGAATTCCAAATATGACTAAATTTAATATTTCCAGAAAATGTGAATTTTGGTCAATAGTCAAACTTTGACTTTTAAGTTTAAATTTTAAATAGTTTGAAATTATAAATTTTATCTTTTATTATGAAAATAGATTTAATAACTTGAACACTACTTTTCGTTTCGTTGAAAACGGAGTTAAAATGTAAAAGTTATGTGCATTTCAATTTTTAGTATAATTTGTTTTATTGTGCATTTTTGCCTATTTTAAATTTTATAAATTTTATTTTCTTTGCCATATTTTATTTTAATATGTGTTAATATGTTATTTTATGTATATATTTGTCTTTTATTATTTTTAAAGTGAAGTAGACATTTTTCTAGAGTCAATGGTAATTTATGTGAAATTTCATGTCCTGTCTGCTATTTTTAAACAATTTCTTCAATTCTTTTGCTATTTTCTCTGAATTTAATTATTTATTTCACTTTGAAAATGTTTTAAAAGTCATTTTTATTTCAAATTTTGTTTTAGAATATTTTTAAATTAAAGTTAATAATTTTCCAAAGTAATGGTGATTTATTTGTAATTTCTGGACACTGTTTTGTATTTAAGCAATTTCTTTTATTATTTTTTCTAATTTCTTTAAATTTTATTATTTATTTTCTTATATCTTTACTTAGTTTCGGTTTGTATAATATTTTTCTGAAATATTTTGTTTATATAAAGATTTATAAGGAAAGAAATGTGAAGGGTTGTGTAACGCTTTGAAATGGAAGCCCTTTTATTTACCAAATCCTTTAATTCCTTTAACTCCTCAAAATTAATTGCCTAGCCATGTAAAACCCTAGTGTAGCCGTCATCTCATTTGGCATTCACGTGAAAAAATATCCCATCTTCAATTGTTTCTCACGACTAGAGAAAATTAGGTAATGGCCTCCATCTCTTTCTTCCTACTTTTCTTCTTTTTCTATGCTATTTTGCTTGCCTTCTTCCCTGATTGAGATCGGCTTCCACCCCTATTCCTCTGCCACCACCTCCTTCCATCTCTTCCCGACCACCACCAGCCCCCACTCCACTAGATCTGACCATAGCCGAACCATTTTGATGGTAAAACCCCCCAAATTTCAACCTAGATGCCTAAAAACCATGTTTATTGACCTCTACATGCTCACCCACCTCAACCACCACCCAAACCACCACCATAGCCACCACCACCTCCCTGACCTGACCACAACACACCCCTCCCCACCTCTGTCCAGATCTGAACTTGAATGGTGTGACGCCCCACCTCAATACCCACGCTGGCCAAGGACACTACGATGTAGTGCTGTCAACTAGCACGGAGAATAAGGCTGTTGAGGAGCGACCATCCATGTAATTGATTATCACACGGTGGCTATAAAATAATCTTCGGAAACAAACATAGAAATAAACATAACACAAAGCAGTCACAGACATCCATATCACAAAGGCGGAAGAAGATATGAATATATAACTAACACATGAAAGTGTACATCAGAGTAGTGGTCAAAAAGTTCCACAATAATACAAAAGAATAGCAACCTGTGCTATACAAAAAGAATACAACTATGAGTCCATATCTCAAGTGTATACAACAAAACTGCTAAACTAAATAGTCAGCCAAAAGTCAGAGCAGCAAATCCCGGAAGGAAGTCAAGCAGAAGCACCTGTAACATCTCGGTCTGACCCGAGTATTATTTAAGAAAATAATAAACGGATCAGTCTAACTATAAATATCAGATGACATGATATAGAATAAGAGATATGGCATAAACATATAATATCCATACTGACATACTACTATAAGTATGAAAATGATGATCAACAGGAGATCAACCGATGAGAAATGATCAATATCACGAGAATCTTCTCAAAGATCCAAAGAGGGCATCATACCCTAAACTTGTACTCATAACAAGTCAATGACATAAAAATCCAGAAATCAAAACAAGAAATCCAGAAATCATAAAAAGAGAAAGAGGCCTATCACATGATGGTCCGAAGACCATGGGGAGCTACCCCATATGTGTGAGTCGGAATCACACTGATTGAGGCCTAGGCTAACCAAAAAGCAGAAAGGTATGTGTGAATGGAATCACACAAGTGGTGTCTAGCCTAACCTCGCAAACATAAAGATATGTGTGAGTCGGAATCACACTACTGCGGCCTAGACTAACCTTGCGGACAAAGAGATGTGTGTGAGTCGGAATCACACTATTGCGGTCTAGTCTTACCTTGCAAACAAAGAGACATCGCACAATTGCTAGTCTAAATCATAAAATGATCATCATGATCAGCGAGAAGTGTCAATCACACCAAGCTAGTAAATATATGAGTTTAGCTTCATGTCCCATAACCACTTGCTTAACTTAAATATTTACGAACAAGCTGTAAATCTTCACTAGGAAATTGTCACGAAAAGGGTTCAATCGAACAAGTCCAAGAGCTAACCGACGAAGTGAACGCAAGCGTTTCATACCACTCGTTTTACTAAGTCGTTTAAGTCGATTTCTCGTTCGAGTGAAGTAAAGGCTTGTATATACTAGTAGATTGAAAATCGGTTTGAGAAAACGAGCTTTTGATATTTAAAATAGTGTTGAAATCGCTTTGATGAAAGAGTTTTGATATTTACTATTAGTATTGAAACCTTCATATATCTTTAAAGTGACAAGTCATAAAACGATTGTAGAACAAATCAATTCACGTTCGAAGACGTGAGTAAAGTCCAAAGAAGTCAATCCCAAAACCATCAAAGTACGACTTAGTGAAGGCAAGCTGTCTCGAGAAGCCAAACCGGTCAAACGACCAAGTACTAACTCGCGAACGACTTACGACTTAAGGGATAAGGTCATACGACCTAAGTGGAGAATGCCACGCGAGCTAGCAGAAGAACAGGTCAAATGACCAAGTACTAATCTCGCGAACGACTTACGACTTAAGGGAGGAATGCCACACGACCTAGCAGATAACAGGTCATTCGACCTAAGGGTAAGGTCGGTGGCGACCTACGACTTAACAAAGTCGAGCAACCTACGACTTAACGAAGTAAAGCGACCTACGACTTAGGGTCAAGCGACCTAAGAGAAGCAGCGGGAATGTTAGGTCTGAGACGACCTACGACTTAAGGTCATACGACCTAACAGTTGCGAGCTAGCGGAGTTGGCATGGCCGAGCGACTTAAGAGAAGCAGCGACCTATGACTTAACGATTTAAAGCCAACGACCTAGGACTTAAGAGTCATACGACCTAGGACTTAAGGGAGGCAAGAGACTTACGACTTAAGGGGATAAGGTCATACGACCTAAGTCTTGAACGACTTAACGACTTAAGCCTTTAACGACTTAACGACTTATGCCATTAGCTCCTGAACGACTTATGCCAAGCCAGTAACTCGCGAACGACCTAGCGAAGGCAGAAACGACCTACGACTTAAGGTCATACGACTTAACTGGGCATGCGACCTAACGAGTTAGCAAGGCACGCGACCTAAAGACTTAAGCTTTGAATACGAGCTACGAGTTAGCAAACGAATGTCTTAACGACCTAAGCCTTGAACGACTTAGTGGAACGAACGACTTACGACTTAAGCTCCAATTCGAGCTACGGGCTAAGGCTGGGACGACCTAGTGGAGTTAGGTCGAGGACGACCTACGACTTAAGGCCAGGGCGAGCGAGCTAACTGCAAAACGACCTACGACTTAAGGCCTTTAACTCCTGAACGACTCAAGCCTTTAGCTCCTGAACGACTCAAGCCAGTAACTCGCGAACGACTCAGCCTTTAACTCGTGAACGACTCAGGCCAGACGAACAGAAATACACGCGCGCGACCTAAGCCCTTAACTCGTGAACGACTCACGACTTAGGCTTAACTCGTGGACGACTCAGCGAAGGCAGAAACGACTTAACGCCAGAAAAATCACCAAAACGCTGAAAATCGAAGTTTTTCGCCAATCCAATCCAAACCAAATGCAAATGTTGATGCAAATACAATAGGGGATCATTCCCAACAGTCCAAGATAGATATAGGCAAGATGTGAGATCAAAAATCTCACCTTTTCCACGAAATTGATGAGGATGGAGATTGAAAGCAAGGAGAAGCAACCCTAAACTTGAATCCACTATCTTCTACTTGAATTTGGAGTTGAATCACGGATTTGCAATAGAATTGGAGTTTGGAGTTTTAATTTCCACTTCCCACCACCATTTTTGATGAAGCTTGAATGTTAAAACAAAGGGTGAATGAAGTGAGGAAGGGGGTTGGGCTGAACTAAGGAAGTGCAGTCCAAACCAAAGTCTCAAGCGGGAAAAGTGACGAAAATTTCACTATCTCCAAACATATCGAAGTTTACACTCAAAAAGATCGCAAACGTCATTTTGAACTCAATGGGGGTGGTCTCGAGTCCTAATTTGACCGTATGCAAAAAGTAGCTTTTCGGACTAACATCCGACTAACGATAAAATATTTAAATATAAAATCGATAGATATGCGGGTTGTTACAAATGGCCAAGCCCAAACTCCTATGGCCGAGCCCTTTTGTTGACCAAAAACCATGCTAGTGTGCCTAAAACTCTTCACATACCTATGTTATAACTTCCCCATCATCTCTAGCTTGTAGCCGTGTATCCCTTGGTCCAAACCAGACCCAAAACCATTGCCTTAGACCTATAGTTTCCCTCATGGCTGGGCCTAGTAAAGGTTGAAAGCAAGTGCAAGCATTTCTATTTGATTCCGTGCAGTCATTTCTAACATTGTTCTATTAAAATTTGGGTTGAAAACTTATATTGTTTGGATTGTTTTGTCTTATGTATTCCGAGGAGTTAACCTTGTCTCTCTCACACTCATCATCATCATGGCTGAGAAATGAACCCCTTGTTCGAGCTTTTGAATGGTTAAAGCATGGTCAAGTAATCTATTCCGTTGTTGCTTCTTAGCTGCATTGTTTCAACATTGTTTTGCGTTGAATATTTATGTGTATATTGTCTTGTTTTGTTTGAATGTTTTCAAGGAGATTTATCTTTGGCTCTCTCAATATCCAATCTTATTCGTGCTTTCGTGCCTTCAAAGATCTCAGTTTGTGCATTTGATAGCAATCTCCAGCACAAAGAGGTGAGTTATTCTCACCAGACAATATGTACCTATATAACAAGTAAATTGACACCCTCCGAATCTGTAGAAATATATTATCATGTTATATATGCTTATATTATTATCATATGATGTTCACACCTGTTATTACACCTGTTATATCATATGTTACTGTTATTTAATGTTATTCTGTTATTTATATTTGTTATCACCATTGTAAGTTCCCTGTAGACTAGAATCACTATGGGTTGAAATGATACATACCCGAACGGACTTTAGAATAGGGAAAAATCGTTATGGGCTGAAATGATAGGCCTGAACGATTTTTATTTAATTTATTTTAACTTGGGATTGCGGGTTTGAAATGATAGAACCCGGATTTTTCTTTTTTTAACTGCGGATTGAAATGATACATATCCGTATCACTTGACCTAGGTTAGAAAATTATATACAGGCCCGTGGTTATTTTATAAAGTGCTTTGGATATTTTTAAGTAATTTAAAAATTATAAATTTATGAAATTTGATTTAGATAGATTTTGAAATGTTTTAAAATAAAGAAATTATGATTTTTCTATATGTTAAAAATGTAATTAATGAAGGTTTAACTGGATTTTTGAAATATAACTTAAGTTGGAAATTTGGAATTTTGGTTAAAAATGATATTTAAGTTATATAAATAAAATGGATATTAAATTTTATTTGGAAATGGTAAATATGATAATTTGATTAAATTTGAATTTAAGTGATTTATTAAAGTATTATTGATTTTTCTATGAATTTAAGTGGTTAAATAAGTGAATGTTTAAAAGTGATCTTTTAAAATATAACTTGACTAGGAAATGTGAAATTTGGTTTTAATTAAAGGGTTAAGTTAATTAAATAAAATTGGAAATTTAGTTAAATTTATGAAATGGTAATTTAAATTTGAAGTGTTAAGTTATTTGTTGAAATGTGAAGAATTGGAAACTTTTACACTTAAATTTATTAAGTAAATTGTTGAAAATTGGATTTTATTATAAGAAATTTATTATGAAAAGATATATGTTAAACGATATGTAAATGAACATTTTAAATGTTAAAATATGATTTTTAAAATGTTTATGTGTTTTAAATTAAAGTTATTTAATTGCTGGAAATACATCAACACTTGAAATTAACTTTTAATAGCATTCAGAAATGCTATAGATTCTGTTTTGAACTAAAATTGTGTAAAAAGAGCTATTACAGCATTTCTGAAATGCTGTAGTTGCTGTAATTGAACTTAAAGGCTAATATTGAACTCAGGTCTATTATAGCATTCTCTGGAAATGCTATAATGGTCTGTAGTCTTTGCTGAAACCAAATTTAACCCTTGTTTTGAAATCTGAACTACCGCAGCACTTCTGATATGCTGTCTTTTCTGTTTTGAACTATAATTCAACTAAAACTGAGTTTTGACAGCAGTTTTAAGTGTTGTCTTTGCTGAATTAAAAATGTTTTCAAATATAACCTATAGCAGTTGTTTTTAAATGCTGTGAAATGCTGAAATTTTAATAATTAGGGTTTTTGACTTAGTAAACGAACTCAGAATGGTTTGAAACTTTGAAAATTGAATACTTGATTTAAAAATATAATAATTACACTTTTAAAAGGTTTAAATGAATTATTTGATTGGAATATAAACTATTTAAAAGGTGACTTGAAATGATAATAAATGAAGTATACCTTTAAATTTAAAAGGTATTTAAAGTTGAATATTTAGATTTGAACTCAAATGATATTTGGAATATTAAAATGATTTGAAATGAAGTTTTGAAATGATATGATATTTTAAAAATATGGAAATGGTTTGGAATTGATTTAATCTTTATTTTGATAAAGATTTGGATTTGAAATGATATTCTATTTTGAAGTATAAACTGTTTTTAAACTTATAACCACGGGTTATAATAACGTTGGGTTGTTAAAGAGACCGGGATCGGATATGGACATACTCTCTGTCTTACCGAAAACCACTTTGGCAACTGTGTACGCGGTGGAGATTCCAGAATGAAGTAGGATGGTGGCGACGTTCTTAAGGTATGTTACGTGGACCCAACTCCCGTGAGTTGGCATAAGGTGGCTAAAACAGGAGCTATCTCGGACCAGTGAGGTAGCACCTCTTCTCGGACACATTTCTTCGATATTATACTCTTACTTGTGATTGATTAGATGGCCATCCTCCGATTTGGGAGTGTTGTTCGAGGTGGAATGGTAGTGGCTGCTATGCGTATCCATCAGTCCGTGTGCGTAATTGGTATACCTACCCTGGCATTGCCTAGTTGTGCCGTGTCACCTACCATATCGAGCTTTACTACGATTATGATTTTAAGATCCGACCGCGTTAAGGTTCTCCATCCCCTTAACGCTATTTTCTATATGATTATACTTTACTTATTTAGACACTATTATAATATCGAATATTACTACATAATAGATAGTTTAACGGATCCTTAGAGGATGGGCGGTCCCAAGCATCTTCTAAGTTACTTGTATCTTTATTACAGTTCACTTGAGTTGGTTTACATTATATAAGTATATATTGTCCTGACTCGAGTGTTTTGTGTTTTGCTTTACGCTCGGGTCAGCCTGAGTTATTCATAGATTTGGATTTCCACTCGCTTGGAGATTTGAATCGCTGGAGATTATCTGCTTGTCTTGTCCTATCTATTTCAGTTTCGTTGTTCTACTCAGCTTGTACTTGGTTATTTTATTGAGACTTTTGTTGTACTCTATTTCTTCTGTTGTATCTTATGTAACTCTGACATATTTAGATAGTAGCTTCATGAACTACTATTTCTTTTACTTCCGCTGCATTATTTTACTCTGTGTCTGTGATCTGTGATTATATTTATTTACTGTATATTCTGAGATTTGCCAAATTTTAATTACAACGCGGTATTTTGAGCAATTCAACTCCGGCATGAGTGTCTACCTATACACTTATAATGGATGCGAATGGTTGAAAATATTGGGTCGTTACAAGTGGCAAGTAGCCTTTCATTATGAAGATCTTTGTCTTCAAAATCACTGCCTTTATCATGTTTTCCCTTTCAAATGTAGATTGGTTCGAAGTGGGTTTCAGATAGGAACCACCCAAATCCGATCCCAGTTTCTCCGAACCAATAATGGAAAACATCTTTTAGATATATATCATTTCTTTTCCAGTATATGCGAGATTATTAAACCTCTCTTTAATTTTGGAAAACACCAAATCATTTCTCATAAATCATGTTCGAAAACATTATTGAGTAAAACGGGTCGATATAAATTATACTAATTCTACTCGATATAAATTTCCATATTCAACCTTTACTATCCATCGAATAATGGTGGAATCACCTTTCAAATTCACATGGATAGTACATGTTACCTCCTTAGAATTTTAAACCAAGTATAAGAAGATTATTTCTACACAATCCAAGTTGTACTAAATTTGTAAATTTGAATCTTTTATACTTGCCTCGTTTCCAACATTTCGACCTTATCTATTCCTTGCCCAGGAAAGAGGCCAGGTGAGCCAGGGCATCGGATGCTCCAGGACATCTCCTTATTTTAAGCACCCCACATCTGGATCTCACGAATAGAAAAGTCCAGTCTACTTATTGGATTTTAGAGCCAAGACTAAATCATTTATTTATAACAACTATTCTTTTAACCGTTTATTTAAACTCCTTTAAAGGTAATTTTAAAACTTCCAAATCATCTTTAAAATACTTAATTATTTATTTTAAAACATTTATAAAATATTTGGGAAAAAATAATTAAATTTAAATCTATATCTATATTTCAAAAGTTATTAAAAAAACCACTGCAAAAGTGCCGTGAATAATGCGGCTTATTTGATCAAAACAACTTTTCTATCATTTAGAAATCCATTTTTATAACTCAAAATCTCTTTTAAAACATTTTAATATATTTATAGAATTTATTCCATATTTTTAAAGAATTAAAAATATCTATTTTAAATAATTTATCGCTTTGGTTTCCGAACTGCCAAAGCGCGATTATTTTGAAAACTTGGTTTGCTCATATTTCAAAATCTACTAAATGAAATCTCGATCTCTTTCGTTTGTTTGAAAACTATGATTATAAGAGTTCGGAAAATTCTTATTCCAAAGAATTCTGACTCCAATTCCATCATATAAATGGATTTAAACTATTACGGCGTGAAATCGCAAACTACCGTTATGCAACGTGTCTATTTTTGACTAAGTTTTCATAACTTGTTGAAACTTCTCAAAATTGAGTTTTAGTGTTTATAAAACATTTATAAACCATTTAAAATCATTTAAAGAGGTTTAACAATCTCATATGCACCATTTCATTTATTAAAGGAAAGTGATTTCCTTTGTGATATTCGATGTGTATTAAACGTGAATTGTTTACACATCCAAACAAACATATTATCATATCCAAACATGGTTCATAATCATCGCAACCAAGCATAGAAAAACATATATACCATCCAAAATATCATAATATAAATAGAGTTTCTCACCTTAGATTCAATCAAACTAACTTTAAAACGACTATAGCTCCACTATTCAGAAGATTTAGCTTGCTAAGCTTGCACTAAAGCTCCTAGATGGCCTCGGCCTCGGCTTTGGTGCTTGGGTGCTCACGACCTTGCTTGGAAGAAAGGAAAGGCTCGGCCTTTTGGTGTGAATGGTGTGGCTGTGGGTTTAGAAGGGGAGAAGGAGGAGATTTGCTTTGGTTTGAAGGTGTTTGGAATTTATACACACACACTATATAATTTTAATTAATTTTTGCCATAATTTTCTTCATTAATTTCCTAAGGTAGGAAGCTATTAAAGTGGAGAGAAGAAGTGAAGAAAGCTTAGGAATTTATGAGCAAATGAAGTGAAGATGGATGGTGGTATTTATAGGCAAAAAAGTGATAGAAAATATCATGATATTTATGTGCACACACATCACCATTTCGTCACCACCACTCCCGCCTCCTACCTCATCACTTAAGGCAGATGTACCCCCCACGTGTGTATCCATGTGCTTGTACTTTGGGTGTAAGAGGTTGACTTTGGGTTTAAAGAAATATCATGATATTTATATATAGTATCATGATATTCTACTTTTATCTTTTATTATTTATTTCTATTTATATATGTATATTCTGGTGCATGTGAATGTGTTCATGTATATGTACATGTATGTGTGCATATGTATATCTCAAATGATTCACAATGTTGCACAACATTTCTACGTTGAATCGTTACAGATTTCGATTTCGATTTTCGGTCATATTTTCACTTCTTATTTAATATATATATATATATATATATATATTTGTAAACAAAGTTTGATAACAATATTTCTATCATTATATAATAATTAAAAGGGCTTATATAATAATTAAAATGATTATTAAATCATTTAAACTCAATTTAAATTCAAAAATCAATTATTCAAAAATAGTGATATCATTAATGATGTCACGAGGACATTTTATTTTCAAAAATAAAATAAATAATTTTATTACATATTATCACTCATAGAGATAAATGATTGTATGTATCCTGCTCCGTGCACAATATCGGAGGGTCTAAGAGCTGTTTATCTATAAAAAGATTTTCGGTCATTTTATCGATATTTTCCAAAGTGTATATTTTTGTAAATATTTATTCAAAATAAAATTACCAATATTATTTATTATTCAAAACAACATTATTAATGTTAAAAATATTTTATTTGAAATATTTTTAAATTTAAATATTATTTTTCAAAATGATAAATTCATGGGTCGTCACAGGCTTCCCTCCTTAAAAGAATTTCATCCTCGAAAATACGACACAAAGATAACTCAAAAAGGAATATATATGATGAAATGTATACAAAGATACAATAAGTTACTACGCCATAGGCGGTGAGTACACTATGACGATACAATACATACATATAGGCTACACATATATCCTAAACTCAGGATATGCCTTTTTCATTCTATCTTCCGTTTCCCATGTGCAATCATGAGCATCACCACTCCATTGAACTTTAATAATTGCACAACCTTTCTCCTTAATCGCTTCTCATCTTAATCCAGGATTCGATTAGGCTGTTTGATAACTATCAAGTTAGGTTCCACTTCCAAATCTTCTTATGCTGCCATCTTTATAATTTGTTCTGGGTCATACACATATTTCCATAAATGGGATACGAGAAAAACATTACGTACACTCGACAATCTTTCTACCAATTCTACTTGATAGGCTAATGGGCCAATCCGCTCAAGAATGGGAAAAGGTCCAATATATCGAGGTGCTATCTTCCCAGTTCTTCTAAATCTCATTACCCCCCTCATGGGAGAAATCTTCAAAAATACCAAATCTCCCACCGAAAATTCCAAATTCCTATGCCATTGATCGGCGTAACTCTTCTGCCTACTTTGTGCTTCTTTCAGCTTTTTCTAGATCATGTCTACTTTTTCCGAGGCTTATCGGATCATACCGGGACCTAGTACTAATCGATCTCCTATTTCGATCCAACATGCTAGGGATCCACACGGACGAGCATATAAAGCTTCATAAGGTGCCATATCGATACTTGTCTGGTAGCTGTTGTTGTAGGAGAATTCCATAAGATGAAGATGATTTTCCCATAAACCTCCAAAACCTAAGATAAAAGCTCTTAGAAGATCTTCCAATACTCGGTTTATCCTTTCAATTTTCCCATCAGTTTGGGGATGGTATGCGGTGCTCAAATCCAGCTTTGTTCCCAAACCCGTCCGTTATGCCTTCCAGAACTGACTGGTAAAAATTGGATCCCGATCACTCAATATGCTGCTCAGAACTCCATGTAATCGAATAATCTCTCTCATGTATATTTCAGCTAAGCTCGAGGTTGTCCTTGTTGGCTTTACTGGAATAAAGTATGCTTTTTTAGTCAATCGGTCTACGATAACCCAAACATCTTCATTTTCCTTCCTTGTTCGAGGTAAGTCATCATGAAATCCATTGATATCTGGCCCCACTTCCAAGTTGGAGTCTCAAGAGGTCGAAGTAATCCAGCAGTCTTTTACTGATCGCTTTTGATTTGGTGATAATCTGCACATCTGCTAACATGGATGTAAATGTCCCTCTTTATTCCTTCCCACCAAATAATCCTCTTCAATCCCGGTACATTTTAGTAACCCCAGGATGTATTGCAAGTCAAGAATTATGACACTCAGCTAGAACTTCCTGCCTAATCCCATCAATATTTGAAATGCAAATTCTATCATGCATTCGTAAAATTCCTAGCTCATCCATATTGAATCCCGTCCACATTCCCGGTATCATGTTCTACTTAACTTCCTTAGCTATCCTTTTAATAAACAGATCCCTAAGTTAGTTCTCCTTTATACGATCAATTAAGGTTGGATGTAGCACTAAATAAGCTATAACGACATGCCTTCTGCTTAGCGTATCCACTACTACATTGGCTTTCCCAAGCATATATAAAGTGTCAAGATCATATGATGTAAGAAACTCTAACCAACGTTGCTGTCTCATATTTAAGTCCTTCTGAGTGAAAAGATACTTCAAATATTTGTGACCTATGAAGAGATCAAACTTTTCACCTATTTAAAGAAGGAATATTATTTACTATGGTCAATTAAAGTTTATTAAAATAAACCATAAGCAATTCTTACCTAGTAAATAATGCTGTCACATTATTAATGCGAACACAATGGCTAATAATTCTAAGTCGTATATTTCATAATTTCTTTCATGAGTCTTCAGTTGTCTACTTGCATAAGCGATAACTTTCTCTGTTGCATTAGAACTGCACCTACTTCTTCTCTACAAGCATCAATATAGACAGTTAAACCTTCGCTTCCATCAGCAATGACTAGGATGGGAGCGGTAGTTAACCTTTTCTTGAGCTCTTGGAATGCTGCTTCACATTTTGGTGTCCAATCAAATTTAACATTCTTCATAGTCAACTTTGTTAGGTGGGAGGAAATCTTAGAGAAATCCTGGATAAACCTCCTGTAGTATCCGGCTAATCCTATGAAGCTTTGGATAACCATCGAAGTCATTGGTTGCTTCCAATCTCGTATAGCTGAAATCTTTCCTAGATCTACTGAGATCCCTTCTCCTAACACAATATTCCCAAGGAATCGTACTTCTTTCTCCCAAAAGTGACATTTCGAGAATTTAGCTTTAAGTACATTTCTCTTCAATATTTCCAACTCAATCTTCAGATTCCTTTCGCGTTCCTCCTCGGTTTTGGAATAGATAAAAATATCATCAATAAAAACCAACACAAATTTGTTTAGCACATCTCTGAATATTCTATTCATAAGATCTATGAAAAAGCGGGTGCATTGGTCAACCCAAAAGGCATAGCTAACCATTCGTAAAACCAATCCAGATCCCTGAATGCAGTTAATGAAATCCTGTGGCTAATTCCATTTGTGAGAATACTCATGCACCATGAAGTTAATCAAATAAGTCATCTATGTAGGGTAGATGATACTTGTTTTTAATCGTTTGCTTGTTTAGGTCTCGATAGTCTACACAAATCCTTAGGGAGCCATCGAACTTTATAACAAAAACCACTACTGCACCCCAACTCGAGCGACTTGGTCTAATTAGTCCTTCCTTTAACAACTCATATGCTTGGTTTGCCAACTCAATCATTTTCTTCGGGGCCATCCTTCAAATAGGGTGAATAACGGGTCTTGCACCAGGAATTAAGTCAATACGGAACTCACTTTTCGGATGTGGGGGCAAACTTTTAACTTCCTCAAAAACATCTTGAAATTCCTTAACAATTGGTATTGCCTCCAAACCTTTTTGAGATGATTCAAGTGCATACAAGAAACTATCCCTTACTGGACTGGGTTCCTCACAAAATATTTCTATAAAATTTCCAAAGTTAGTCCATAAAGATACCGTTCTCTTAATACAATCCAGAATAGCTTTATTATTGGAGAATCACACTACAACAAAACAGCCATTTTACAACGGGCAATGCCCGTTGTAATATGGATTTCACAACGGGCATGAGCCCGTTGTATTAGGTCTAGTTGTAATAGGTCGACCATATTTTACAACGGGCAATGCCCGTTGTGATACACCTTTTTACAACGGACAATGCCCGTTGTAACACACCTTTTTACAACGGGCAATGCCCGTTGTAATACATGATATTACAACGGGCAATGCCCGTTGTAATATATGATATTACAACGGTTTCTGACCGTTGCAAAATAAATGTAAATTTTAAAAAAATTACAGCGGCATATATCCATACCAATAATGAATAATTTAACAAGTAATAAATATTATCATAAAACAACCAAAATCACATACGAAAAGACTGAATAAAACCATATCGACAAAGTCCCAACACATTTCAAAAAGATATATAAGTTTACATTCATAGAGAGTTCTAAGCACATAACCCTTACATATATACATAAGAGCTAGTGTCAAAAAGCACCGACACATAACTAATCCAAAAAATACATATTAAGTTCTAAGTACTAACACATACCAAAATACACACACATACTAGGCCAAGGAAATGAAGTCTTTGTGCCAAGCGACAGTTGATCCAACAAACAAATGAAGTCTTTGTTCAGCCCTTGCTTGAACTGCATCACATATTTGTTTTGTAATGTCAAAGAGTGTGAGTTTTGAGGCAGCCACCTCCTCGCCTAGGATGACCTACTGTGAACAGCGCACACACAATACATATTACACATCATTTACGCTGGTATAAATATAATCTATAATAAAAATAAAATAAATGAATAAATAAATAAGACGACTAACCATGTTAGGAATATGTTCTATTAGTATGTAATATGTTCTGACGTACTCAAGTGTTTGAACATGTGGAATTTTCAAATCTCGTTGGACAATAACACAGTTCGTTAGAAGACATCTATTTTTATGTTTTATGACTGAATTTTTTTAGTCGGATCTGTTAGACATCTATTAGTATCTCTAGTCTTTTCTTTTTTCTTTTTTTTTTGTATTTTGTTTTTGATAAAAAAAGCTTAGTTTATATTTAAGCTGATGAATTCATATTTAAACTAAACCGGGCAAATGTGACTTGAATTTATTTCATAATAAAATATTTTAATTTCAACCCTCTAAACTTTTATTGCTCAAATTTTAAAGTCAACAAAAGACAATATAAACTATATGATATTACTAGCGTTCCAGTAAATCAAAACGCATCAAATAGTAGATAGAATGATGCGATTAGAATGAAAGCTCACCTGTTAAATCATTGTTATGTGAAATCCAAAAAAAAAGTAAAAAAGATACTCACTTATTCATCTGTCGTGCTCTCTCATGTACAATAGATTACCAGGACAGCTGCATACAATAAATGGTACAGATTTCCCTAAATAAATAAGACGACTAACCATGTTAGGAATATGTATGTACGCTGGTATTGTACATAACTAGCATAATTGGCATATATTAGTATACTAACTATAGATTAAGTAATGTATTTAGAATAATGAATTTGTTATATTAAAATACAAAGATTAATAGTAATACAGTCATAAATATCGATATAAGATACCTTGGTTGAGCTACCTGAGGAAGCAAAAGTTTCAGCAAGTTGAGCAACATCTGTATTTGATGTTACCCCTGCAGAAAACAAAAACAAACAATTAGATTTTAAATATGTTAACCACAAGCAACAAACTTTCTTATTGTGCTCCTTGTAACAAACCTTAAGATAAGTAAAGAATATGTAACATCCGAAACCAACCTATAACTCCCAAACCCCTTCTCCACCATGTCATTCCACAGCTCCATCCCCATCTCCACCTTGTCTGGCTGCCCTATCAACCCCAATCCACCTACCAGGCTTGTGTAGCTTATCAAATACACAAAATTAAAAAATGGGTAGTTGAGCTCAATATCCCATAATTATTTAAGATATTCATAAAATCCTTCTGCTTTGGGGATTAGAATTATACCCATTCATTATAAAAGTACTCATTCTCTAATACCATCCTAAGCCTTTGCCAAATATAAGCTTTGACATTTTAGCTAGGCTAGAGCTGGTTGCAACAGAAGTATCCATATTCATCTCAAGTTCATGAAAATACGCAAAGATGGAACCATACGAAAGAGAGAACAAAATAAGATCAACAGACCAAACCATCAACGATCTAGATATATATATGTATTTTGGACAAATGCCTAATCTATCGTGCAACTGAAACTGACAAGCACAATAGACATGCATGCAAACCTAGTAATTAGATAATCATAAAATTCCTACTGGTTTGTAATAGCATGATCAGAACAGCTATGTCACAAAAAGAACAGGAAAGAGCAGCTTCGCCATATATAATATTGGCATTTGACAACCAGTGTAATAAATAGAAGTTAATGAACATCCAAAAGAAGGAATTAATAAAAAGAAACTTAACCAGAATGTAAATTAATCTAATTATATATATATATATATATATATATATATAATTCCTCAGGTAGGAACAAATCCACGAGAAATCCACTCTTCCTCCTCGCAGAAAAACATAATTCCAGCTTTCAGGCCCAACCCCAGAAGTGGTAATATCACAAATAAAGATATACCTGCTTGCAGTTTTGCCCAAAAGATCTGTTCATTTTTCTTCTCGTTGATTTTAATCTCTGCTCTCAAGGATTCAATGTTCTTCACCGATCTTTTGCATTCTTCGACCGATTGTTTTACTAGAGCAATCACATCCACGCTGGTTTCTTCTCCCTCGTTCTCAGTCTCTGCTGGTTTGAGAGTCTTAACACAACAAATCAAAAATAGCATTATTGACATGGACCAAAAGGAAGAAAAATTACAAACTGGAATGAATTCTTACCAAATCGTGAGATCTACCTCTGCCCTCGAGATCTAATGAAGCACGTAGGGAACGATTAAACGCTTCTTCGAAGTTGGAATTCAAGCTCTTAGGCAACAACTGATCAAATCAAATCAACAAACTGTTAGATAATTCTGGTGCCGGTGATTTGAATCCAGAAACCGTGAAATTGAAGCCTAAATGGACGAATTAGGGTTACGGTTACTATGTTTTTGCCCATGGAGATGCTGGAATTCGAATTGGATGGCAGAAATGAGGCGATCTGAGAAGTGAAAATGATTTAGAAAGAGATTAAAATTCAAAATAAATAAATAAATAATGAAGGATTGGATTAACCTTTCCATTCCGAGAAGATGATAATGAGTCTGAGTGCTGGGCTTTCCGTTTCCAAGCGGTTTGATTCGGAGTTACAGGAACTTGAAGCTTCATCGTGAGTTGTTTGGCGGGAAAATTGAGATTTGGGAAGAAGGTAAGGATATGCAGGTAAAGCTTCGTATCTAGGTGCGTTTGGAGTTGGAGTCCAGGACGAGGTGGAAGAAGCGGAGGAGGCGGAGAGGGTTGGAGTTGGAGAAGCGAGCGCGTTTGAGGAGGGAGTCGAGGAGGTCGGGGTCGGAAAAGGGGATGTGAGGAGAGAGGGCGCAGAGCATTTGATCATTGGAGGAGGAGCAGGTGATGATGTTGTAGATGGTCGAGAGTTGATTGGCGTCGATTTTGGGATTTAGGGTTTGTTGCGGGGTTTGAAGAGAAGTAAAGAGAAGTGGCGCTGAAATGGAGATTGAAGTATGGAAGAGCTTTGTATAGGATATCTATTACAACAGTCCGGAATGGACCGTTGTAATAGCCATCTATTACAACGGGCAGCAAATGCCCCTTGTAAAAAGGTCATTGTATAGGAAATCTATTACAACGGTCCCGAATGGGCCGTTGTAATAGCCTTCTATTACAACGGGCAGCAAATGCCCGTTGTAAAAAGGGTGTTGTATAGGGCATCTATTACAACGGTCCTGAATGGACTGTTGTAATAGCCTTCTATTACAACGGGCAGCAAATGCCCGTTGTAAAAAGGGCGTTGTAATAAGGTATTTTTGTTGTAGTGTCAGTCCATACCGAGTAAAACTTCAAACCCAATAAAGTCAAGGACAAATAGGTCACATGAAAAATGATGGGGAGGGTAAGTGATTTTGGTATCCTTGTGTTATCCCGCCTTTTGGCAAGGCCGTGACACCAAGGAATTGACTAGTAACCAATGACGGCCCATCCTAGAGATCAGTTATACATAGGCTCACTATGGATATCGACGAATTTTTTCCGAGTCCGGATCGAGCCAAAATTGGTAAGACATGACAAGCTAAGCCATGAGAGTCAACATTCCAAATCTCAAGTCAATCCGAGTTCGTATGCTAAAGTTATGAACGATACAAAATTGGATGAAAACCAATCACCGGTCGACTCGCTCCCTTCGACTCGCTTCGCATCCCTCAGAAGTGATTAGTTCGACTCGCTCGCATCCCTCAGAGGAGCCCGCTTCAATTCACTTCGCCTCGAGCCACGCTTCGACTCGCTTCACTTCGTGTCCATCACGGAGCCTTCGTTCGAACCCCTCAGATAGGCCTCCTTCGACTCGCTTCGCAACCCCCAGATAGGCCTCCTTCGACTCGCTTCGCAACCATCAGAAAGGCTTCCTTCGACTCGCTTCGCAACCATCAGAAAGGCTTCCTTCGACTCGCTTCGCAACCATCAGAAAGGCTTCCTTCGACTCGCTTTGCAACCATCAGAAAGGCTTCCTTCGACTCGCTCAATCAATGCACAAATTCGACTCGATCAAAACAGCGTCAAGGGCAGAGTGAGATTCAAGCGCCACGTCATCGAGTCGAACGGAAGCGAGTCGAAACAGAAGCGAGTCGAACCAAACAGCCACCGAGAATCGCATTTCGTATCGATCATATCTCCTAATCTACAAGTCCAACTGCTATGAAATTTTCACACAAGACTACGTGCATGCTAAAGAATGTCCACGCCAAATTTCGACTCCATTGGATGAAACCTTGATCGATACGAAATCTGTGCGTATCGATCACGGATCAGACCAAAACTTCACGGGCTTGAGCGTGCGGGCCTGGTCACGTGCCAGAGAGGGTCTCCCGAGATCTGAGCGAAATATCAGCCTCCTACACCTATAAATAGACCCCCAAAGCCAACAAAAAAGGGGTTCTTCTTCCTCTTTGAGATCTCCAACGCCCAGACTCCGCCAAATCCAGATCTGAACTCCATTGCTGCTGCTACCAGCGAATTTCACTGCTACAAATCATTGTTATTCGCTGTAATACATTGAAACCAATTGTAAAGATCAAAGAGAGATCAATAAAGCAAACTACTTCATAGTGGACGTAGGCAATACGCCAAACCACTCTAAACTCTTGTGTCTCCCTGCATTTTAATTATTTTCATTTCTGAAATTTGGAGTTTTTGTTAGATAAACCCTCTTTTTACATTTAATTTCTTCACTTTATCTCTTCAAAGACTTCCGAAGAGTGTTGTGCCCAATTTTGGTACAAACACCTTGCAAACCAAACAAAGATTAGTCATACCGCCTATGGGGTTAGACACAAAGATAGGGGTATCTACTTTGTGATTAGTTTTAGTTTACCTACTAATCTCTTTACAATAAAACCATGGGAAGCTCCTGTATCGAACAATACTCTAACTAAATCATTATTAACATAGATGTTACCTTCTAGAAATCCTTTTCCTTTTACATCTGCGGAGGTTGAGGGTTCATCCTTTATGGAAAATACTCTAGCCTGCTCTCCTTTCTTCATTAACAGGCACTTGTTTTTCCAATTTCCGGGTTGGTGGCAGTTATGGCAGACACTTTTCTGCACCATAGGAGAGACGGTTCCTTGCTGCTATCTTTGAATCTTGGGATTTCTACAATTTGTGGAAAGATGGCTTTTCTTCTGGCAATTATAACATGTCACATCGTTAAAACGATTCTCTTGTGTCCTCCCCCAATCTTTCCTTGCCATGGCTTCTTTCTATTGTTCTGATTATTTCTATTTCCTTGAGCGGGTACTGAGTTCTTCTTGTCTAAGTCTTCTTTTCGGAAGCCCATATCCAATAGGTCCATAAGGTTCCTTTTACGTGAGCAGTCATCCAGTCCTGATATAGTTCCTTCATTCCTACAATAAACATCTCGTTCTTTTTGAGGGGCATGTCTATCAAACTAGGCCCGAAGTGAGATAATTCATTGAACTTATGGGAATATTCCTCCATAGATAGTTTTTCTTGTTTCAAGTCCACGAAATTTCTATAGAGATGGGATCTTCCGGCTGTGGGCAAGTATTGCTCTTCAAATACATCCCTATACCTTTCCTATGATAAATTGTCCTTTGAATAATTCAGAGTTATGGACTCCTACCAAGCTAGAGCCCATTCTTGTAACTGCCAAGATGCTAAGAACCATTTCTACTCATCCTCAATATTCAATCATTAAAGATCCTTTCACATGATTGGAGCCAAGCATGTACTTCTATAATGGACTCTATTCCTTTGAATGGTTTCCCTCCCAAGATGGTGTAATTCTTGCATAGAGTAGCAAAGTTAATTTGAGGTTGCATAGTGATTACCCTTTCCTCAATTACTATAGCATTTGATCGACCATTGGTGGCTGTGGTGTTGCTACCTCCCTTTTCTCATCCTCTTCCGTTACTCATTTCCTACAATCTGCATATAGTAAGGAACCATCTTTAGAATTATAGACGAGATTATCTTAGGGAATGGCATAAAACTCGAATATACTTATTCAGATAAAATTTCAAATATGCGCTCTCTCCGATTAAGCTCATTCTAGGGAATTACTAACCCTTTCTCTAATGAGTTGACCCCATCAAGGCTTAGGTATTCGCTCAACCATAAGCTCTGATACCAACTGTGATGACCCACCTCCTCAACCCTTAAAAATTGACACTAATACATCCTCGGTATTCACATGCCGCAAATCCAAGTGACGAAGAGGTGAGTTTTCAAGGGTTTTCAAAAGAAATAAAGATATACGACAGAACAAAATAAAATCTCACGTCATATTTAAAACAACTTATAGTTATACATATGGAAAGTACATACAATCACTCCTAAGTGATTCATCAGAGTTACAGTAGGTACTAACCCAGCCAGGGACAATTATAACTGCCTATCCCTTACAAGGGTTGGTAGATACCCAATGCATAATACAAAATACAGCAGAAACTAACAATAGATAACTATCATTATAAGAAGCTCCATGCCTCATGTTTCTCCCAAAATTCTCCTGGTTACCTAACTACTTGGCTGCCCGAAAAATAAGGTACCTAGAGATTAAGGGAATAAGATAATAAACTCCGGATCAGTCATGGGACATGTGTGAGGAACTCAAAGTATGGATATTTGAAAACAAGGGTATCTCATAAGACCAACCCACACATAAACAAAGAATGGGTTTTTACCTTATGATAGCCAAAACATTTGCTATGCAAAATCAGGGATATTATCTTTAATGACATTCTTTGAAAATCTTTTCAAATAACATATCTGTCATAGCCATAATTGTTACATTTGTTAAATACGACAACATAATAGGTTTACAATTAAAACTATAAAGGGTCATATTGTAAAATGGATTCCATACAATGACAAGGTAAGGGACTACCTTTCGACAGTACATCTCTAGCAAAATGCATGAGGCACCAACAGATGGTCCTTTACCAATACAGAACCGACATACCTTTACTGTAGATAGTACCGAATATGACATCACCCTGGTCGTTACCGACCTTTATCGGGATCCCAAAGCATACACAACATACTTACATATATAAGGTATTCTAGAAAGGTGATGACCATATCCTAATGGGTGCGACCCACATAGCCCTACCACATCTACCATGTTTTTGTCATTCTTGGGTGATGAGGCTCGAGGTAATGATTACCTTTCTCATATCACACATTTCACTTTAATGCCACATTGCCAATTCCATCACACATTATTGATTTACACAAATGTACAACCTCTGAGCTTATATGTCTTAGTGAAGGGTGTTAATTATATGAGAGTTACCTCCTACACAACCAAACATATGTATGTTTGTAAAAATCAATGTGCATGCATTTTAGAAATGCAATGTTAGACATTCGTCCATACAATTGTCCAGGAACAGGACAAACCAAAGACACTCTCCAACTACATCTTGTTTTGGGAATCACCCTTAGGATTAGTAGAGAGAAGTCCTTGCATCGAATTTTTTTAAAATTAAGTACTACTGCCACCATATGTATATAATATGGAAATCGATGGGCTAGTGGCAAGTAGCCTTTCATTATGAAGATCTTCATCTTCAAAATCATTGCCTTTATCATGTTTTCACTTTCGAAAGGTACATTGGTTCGAAGTGGTTTTCGGATAGGAATCGCCCAAATCTGATCCCGGTCTCTCCGAACCAATTATGGATAAAACATCTTTTAGAGATATATCATTTCTTTTCTAGTATATACGAGATTATCAAACCTCTCTTTAACTTTGGAAAACACCAAATTATTTCTCATAAATCATGTTGGAAAACTTATTAAGTAAAAAGGATCGATAGAAATTATACTAATTCTAATCAATATCAATTTCCGTATTCAACCTTTACTATCCATCGAATAATTGTGGAATCACCTTTTAAATTCACATGGATAGTACGTGGTCCCTCCTCGAAATTTTAATACCAAGTATAAGAAGATTATTTCTTCATAATCCAAGTTGTATTCAATTTGTAAATTTGAAACTTTTATGCTTGCCTTGTTTCCGACATTTTGACCTTATCTATTCCTCATCCATTCTACTCATCGGCTTTTAGAGCTAAGATTGAATCATTAATTTATAATAGCTTTTCTTTTAATCGTTTATTTAAACTCCTTTAAAATAATTTTAAAACTTCTAAATCATCTTTAAAATACTTAATTATTTAACATTTGTAAAAGGTTTGGGAAAGAGTAATTGTTGACGCCAAAAATGGGCATCAACACCTAATAGAATCTAGTAGAGATCAAATGAAGAATGAACTTAAAACAAAGCAAAAAATCATAAAGGAACACATAGATTTTTATAGTGGTTCGACAATCTTGGCCTACATCCACTTCATATTTTTATTGATCTTCCACTCGATTATGATTACAAGAATGTTTGGATCAGCTAGCCATTAATACAAAAGTGAAGAATAAAAATAGCAGAGCCTTGGCCGAGAAAGCAGGATGCCTTTTTTGACGCCATGCCTGCTGTATTTATAGGGGAAGATGTGCACGGATCAGACTGAAATTTTGGCAGAAGGTTCGGGAGACCAAGACAAGGCTACCCAAAAATTTGCAGGCCCATCGGGGCACACAATAGGGATCAGTACTGATCCCTATTAGTGCATTCAATGGGCTATGGTCCCTGTGAGGTAAGCCCCATGATATTAGCTACTCGCTCCCCAAATTTCGTGCAATTGTGATGTACAGTTTGTGAGATATCGCATTTTCCGTGAAGTAGTGTTGCTTAAATTCTGATTTATGTCGATCCCTCCAAAGGGAGTTATGCAGATCCCTCGAACTTCCTCCAATTGGAATGAGATCCCTAGGGGGTGTTCCACATGTTGTAGTAAGCTTGTACTCCAAATTTCATATTGATAACATCTGTAAATTTTGAGTTACTGACTGTTCATCACGGCAAAATTGAGTTGTGGAATCGATACGATATGATCCATAGAGTTGAATATGGATCATACCTGATCCATCTTTGGGGAGTAGTGAGCTTTCATGCTTCTGCTTCATATTATCATCTATGCTTGATTTTTGGACACCACAATCATCGCTCTGGGCTACTGGCCTTGATGACAGTCGAGTCTAACTTGTCCACTCAGTTCGGATATAGCCGGGTGAAAATGCCGGATAACATTTGTCCCCCAAAGTATGTCTTGTTACGTACATGACGTGCTTTGAATTGAAACAAGTTAGAGTCGCCGGAACGAAATCCATCTAGTTTCCCGAATAGTCGCCATCCTTTCGTTGAATTATCTTCCCAAAGTTTTGTTCTCTCTTTGATCGTCATGATGCTTGGTCGATTTCCAATAGTATAAATTCTGGATTGTATTCCATCAGTTATTATCTGTGCCCGGTTCTATGGAGCTAGTAAGCTCTGGCTATTTGATTGAGTCTTTTCTTTAATAACTCCAGGTGAAAATTCAATTTCTGTCGATTTTAAGAAACTGAATTTTCTAAATATACACGTGCACGTTCAAGTACACGTTCTTATCATTGGCTCCCAGATGTGTTTGTACGCTCACGAGTCATCACCAATTCCTTCTAGTTTAATTGCAATTGGATTTCATTTCCTTGTTTATATATTATTTTATAATGAAATAGGGGTTGTAATAAGTCATTTGATGAGAGGGGACTTCAAGTTCTACAGGGATGACGACCTCAGAGTCATAAGCAAGGGCAAATTGAGTATGGCCAGTCATGGACTTGTAGGAGGTATGTATGCCCATAATGCTTATGAGAGTTCGTCGATCCACTTGCCTCTATCCTTTTCCAAACGCTTCTTAGAAATGGACTTTATGATTTTGTTAACAACTTCGACTTGTCCATTAGCTTGAGGGTGAGCAACTGCCGCAAATCTCCTTTTAATATGATGTCGTCGGTAGAAGTTTTTTGATTTAACGCTGTCGAATTGGGTTCCATTATCAGTTACAATGGTTCATGGAAGGCCAAAACGATAGATGATGTTCCATGCAATGAAGTTGATTACTTTTTTTTCATTGTGATCGCGGCTAAAGGTTCAGCTTCAACCTATTTGTTGAAGTAATCCACTGCTATGATGGCGCATTTCGCACCACCTTTAGAAATCGGCAAGGAGCGGATGATGTCAATACCCTAAGTGGAAAACGGCTATGGATTGACCATTTGAGTAATTTCCATCGGCGGGGCTCTCAAAATTTTTGCAAATATCTAGCACTTGTTGCATCGTCTAGTGTGATCAATTGCATCTTGATTGACAGTTGGCCAATAATACCCGTAGCGGAGTATTTTCTTTATCAAGGTTTGCCCCGTGGTGTGATTGCTGCATTCTTCTTCATGGACTTCTCTCAAGCCTCATTTGATTTCATCATGGGTGTACACCAAAGCAGGGAATGTAGAAAGCCCTTTCTATACATGACTCCTTCTTAGGTGATGCAACGTGAAGCTTTGATAAGGATCTGTTGTTTTTCATTCCTTCGTTCAAGAAGAATTCCCCAATGTAGATAGTCTATAGGAGTCATTCATGACTCCTTTTCTGGCTTAGTCTCCAAGATCTAGTCGATCTCCATCTGTCAATGCTTGGAATATTAAGTACTTCAACTGAAATGAAGTCTATTTGTTGCACATTCCAAGAGCTGGTCAGCTTGGCCAGTGACTCAACTTTTTCATTTTGTTCTTTGAGGATGTGTGTAATGGTGTAATACTCGAAGTCCGCTAGTAGCTCTTAGACCCGGCCGAGATAAGGAGCAAGTCGCTGCCCCCTAGAAAGATAATCTTCCTTGACTTAGCATACTATTAACCAGGAATCACAAAAGATATGTAAAGTTTCCACTCCCAGTTCTCTAGCAAGTTTGAGCCTGGCGATCAAGGCTTCATACTTCGCTTCGATATTTGTTACAGGGAAGTCGAGTTTCAGGGTATAGCAGATTGATCGTTCCTCGTGAGTCATTAACACAACTCCGGTGCCAAAACATCGATCATTGGATGCTTCATCCGTGATATTTTCTATCGGTTGGTCGGTTCACCACCGCTCTTCGGATAGTCGTCGGATGTAGTAAATTCAGATATGAAGTCTGCTAATGTTTGTCCTTGGATAGCTCTTCAAGGGAAATAAGTGATATCGAATTGGCTTAGTTCGATATTCCATTTGAGCAAACTTCCAAACGTCTAAGGTTGCTGTAGGACCTGTCGTAACGGCTGGTCGGTGTAGACATTGATGGAGTGGAAGTAATGGCGAATCTTTAGTGATGCAATCAATAGGCAGTACGCAAGCTTTTCCAGCTTTGGGTACTTTCTGTCAGCACTTGTCAATTGCTTGCTAACATAATCCTGGTCGAGGACGTGCATCAGGATTTGGTTGTAGTTAGAGTACACATCCATAATTGAAAGCAGTTCATATCCAGCAGTTGAGTCTACCAGCTGGTCGATCCTCGAAAGTGGAAAGCTATCTTTCGGGCATGCTTTGTTCAAGTAAGAGTAATCGATGCATATCTGCTATTTTCCATTAGCTTTTCTCACAAGAACTAGATTGGATACCCATTTCGGGTAGAGGGCGTCACAGGTAAACCTATTGTTTTTTAGTTTATCCACCTCCTCTTTAAGTGTAGCAAATCCCTCTGGATCCATGCCGCGTTGCTTTGGTTTCACCAGGACATGCCTCAGGTCGATATTCATTGCATGGATCGCGGTAGTCGGTGAGATAACACGCATGTCAGAATGGGTCCAAGCGAACACATCAAGATTCACTCAGAGAAAACCAGCTAATTCCTTCATCATCGTTGCACTGTGCTGTGATCTGATCTTCTGGACCCGTGATGGGCCATCATGGCTGACCGTATGTTGTTCGTTAGCTCAACTGGTGCAGCCTTTGTTTCTTTTGGCTCCTCTTCTTCATCTTTGTGGTCTATATCTTTATAGAACCAATTGTGCTATTTTTGCTTGATATTGGCCTTATGTTGTGAGCTGAAAAATGCTTAAATGTATTTTCCTAAGCAACGAGATCGGTTTTGATCCCTTGTTTTAGTGGAACTTAGCAGTTTTTGATTTAACATGAACATATTAGACCATGTGAACTCAAAATCAAACAATGGGACATACCATGTATGAATTGAATGCTTGAACTAGCATATGGCCTTGAACCAGATGTTTACCACTTCAGACTTGAATAGATTAGCATATTTGTACTTATAGGGATTGTAACATGTGGCCTGAGTGAACTTGAATATGAATGTCAGATTCCTATATGCCGATAGCCGATCCTTGAGTTCAAATGTAACTTTTTTGCGTAACAATCAATGTGAAATCTAGTTAGGACAGTCAATGATGACCGTCACTCCGGTCGAATCCTAAAGTCTTGTCATGAGCTGTTGAGACTGATAGTGATGGGTTTTAGATGCTTTTAGCGATTATCTGCGATGGTTGAAGATCAAGCTTAAAAGAGCATTGAATCAAACACCAAGCAGAGTTTAGTCTTGTATATTCGAGTAATGTGCTTTCCATTCAATGTACTCATGATATGTTACTCGTTGTTCAGGTTGGAGTGATGGTCAGCTGCTAATAAGCTTGGGCATCGATTCAAAAATTCTATCTCTAGGCATCCTTTTGGTTGTAGCCTCGAGCCATCGTAAATACCGATATTGGTCACAATATTGTGTTATAGCAATCAGTCTTTGGGTGATCACACTTCCACCCCAGTTCTCAGGTTGATAAATGTATTGCATGGACGGTTGAGTCTCGTCCTAGTTGTGTTTATACTCCCACCTAAGCTCCAAAGACTTAGAGTTGATCGATGAATGGTCGGTTCACAATCATCTTGTTTCTCGCTCATGCCCCCAAGTATGAGGCATACGTCAATAAGTAGAAAGGCAAGTCATGTCCAATCAGTGATTGATGCTCTCCCTATCGGACCAAGGGCAAGGATCGGTATGTGGACGGTCGAGTCACGTCCATTTCGTATTGCTCTTCTAGTCGGATCATGGTAACAGTCAGAGAATGAATGGTCGCGTCACATTCATTCGAAGTTGGACGGTCAGTCATGTCCATTTTGATTCATATTCTCCCACTAGATCTAGGGATAGAGTTGGCTCAGGTGCAGTCGGGTCATGCTCGTCCAGTCTTATACTCCTCCTAACGAATCAAAGAAGGGTGCTGGAGAATTAGTGATCAAGTCGCACTCATTTATGGTTTATTCTTCTATCCATGCTCTGGTGACCGAAGTTATTCAATGGACGTTCAGGTCATATCCATTTGTGGTTAGTGCGGATCGATATTGACCCTCAATCTGATGGTACGATATAGTCGGTCACCTGTAACTTGGGATGTCATTCCAACTGGTTTTGTATTGAGGCCTCCTTGCAATCGTTGCCTTAAGTTGTAATGATCACCCAGCCAGAGCTATAGTAAGATGTCATACTCAACTTGTAGTCGTTTGTACTCTCGTTCCCATTCTTGGGTTAGTAGAATTAGTTCGTGGACGGTTGAATTCCATCCGTAGTGAGTTCATACTCCTCCTATCGAGTTCAGGTCGAAGTTTATGGAATATTGAGTGGTCAAACTGCACTTACCTATTTGTTTATACTCATATCAGCACTCTGAGAATAAGAGTTTGTTGCCGGGTGGTCGAACCACACCCAATTTGTGTTTATACTCCAATCCGCACCGGGGGACCAGAGTTATTTGCTGGACGGTCGAACCGCGTCCATGTCTTGGTTTAGAATTTGGGCTTGGTGATGTCCGGGCAAGGCTTGGATAGTTCGCCGTACCTCAGGTGCAAACAAGGTCGTGGATGGACGTATCGCATCCTCTTTGGATTAGACGGTCTAACCACACCCAATTTAGGCTTGGGCTCTTAAAATGCCCCTGCATCTAAGGCACGAGTCGATGCGTGGACGGTCGTACCATGTCCACTTCCATTTTGATCCTGTTTCTTTCGAGCCTTGGGAGTAAATGAGTGTTCTGAAGAATTTTGAGCTCGAGCAGAGGAGGAGATGGCCAGATCGCATCCACTTTGAGTTGTGTGTTTGCCCCCAAGTAAAGGGCAAGAGTTGAGGAGCGGATGGTCGAACCACGTCCACTTTTTTTGTTTATACTACGGTCTACGCTCTATGGACCAGAGTTTTATGATGGGTGGTTGGTTACACCCGTTTGATGTTTATACTTCGGTCTGCGGTTTAGGAACCAGAGTTGATTGATGGAAGGTTGAACCACGTCCATCATTTTGTGTTTATACTCTGGTCCGTACTCTGGGGACTAGAGTTGTATGATGGGTGATCAGTCACACCCGTTTGATGTTTATACTTCGGTCCGTGGTTTAGGTACCAGAGTTGATCGATGGAAGGTTGAACCGCGTCCATCATTTTGTGTTTATACTTTGGTCCGCAGTCTGGGGAATAGAGTTGTATGATGGGTGATCAGTCACACACTTTTGATGTTTATACTCCGGCCCACGCTCTACGAACCAGAGTTGATCGATGGATGGTCAAACCGCGTCCATCTTTTTGTGTTTATACTTTGGTCCACTCTGGGACCAGAGTTTTATGATGGATGGTTAGTCACACCCGTTTGATGTTTATACTTCGGTCCATGCTTTAGGAACCAGAGTTGATTAATGGACGGTCGAACCACGTCCATCCTTTTGTGTTTATAATCCGGTCCGCACCCTGGGGTCAAGAGTTTTATTATGGGTGGTCAGTCACACCCGTTTGATGTTTATACTCTGGTCCGTGCTCTGGGAGCTAGAGTTGATCGATGGACGGTCGAACTGCGTCCATCTTATTGTGTTTATACTCCAATCTGCACTCTGGGAACTAGAGTTTTATGATGGGTGGTCAATCACACCCGTTTGATGTTTATACTCCAGTCCACGCTCTGGGGACCAGAGTTGGTCAATGGACGGTCGAACCATGTCCATCTTTTTTCTTCGTACTCCTCCCGGAAAGTCGAGAGAGAGAGAGTTTTCAGATGGACGATCAATTCACGTCCACCTCAAGCTGTAGTCGTGTGCACGTGTTGAGGACGGTGGTTGGTGAGTAGGCACTCAGTCACACCTACTTTAGGTCGAGCTTTCGAACTGCCTCCTGTGTCCAGGGTAGGAATTAATGTGTGGATAGTCAAATTGCATCCACTTTAGTTAGACCTCGGTCATGCTAAGCTTCGGGAGAGGCATAAGTATTTTGGCGAACTTCAAGTATGAGCTAAGAAGTGGATGGTTGGGTTGGATCCACTCCAAGTATTCCTTTGGTCTCCAAGTCAAGTGTGGAGGTTGATGAGTGGATGGTTAGTCATGTCCACTTTGTATTAGATTCTGACCTAGTCAGGCTCTAGTAAGGCATAGATGTTCTGCAGAATTGAAGCACGGAGTAGGAAATTGATGGTTGAGTCACACACACTTTCCATTTCGAGTCCATGCCCACAAGTCAGAGGCATATGATAGCTGATGAGCAGTCAAATCATGCTCGTCTTGTGATTCTTCGAAGGTTCGATCATGGTCCATGGAGGTTGGTTGGTACCCAACTCTAGGTACTTGGTTACCTGCATCGTATGCAAGTAGTTTAATTCAACTTGGTTGTAGTTCACAACATAATTGAAATAGAAATAAAATAATTCAAAGAAGATCGGAATAAATCTCATTGATAAGTGAAGCAACATCGTCTACTCGCTATTCCACTTTGTCCCTAGCTCATTTCAGTGGGATGTTGACCGTTAGCAGCCCAATTAATAATCAAAGTTCTTTATTGATATGCATCAGATGTTCCCTGACCGCCATTCTGTAGGGATTGCACATATTATTGAATCTTTCCTTTTCGGATCAGCTTTCAGATCACATCTCGGAGGTGTCTGCAAGCGCCAGTGTTATGACCATGTGTATCTTGAAATATAAACCCGGATTTTTTCAGGGTCTCGGTGGACTCTCTCGAGGCTGGTTTCCAGTACTGCTTCGAGTCGCAAGTCTCCAAGTAGATGTTTTTGATTGAACCATTCAAAGGAGTATGCAAGTCGGATTTTGGGATTCTAGGTCATCTCCTTGGATCTGAGTCCTCATCTAAGGCCTCAATGCTGCCCTCGCTTTGACTTCCTTCAGCCAACAGACTTGCATTGTTCTTCTATCTAGTATGTCTTGCCTCCTCCTTGTGTAGGCACTAGTTCGCTTTGTAATAAAAGGGATCCAAGGTCGAAGGAGGCTCTCTACCTAACCAGTCATTGAAATCCAACTTGGGGTCGATTCCCCTTATCAATGCCATTAGTTTGATATCCTTGCTAGGACTGCTCACTTTAGTGACAACGATGTTGAATATATGCAAGAAATTTTTGAGAATCTCGCTTAGCGCTTGGATTAGGTTGGATAATGACATTGCATCCTTAGGGCGAACCACATGAATTCTGAATTGCTCGGCAAACTTCTCAGCCAATTAGTCGAAGGAGGAGATGAACCTGGGCGATAATCACGTAAACCATATGATCGCTACTCCTTCAAGGAATATAGGAAAGCATCTGCATTTGATGGCATCCGTCGCTCTAGTCGAATCCATGTACCGCTCATATTTCATGAGATGCTACCAGGGGTCTGTATTTCCAGAGTACGCCGTCATGGTCGGTATGTTGAATCTCCTTGGATATTCAGCTCATAGAACGACTTCAGTGAACGGGTTCTGATAGGAGGAGATGCTCTGATCATCATCAGTCTGGTCTTGGCTCTCTCTCAGAAGCCATCGTACTACAGCTGCCAAGTCAGATGTTTGGAAGCTGGTAAGTTGAGGGTTGTCGCAATCTACCCTGGGAGCTTGACCCGGTAATCAGTCCTAGTTTGTGTCATATCGTCTTGGTTTTACAGCCCTTAGGAGCATCGTTTGAGTAGCAATTTCTTGTCCATTCCTTGGCTATAATTCAGTAGCTGCCGCTTGATCCCCTATGCCCCGATCAGTCATAGGGAGTAAGGAAAGTAGATAGAATGTACCATTTTTAAGTTGAGTTCCAAATCCAAAATGTAGGGGCATCAACACCCAATAGAATCTAGTAGAGATCAAATGAAGAATGAAATTAAACCAAAGCAAAAATCATAAAGAAACACATAGATTTTTATAGTGGTTCGGCAATCTTGGCCTACGTCCACTTCATAGTTTTATTGATCTTCCACTTGATTATGATTACAAGAATATTTGGATCTCGTGGAATCCATTAATACAAAAGTGAAGAATAAAAATGGTAGAGCCTCGGTAGAGAAAGCAAGATCCCTTTTCTAAAGCCATGCCTGTTGTATTTATAGAGAAAGACATGCATAGATCGGACTGGAATTTTGGAAGAAGGTTCGGGAGACCAAGACGAGGCTATCCAAAAATTTGCAGGCCCATCGGAGCCCATAATAGGGACCGGTACCGATCCCTATTAGTGCATCCAAATAGGCTGCGATCCTAGTGAGGGATGCCCTATGATGTTAGCTACTTGCTCCCCTAATTTCATGCAATTCTACTGTACGGTTTATAAGGTATCGCATTTTCCGTGAAGTAGTGTTGCTTGAATTCTGATTTCTGCCGATCCCTCCAAAGGGAGTTATGCCGATCTCTCCAACTTCCTCTAATTAGAATGAGATCCCTAGGGAAGGTTTCACATGTTGCAGTAAGCTTGTACTCCAAGTTTCATGTTGATAGTATCTGTAGATTTTGATTTACTGACCGATCATCGCTGCAAAATTGAGTTGTGGAATCGATACAATATGATCCATAATGTTGAATATGGATCATACCTGATCCATCTTCGAGGAGTAGTGAGCTTTCATGCTTCTGCTTCATATTACCATATATGCTTGATTTTTGGATCCCCACAATCATCGCTCTGGGCTACTGGCCCTAATGACAGTCGAGTCTAACTTGTCCACTCAGTTCAGATATAGCCGGGTGATGCAGGCCAAGTGTTAGGTCATGACCGACCTAACGAAATCTTAAGTCGTTCAGAAAAGTTGAGTCGTTTACGACCTAAGAACATGGGAGCTAACAAGGAAGTGATAGCTTGCGAACAACCTACGGGTTAACGAGCATGAGTTGGATCGGGTGCGACCTAGTGGGGTTTTAGGTCGTCTACGACCTAAGGGAGAATTTTTAGGTCGACCACGACCTAACAGGGGAATAGAGGTTGCGAGTTATGCGGGAGAAGGTAGATCAGCGACCTATGATAATTCGCGACTCATAGCTAACGAGTTACGACTTAACTGCTTAGGTCGCAAGTTTTTAAGTCGTTCCAGATCTTTAGGTCGCGAAAGACCGAACTTACACCGGCCGCTTTTCTTAAGTCGCTCAAGAGTTAAATCAGTAAGTCGCTGAAGAAGTTAAGTCGCGAACTTTGATAAGTCGCGTGATGTTTTCCTGAAGGATCCTTAAGTCGCTCAAGAATAAGTCGCATGCCACACTGTCTTTAAGTCGCGTGAAGATTCCTATTGCTGTGAAGTGATAAGTCGTATGTCGTTGATACTAAGTTGAGTCGTGTTTGTATTTCGTTAAGTCGATAATGTGTTGTAATGTGAACCGTGTAACTGTTAAGTCGCTGCCGATCTTTGATGAGTCGTAAGTCGCCTGTTTCTTTTAAGTCGTCTACTTTAGGTCGTGGTGTCTTAAGTCGTGGACGACTTATGAGTTGTACATTTTCTGGGCGTGTGTTGTAACTTCTATAAATAGGCCGGTGGTGCCATTTGTAATAGTTTAGTTGATTGGAATAAAATTTCATTTTTGTTAGCTTTGTGCTTTCATCCAAATTGGTAGTCGAGTGTAATCTCCTATCTCCACCTTCGACATTCGAGTGCGCTCAAATCTTCGATCATTGAAGCCAATTCGCGAAATCAAGTGCGCTTGATCAACGCTCGAAGAATTGTAGATCTCTCCTCACGGTATCGTGCGCGATCAACGTGTCAGAGATAACTAGAATTCGGTATCTTCGGATAAACGAATTTGGGCATTTTAGTATTCATCAATCCACCGATTGCTACTTTCATAGATTCATCAGTTTTTGTATTCCGCTGCTGCGTCATTTTGGTATCAGAGCTTGTTTTAGCCAATCATAGCTAAATCGAGTCTTGGAGCCAATTCTTGTTGAAGAATTTCGAAGTTGAAGTGTTAGCCGAGCTTGAAGTGTTGAGCCGAGCTAAGTAGAAGTGTTAGAGATAGAAAGTTGCATTATTTGGAGAAGTTGTGTTCATCGTGTTCATCATATTTTCACAACAAAGTGGGAGTTTTCGATCCATTTCATTTTGGATCAAAGTTCGAAAGTTGTTTGAATTTGGCCGTGGAAGTTTTGCGCGCCAAGTTTGAAGTAGAGCCGAGAATTTGAAGTTGAAGTCGTGTACATCATTTGGTATCTTTTGATTTGTACAAACCAAGAATTGAAGTGTTTGTGAAGTTTTCAAGTATGCCGCCAAGAAGAGCTAATCGACATCAAAACGTTGAAGCATTGTATCGAAGAGAAGAAGCTGATGAAATGGAGCAAAGAATAAACGAAAACTTTAGTGAGAAGCTTAACGAAGGGATTGGATGATTAGAGAAGATAATGTTGGAGATGAATCAGAACCGGAGAAGGGTTTCACCTGAATCCAACCATGGGGGAAGTAGAGTCTCACCACATTCAAATCGAGAAAGAAGTGTTGATGACGATCAAAGACGTGGGAGGAACGTGAATGATCGAGAACGGAGGAATGTAGATAGAAGGGATGTTGGAGGAAGACGCGATGGTAGTAGAGATGTTGGTGGTCAGGATCGACATCGCTATACATCAGATTTCGAGGAAGAGTTTGATGGTGGGAGTGTTCATGGATGAGGACGTGGACAAGGAAGAAATCAGTCGGAGTATGATCACAAGTGGGAATCTGGGATGAAGACTGAAATTCCAGAATTCAAAGGAGGTATGCAAGCTGAAGAGTTTTTGGACTGGTTGTCTTATGTGGAGGAGATTTTTGATTTCAAGGAAGTTCCAGAACATCGTAGAGTGAAGTTGGTTGCTACAAGGTTGAGGGGTAGAGCTTTGGCATGGTGGCAGCAAACCAAACTTACACGTGAACGGATGGGGAAGTCAAAGGTTGAATCATGGGAAAAGATGAGGAAAATGATGAAAGCCACATTCTTACCTTATAATTATCAAACGCTTATGTATCAGAGGCTGCAAAACTTGAGGCAAGGAACGAAGTCTGTTAATGACTATGCTGATGAATTCTATCAACTGATTGCAAGGAACGATATCATGGAGACAGAGGAACAATTAACAGCTAGATTTGTTGGCGGATTGCGTATGCAGACTCAAGACATGGTAAATATGTTTGATCTCAGATCTGTAGCGAAAGCACACCAGAAAGCGTTGGCTTGGGAGAAACAGGGAAGACGAGGAGGTGGTGTGTTTACAAATTCCAACAATCAAGTGAAGGGTGTTAGTGGAAGTTCTAATGTTTCAAAAGCTGTTGCAAAACCAGTTGTGAATGAGGTTGGAAAGACGAAAGCCAATAATGGTTTCAAATGCTATAATTGCCAGGAAATGGGTCATAAGAGCAGCGAATGTCCAAAACCGAAGAAGAGAACTATGATTGTTGAAGTGGAAGATGAGGATGTCGAAGAAGATCTCAATTCACAACGTGATGAGGAGGAAGAAGTGTCGGGAGACGAGGGATGTAATCTGATGCTACGAAGATCTTGTTTAACCCCGAAGCAGGAGGAAGAGTCGAGTTGGTTGAGAAGTAACATTTTTCAGTCTACATGCACTATTTTGGGAAAGGTCTGTAAATTTGTCATTGATGCTGGGAGTTGTGATAATATCATTTCAACAGAAGCTGTGAGAAAGTTGAATGAATGGAAGACAGCATTCAAGACGAGGGAAGGATTGTATGAATGGCTGGTGATGCCGTTTGGTCTATCGAATGCACCGAGTACATTCATGAGGGTGATGAACCAAATTTTCAGGCCGTACATTGGGAAATTTGTGGTGGTTTACTTTGATGATATTCTGATCTACAGTGCTAGTACGGAGGAGCATGTTCAGCATTTGAGGAAAGTGTTAATTATCCTTCGTGAAGAACAATTCTACGCTGCTACGAAGAAGTGTGTTTTTATGGCGAGGAGTGTTTTATTTCTGGGGTATGTTGTATCGAAAGAAGGAATACAGGTGGACCAAAGTAAAGTTGAAGCTATCAGAGATTGGCCGCAACCCAAGACGATAACAGAAGTTCGTAGTTTTCACGGGTTGGCTTCATTTTATCAAAGGTTTATTCCAAACTTTAGTAGTGTGATGGCGCCTGTGACTGATTGTATGAAGGGTAAACAGTTTTCATGGTCAAAGGAAGCAGGGGATGCTTTTGGGAAGATCAAGGAGTTGCTGATGTCTGCACCAATTCTAATATTACCGGATTTTCAGTTAGTATTTGAACTACATACTGATGCATCCAAGGTTGGGATTGGAGGAGTGTTAAGTCATAGGGGACGTCCTATTGCATATTTTAGTGAGAAGCTATCGGGAGCGAAGATGAGATATAGTACTTATGATGTGGAATTTTATGCTGTTGTACAAGCTATTAAACACTGGAGACACTATCTATTTCAGAAAGAGTTTGTTCTTTACACTGATCATGAGGCGTTGAAGCATTTACAAGGGCAAGACAAGATTTCAGCGAGGCATGCATCGTGGATTACGTACCTGCAGTAGTTTACCTTTGTTGTGAAACACAAATCTGGGGTTACGAACCGTGTGGCGGATGCGTTGAGCAGAAGGAATCATGTGTTGACTACAATGAAGATTGAAGTAACAGGGTTTGATGTGTTGCCAGAAATATTTGTCGATGATCCTTACTTTGTGAAGTTTGTTGATGAAGTCAAGGAGGGAAAGACGGATGAGTTTGTAATGGTGGATGGTTTTCTTTTTAAGGGAAATCGATTATGTATACCGGAGTGCAGCTTACGTATGAAGATTGTAAAGGAGTTGCATGAGGAAGGACATGTGGGCAGAGATCATACTTTACAATTGATTTCTCAATCTTATTATTGGCCGTCGATGAAGCGGGAAGTTGGGAAGTTTGTGGAGAGATGTCATATTTGCCAAGTATCCAAGGGGACTGCGACGAATGCGGGATTATATATGCCGTTACCCATACCTGTTAAACCATGGGTTGATATCAGTATGGATTTTGTTTTGGGATTACCGAGAACTCAAAGGGGGAATGATTCGATATATGTTGTGGTGGACAGGTTTTCAAAGATGGCACATTTCATCGCTTGTAAGAAGACAGCTGATGCCGTCCGTGTTGCTGAGTTATTCTTTAAAGAAGTGTATCGTTTACATGGTTTGCCAGAATCCATTGTTTCTGATCGGGATACTAGATTTCTAAGTCATTTTTGGCTAAGTTTGTGGAAGATGGTGGGAACGAAGTTGAACTTTAGCAGCGCTTATCATCCGCAGACGGATGGACAGACCGAGGTCGTGAACAGATCGTTGGGGAATTTGTTGAGGTGTCTTATGAAAGATAATCTGAAGTGTTGGGATATGAAATTATGTCAAGCGGAGTTTGCTCATAACCATGCTATAAACCGCAGTACAGGGTTTAGTCCATTTCAGATAGTGTATTCAAGTTTACCAAAGGGACCGTTGGATTTGACGATAGTACCACAATCCAAGGGAACCGTTAAACGGGCCGTTGATTTTGTTGATGGATTGACAGAATGTCATCAACTCGTTCAGGAACGATTGAAGAAAGCGAATGAGAAGTACAAACGATCTGCAGATCTGAAGCAAAGGAGTGTTGAATTTAATGAAGGGGATTTGGTTTATGCAGTATTAACAAAGGATCGTTTTCCGGTGGGAACGTACAATAAATTGAAAGCACGGAAGATTGGTCCAGTAAAAATTTTGAAGAAAATCAATGAGAACGCGTATCAATTGGAATTGCCGGATAATGTTCGTACTTCTGATATGTTTAACGTCAAATACTTAGTTCCATATCATGGGGATGAGTGTGTTGCGGAGGAGGAAGATGCAAATTTGGGGACAAATTTTTCTCAACCAGGGGAGGATGATGCAGGCCAAGTGTTAGGTTGTGACCGACCTAACGAATTCTTAAGTCGTTCAGAAAAGTTGAGTCGTTTACGACCTAAGAACATGGGAGCTAACAAGGAAGTGATAGCTTGCGAACAACCTAACAACCTATGGGTTAACGAGCATGAGTTGGATCGGGTGCGACCTAGTGGGGTTTTAGGTCGTCTACGACCTAAGGGAGAATTTTTAGGTCGACCACGACCTAACAGGGGAACAGAGGTTGCGAGTTATGCGGGAGAAGGTAGATCAACGACCTATGATAATTCACGACTCATAGCTAACGAGTTATGACTTAACTACTTAGGTCGCAAGTTTTTAAGTCGTTCCAGATCTTTAGGTCGTGAACAACCCAACTTACACCGGCCGCTTTTCTTAAGTCGCTCAAGAGTTAAATCAGTAAGTCGCTGAAGAAGTTAAGTCGTGAACTTTGATAAGTCGCGTGATGTTTTCCTGAAGGATCCTTAAGTCGCTCAAGAATAAGTCGCATGCCACACTGTCTTTAACTCGCGTGAAGATTCCTATTGCTGTGAAGTGATAAGTCGTATGTCGTTGATACTAAGTTGAGTCGTGTTTGTATTTCGTTAAGTCGATAATGTGTTGTAATGTGAACCGTGTAACTGTTAAGTCGCTGCCGATCTTTGATGAGTCGTAAGTCGCCTGTTTCTTTTAAGTCGTCTACTTTAGGTCGTGGTGTCTTAAGTCGTGGACGACTTATGAGTTGTACATTTTCTGGGCGTGTGTTGTAACTTCTATAAATAGGCCGGTGGTGCCATTTGTAATAGTTTAGTTGATTGGAATAAAATTTCATTTTTGTTAGCTTTGTGCTTTCATCCAAATTGGTAGTCGAGTGTAATCTCCTATCTCCACCTTCGACATTCGAGTGCGCTCAAATCTTCGATCATTGAAGCCAATTCGCGAAATCAAGTGCGCTTGATCAACGCTCGAAGAATTGTAGATCTCTCCTCACGGTATCGTGCGCGATCAACGTGTCAGAGATAACTAGAATTCGGTATCTTCGGATAAACGAATTTGGGCATTTTAGTATTCATCAATCCACCGATTGCTACTTTCATAGATTCATCAGTTTTTGTATTCTGCTGCTGCATCACCGGGTCAAATTTTTGGATAAAAATATATAAGTTCAAATCTATATTCCAAAAGTTATTAAAAACCGCTACAAAAAGTGCTATGAATAGTGCTTTTAAGGCTTATTTAATCAAAACAACTTTTCTATCATTTAGAAATCCAATTTTATTACTCAAATCTCTTTTAAAATATTTTAATATATTTATAGAATTTATTCCATATTTTTAAAGAACAAAAAATATTCATTTTAAAGAATTTATTGTTTTGATTTTCGAACTGCCAAAGCGCGACTATTTTGAAAACTTGGTTTGCTCATATTTCAAAATCTACTAAATGAAATTTCGATCTATTTCTTTTGTTTGAAAACTATGATTATAGGAGTTTGGAAAATTCTTATTCCAAAGAATTCCAACTCCGATTCCATTGTATAAATGGATTTAAACTATAACGGCGTGAAATCGCGAACTTTCGTTACGCGACGCTTCTATTTTTGACTAAATTTTCATAACTTGTTGAAACTTCTCCAAATTGAATTTTAGTGTTTATAAAACATTTATAAACCATTTTAAACCATTTTAAAGAGGTTTAATGATCTCATATACACCATTTTACTTATTATTGGAAAGTGATTTTCCTTGTGATATTCGACGTGTATTAAACGTGAATTGTTTACAGATCCAAACAAACATATTATCATATCCAAACATGCTTCATAGTCATCATAACCAAGCATAGCCAAACATATATATCATCCAAAATATCATAATATAATTAGAGTTTCTAACCTTAGATTCAATCGAACTAACTTTAAAACGACTATAGCTCCGCTATTCGAAAAATTTAGCTTGCTAAGCTTGCACTAAAGCTCCTAGATGGGCTTGGCCTTGGCCTTTGGTGCTCATGGCCTTGCTTGGAAGAGAGGAAAGGCTCGGTTTTTGGGTGGTGGATGGTGTGACCGTGGATTTAGAGGGGCAAAAGAAGGTGATTTGCTTTGGTTTGGAGGTGTTTGGATTATATATATACATATATTATTTTATTTACTTTTTGCCATAATTTTCTTTATTAATTTCCTAAGGTAGGAAGCCATTAAAGTGGAGAGGAGAAGTGAAGAAAGCTCAGGTATTTATGAGCAAATGAAGTGAAGATGGATGGTGGTATTTAAAGGCAAAGAAGTGATAAAAAATACCATGATATTTATGTGCATACACATCACCATTTCCTCACCCCCACTCCCTCCTCCTACCTCAGCACTCACGGTCAAAGTACCCCCCATGTGTGTATCCATGTCTTTGTACGTTGAGTGTAAGAGGTTGACTTTGGGTTTTTAGAAATATCATGATCTTTATATATAATATCATGATATGCTCCTTTTATCTTTTATTATTTATTTGTATATATATGTATATTCATGTGCATATGAATGTGTTCATATATATGTACATGTATATGTGGATATGTATATCTCAAATGATTCACAACGTTGCACAACTTTTCTATGTTGAATCGTTACAGATTTCGATTTCGATTTTCGATCATATTTTCACTTCTTATTTAATATATATATATATATAAATAATGTTTGATAATAATGTTTCTATCATTATGTAATAATTAAAAGGGATTATTTAATAATTAAAATAATTATCAGATCATTTAAACTCAATTTAAATTCAAAAATCAATTATTCAAAAATTATGATGTCGTTAATGATGACATAAAGACATTTTATTTTCAAAAATAAAATAAATAATTTATTACATATTCTCACTCATATAGATAAATGAATGTATGCTCCTACTCCGTGCACGATATCGGAGGGTCTAACAGCTATTTATTGAAAAAACGATTCTTGGTCATTTTAAAAATATTTTCTAAAGTGTATATTTTTATAAAAATTTATTCAAAATAAGATTACCAATATTATTTATTGTTCAAAACACCATTATTAATGTTAAAAATCTTTATTTGAATATTTTTAAATTTAAACATTATTTTCCAAACTGATAAATTCATGGGTCGTTACATTAATCAAACTATATTACAAATTAGATTTGTGTAAATTTATTTAAGGCATATGTTTATAACAGATACAAATATGCTCTCATATATATAGTACACTCATCTCATTCTAGGGCATCACTTACCTATCTCTAATGAGTTATACCCAACTAAAGCCAATGTGTTTTGTTAACCTTCAGTTTTGATACCACATTGTAACAACCAGCATTTTCGACCCCTGAATGTCGACACTAATACATCCACGATATTCACGTGCTGAACACCCAAGTGCCGAAAAGACAAACTGTTAGTGTAAAATGAAAAATAAAAAAGAGAAGGACTAAGAAAGAAGAGAATAAAACATCTGAATCTCACCATAAAACGATAATATATATTGTCAAAAGATATTACAAAGAGCTACTCTAAGATAAATGGCATTTTAGAGTTACAATCCTAAGGACCGCCATCAGCCTGAAAAATTATAACATCCAATCCTCACAAATGCTAATATATACATTATAGTAGTGTAGCGGAAATAAGAATACTACGATAGGTGAAAACATATAGCTCGACTCCTTGAGCTCCAAAGAATATCTAATGAAAACCTGTCTTTCTCAAACTGCTCGAAAGAGCACCCGAGGATTTAAAGGAAAAATAAAACCACTAGTCAGATATAAGTTTGTTATAAGAAACTCAAGGAACACGTTTCCATATTACAATATCTTTTGAGACCAACTGAATTGCCAGAATGGTATTCCCACAAAAGAACCAAACCATCTAATAAGTACATATAGTGAAATAATAGACAATGTATAGGGTGTAGAATATAAATATGAAAATAACCATGCTGCTTGCATCTTACAACACAACAATATTAGGTATACAATCAAAACGATAAGGTACATTTGCATAAGGATTTCCATGGAGCCGCATGTTTTATGTCGAGGAGACCTCTTGACAAGGGTCAGAAACTACTTTTTGGGCGTCATATATCTTTAGATAGAATTTACTAATAAGGTAAACATAGATGGACCATGCCTTAACACGTGATGCCGAATATCATTAACTCCCTTTACCAGCATTTGTAAGCATCTCCAAATACAGAGTTGATATATTCTTAGGTTAGCAAAACCTATTAGCTGTGTAGCTTACTTTTTTTCCAGCCATTTCCGATGGTGAAGTCATGTTTAGCATCCCAAAACACAATTTTACATCACTCAAACAGATCTCGAATCTCTCCATGGATTCCAACATCTCAACACATGAGCCACCATCACTTGAACAGTTCATGAATCTCTCCATGGATTCCAGTATAAGTCGTCCGATAAATGCTATCTATGCCCTCTCTCTTGGAAGCATCCTCAAGATATACAGTACCCTCGCAAGCATCATTTGAAATTTTAACGCTGACCTCTCCCTTAGACTTAACCTTAGGATAGATAATTCAACCGTATAATATTTCACCTCATAACTGCTTACAGAACAAAGAACTCATATATCAGTTTTGAAATAGTTATGGTTTTGGGTCATCTCATATAAGTACACTCCTCTGCTTATCGGACTCTTCAGAAACCAAATCGATGAATTCTCGGTTAACTTAACTAAGGTTCTATTAGAAAGAAACAGACAATGCATAAGGGTAGAGATCATCTCTTATCCAGACGAGTTTCCTTATCTAATTCCTAGAAGAGCAAAACGAGTTTGTACGTAAGGTATAATATCACCGAGAGGATAACTGTATCATATAAATATCGTGTTTCTTCTAGATATTTCCTAAGTTAATTTTTGTTAACTTCAATAGCAATGAAAACGTTTGCATATGGAAATCAGGTTTCGTATACTTAACCCGTTTTTGACCTTCCTAACTTACGCTATCCCTCAGTCAAGAGTGAAGCCCAGTATGTCAGAGCATTATTTGCTTCTAAGCCTTACCCAAACATCATTCTTAACTCTCACAGATAGAACATATCTACTTTGTCGGCTTTTAGTGCTAAGTACAGGAGTAAATACTTCTCATAGACAAGTAAACATACAAAGCACGATTAAGTCACACAAGCGACTTCAAATCCCCTTTTAATTTAATTAATTCTTTTATCAATTAAACCTTTTTTTATCTAATAAAATTTCATTTATTAAATAAAAATTCTTTTAGAAGTAAGCGAACTATATATAGGATCCTCCTGAGGGATCTCGAATATGTATGTTCCAAATGCAAGAGACATTTTTTACGAATGAGTCCTTCCCAGGGGATCTTACACCGTAAAAAACCATGATGGTTTTACTAATTTACTCTTTTTACATGTATGTATATTTAAATTGCCCTGTAAAAGGTATATACATGTATACTGTAACACCTCTTAATTTGGCGTTAGTTATTTAACTAGTCAGTTAATTATTTAGACTCTGAAAATGGAATTTGTACAAACGATGGAATTTGACCATAAAACTTGTACCATTACGTTCGGGGAAAAATTCTGAGAAACTTTCAATTTAGAGTTTTGCGATCAGAGTCCGAACGAAGAAGTTACGTACGAAAAACGAATTCAGAACGAAAATAATTAAATAAGAAAAATTAACGTTTTATATTAATTGCTTGGGCCCACAAGCCGACCCATTATTGGGGACGGTCGACCCCAACGGTCGACCGGTGGCAACCTAGCGGCTCCAATAAACCTAGGCCGTAATGGTTCGGATTTAATATATTTCAATCTAACGGTTCTGGTTGATTCTAGAGCCTATAAATTCGGGCCCAACCCTCCATTCTCTTCTCATATTTTTATGGAGGTAGCAGCGAAGCTCTGCCATTTCTTTTTCTCCACTTTCTTCCTAAATAATAAAGATAAGATATTTGTATCTATATTCATACAAATCGAAGAAGAGTAAAAATCAAATAAAAAGGATAAGAGAAGAGAATCAACCATATACGTATTTGAGATAATTTTTATATATATATATATATATATATATATATTTGTACCTAGTTTCTCTCCCAATACCAAATCTCTTCCCAGATCTGTAATTCTAATGTATATTTATACCCTTTTATACATATCTCTTAGATTAAAAAGGATTTGGAGATGTTTCAAAGGTTCCACTTTAGATTTGGAGATTTGGATCGCTTTTAAAAGGTGAGCAGGAAATTTTATAGATCATTATAATATGAAAATTATCCCGTTGATGTTTGTTTGATTTTTATGCCTAATTGGATAATTGTCTATGAGTTGTAGGCAGTGAATTGAATACGAGCTGAATATAATAAATATCGCCTACATGTTCTTGTTTATGAATTGATTTAGCATTGTATATAAACCGATATGAAAATCAGTCCCAAAAGTATGAATTTAGAAAATTGATTTGAATGAAATTTATTCCAAATCTTAAATAGGTTGTATAATAATGTTATAAATTTGGATTACTACCCTGATCTTGTTAGAATATAAACTTTTCTGTATTTGGAATTGTTGGAATTTAGATCAGTTTAATATTTGTAAATTAGTTTGATTTCTTTCCCTTTTAGAAAGATACAGCATTTGATCTAACAAGGAATATATGCAAATAGAAAGAGAAAGAGATGTGTAAAGTATGAATTCATTATAGTTTACACTGTCTATTCCAGTAATAAAAAGAAATGATTATTCCTTCTAATTTCAAACAATGTAATCTTTTATATTTTAAAGTTAAATCTTTTGTTTTGGACTAATTTATGAAAATTATAATGGATAATATTTTTAGATATGATTACAACAATTTTACATGGAGAAGTATATTCTAGTGAAGATATATAACTAGAACATATTTGACAAAAGTATTTATTTGTACACAATTACTGCGCTTATAATAATTCAATAAAAAGCTAATAGCGATGCTTGCCCACAATATTCGCATTTAAGATAATTAACTAACGAGAAAAGAATTTAAAAGGTTGTATTTCCAATAAATGGTAATAAATATGGGCTTTGCAATAATTTGGTAGGATAAATGGATTAATGGGACTGATAAAAATGGAATAGATATAAAAGGTTACTAATTTGAAATTAGTAATCATACATAAATGTCTTAGAAAATGTCCGTTAGGATTTTATGGACAAATTGACATTTATGAGCATTAAGCTGGGATTTATGGGTAGTTAAATATTTAAGGTAAATCTTATTGCCTTAAATAAAAAGTGAATTTGTAAGCTAAGTCTAATGTCTACCTAAGGTAATATAAATAAGGACTTAGGATGGCTAATTGGACTTAGTAGGTTAGTGATGCGAGGTCAGTAGAGTTACTCGACGGAAGACCGCCCTTCACTTTGAGGCTACCAGTAATCAGGTGTACTTGCTATTGATGTTAGATATAACTAATCCTAGGACTCATGATGATGTGAGAGATTGGGCTGGCTTTCTTAATTGGAAAGTATTAAATGGTCCAAATTTGGAATTAGAAGTGGTGATGGATATCTCCATAGGGGTTCACTTCTGGTTTGAGGACTTAAGTAGCTGAAGGGTCCGCCTCTCTCTTAAATGGAAGTATTAAGTAACCTAGTGAGATTCCAAATAAATAATTAAGGATGTCTCTAAAAAGGGTTTACTTCAGTATTGATGTTTTAAGTGGCTGAAGGGTCCGCCTCCCTACCGAAACAAGTAATCTAATGAGATGTCATATTTATAATTAAAGAGTGAGAGTGGACATCTTAGAATGGGTTCGCTTTAAGTTTGGGTTCTTAAGTGACTGTAGGGTCCTCCTCTTTCCTATAAACAAAGCATTAAGTAGCCCAATGAGATTCCTAAGCAATGACAGCTAGATAGTACCATTAAGGAACAGGCTTCTGGAAATAGGTCTTAAATGATGGGATCTGCCTTAATTAAGGTCTTAAATGACCATAGTCTACCTATTTTCCACCTGGAAGTATTAAATGTCTTGGGTATAGTCTCTTACATTGCTGAGGCCGTAATAACAATAGTACCATTTAGGAGCATGCCTTGGGGATAGGTCTTAAATGATGGGTTCTGCCTTAGTTAAGATCTTAAATGACCAGAGTCTACCCATTTTCTAATAAAAGGTATCGAGTGGCTTGGGTACTGTTTATTAAATGCTACGATTTTATCGATGAAAAAAGCGGTAATAGTTGAACATTAAATGTTTAAAGCCTTAAATAATGGTTAAGGTCTTGTAGCTAGGGCCCACCAACCATTGACAACATTGTAAGGAAACCACCTTGGGAATAGGTCTTAAATGATGGAGTATACCTTGATTAAGGTCTTAAATGGAAGAGTCTGCCTATTTCTTTTTTAAAAGTATTATAAAAGCCCGCTTCTTATTTAGAAGTAGTAAGTAGCTAATGGGTTTGGAAGTATTGGGTGGTTGATATGGCTTCATTGGTATTCGTACCTTGGGAAAGGGTAAGTAAGTAATCGTGTGTGCAATGCAAGGTTAAATTCGAATTGCTAATCTTAATGGACATAATAATTAAATGGAAACCAATCGGCATAAGTTTATGTTATGGACAGTTTATATATTTTTCCAGTCACCAGAACGTTATTCTGACCCCCTTCTCATTACAACCCACATGATATATTTAAAGGAACAAGTTACTGGAGCAAGATGTGCTTTGTTGTTGGAGAGTTCTTTCTCTCATGCTCGATGCTGATATAACAATCTGCTATCCAAGAAATACCATTAATTCCAATGTAGTACTCATAGTCAATATTCTTATCTTATTATTGTTTCCGCGGTGGTTTTAGATTTCTATTAATCTCTGATAATGCTCATACTTATTTGTAGGTACCAAATCCAATGATATGTGCTTTGATGGACTTGGATTTCGATTTTTGTTAAAATTTAGGCCCATGGCGGTACGAGTTATTACATTTGGTATCAGAGCATATGTTAGTAGATCAGAGGAATTAGGATAAATTGAGAGAATGTATTCGTACCTTCCTATCTAGTAATATTATATTTTTAGGCTATATTTTAAGAGTTCCAACTATAGAAGTGGTTGTAGTTTCACTCCGAAGGAATGGGCAAAGCAACTATGAGTTGGAAATATCTTAGAGTTATGATTTTCATGCCGGCTTTGAAGTACCCCATGGAGTGCTGGCAATGCATAAAGCGCTATTGACGAAGAGCATGAGTACGACATATGGATGAATCCTAAAGACTGGAGGTGTTCGACTTGGTGGTTGAGGTTCTAGCTACCTTATGATTTTGGATTTTGAGTTCCACTCGAAGATATACAATTATTCCAGATGGATGGGAAATTAGAGTCAGTATGTCGCAATTATCCAGAAGCAAGTTTTGCTAGGGTGCATTTCATTGATCACCTCTTTGATGGCAAACCGGATTTTTATTTGAATAATTAATGTCAATTCCTTAGTCTAAAAACTGTGAGAGAATTTTTATAAAGCATATTTTGGAAATGCCTTCTATTTCGAAAAAGGTTTTCAAAGGTTTCTTTTTCCAAATATTTATTTTGGAAATTTTGTTTCGGGAAAGTTTTGAAATTTTAATTTTCAAAGAAACACGTATACCACTAAGTTGGTCGTGTTAATAAATTTTTTATTTATAAAAGATTAATTTTTTAAATTCTTAAATATTTATATGTATATATCGGTAAAGGCTTAATTTTGATTTTTGGCAAGAAAATAGTTTTCAATTTGGGAAATTTGTGTTTTAAAAATGTTTTTGGAAACCTTGAAATATATATATATATATATATATAAGTTTGACTTTTAAGGGAAGTTCTGTTATGAAATGGTTTCTGTTATTTAGAAACAACTATAAAGGAGCATATATTTAGTTCAGTGATTTTTCAATTTATAAGATTAAGGTTTTTATATTTTCTCTCTTTAAAGTACAGACAAAAAAGGAACGACATTCAATTTTATTGGAGTATGTAATTTGAAGTTTTGTTGTACCCACTAGCTACTGGAAGAAATATTTCTGTGTGAAGTAAGCAGGAAATAGCAGTTGGAATATTTTTGGGTTTTTGGAATTATTGTTAGTCGTAGCAGTTTTGTTGGAACTACTATGAATTGTCGGAGCATGGTTTGGGACTAGGCGGTAGGCTTTGACACTACCGTAACAAGGATAGCAATTTTTTGGATCGTGTCGAATTGAAGGAGATGGTGCAAAACGATTATTATTAATTAATCCGACTCTAATTGGGTTCGTCTAACGGTTGACCCCCTAGCGATAAACCCATAGCGGTCTACTAGTTAATGAGTTTTGGCATAACTTGAACTTGGAACGGGACTATAAAGTCACATCTGAATTTCCCCAGTTGCCTTATTTGTTCCTCCTTCCTCAACAAGTTGAACCCAATCTCCATCCTCCTCCTCATCCAAGTATCAGCCTCTTTCTTCCGTTCCTCTCCTAGGGCCCTGGGCGACGTCGTTTTCCCTCTAGGAGCAGCAGCCTCGCCTCCCCCTCGTGTTGGTTTTGCACGTTAGATTTACCCCACCACCACTCCAGATCTAAACCATATTTTCTCCCTCCGACGACTTCTTATCCCAAGACACCTTTCGGCATTGCTGGTTTTTCCTCGCATCGTTATGATCTTAACCCTTAAGAGGCCCCTTGGTTGGACCAGAATGAGCAGAAGGTTTCATCGCTTTTGGGCTGGAAGACCTATTCGTCGTGGTAGGATTTGCACCGATCCTCTGCTTTGAGACTTTTGAGTGGGAATGCTACCCGTGTTGCATCTGCCTTTTCAATGTTCTGTTGGCGTAGAATTTAGATGGAGGCAACAGTTTGATTCGTTCGAAGGTAAAGGATGTCTTGATTGAGCTTACTAATGATGTTCTTGTTGAGATTTTGGAGACCTCTACGAAGGATGCGGGCTTGGATGATTTTGAAGTGACGAATCAAAGATTTTGTAGCAGACCTTTTCTCAGGATGTCGGTGTTTGGAAGATGGATAATCAACATCCGACTGGCCGTTTGATTATGTGCATCATTCTTCATAACATCATCCCTAAGAGGGGAAGTTACGACCGGATTTATCCTATGGTGTGGAAGACCACCTATGCTAGTGTTGGCGGCATCGCCATCAATTGGACCCGTACCCTTTTGATTCAATTTGTTGATCAAGGATTAGCACTCAACAGAGTTACTTTCTGTATTTTCACCTATCCACTCTCATCTTTAGGTAATACGGGTAAACCTCCATGGAGAGATAGTTTAGTAGAAGGTTCTTCTGCCATCATTAGGTCCTTCTGTAGGAAGATGGCAATTCCAAAGCCGTTAACAGCACCAGCAGCGCTAGCGGCACGAGATTGGGTGCACAGCCTCCATGATACGATCATTTAAGGATCACAGTAGTGGATCGAGCTCCAGCCATGAAGCAAGGCATCTCGTAGTCTATAGGCATTGTTTTAGGATTTATGGTGTTGTTGTCCTTTTCTTTTCAGCATTTGTTCTTTTCTTTTAGGATTATTGTATCTTTTATTTTCAGCACTTGTTCTTTTCTTTTGGGTTGTTAGGTTGTAAAACTATTAGTTGTCTCTTATAAAAGGCACACACAATATTATGAATTTCAATTCATTTTCTATGTTATTGTTTTTAGATATGCGAACTGCTCCTATATATATATGCATAGTAGAGAAATAATATAAATATGAGAATCTCATAAAGATACTTAACTAATAGTAAAAGCAATATAAGACTGGAAGTTTAGAATAGTTGGAAATTTTAGCAAAGCACATGATAAAGCAATTTCAATATCATGGGTGATTGCTCATGTTCCTTAAAAGCAATTTTTTTTGAATAATAGACGTGTTGACATTTTTAAATAAAATGACAAATTTTTGGGTAGAGGTTAGTTGTAGAATTTTGGAATTTGGTTTATGCGTTTAGTGCATAACCGACTTCCGACTACGCTGAAATTGTGGCTTGACATGTCAAAAATTTTCAAAAGGAAAGTGTTTTGAAAAATTTCCCCTTGATTTGAAAAGTTCCCTTTTGAAAAAAAAGAAAAAAGTTTTGTCTTTTATTTATTTTGGCTTTTAAATTATTTTTAGAATTTTTTTTCAAAATTTTACTTCAGGGGAAAAGCTGCATCTAAATATTTTGGGATTTTATTTTTCAAACGACGGATAAATTTGAAAAGTGAGAAAGATTTTTGTGAAATCTTTGATTTTGAAGGCCACATATTAGGTGTAGGGAAGGCAAATAAAGTTAGAATTTGCAAATTTACGGAGCATTAATATAGGCAATGCGATAAATGCAAGCGATAACAAGGGAAAATTTGTTTTAGCCTTGGAATTTCTATTTCCATACCTTGTTGACGACGTGCACAAGTCGTTTTTTAGACTTAATTCCGTCTTAGAGCTTGAAAGTAAGCCTCCTTATGTGTTTCGTATATGAAAATTTTAGAGTAAATCCGAGACAGCGAAAAAATTTCCACTGTACTACGGGAATAGGAAGATTGTAGTGTGGTAAGAATGTTAAATTCTCCGCCTAAATTCCTTTTTCCGGCATAGGAGTAAAGTTTAGGAGTGATTTTTTGATGCGTTAGATTATTGGATGGTAGGAAGTGGATGCAAAATTGGTTGCTTCATACTTCTATTTGTAGAAGTATGGGGGTTTTGGTTGAAAAGATTTTTCAAAAAGCTGCATACATATAGAATTGTCAGTATATATAGGTTGTTTGCATTATGTTTTCAAAAATGTTTTCAAAAAAAAGCATTCATATAGGAGGATCCGATTTAGAATCATTCTGCATATATATATATATATATTCACTATGGTGTTACAGTAATACACTATGCACTTATGCACGTTTGGTTGCAAAATCTGTTGTACACTCATTGGTTGTGTAGATTAGGAGCCAAAACCATGACTTGGATATTCGTAAAATTTCTGGGACGAAATTCTTTTTAAGGGGGGAAGAATGTAACACCCCGTAATTTAGCGTTAGTTATTTAATTAAACTCCGAAAATAGAATTTTTGCAAATGATGGAATTTGGCCATGAAACTTATATCATTGCGTTTGTGGCAAAATTTTGAGCAACTTTCATATTTAGAGTTTTGCGATCGCAGCCCAAACGAAGAAGTTATGGACGAAAAATGAATTCGGGATGAAAATAATTAAACAAGAAAATTTTACATTATATATTAATTGCCCGAGCCCACAGGCTGACCCGTTATTGGGGATGGTCGACCCCAATGGTCGACCAGTGACCCAAGGGAGGTCGATCGGTGGTGACTTGGCGGCTCCAATAAACCTAGGCCGCAACGGCCCGGATTTAATATATTTCGATCTAATGGTTGTGGTTGATTCCAGCACCTACAAATTCAGGCCCATCCCTCCCTTCTCTTCTCATATTTTTTATGGAGGCAGTGGCGAAGCTCTGCCATTTCTTCTTCTTCACTTTCTTTCTAAATAATAAAGATACGATATTTGTATTTATATTCATACAAATCAGAGAAGAGTAGAAATCTGATGAAAAGTAGAAGAGAAGAGAATCAACCACATGTGCATTTGAGGAAATTTATATATTTATATATTTGTATCTAGTTTCTCTTCCAATCCCATATCTCTTCTCAGATCTGTAATTAATGTATGTATATACCCTTTTATACATATCTCTTGGATTAAAAGGATTTGGAGATGTTTCAAAGGTTCCACTTTAGATCTGGAGATTTAGATCACTTTTAAATGGTGAGCGGGAAATTTTATAGATCGTTATAATATGAAAATTATCCCGTTGGTGTTTATTTGATTTTTATGAATTGTATATGAGTTGTAGGCAATGAAGTGAATACGATCTGAATATAATAAATATCGCTTACTTGTTCTTGTTTATGAATTGATTTAATATTGTATATAACCCGATGTGAAAATCAGTCCCAAAAGTATAAATTTAGAAAATTGATTTGGATGACATTTATTCCAGATCTTAAATAGGTTGTATAATAATGTTATAGATTTGGATTATTACCCAAATCTTGTTAGAATATAAACTTTTATGTATTTGGAATTGTTGGAATTTAGACCCGTTTAATATTTGTAAATTAGTTTGATCCTTTCCCTTTTAGAAAGATACAACGTTTGATCTAATACGGAACAGATGCAAATAGAAAGAGAAAGAGATGTGTAAAGTATGAATTCATCGTAGTTTACACTGTCTATTTCAGTAATAAAAATAAATGATTATTCCTTGTAATTTCAAACGATGTAATCTTTAATATTTTAAAGTTAAATATTTTGTTTTGGACTAATTTATGGAAATTATATCGGATAATCTTTTTAGATGTGAATTCAACAATCTAACATGAAAAAGTATATTCTAGTGAAGATATATAACTAGAACATATTTGATAAAAGTAAATATTTGTATGTAATTACTTCGCTTATAATAATTCAGCAAAAAGCTAATAAAAACGCTTGCACGTAATATTTGCGCTTAGGATAATTAACTAATGGAAAAGGAATTTAAAAGGTTGTAACACTAATAAATGGTAATAAATATGGGAGTGCAATAATTTGGTAGGGTAAATGGATTAATGAGACTGATAAAAATGAATCGGATATAAAAGTTTACTAATTTGAAATTAGTAATCATACATAAATGTCATAGGAAATGTCTGTTAGGATTTTATGGAAAAATTGATATTTATGAGCATTAAGCGGGATTTATGGGTAGATAAATATTTAACGTAAATCTTATTGCCTTAAATAAAAAGGAAATTAGTAGGCTAAGTCCAATGTCTACCTAAGATAATATAAATAAAGACTTAGAATGGTTAATTGGACTTAGTAGGTCAGTGATGCGAGGTCAGTAGAGTCACTCGACTGAAGATTGCCTTTCACATTGAGGCTACCAGCAGTCGGTTGTACTTATTACTAATGTGAGATATCACTAATCCTAGGACTCGTGACGACGTGTTAGGTTGGGCTGGCTTTCTTAATTTGAAAGTATTAAATGGTCCAAATTTGGAATTAGGAGCGATGAGGGATATCTCCATAGGGGTTCGCTTCTTGTTTGCGGTCTTAAGTGGCTGAAGGGTCTGCCTCTCTCCTAAATGGAAGTATTAAGTAACCTAGTGAGATTCTAAATAAATAAATAAGGATGTCTATAAAAAGGGTTTACTTTAGTATAGAGGTCTTAAGTGGTCGAAGGGTCCTCCTCCCTATCGAAAGAAGTAACCTAGTGGGATGCCATATTTATAATTAAAGAGTGAGAGTGGATATCTCGAGAAGGGTTCGTTTTAGGTTTGGGGTCTTAAGTTACTGTAGGGTCCTCCTCTTTCGTATAAAAGAAGTATTAAGTAGCCCAATAAGATTTCTAAGCAATGACAGCTAGATAGTACCATTGAGGAGCACGCTTCTGAAAATAGGTCTTAAATGATGGGGTCTACCTTAATTAAGGTCTTAAATGACCAGAGTCTACATATTTTCCACTTGGAAGTATTAAGTGGCTTGGGTACAGTCTCTTACATTGCTAAGGCCGTAATAACAATAGTACCATTTAGGAGCACGCCTTGGGGATATGTCTTAAATGATGGGGTCTGCCTTAGTTATGGTCTTAAATGACCAGAGCCTGCCTATTTTCTAATAAAAGGTATTAAGTGGCTTGGGTACTATTTATTACATGTCTACGATGTCATTGGCAATAGATGCGGTAATAGTTGGACACTAAATTCGGAAGTCTTAAATAGTGGTTAGAGGTCTTGTAGCTAGGACTCACCAACTATTGACAACATAGTTAGGAAACCACCTTATGAATAGATCTTAAATGATAGAGTCTACCTTGATTAAGGTCTTAAACGGCAGAATCTGCCTATTTCTCTTTTCTAAAAGTATTATAAAAGCCCGTTTCATATTTAGAAGTACTAAGCGGCCGGTTTGGAAGTATTGGGTAGTTGATATGGCTTCATTAGTATTTCATACCTTGGCAACGGGTAAGTAAGCAATCGTGTGTGCAATGCATGGTTAGATTAGAATTGCTAACTTAATGGATATATCAATTAAATGGAAACCAATCGGCATAAGTTTATGTTATGGATAGTTTATATATATTTCCAATCACCAGAACATTGTTCTAACCCCCTCCTCGTTACAACCCACATGGTAGATTTAGAGGAATATGTCACAGGAGCCGGATGTGCTTTGTTATTAGAGGGTCTTCTTTCTCTTATGCTCGATGCTGATATGACAATCTGCTATCCAAGGAATACCATTAATTTCAATTTAGTAGTCATAGTCGGTATTCTTATCCTATTATTGTTTCCACCGTGAGTTTAGAATTCTATCAATCTCTAATAATGCTCATGCTTATTTGCATGTACCAAATCCAATGATCAGTGCTTTGATGGACTTGGGTTTCGATTTTTTTCGAAATTTAGCCCCATGGAGGTACGGGTTGTTACATATACTACTATTTCACTATTCATTTCTACTCTTTTAAATCTTCAAAATATATTTATACTTATCTAAAAGGTATAAGAATATTCACAAATCATTTAACATGATTTTCCACTTTAAATATGATCTAAGTGGTTAAAAACAAATGATACTAATTTTTTTTACAATAAACCTCTTTCTTTTATAAATTAAACCTTTACTTTTTCTTTCCTTCTTCCCAAAGTTACATACTTATCATTATCTTTAAAGTACTCTTTTTAAAGATCTAAGTACATTCAAAAGGGTTAAAGACAATTGTTACTTAGACGTTATCACTATAAACCCAAAACACTTTACACTTATCATTATCTTTAAAATGCTCATTTTTAAGAACAAAGTGTATTTCAAGTATATTCAAAAGGATTAAAAACAAACGTTACTTAAACATTGTTTACCATAAACCCAAAACCACTTTATACTTAACACTATCTTTAAAATATTCTTTTTAAAGATCTACTTATATTACCCACCGTTCGTAGCTCGGTTGGTTTGGGAGCTAGGAGATGGGAACCAAAAGGACTGTGTCCGGGCAGGTTCGAATCCCAGCGCCAAACCATCAGTGGGAGTTTCAACGTTACGCATCCGTGTGCGACGACTAAATAAAAGCGGGGTAGACACATGGCGTGGGGTTTACTTAAATGAGTATCAATGAATACCATGATCTTAAGGTTCCCCATGATCTCAAAAAAAAAAAAGATCTACTTATATTCAAAAGTATATTCAAATGGGTTAAAAATAAACGTTACTTAAACATCATTTACTGTAAACCCAAAACCATTGTATACTTAACATTATCTTCAAAACATTGTTTTTAAAGGTCCAAGTATATCTACACTTATTTAACAAAGTAATATACTTTTTAATTCTTAGAACCATTTATTATAACTACGTGTTATAATCAAAACCATCTTTATCTTTTATAACTTAATTCACTTACTTTTTCAAAACATACACACATACATATATATACACACACTTTTAAAACACTTAACTTAATTTTTCAAACTTATATATATAGAAATACTTTAAAAACACTTAACATACTTTTTCATACTTATATATATATATAATTACTTTTAAATACTATACTTTTAAATACTATACTTTTAAAACACTAAACATACTTTTTCATACTTATAAATATAGAATTACTTTTAAAATACTTATAATTATGTTTTAAATATCTATATAAAATATTATATAAAAATAATTAATTTAGAAATTTCTAGAAAAAACATTTTTAAATAAATGATAGAAAATAAACCTTTTAATTTAAAATTCATAAATAATTATTAAAATTATATTTAAACTTAAAAGCACCTTTAAAATACTTTAAAACGTGTTAATATACGTTCCTAAAAGATCTCATAAAAACCATAAATTTAAATAGCATTTTAAACGAGTATAGAATCACAAAAGTGACTTAAAACAACACAACACCAAACATTGCCCACAATTGCTGTTGTAGGTCAAAGACAACATTTATAAGTGCTGTAAAAGTTACTGGACAGAGAGCATGTTCAAAAAGCATGAAAGTTTGAGGCCAATTTTCTCTATCCAAATAACGGTTTTAAGATTTGAAATTTTTACGAGTAGCATAATTAACTACTTAAATACCATGCAAAGAAACCCATGAGGATTTTTTCCAAAATCATATAACCATATTACAAAGATTTCAAAAACAAGCTATTTACAAAGTGTTCATATAGCGACCTTTTCGCTCCTATCTTTTGCAACTTTGTTCAACCAGATATGAAATGTTTTAAACTCTAATTTTTTTTATAGTATGAGTATACATATAATACTTAATAAAATAGCAAAGAAACTCCATAGGATGTCTTCTATTATAAATTCCCAAAAACTAGGCATTTCAAAGTGCATCTTTAGCGACTTTTTCCTACTAAATTTTGCAAAATTTATTCAACGAGTTCAACAACTTTCCTAACCAATTATTTGTTGTCATATACACTACTATCAGTATTGAGCACATCCAAAATATATTATGTCACAATATATCTACAAATCACCATTTTAAACAAGTTAAAGACAAGGGATTTCAAAGTGCATTTATAATGACCTTTCTTGCTTCAAACACACTTCAATGCTACATAAAACCAAACTAAACACGTAAATACAAAGTCAAGGCTACGTTACATGTTGTAGAGGGTAAACGAAATGATATATTACATATAAAGTTGTCAGTTACTTTCCAAAGCAAAGGGTCCAAAAGTTATAGCTTGCATTAGGTCAATACTTAACTTTATATGCAAGTACAACACACACATAATATATATACATTCAATGGTGAGTAAATTTACCCAAATCTATGCTAACATCAAGCTAAAGAATTCTAGAACACAATAACACTTCCTTCCATCACCAAACATCCATAGACACCACCTTTTGCACCAAAATGCTCTCGGCCACTCCCCATCTTCTTCGTTTGCTCATGGTCAAGGTATGTTCCACCACTTATGCTAACTTTCTTCAACACTTGAGTTTCTTCCCATGTTATTATGATGCCTTAGAGCCTTTTCCAAAGTTTGGGAAAGATTCGAGTTCATTTGCACTGATTTCTAGAATTTAAAGTGAGGATGAAGACTTAACCTTTTTAATTATTTTTAGCAAATGATTTTGTGAGGCTAATTAAGTGTTTAAGTATAGATGTATCAAGAGGTCTCCCCTCCTTATCCATCTCTTATGGCTAGCCAAACTCACCCTCTGCTAGTCTCATATGCAAACTTTCCACCTCACCTTTGACCAAAATTTATTGTCACCTCCAAAATATCTTCTCCTAATCCATTTACTAATCTATTCATTACTCACCATTTAGTTAGTATATTAAGTAAAATATTTTTAGTTACTAATTAATTACATATTAATATATTAGGCAAGCCCAAAAGTTCAAACAACTTTTATCGACAAGCCGTATATCGATAAAATAATTTCTTGTTATATTATCGATATTTCTTTAAATTATTTATTTTTTGTAAACATATTTCAAAACAAGTTTACATTCATTAATTATTAGTTAAAAGGGGTTAACAATGTTATAAAATTCATTTAATCATTTTAACCAAGATTCAAATATTTCAATAATTTGTATATTTAAAAGGGTTCGAAATTCCAGGTCGTTACAAACTCCGCGTGTTCTAAAAGTTGATAACTACTCTAAGTCCATAAATGCCTCGAAGAAAGTGAGAGATGGAGTAGAGTAGCATTGCTTGAAGTTGTATAAGTAACTAATTTAAAAAATGGCTTTCTCCCGAGATGTTTATAGAAGGTCATGTATAGGCCGAGAAGCACAACATACGCATTAAGGGTGTAGTTGAGAGGGGACGAACCCCACTGGTTGGAGAATGTGTCTGAGGAACAGATTAAATAGAGGCACTACCCCTAGATAAGCACATGATTCGGTTTCATGTAATGAAATTGATGGGAGGATCATGCACCTAATGATATAACAATGGGAGCATTACTTTATCCATTAGGATCTTGTGCGTTATGCATATCTACCAGATTTCTACAGAAGTTACTCAAGAAGCTGGGGAGTTTGATGGATTGTCGAAAATCAATAACTCCATCTAGGTAGCATTAGGGAGATTTTTCTATAAGGCTCCTCGATGATCATTAGTGGAGCTATGTTGACCAAAGGCCTATGACGGTGATGGGTCAGTAGGGCTCGGTGGTGAATAGGTTAAAAGCCGACACCAAGCTACGCCAAAGGAGTTCAAGTAGAAGCAACTGCTGCTACGACGGAGATCCAAAAAGTGTGTCTGTGGGTTTCCATTATGGACCAAAAGTTTGGAGGACGATTATGGTCATGTAATTTTAAGTTTCTGTATGTATTGTAACGAATTGTTTTATATTCCCCGTATGTAGTTGATGTATAGAATCCAGTGAATGTTGATCTGTGTTGACCCAGTAGATTCTGTACATCAATAAGGGATAGTGTTGTATCCTATGCAATGTGTCATTTTCTTTGGCATGGTGTACATGAGCACTCTTTGTAAAAAAATTCAATCGTGCTATTAAACGAGCTCTAACACACAATGGAACTATGCTTTGGATATTACCCATTAACGAAACTAGATGGAACTTAATATGGTATGAAACTCGGTCCCTCGACCAAGGAATCCCGTAGAGATAATGCTATCTTCACAAAATAAAAGATCTTTTGTAGATGGATTTTAGCATTGATGGGATTCACATCTTGGATATATCGACATTTAAATTTATTGAAATAGGAGTCGATTATTGGAGTAATTCCCAAACTTGATCTATGCCAATCAATAGCCATTATCCCTTACCCGCCGTTCGTAGCTCGGTTGGTTTGGGAGATGGGAGATGGGGACCAAAAGGACTGTGTCCGGGCAGGTTCGAATCCCAGCGCCAAACCATCAGTGGGAGTTTCAACGTTACGCATCCGTATGCGACGAATAAGTAAAAGCGGGGTAGACACACGGCGTGGGGTTTACTTAAGTGAGTATCAATGAATACCATGATCTTAAGGTTCCCCATGATCTCAAAAAAAAAAATAGCCATTATCCCTTGAAGTTCCATCTTTTCCCATTATCACTATCACCAAAACACATGCCAACTCCCCTATAGCCATAGCCTCGTTCTTGGATAGGCACATCAATCAGTGGTGATTGATGCAGCATGGATCAACAAAGGGTCTAGGTTAGGTAGCAGTGGTGATGGGAAGGAGATGATGGCGATGTGGCTAGCAATGATGGTGTGATCCAAAAGTTGATGGTAAGGATGAACTCTACCTTGAATTATGAGTAGGTTCGGATCGGAGAAGCATTCTTAGTATGGATTATCTTCAAGTTGCTAAGTTTTGGAGTTCGATCTAAAGTCGATCGACGGAATCAAGCTTAGAATCACTTTGAAGGCGGTAGAATATTCATCCCATGAGAACTTGAAATAAAAATATTTCGAGCAGAAATGGAGGCAGCTGGAAATTTTCTAGGTATAAAAATTACTTTTATGGATTGACGGGGCATGGATTGGTACCAATCTATGTATGAACTGGTACCAGTCGGTCATGATGTATCAAAACAATGGAGAATAGAGATGAAAAGAAGAAATCTACCTAGCCATAGACTGGAATGACTCTTAGAAATTTCTCAATGACGAAAAATGTATTTGCATAATAAACTCTGATATCATTATTTGAAGAAAAGATGTGACTCGCTTGCTATTTGGAAAAAAAATGCCAAAATTATCAACGGAGATGGAACATTCTACAGTGATGTATCGAGTGATGAAAGCATCTATGTAGATTGAATTTTATTGCTTGTCTCATTTATGCTTGGTGTTCATAAAAGTATACTCTAGGAGGTAAAGTGTTATCCAGTATTTCACCAAGAGTGACATTCCGATGGAATTGGATTATGAAATGATGAAAGAACAGACTCTAGACCCAAAGAAGATTGACTACATGGATTAAAATGAGAAAAGGGAAGAAATTTGCTTGTCTTGGATCGGTACCGATTCATGGATGGATCAATACTGATCCATCAAAAGTGTAAATTTCACCCTAATCTCTTGAACAGTGGATCTATATGCTATTTTCAAGAAAAAGATAAGTTTGAGTATTTAGGGATGGATCATTAATAATGACTATTTTGCTGTTGAAGACTTAAAGCACGAAGACTAAGGCAATATAGAGGAAAAGTTCAATTTTTGGACCAAGTCCAGGGATCGGTACGGACCCATAGATGGATTGTACCGATCAGTCAAATCTTGGGGTCTAGTCCAAATTAACTAGTTCTTCCTTCTATCTTCTTGGATCTAGTTAACAGGGGATTCAAAATAATATCTGGCGATTCCGTTAGACAGATTTAACTATAAATAACAATATTCCTCAATTGGAAAAGGAATTTGTGGTTCATTTATTGACTTTGCTAAGGGAGGGGCTGCTAAGTTCAAGATCTGTCATTGTATTTTAAAATTTCCATGTAATCTTGGTAGTTCTAGCATAAAATAAGCAATAAAAATGAAAAAGTGGAAGTAGGTCAATGTGATTGCAGATGCACTCCAAAAATTCTCTTGTCTCTTTTCTTATTTCTCTTTGAATTTCTTACATTTTTAACCTTTTCTATCGATTGGAGGTGTTAGTCAAAAACAAGTCCAACGACAGCTATAACTACCTCATTCGATCACACTTATGACATATCATACAAATGTGGTTATAACAGACTCATTTGAAGATAATTATATATCACATCATTCATATGTTATGGTTGCACCATCTAGAATATAATTATAACCACATCATTTAAATACAACTGTAATTTAGGGGTGGTAATTAGACTCGGGCCGATGGACTAGGACCCGACCCGAGCTTCGATTCGAGTCAAGTCGGGTTGGGTTTTTTCGAGTCCAAACTATGCATTTTAAAACCTAGACCCGACCCGAGCTTTGGTTCAGGTCAGGTTGGATTGGTTCGGGTCTGGTTGGGTAATAACACTAAAAATGTGAAGGAACTAGGCCAGCCCACAGCGAAAAAAAGGGGTGAATTTCAATTTTTTTTACCCTATTGGATCTTAGTTAAGCATATGAAGGCAATTTTCTAATTTGTTTTAACTAAAATTATTTGTTTTATTCAAAATGGTTAAAGGGAATTTTAAATAAATTTAATTTTAGATGTATAGTGTATCAAATACACCTAAATTTATTAATAAGAGTTAATATATATAGGGAATGAAACCATTCATTTCTTTCCTTAAAAAAGTAATTAATTGAGAGCATTAACTAGATCCGTGAAGGGTATAATGTGCCCGTATATAGATGTTGGGATTTACACTGCAACTGACACATTATCTCATTTTGTATATACTATAATTTGTCCAAATATATGCTTGTACAATATGGAAAATCAAGATATTAATATATGTAATGAATACATATATGTATGTATGTATACAATATATATATATATATATTATTGAATAAAACAGTTTCTGCCATAATAAATTAATGTAAAATAATTATACAAATAATTACAAGTTTTATAATTTTAGAAAATCCGGAAACACATTTTGGACTTAAGTATAAATTATGTCTCAATTAAAATAATATTTATCATTAAATAATTGATAACAGCCCAAATCAAAGTAATTCTTAAAAATGTGAAATCAAGTTGAAAAATTCTAAAACTTTTTCTGAAGGTACCCGAGACATATTTAGGCTTAGGTAAAATTTTGGAATTTTATCAATTGAAATTTTATTTTTAATTAAATAATTAATTGCAGACCAGAAACAAATTAATTATTAAAAATATTAAGAAAAATCTAAACATTTTTCTAATGGTACCTAAAACACATTTTGGGCTTAATAGAAATTTCTAGAATTTTCTCAGTTAAAATTATATTTTTAATTAAATAATCGATTGCAACCTAAACGTAAGTTAATTTTTAAAAATAATAAATTAAGCTTTAAAAATTCAAATTTTTTACAGTGAGCTTCTTATATAATGCAGCAAATTAAAAAAAATATAAAATTGAAATTTTGAACCATTAATTATTTTATACATAATAAACAACACGCGAAATCATTAAATAATAATAGAATATGTATATACATATTTAATAAATTATTTTTATATTTTATGTTTCATAATAAGTATAAATCATCAAAAAAGAATTTTTGATCAAATATATACGATATATAATCATATATACAATTATACATATTGACAATTTGCAAATCTCTATACATTTAGTCTGTATATATATATATATATGTGTGTGTGTGTGTGTGTATGTGTGTGTGTGTGTATATCAAAATTAAGAATTTTTGTTAGAAATTTAACTCAATAATAAATCAATAAACAAAATATTACAATAAGTACATAACCAATCCAATTGTAACAAGTACATATACCCACAAAAAATCTCACCTAATCTAAATAATAAACAAATTTGAATACAAATAGATGATTTGGATGCAAATCAACTTTTATATGATAAAGTTGATATCAAAACAATAATAATAAATGAAAGTTCACCTCTTAATGAAGCCTTTAAGTCCACGTTGAACAATGATTTCTCTTCTTAGAACAATTCCCAATCCGTCAAGTTACTAATCCGAGATTTGAGACCTTCTACTACAAATTAATATTTTTAATTTGAATTGGATTTGAGAATTTTTTGGGATTTTTTAGAGGTTGGTTGTTGCCATTAAAATGAGGAGGAGGAAGAAGAAAGTGGCAGCTCAAAAAATGAAAATCACCTTAGATTAGGGTTTTGAGATTAGTATTTATATGCGTAGGATAAGAGAGCAAACTATGTAAGTTTCTCTCTAGATCTTAGCCACACATATCCAAACCCTAATCCTATGTTGTAGCCGCCTTCAATCTCTCTCAAACCAACGCCTATCCTCTCCAAATATAATTGGTTGTGAGCCCATTTAACCCAAATTAAATATGTACAATCATATTTAACCTATTTTGTCATCAATATCTCATATCGATCAACATATTCATAACTTTTATAGGTATATGAACAATTTTATTTCTCAAATCAAATTCAAATTTCATAATTAATATTTCATAAATATTAATTTATTTAATTAATTGATAACAATTATAAACTAATTAAATTGTCTGGTCTAAAGAGAATTCAAAGTTTCGATTATGTGACTCTTGGGTGTAAATTCGATCATCGATTAACGTCGAACTATATGAACATTAATGTTTACACTTCACTTAGCAGGTGGTGTGATAATATGGCCAAATTTATCGTTTACTTATTTTTGAAAAAAATCTCATTTTAATTTAATAAGCGTTACCGGTTGTGACAATTATTTACACCAATTCTCTTTGTCAAATCTATATCACTTTGGAATTGTTGAATTTGGTAAAGGTCAAAATTCCAACATCGTCCACATTCAACTCTATAGTCTAAACACAAGTCCTTGATTCAATAATAATAATTATTATTAACTGAACTACTCTGGCCAGAGATTTTGATTTGGGTTGACTTGAGTTGATCGTGATACTAACCCCATATAACTGAGGAGACGAATCCTCTCTTGAATGTTGCTTCACTTCCAATTCTTCCACTCGACCCAACTATAGTCACTCGATGGACGCTTTGCCATGATTTGACAGTAATCAAAGCGGAGCTTTCACATTGAATGTTCATAGTATTATTGTAACGACCTAGAATTTCGAATTTGGAATATTTAATTGATTTTAAATATTAAAAAGTTAATTTTATAAGTTAAATGACTTATATTTGACACATAGTGATTTATTTGATAATTATATGGTTAAATTGAGTAATTGGAATTGTTTAAATAATTGAATCTAGAATTTAATGTGGACAAAAATGATTTTGAATACTGATTTAAATTCTATTTGAATGAGAAGGAAGATAATAAACTTTTAAATTGGATTTAAAAGTGATTTATACTGATTTTGGAAATAACTCATTTTAATTAACGTGTAAAAATAACCTTCTGAGGCACCGTCTCATATTTCGACGAAACCAGTTTCATTGGATCCATAATAGTGAATTATAGTATGTCGTCGAAGTTCGTGGCAATTCAACGTATCGTTTGATTATGCGAGTTCGAAACGCGTAGAAATTAATTAAAGGAATTTAAGTTAATATAATTTGATTTTGAAAAGCTAACTTTTGTATACAATGGAATTGGATACCAACATAAAATCCATTGTATTTGGAATAGGGGTATAACATATAAAATGCCAGGCGGCACGCTTCGTTTGGAGTTTGAATTTTTAGGAATGAACTGTGCCTTAAACTTTTCTATAAAAGGGCATAACTTTCTTCATTTGCAACCTAACCCTAAAACCAAGCTCCACCCGCCATTTTCCAAACCCTAACATCCAATGGCCATAATTTCTCCGACTCATCCAAGCAAAATTAGCCGAAACATTCAACATGAAAGTTAGAAAGCTCGATTCCACGAGTTCACCCATACCAACCGATCATTGGAAGGAGGTGTGTGCCGAGAGCGAGGGCGGCGCGTTCGCGGGGCTGTGTAATTGTTTTTGGGCTTAGTTTCTAGAACGGCGGGGACGGCGTGGTCACGCATGGAGGGAGCGACAGGCGAGGCACACGAGCAGGCGGCCGGCGGCAAGCGCGCGCGAGTGGTCGAACGTTGGTGCGTTGAACGAAGTTGCGGTCAAGTTCTTTAACTGGAATAAAATAATGGAGGGAGGGAAGATGATAACGTTAAGTTTAAATTAGTTTAAGTTAATTTTAATTTAATTATCTCGTGTGTTCTTTAATGCATAACTTTTTCATATGAGGTCGGTTTTGGGCGCCATAAGTTGTGTTGCGATCGTATCGATGAAATCTACGATATGGAGTTAGATTAGATAGATTCAAAGCTAGTAGGAATTTTGGGTTAAATTGAATGATCATTCAATTTTAATTCAAACCGAAGCGCTTTGGCGATTTTTGAAATTTCAATGAGTTAACTCACCTATCTAGCCCACTTATATCTTTATATAAGTGTGGATAATTTTATTTATGTTGTTTTTGCTTGTTTGGATGATTTGCTATTTTATTAGTTGATTTGGATATATATTCCTGCCTATTGGAATGGATGAGACCCTATTACGTTCCCGTGTATGAGTGGATGACCCTTTGTATACGATCCCGCCTCGAAGCGGTTGATTTATATTATTTGATTATATACTGTATGTGATATAGGGGGACAGGTTGGAGAGATCCAACAAAATTCCTCACACTGCTGATTTTACTTTTGATATATTTTGATATATGATGTGTTAGATGCCATATTTGATGACATGGATTGTTTTTGCTTATTTAGTGCTATAGTAGCACTGGGCCTTATTTTTGGTATTTTGAAATACTATAAATAGTGATTTTGAATTAAAATGATTTCCAAAGTGATTTTGGAAATATACATTTTAATAATTTTCAAATATTAAAAGGAATGAATTTATCTTTAAACAAATAAAAAGGATGATTTTTGATGTTATAGAAGTATAATTTTGTGAAATATTTTTGAATAGAGATTTTTGAATAGTTTATATAAAGAATTTATAAAAGTGAGATTTTATAGATAAAGAAACAGATTTATAATCAGAATTTGTAAATATTTTGTAAATGGATTTGAAATTAATTTGGTAAATGGATTTTATAAATAAATTAGATTTATAAAGAAATGGATTTATAAGTGGATTTTGATAGTAAAATGAGTTTTTATAAAAAACGATTTATAAATATAATTTTATAAATAAAGAGATTTTATAAAATAGAAGTTTTATAGAATAGAAAGGAGATTTATAAACATAGTTTTATAAATATGGAAATTATTTATGTTGAGATTTAAATACGGATTTTTATATAAAGGAAATATATCTAAGTTTTTAAGAGTTGAATATTCTTTAAAGGAATGTTTTGAAAGTAATATTTTTGATGAAGTTAATGGTTTTTAAAGTGATAATCTTTAAAAGTAATGTTTGAAAGTAACGATTTCAAATGGAGTTTAAATGGTTTTGAAAGGTGATTTAAAATGTGATATGTTTTGAAAACATAGATTACCCCATTTATTGTCGTAATAGACGTTTTCGAGGGAAGTATGGAAAGAGTGGACTATAACACTGTTGTTATAGTACATGATTTCCGAAAGAAAATGTTTTATATAGTATACGGGACTTATATATATATAATCAATCAAATCCCTATACTCATGTTTTCGGGTTGTCGTAATGATGTTTTTTGCATCATTCGTTTTGACCCAATAAATTATGTTTTGACCTTCCATTGTGGAATACACAAATTGGTTCTTATGATCGTACTAAAAGCTTGGTGGTATAAGAGCATTGCTTCTTATACTTAACACCCATTCTGAGGCGTATGAACTCAGAAGCTGTACGGTTATAGAAATCTATTTGGCGTGTCTCTAAAATGGTAGTATTATTAAATACACTTATACCGTTGATATAAGTATATGGAAATGTTTTCCAATCTCGGAAGATTGAAATAGTTTTGAGGATATATCTTTTAAAGATAAATTGAAGTAAATATTTGGAAATTGATTTAATTAATAAAAGATTAATTAAATGGACCTAGTGACTACTTATGTTATAGATATTGTCGTTTCCTTGATAGTTAAATAACCGACTATCAAATTTGGCTCTTTTTGGTTTCTTGACTTGATGTGGGAACTGATTAGTCATGCACTTAGCACGAAACCGACTGAGTAGGTTTGATTATCGTTTGGATTAAGAATGTTGATTCGAGTAGTGCAGACTGTCTATGGTACTCCAATCTACCGGGCTTCCTTCTTGGTCGAAGGACAACAAGTTGAGAGTTGGAAACATGATAAGTCTATGAGACTTGGTTTCCTATGAGGTTGAGGGCCTCTTTAACGTTGTTGGTCCGAAGAGATCGGGGTCAGATTTATCCGAGAACCACTTCGGACCAATATATGTATTTGAAAGTGGAGGTTTATGATGATGATTTTGAAGATGGAGATCTTCATAGTGCAGGGTACTTGCCACTAGACCCACGATGCATATTATATAGATATATGGTAGCAATAGTGCTTCGTTATGAAAATCTTTGATATGCAAGGACTTCTCGCTACTAATCCTAGGGATAATTCCCGACATGATGTTGTAGGAGAGTGCCTTTGGTTTGTCCTATTCCTGGACTTGTATGGATGAAAATCTGACGTTGCATTTCTAATTACACTGATTGATATCTATGAACATATCATTTGTTTGGTCGGAGAAGGAAACTTCTCTTAGCTTACACCCTTTCCTAAGACGTACGAGCTTGGGAGTTATACGTTTGTAGAAATCAGTTGTGTGATTGTAGGAATGGCAATGTGGCATTTAAAGTGGAATGTGCTATATGAAAGGTAAACGTTACCTTAAGCCTCATCACCAGGTAATGGCTTAAACAGGGTACGCCGTGAGGCTATATGGTTCACAACAATTAGGGTATGATCATCATCTTTCTAGATAATCCTTTATATGTCGAGTATATAGTGTATGCTATGAAATGTCTCGGATAGGTCGGTAATGACCGGGGTGATGACATATTCGGTTTCTATCCAGGCCATGTATGAGTGCCAAATAGGGATAGACCGGTCTTTCCAGATGCAGAGGATTGTTTGCGTATATTTGGTACATTCTTCTTAAGATGTACTGTACGAAAGGTAGTCCCTTACCTACCATTGTATGGAAATCCATACTCCAATACATGCCTGCCATTTTGTTTGTAAATGTAACGACCCGCAAGCATATCACTTTGATAAATGTTCATTTCGCTTTATCGATATAACAACACTTTTGTAAATAATTATTAATATTAATTTAAATGATTTTATAAATGAAATATGATCATTTTAATTAGATAAGAATGATAAAAAAATTATTTTCAAAATTTGTTTACAAATATATGCATATTAACTAAAAAGAGAAAATATGACCGGGAATCGGAATCAGGATTTGTAACGATACAACATGTGGAAGTTATGCAACGTTTCAGAGATATGTAACATACACATTCACATGTACATGTAAATGTACATACATGAGAACATGCACATAAACAAACATATAAAAGTGAAAAATAGTTTTCTTACTTCTTAAGCATACAAAACTCAACATATGCATACTCTAAAGTGATGGAAGTGATGGGCACATGAGTGACAGAGCTTTTGCCATGCATGGGGGGGAGGTTGTGATAATGAAGGTGCATGTGATGGTGATGCAAAAGATGATGTGTGCATAGATATTTTTACTCTCTTCTTTGCCTGTAAATACCCTACACTCTCCTCTTCATTTTCATTCACCTTCTTCTTCATTTTTCTAAGCTTTATCCTCCTCTTTAATGGCTTCCACCCTAAGAGAAATTATGGAAAATTTTATTCCAAAAAGAGTTTAAATTTATCATATATAATTATATATACTTAAGCACCTCAAAACAATCATGAAACTCCACCTTTTCTCCTTGCTTTTCACGGCCTCCACCCCATTTCATTGAAGGCCGAGCCTTCTGCTTGATCTATCCTAGGCCATGAGCTCCTAAGCCACCCCAAGCTTTGGCCAAGTCACCTAGGAGCTTAAGTCTGAAGGATCGTAAGCTTTGAAAACCATATAGCGGAGCTATAGCAAATTTTTAGTTAATCGTTTAAAACCCAAGCTGAGAAACTCCTAAACTATAGTATTATATGCTACAGGATGTTATATACATTTGATTATGATTTTTGATGATGGTTGTTTAATATGAATGTTGAATATATATATGCAAGTCACGAAAATATTCGTCGATGAGCACAAAGGAAATCACTTTCCTCTATATTAATGAATTGGTGTATGTAGAATGTTAAACCTCTTTAAAATGGTTTAATAATGATTTTGAAATGTTTTATAAACATATGAAAGAGTTTTGGTGAAGTTTGAAAAGTAACTGAAAAATTAGTTAAAATTAGGCGCGTCGCGTAACGGCAGTTCGCGATTTTCGCACCGTAAAAATCAAACGAGTATATAGGATGGAATATAGCTCGGAATTCTTTGAGATAAGAATTTTTTAAACTACTATATCCATAGTTTTCAAACAAAGAAAGAAAATTGAGATTTCGATAAGTGGATTTTGAAATATGAGTAAATCAAGTTTTTGGGAAAATCATGGTTTTGCGGTTCGGAATCCATAATAGGATTTCTTTGAAAATGATATTTTAAAATTGTTTAAAAATATGAAATAAATTCTAAAAATCTTTTAAAATGTTTTAAAAGTGATTTTAGTTATAAAAATGAATTTTTGAATGATAAAAAGTCATTTTAATCAATATAGCTTTAAAAAGCACTTTCCGCAGCACTTTTCCACAGCACTTTTTTATAACTTTTGAAATATAGTTTTAGACGTAGCCATTCTTTTCCAAATCTTTTATAAATGTTTTCAAATGATTAACAAAGTATTTTAAATATTATTTGAAGGATTTATGGAATGGTTAAATGTTAAATGATTTAGAGTCGATCAAATAACTTGACCGCCTTATAGGTGTCAAAGAGATAGTGTCTAGGTTTGAGTTTGGAAAGCCAGTTTCCTGCTCTCCCTGGCTATCCGGACTAGCCCGATGGAGGGGATAGTAAATTTGGTTTGCTCAGATTAATATTTTCGTAAGTGAAAAATGAAATGATTTCGAATTTAGCCCCAGTTTAAAAAAGAGTTTAAAGTTATCAAAGGATTTTATAAGAGAGTTTAATGATTCCGTATATACCGGAAAAAAGTGTTTTAAAGTTATCTATAAAAAGATATTTTTGATAAAAGAAATGAATTAATCAAATATTATTCACCAATTTACTTGACCTCTTTTATCGATGATTGGTTCGAAGGAACCGGGGTCAGATTTGGGTAATTCCTATCCGAAGACCACTTCAAACCAATTTACGTATTCGAAGTGAAGACATGGATTTGATTTGGAAGATGGAATATAGGGCTTCTTATCACTGATCCTCAGGGGAAATTTCCCATATCATATATTATGGCAGTGGTTCTTCATTTAAGACCTTCGGTGCAAGGACTTCTCGCTACTAATCGTTGGAGTAACTCCCGATAGGTTATGGTAGGAGAGTGCCTTCGGTTTGTCCTGTTCCTGGACAACTTGTATGGAAGAATGTCTAACTTTGCATTTCTAGTTACATAAGTGATCTCTATGAACGTATCATCTATTTGGTGGCGAAAAAGGCAACTTCTCTTAGCTTAACACCCTTCCCTGAGACGTATGAGCTCAGGAGTTATACGTTTGTAGAAATCAGTTGTGTGATTATGGAATGGCAGTGTGGCATTCAAAGTGGAATGTGCTTTGTGAAGGTAAAACGTTACCTCAGGCCTCATCAAACAGAAATGGCTAAATCAAGGTAGATGCGGTAGAGCTATGTGGGTCGCACCCATTAGGAGATGGTCATCGCCTTTCTAGATTACTCTCTATATATCGAGTATGTGATGTGTGCTTCGGGATCCCATTAAAGGTCGGTAACGACCGGGGTGATGTCATATTCGGTACTATCCAGTGAAGGGGTAGGTCGGTTCTGTATTGGTATTGGAGTTTAGTATTTGGACCCTATATATATCCCTCTAGAGGTATATTGTACGGAAGGTAGTCCCTCACCTTTCCATTGTATGGAATTCATTCTCCGAAGGAGCCTTGTAAGAGTTCTGTTTGTCGATCCTAACATATCCAGTATTTAATAATGGTAACAATTTCGGCTAAGATTAATAAGTTTACTTGCAAATGTTTTCAAAGGAATGTCATTAAAAATAATATCAAATGATTTTTGCGTTGCAAATTTTTGGTTATCATAAAATAAAAACCCGTTCCATGTTTATGTGCGGCGTGGTCTTATAAGATACCTTTTGTTTTCAAAATGCATATTTTGAATTTCTCACACCAGTCCCATGACTGACCCGATGTTTATTTTTCTTATCCCTTAAACTCTAGGTGCCCTGATTTCCTCGGGCAGCCAAGTAGTTAGTTCGTTAGGAGCATTTTGGAGCATGGAGCATGGAGCAATTTGGATCTTTTTGCCACCACCTTCCGCTATGTTTGTATTATGTATATGTATCAACTAGCACATGTAGGGATAGGCTATTATAACTATCCCAGCTGGATTTGTACTTATCATGACTATGATATCTTACTTTGAGAGTAATTATATGTACTACCCAAATGATTGAAACTTGTTAAATACGATGTGAGATTCTATTATTGTTCTGTCTTCTATTTTTATTTATTTTTACCCCTAAGGATCGGGTTTCCAGCACTTGAATTTGTGGCACGTGAATACCGAGGATGTATTAGTGTCGATTTTTGCAGGTCGAAAATTCTCGTTCGTTACATTTGGTATTGGAGCATATGGTTGAGCGAATACCTAAGCCTAGTTGGGCTCAACTCATTGGAGATAGGGTTAGAAATGCCCAAGAATGAGTTTAGTCCGAGAGAGCGCACATTTGAAAAACTTATCCAAATAAGTATATTCGAATTTTATGCCATTCCCTAAGATAATCTCGTCTATAATCCTAAAGATATTTCCTTACTATATCCAGGTAGTAGGAAATGAGTACTGGAAAAGGACGACGAATGGGAAATAAAATGGTTCAAGAAATGATATTTAACGACCCGTATATTTTAATGATTTTATAATGTAATTAATTGATTTTTTTTTCATGAAATTAAATTATGAAATTTAGCAATGAAAAATTGATATTTGGAATGCGTCTATTTAAACATAGCAAATGGCAGATTTTCATTGGTAAATATGAATGTTAATTCGGTTGTGTAATTTTCCACTTCAATTTAAAATCAGTTAATTTGATGGAAATAAAATATTTTCAAAATCGGAATATTTTATATAGTAAATTTGTAAATCATTTTCTGAGTGAGGCATCATATTTCGTTTCGTCAAATTTGGACTTCTCTAACCCCATTTATCTTATTTTCGGCAATGCAGCAATTTGGCAGCGAAATATCAACTTTTGATAGGGTGATCGTATCGCTGATATCTTTGTACCATTCTGTTTGTCTCGTCGTGCTGATCTCCGCAGTATATTCATTTGTGTGTTTCGGGGTCCGGTGGACGGTGAAATATGTGAAACGGTTGATAGTATCGGTACCGTTTGAGCCTTTTGTTTCCTGTGTCCGTTCGTTGTCCCTCAGCTGAAACGAATAGCCACTATCTCAACCGATGTCCTGCGGTATTCCCAAAATTTTAATATATATTGCCATTCGACCTTTCACTATCTCTACTTTCTCTATGCTCTGTTTCTTGCTTTTTAGAAAATAATAATATAAATTCTGTAGCTTATATATTTGCTCTGAACAACCTATTCATCACTTCTTTTATTATTTCCAAAGTATTTATATATATATCAGTTTGTTTTTTTAGAAACCCAACCTGCTTTCGTCTCTTTCCCACCTTCATCCTCCCATACTTCTACCCGCCCCGCCCACAACCCTGTCAACCAAACGCCATCTCAACCTTGCTCGTACCCATCCAAACGCCGACCGACCTCCTCACCACATCAGTCTAACCCACTACCGCCTCCATGTCTTTCACCCTCCATCACAGTGCCGAACGCCTGTCCAACCCCTCCCGTAATGGCCGCAGACCCCCTTTCAACCAGATCTACCGAGCTCGCCACCAACATACCTTACACCGCCACCCACAACCAATCCTCGTCTCCATTCCTCTCCCTCCACCAGATCCCCCTGATCGATGCAGACCTTCCACATACCTGACAGCCTCCACCAGCCTCTCCCCACAGCCTCCACCATGGTCAGCCACCCCGGCCTCACACGCAGCAGTTCACCCATCGCCTCCTCGCCTTGCATCACCTCCGTTTGTTTTCTCCTCCCTCCAGCCTTGTGCCGAGCAACCCAAACCGCACGCAAGTCGCTCCGCCCTCCCTCTCCCTTCAACGCCTTGAACCCAGTCATCCATCACCGACCCTTCTCCTCTGACCGCACCCTAGCAGAGCAGTCACGTCCACCAATAGCATAGCCTATGATCGCTTCCTCTTTGCAGCTATCTCCTCTTAGTTTTATCTATATATACTTTTATATATAACTAAGTTTATATATATACACCTTTATATATGACCAGTTTTATTAGTTTACTTTTTATATATAAGTTATATAAGTTGTACATATTCGGTTGTTATATATATATGTTATACAAGATATATGATCTGTGTTTATATATATATATATATAGTTTCTTGTGATGTATAAGTTATATATAATCTGTTTGTTATATATAAAGGTTTTACATAAGTTATGTGATCTGTTGAATATATACCATTTTTATTTTGACATGTAATTCAAATCGAATATTGTTTTAAAGAAAATATATACTATAAAGATTAAGTAATAGCTTTAAAATTATATTTGCTATATATTTTCTATAAGTTATATATTGGTTCATATAAGTATACTTTTGATTTTTGGTCATACTTGTATATATATATATATTACGTATATATTTTATTTGAGATCTAATGTATATATTATAGATATTTCTGTGGTAGTATTATACATGTAACGGTATATATGTTAGTCTACATATAATATATTGGCTTTAAGAAACAATTTCATGTAGAATATATATTGATTTTTAAATTATATTATATAAACGTCTTATTTGATTTTAAAATATAATATATAAATGTCGACGTGTTTATTTATGTATATATTATAAATATTGATATTTGGATTTTTAGATTATATATATATATATAAAGTTTTAAAATATATACAAATATTTTGTCTTTATAACATATAGGTTTGTTTTCACTGTTGAGAAGCTGCTTGATTTTAGTATTGATTTTTAAATACGTTATATATAAAGATATTTATTTTAATAAGTGTTTAAAGTAAATATTGATTTTATATAAAATTTATATAGTTATACATATATATACTTCATACAAATATGTGTATATTTTGTTTTGTCAATTCATGTCCGTCGTACTCTGCTTTGTTTGTTGAATTCGCGTTCATCGTGCCGTGCTGTGGAATTTGTGCTTGGATTGTCGCATCTTGTTCTTGTTATCTTTCTAGCCTCGAAAGGTGAGCAATCACTCACGATTAACATTCTTATATTTAGTAAATTTAATTCACCAGAAATGACGATTGAAATATGCTGTTAAAAATTGAATTGTTAAGTTATTTAAATGTTAAATATGATATGCCATTATCTGCCATTGTTTACCTATGACATATGACACCATAACTTGTTGTATATAATATATTTAAATTTGTTATTGATGATATATGCCTGTTATTGATGTGTTATATTATTACCATATTTGTTATCACTCTGCCAGTTCCCTGTTAGTTTAGAAATTCTCTATGGGTTGAAATGATACATACCCGAACGATCATATAGATTAACGGAAAATCGTTATGGCTTGAAATGATAAACCCAAGCGATTTTCGTTTATTTGAAATTTTGGGATTGCGGGTTGAAATGATATATATATCCGTAGATATTTAAATTGCGGATTGAAATGATAAATATCTGTATCACCTGACCATAAGATAGAAAATTATATACGGACACCGTTGGTCTATAATTTGAAAATGATTTATAAAGTTGAAAGGAAATATATGGGTTTTAATAAATATTGATTTTTTAAAATATAATATAAAGATTTTTATTTTTATATATGTGAAATTTAGATTTTTAAAAAAAAAAAATTATTTTTGGAAATTTTAAATTTATAAGTTAGTTTTGAAATTATAAATTTTAAGATTTTATTTACAATTTTATTATTTTAAAATAAGATTTAATATAAAATATATTTAATAATAAGATTAATTTAATAAAAAATTATTTTTAACTAATACATACATATATATATATATATATAATATGTTAAAATATTTATTTGAATTTATATTATTATTTTAAAATAGATTTTATAACAACTTTAAATAAATAGAGGTTGGAAAGATAAATTAAATAAGAATTGACTTATAATTAAATTTGTTTAAAATTGAATTTAAATAAGGATTGATGTGAATTTATCAAATTTGAGATTTTGAAAGGTATGATTTTACAACCTGATTTGATAAAATGAGATTAAATGAATAATTTTAAGTTTAATTAGAATTGAATATTTGATTTTGATTTAAATTTGTAATTGGAGATTTTATTTAAAGGTTATTAAATATGATTAAAGGAATAATTTCAACTTTAAATAAAATTAAAGTGAATTTTTAAAATGTAAATGAAATTATCAAATATAGTTATTGTAAACTGTTTGAATCTATACTTTGAAACCTATTGAATTTGAAATGGTTTAAATTTGTAGTTCAAAAAACTTGATTTGAAATCGATAATAAAAACGGTCTTGATGAGAATTTGAATTGAGATTGAATTAAAGTGAATTTGGAACTAAAATTTGATTTTAATTTGATTTGTAAGTTGGAAGAAATAATTCTAATTATAAACTATTTTATTTTATATAAACCATTTTATATCTATGACTATTTTTATTTATAACTATTTTAAGGTATAAACTATTTCAATATTTAAACTGTTTAAGTTGGAACTGTTATGATTTAAAGTGAATACTGATTTCGAAAGTGATATGATTTCGAAAGTGAATATGATTTTGAAAGTGTATATGATTTTGAAATGGATATGATAATTTGATATGAAGTATGAACAGTTTTGAAATAAAGTGACCACGGTGTGAAATATGCGTTTGGTTGTTAAAGAGACCGGGATCGGATATTGTCATACTCTCTGCCAATACCGAAAACCACTTTAACAACTGTGTACGTGGTGGAGATTCCAGAACGAAGTAGGATGGTTTGGTGACGATTCTGTATGAGGTATTTACGTAGCCCTGACTCCCGCGAGTCAGCTTGATGTGGCTAAAACAAGAGCCACGCCGGGCCAAGTGAGGTCATTCCACCTATCAGACACATTTCTTCCATACCATTCTATTACTTTGTGATTTGATTGGGTGCATCTTTGATTTGGGAGTGTGTCTCGAGGTGGGTGGTAGTAGCTGCTATGCGTTACCACCAGTCTGGATCCACAAACGGTATATCTACCCTGGGCATTGCCTCGTGTGCCTTGTCGCATGCCTTATCGCGCCTTCTACGAGTTTGTTTTGTACCGTACCTATAGGGTGTCCTCTGGGTAAACCACCGGTTTGGTGAAGCGTACGACATTGTATAGACTACAGAAATATATAAAATGTGTTAAAGGGGATATGGGTAACGCCTTAACGCTATTTTAATACTTTACTTTACTGATAGACATATTATAATAGCGTATATTACTACATAGTAGATAGTTCCATGGATCCTTAGAGGATGGAAATCCCAACTATCCTTTAAGTTACTGTATTTCAGTTGACATTTCACTTGAGTTGAATTTACTGGTATAAGAATGTTAATCCTGACTCGAGTGTTTTGTGTTTTGCTTTATGCTCGGGTCAGACTGAGTGTCACAACATTTGAGACTCACCTTTAGAGCTTAGAGCTTTGCTTGAAGATCTGGTTTGTCCATTCAGCTTTCCAGTTACTTCAGTTTATTCCAGTTGTTTTGTTTAGACTTGTCATTGGCATCTGTATTAGTAACTTCTGTGTATTCGATATATCTGTTGTATTTTACTTTAAACCCTGATGTTTATATAATAGCTTCATGAACTACTATTTATCTGTTCCGCTGTTTGTTGTTATTACTCTGTGTCTGTGATTCTGTGATTGATTTATTTACTGTATATGCTGAGTTTTGCCAAATATAAATTAACAATATGATATTTTGAGCAATTCAAGTCCGACATGTGCGGATGCGAATGGTTCAGAATACCAGGTTGTTACACGATAGTTCCTGTACAACCTCAAGTTAAACTTGCAAATTTCTACCTAACTTTTACCAACTTGGGTGGGAAACCATTCAGGGCATAGAATCTATTAGTGAAGCTGAGGCTTGGTTCCGTTCACGTGAGAGAATCTTTAAAGGATTGGGCATCAAGGATGAGCAAAAGCGCTCCTTGGCATCATGGCAATTGCAGGATGGGGCTTTGGCTTGGTGGGAGTCAATTACCGTCAATGAACCAGAATATGATATTTCATGGGAAAGATTTAAGGAAGCTTTTAGAGAATGGTACCTACCCGATGCTAGGAAGTCCCGTCTCTATAAAAGCTTCATGGATCTAAAGCAAGGAGAAATGTCGATAGAAGAATACTTAAGAAAGTTTGATGAATTATCTCTCTTTGGGCCTGGACTGATTGATACTCCACGTAAGAAGAATGAAATGTTGGTGGCTGGGATGAGAAATGAGTTTCATGATAGAATGACTACTCACCTAAAGGGATCATTCATGAACCTAATAGATATGGGTTTGCGATATGAATTTCTTGATAAGGAGAAGCCAGCATCAGAACTAAATATTAGCAATAGTAGCAACAACCCCAGTGAGAAGGAATTCAATCCAAAGGCAAAAAGGCACAAGGAGGAAAGAAGAAAAGGAATTTAACGGGTACCGGGTGTGGAAATTGTCAAAAGAAAGGACATATTATGGAAGATTGTTGGAATGAGAAGAGGTAACGAGAAAAGGAACTCTGTTCAAATTGTCGCCAACCAGGGCATATGATGATGGGTTGTCCATTTATGGAGATTGTCCACTCAGCTAAGACCTATGCCATGGAAGAAGAACCATTAACTTCAGAAGAGATCAAGGAAAGAGGAGTTCTGAAGGGTGCTATTTGTGTTGAAGGCATTATGGTTAAAGTATTATTTGGTACTAGGGCTTTTCGTAGTTTTATTTCCAAAGAATTAGTGGAAAAATTGAAGCTTACCATGAAAATAGTAGATACACCTATCTGTGTGTTAAATCCCATAGGTGGTACAACAACCTTTGTATGATTTTTGAAAAGGTCCAAGTTAACTACCTTTCTCATTTTTTTTCATGTGATATGTTTGTCCTCGATTTTATCAAATTTGAAGTATTACTTGGTATGGATTGGTTAACCAAGAATAAAGCTGTCCTTGATTGCGTTAAAGGAACATTATCTTTATGGACCAGCTTTGTAAAATTTATAGAAATATCTTGTAATGAGCCTAGCCCAGTAAGGGATAGTTTTCAGTACGCCCTTGATTCACCCCAAGAAAATTTGGAGACCATACCGATTGTTAAGAAGTTTCCAGATGTTTTTGAAGAGGTAAAATGTTTGCCCCTACATCAGGAAATTTAGTTTCGTATCGATTTGATTCTTGATGCAAGACCCGTTGTTGACCAAAAGCGAAGAATGGCTCCTAAAGAGATGGATGAATTATGCGAACAAACAAATGAGTTATTAAAAAAGGGATTGATAAGACCAAGTCGCTCAAATTGGGGGGCAGCAATAATCTTCGTTGCCAAGTCCGATGGTTCCCTAAGGCTCTGTGTAGACTACCGATACCTGAACAAGCAAACGATTAAGAACAAGTATTCACTACCTCGAATAGATGACTTGTTTGATCAACTTCATGGTGCTTGGGTTTTCTCAAAAATGGATCTGACCCTAGGATTCCATCAACTTAGAATAATAGAAGACTGCGTTCATTTAACTGCATTCAAAGGTCCAGATTTCTTTTATGAGTGGTCGATGATGCCTTTTGCGCTAACTAATGCGCCCGCTTATTTTGTAGACCTCATGAATAGAATATTCAGATATGTGCTTAATAAATTCGTGTTAGTCTTTACTGACGATATTCTTATATATATTCTAAGACTGAAGAAGAACACAAGAGGAATCTAGAGATTGTATCGAAGATATTAAGGAGGAATGTACTTAAGGCCAAATCCTTGAAGTGTCATTTTTGGGAGAGAAATAAGATTCCTAGGCCATGTAGTATCAGGAGAAGGAGTTTTAGTTGACCCTGGGAAAGTTGTAGTAGTCCAACATTGGAAGACACCCCAAACTCCAAAAGATGTCCGTAGCTTTTTAGGATTAGCAGGATATTACCGGAGGTTCATCCGGGATTTCCCGAAAATTTCCTCCCATCTTACAAAGCTAAAAAAAATGAATGTTATATTTGAATGGACGCCAAAATATGAAGAAGCATTTAACGAGTTGAAAAAAAGATTGACCAACACTCCAGTCTTAGCTATTGTGGATAGAAGCGGCGGTTTAACCGTCTATACTAATGCTTATGAGAAGGTGTATGTGCAGTTCTAATGCAGCATGGGAAAGTAATCGCTTATGCAAGCTGACAACAAAAGACTCATGAGAAGAACTATGCAACGCATGACTTAGAGCTATTAGCCATTGTGTTTACATTGAAAATATGGAGGCACTATTTACTGGGTAAGAATTCCTCATAGTTTATTTTAATAAACTTTAAATTGACCTTAGTAAATAATGTTCCTTTTTTAAATAGGTGAAAAGTTCGAGCTCTTCACAGATCACAAATCTTTGAATTATCTTTTCACCTAGAAGCACTTAAACATGAGACAACAGCATTTGTTAGAATTTCTCGCATCTTATGATCTAGATATCTTATATACACTCGGGAAGGCTAATGTAGTAGCGGATGCATTGAGTAGAAAGCAACTCGTTATAGCTTATCTTGTAGTTACCCCAGCTCATCTAGAAAGAATCACCACCAAGCAAAAAGAAGATCAACAGCTAAAGGGAATTTTTAAAAGAGTATGCCAAGGGCAGAGTTCAAGCTTTGAAATCAATAACCATGGGATATTATGGTTAAAATGGGAATTTGTGTTCCAGAGGTGGACAATTTAAGACAAGAAGTATTGATAGAATGCCATCAATCTATACTGAATATCCACCCAGGAATTAACAAAATGTATAAGGACGTTAAATAGACATTTTGGTGGAAAACCTTGAAGAGAGACATCTCCATCCATGTTAGCAGATGCACGAATTGTCAACAGATCAAGAGTGATCAACAAAAGACTGCTGGACTACTCCAACCGCTTGAAATTCCAACTTGGAAATGGGACCAAATATTGATGGATTTCATCGACAGTTTTCCTCGATCAAGAAAGGGAAATGAAGGCATTTGGGTCATCATAGATCGGTTAATCAAAAGTGCACACTTTATCCCTGTTAAGCCAACACGAACGGTTGCAAGTCTTGCAGAAATATACATAAGGGAAACTATTCGATTACATGGTGTCCCCAATAGCATAGTCAGTAACCGAGACCCGATCTTTACCAGTAAGTTCTGGGAAGCATTGCAAACCGCTTTGGGAATGAAGCTGAGTATAAGCACAGCATATCATCTCCAGACCGATGGGCAAACTGAAAAGGGTAAAATGAGCGTTGGAAGATATTTTGAGAGCTTGCATTTAAGATTTCGGAGGTTCTTGGGAGAATTATTTTCATCTTGTGGAGTACTCCTATAACAACAACTATCAAGCTAATATTGGCATGGCAACGTATGAAGCTTTATATGGTCATCCGTGTAGAACCCCAGTATTTTGGATCGAGACCGGAGATCGGTTAGTACTAAGTCCTGATATGATTAGAGAAGCCTCATAAAAGGTAGACATGATCAGAAAGAAGATGAAAGAAGCCCAGAGCAGGCAGAAGAGTAATGCAGATCAAAGACGAAGAAATCTAGAGTTCTAAGTTGGAGATTTCGTATTCTTAAAGGTCTCTCCAATGAGAGGAGTGGTGAGATTTGGGAGAGCTGGAAAATTAGCATCTCGGTACCTTGGACCTTTTCCTATCCTTGAACGGATTGGCCAATTGGATTATTGAGTAAAATTACCAGAAAGATTATCGGGTGTACACAATGTTTTTCACGTATCTCATTTGCGAAAGTATGTGTAGACCTGGAACAAACAGTGGAAGAAGCTGCACAAGAAGATTTGGAAATTGAGCCAAACTTGTCTATCATCAAACAACCAATTCGAATCATGGATCGTGATGAGAAACGATTAATAGGAAAGGTTGTGAGACTAGTCTAAGTTCGAAGGAGTGGTGATTCTAATGATTGCACTTGGGAAACAGAAGATAGAATAAGGAAGGCTTATCCCAAGTTCAGATTAGATGATTAATCTATGTGTTGTATCGACGTAGTGTACTCACCGACCTGTGGTGTAGTCACTTGCCATATCTTATATATATATATATTTCATTTTGTTATATATGTATTTGTTTCAATTTATCTTCTTCTTATCCTTAATTTCGAGGACGAAATTCTTTTAAAGGGGGAAGTCTGTAAAGACCCGTGAGTATATCACTTTGATAAATGTTCGTTTCGCTTTATCGATATAACATCACTTTTGTAAATAATTATTAATATTACTTTATATGATTTTATAAATGAAATATGATCATGTTAATTAGTTAAGAATGATAAGAAAATTTGTTTTCAAAATTTGTTTACAATTATATGCATATTAACTAAAAAGAGAAAATATGAGCGGAAATCAGAATCGGGATTTGTAACGATACAACGTGTGGAAGTTGTGCAACATTGTGGAGATATGTAACATACACATACACATGTACATGTGCATACATGAGAACATTCACATAAACATACATATACAAATATATTTAAGTGTACAAATATAATATAAAATATATAAAATATTTTTAGTTTTCTTACTTCTTAAGCATACAAAAGTCAACATATGCATGCTCTAAAGTGATGGAAGTGATGGCCACATGGGTGATGGAGCTTTTGTCGTGCATAGGGGGGAAGGTTGTGATAATGAAGGTGCATGTTATGGTGATGCAAAAGATGATGTGTGCATAGATATTTTTACTCTCTTCTTTGCCTATAAATACCCTACACTCTCCTCTTCATTTTCATTCACCCTCTTCTTCATTTTCCTAAGCTTTATCCTCCACTTTAATGGCTTCCACCGTGACTCCCCACCTCTATACTCACACTAGCCAAGGACACTACTGAGTAATGCCGTCGACTAGCATGAAGAATAAGGCTGTTAAGGAGCGACCATCTGTGTAATTGCTTTGTGAGAGTACCGATATGTCAGATAATATAACATACATTTCATTTCAAGAGGAAATCCGACATATCAAATACAAACTCAAAGCTACCACACAGTGGCTATGTGGCCTTCGAAAACAAATATAGAAGTAAACATAACACAAATCAGTCACAGATATTCATATCACAAAGGTGGAAACAGATATGAATATAACACATAAAAGTGTACATCAAAATAGTGGTCAAACTAGATCCACTACATCACAAAAGAGTAGATACAAGTGCTAGACAAAAGAATAATTATACATCAAGGAGTCTATATGTCGAATGTATAACAACAAAAACTACTAAGCTAAAGTAGTTAGCCAAAAGTCAAGTGAAGGACCCTGATAAGAAGTCAAGCAGGAGCACCTGAAATACCTCGGTCTGATCCGAGTATTATTTAAGAAGAAAATAATAAACGGATCAGTCTAGCTATAAATATCATCTAAAATGAGATAGGATAAGAGATATGACCAAAAACGTATGATAACAAAAATGCCATACTGCGACAAGTATACATCAAATAATAACAAAAATCATACAATATCTCAAATCATCTCAAACATCCAAAAAGAATCGCATTCTTTAAATTATTCACCAAAAATACAAATAATTGATAGAGCTCATCAATGCCTATCATCAAAATTGGTGAAACACAAATTCTAGAAATCATCAACCAGAAATCTATAAATCACAAAGGGGGAAGGCCTAACACAAACGGGAGCATGAAAACTCATCAACACGTGTATCACAAATGAGACGCTATCCCATGAACCGAACATCGACGTACCTAAAAAGATACGCCCCATGCACAGTCGAACATCGACGCACCTGAAAAGATACGCCCCATGTATAATCTAACATCGACGCACCTAAAAAGATACGCCCCATGTATAGTCGGACATCGATGCACCTAAAAAGATACACCCCATGCCTAGTCGAACATCGATGCACCTAAAAAGATACACCCCATGCCTAGTCGAACATCGATGCACCTCAAAAGATACGCCCCATGCACCGACTTATCGAGCCGAATGCTCCACGAATGGTCCAAAGACCATGGGTCGCTAGCCCATAAAAATGAGACGAAGCTCAACAAAACGGGGTATAGTCCCCCACGCGGACAAAGAGACATCGCACATCGCTAGTCTAAATCATAAAATGATCATCATCGATCATCTAGAAGTGTCGATTACACTAAGCTAGTAAATATAAGAGTTTAGCTTCATGTCCCATAACCACTGGCTTAACTTAAATATTTACGAACAAATTGTAGATTTCCACTCGAAAATTGTCAATGGAGTTTCAATCGAATAAGTCTAAGAATTAACTGACGAAGTAAACGCAAGCGTTTCATATCACTTGTTTTGCCAAGTCGTTTAATTAGATTTCTCATACGAATGAGGTAAAAGTTTGTATATACTAATAGATTGGAAAACGGGTTTTGTAAACGAGCTTTGTATTAAAAATAGAGTTGAAATCATCTTTGTGAAAGAGTTTGAATATTTACTACTAGTATAGGAAACCTTTGCATTTTAAAGTGACAAATCACAGAAATGATTGTAGAAACAATCGATCAACCAAAAATTCACATACAAAGACGTGAATCAAATCCATATAAATCGATACCGAATCCATCAAAATGGATATTCCCAAAAATCCCGAAAAAGAAGTCATCAAAGTCGATAATAAATGATAACAATAAATCGGATCAACACGAATCGATTAAAAATTGGAAACCCAAGAAAAATAGGAAAATTGGGCTGAGATAAGCAGGTCAGTCGATTGAACTAGGTGGTCAGTCGACTGACACAATGCCTGGAAACTTTCGGTTTCCAGGCTCAGTCGACAGACCCAGGTGGTCCGTCGACTGCTACAGGGACAAAATGTTTTCTGCCTCTGGTTCAGTCGACTGAACCTGCTTCCAGAGCAGAATTAGCCTAGCCCCCAAGTGGGGCAAAATTCTACCAGAAACGATCGATCAAGCAACGACGACTAGGGATTTATGCCAAGTGACAACCCAGCCTAATAGGCTCTTCGATACACCCCGGTAATCATGTTCAAACACCCATAAAAGGATTTTCACGAAATTGGACTTCAAGAACCAAAAATTGGAAAATTCACCAAATCAATCCAAACCAAAAACAAATGAACATGAATAGATGTTAGGAATTCATACCTAACAACAATGAAAGCTATAGACGTAGATGTGAGTTCAAAAACTCACCTTTTCAACCCAAAACAATAAATGAAAAGCTTTGAAATCAAAAGAAAGATCAACCACACTTCAACTTCAACTCTAGAAGCTCCAATCTAAGATTACAACGAATATTTCCAAAGTTAGGTCATAGCAAATTTATGAAATTGGAGAGAGATTGAGATGGAGAAGAAGAAGAGGATGCTTACCTAAGCTTCTCTTTAATTTTGGAGCTAAAACTTGAATTTGCAAAGGAAACTAGGGTTTAGGATTTTAGTTTCCAATCTCTTCCCCCATTATTACTAAAGCTTGAAGTGTTAGGAAAATAATAGAATGAATGAAGAGGAGAGGGGTAGAGTTAGGATATAGGATGGGTTGGGTTAGTGGGCTGAAACCCAAACCCAAGCCCAAAGCCCTAAGTGAAAACGTCAAAATTCTACTCAACTCCAAACATATCGATGTTTATACTCAAAAAGGTCGCAAACACCATTTTGGACTCAATGAAAGTGGTCTCGAGTCCTAATTCGACTGTTTGCAAAAAGTGATATTTCGGACTTTAATCCGATTAACGATGTTATATTTAAATAAAACATTTAAATATACAATCATAAAATATGCGGGTTGTTACAGACTCCCCTCCTTAAAGAAATTGCGTCCTCGCAATAATTAAGAGGAAAAATAAAAAGTAACAACCATAAAAGCATATCAACACAAAAGAAAATTTGAAATAAGAAGTTCACCATAAAGAGCACGAAAGAGTAAGTCTGGATGTGTTTGCTCGATGAATTCTCAAGATTCCCAAGAGAAATCCTTAGGATTTGAGGGCCATTGAACTTTCACAAGAAGAACATCTTTATTTCGATGGCGTTTAACCTTCGAAGTAATGATACAAATAGAATGTTGCTCATAAGTCAAATTTGGTGAAACTTCAATTTCCTCAATAACACCAGGCTCAAGAATAGAATCAGAATCCCTAAGGTATTTCCGTAGTTGAGATATGTGGAATACGTCATAAATAGCAGAAAACTGAGCTGGTAATAAAAGGCGATAAGCCACGGAACCAATACGTTCGGTGATGGGAAATGGACCGACATATCGAGGTGCTAACTTTCCCGATCGACTAAAACACACAACACCCCTCATAGGCGAAACACAAATGAACACCAATAAAATTTGGACCTAAAACCATGTTCTCACCAGCTTCAAGCCAACACGAAGGAAATCGACACGGCCTTCCGTAGAGTACCTCAAAAGATGCTATACCAATACTAGATTGGAAGCTATTATAGGAAGAAAACTCAACAAGAATATGATCTTCCCAACTTCCACCAAAATCAAGAACACATGCACGAAAGAGATCTTCAAGAGTTTGATTCACACGCTCGGTTTGTCCATCGGACTGAGGATGATAAGCGGTGCTAAAATTAAGCTTTGTTCCCAATTCTTTTGAAGATCTTACCAAAATCCACTAGTAAAATAATGGATCACGATCGCTAACAATAGAAGTAGGAACTCCATGCAATTTAACAATTTCTTTGACATAGTTTAGCCAAAAGAGGTACGGTCCAAAAGAGAAGGATGAGCCTCAAGGCTACACAAAACAAGAGATGAACATGAATCGGATTCACGATCTCGAATCTCACAAGTGGACAAAGTCTTGAGATCACTTCATTCAGATATCATCATGGAAACAACCGCTTGTTGCTTACGACTAAGGGCATCAGAAACTCGATTGCCCTTTCCGGGAGTATAAAGAATATCAAAATCATAAGATGAAAGGAACTCGAGCCAACGTTGTTGACGCAAATTAAGTTCCTTTTGAGAAAATAAATACTTCAACGATTTATGATCAGTGTAGAGAACAAATTTTTCTCCCAAAAGATAACGACGCCAAATTCTAAAAGCGAAAATAATGGCCGCGAGCACTAGATCATGAATGGCATAACTAGTCTCGACAAGCTATAATCGTCAAGAAGTATATGTGATAACACATTCCTTTTGCAAGAGAATGACACCCAAACCAATACGACTAGCATCAGTACAAACAATAAAGTCTTGGTTCCCTTCGGTAATCGCAAGAATAAAAGCATCGGAAAAGAGTTCTTTTAATCGATCCTCTTTCCCGAAAAGCTAATACATTCAAAATTATAATTAACTTTATGTAATTATCTTTTTAGAAAAAAAATCTACTTTTTACAAGTCAATTTATTGTGTCCGACTGTCTCATCATAGTGTTTAGGAGATTCCTATCGATAACGTTGATCAAGCGCATCGACCAGAATTCTTAAAGCACTAAATGGGCAAAACAACACAAAATCATCTTCTATATGATAAACATGTCTCTTAAAATTTTTACAAATATTCTTTGCTCATTTTAAGAACAAAATCCAATCATACTTATAAATATCTTATTAAAAAGATTTGCAAATTTTAAATTGTTGTTTTCATCCATAATCAATAAATACAAGGATAAACTCATCGAGATATTCGTAGAATACTCAATTCATAAGATGGATGAAATAAGGTAGAAGGTTCGTTAAACCGAATGACATAACGAACCACTCACAAGAATCATAATGAGTGCGGAATGCTACCCTCCGTAGCTCGTAGCTGATAAAAACCGGTGGCAGGGTCGAGCTGAAAAGACCTTAGCACCATTCAATAGATTGCTTAGGTGATAATCCTAAGACAAGCTCAAATATACCGGAAATTTCACAAACCACATGAATGAGAGAAATAATATTCTCCTCATCATGTAGGTTTAAATAATAAAATGTTGCCACCAAATTTGGAAATCAAAATCTTTAAAAACAATAGAAACTGCTTAACAGATTAAGAATGTCAAAGATATATAGTCCGCTTAGGACATAGGATGTGGGATTCATAATGATCAACCCAATTCTTTCCCAAAAACAATTTCTAAGCCTAAGTAACACATAACATGCAAATCGACTCGAAAAGAATAATCATATAAAATAATCTCGACATTTTCACAAAGTAAACTGAGTGTTGCGGATTCACCAACCGGATTCGAAATTCTCAGTGAAATCATCAAGCCCATAATATTTAAAGAAAAAGAATCAACAAGTTCTTTTGATATAAAATAATGAACCTGTATCAAAAAGAACTCGAATAGGATAATCACGAAACAAATTAATGTCATCAAGGATAGAATGAGAAATACCTTGACCACGAGAAGTGTTACTAGGTGCTTGCATAACATTCAGCTTTCCCTCCTTCTTGCTTTGAAGTATGGGACACGCGAATATATGATGACTCAAACTTTTGCAATAGCGACAATAAAGGGGTTTCGGACACTCATTTGCATAGTGGTCCATAGAACCACAATTGTAGCATTGACCACGACTAGAGGTAGGAGTCTTTGCTACCGAAGTTTCTTGCCTCCCTTTCTTGTTGGGATTGGGACCTTTGAACTTAATAGGCCTCTTCATGTTATTGTTGAAGTTCTATTTAGCACCCACAACTTCAACATCACTTTCTTTATCGGCCTCTTCAAGTCGAAGAGCGATGTCTATAAGCTGATCGAAAGAAACTTCTAGTTTCAGAAGTAAAGGCTTTTTGAGGTTCGTATTCAACCCATAAACAAATCTCTGATTTTTCTTCAATGGGGCATTAATATACTCAACCCCATATTTAGAAAGAGATTCAAAAGATGTGACGTAGTCGGTCATAGAAGATTCACCTTGAACAAGGTCAATAAAGCGCCGAGCTAAAGTTACTTTTTCAGCCTCCGGCACAAACTTCAATTCGAACCTTTCCCGGAATTGATCCCAAGTAAAATCCGCTTCAATAGTTTCGGAGATCAAAAGCTCGTACCAATCTAATGCTCCTTCTTGGAGCATGCTAGAAGCCACTTGGACTCGATGTAGATCATTAAGATTCATGCGGGAAAAGATGCGATCGCATGATCTAAGACAAGCTTGGATTTCTATAAAGTTTTCGGGTCCCTTGAATGGCCTTCCACCCAAAGCGGTATAATCTCTGCACAAGCGTACAAACCCAGATTTAGGGTGAGTAGGCGCTGGAATTGGTCCGGCAGCTTGGGCATTGTTCACAAGATCTAAAAGTTGTTGAGCAGACATAAATACTCCATCCTGAGGAGTAGCACCGGATTGACCGGCGCTAGGACGGCCTGGTCTAACCATTTCTCTTCTTTAAGAAAGAAAGAAAGAAAGAAGAGGAAAAAGGTTATTCTCAAAATGAATATCAAACAAACTTGATTGATAAAACAAGGCTTCATAAAAAGAAATAGGATAGAACGGTACGAAGACTCGAATTAAATCCTATGGCACAATTCCTAAGAAAGACTTAGGATAATGATCCTTGCTAGATTATTCTACATTGTTCCGAAGTTTGGCTCTGATACCAAGCTGTGACGCCCCACCTCTATACTCACACTAGCCAAGGAAACTACTGAGTAATGCCGTCGACTAGCACGAAGAATAAGGCTGTTGAGGAGCGACCATCTGTGTAATTGCTTTGTGCGAGTACCGATATGTCAGATAATATAACTTACATTTCATTTCAAGAGGAAATCCGACATATCAAATACAAACTCAAAGCTACCACACAGTGGCTATGTGGCCTTCGGAAATAAATATAGAAGTAAACATAACACAAATCAGTCACAGATATTCATATCACAAAGGCGGAAACAGATATGAATATAACATATAAAAGTGTACATCAAAATAGTGGTCAAACTAGATCCACTACATCACAAAAGAATAGATATAAGTGCTAGACAAAATAATAATTATACATCAAGGAGTCTATATCTTGAATGTATAACAACAAAAACTACTAAGCTAAAGTAGTTAGCCAAAAATCAGGTGAAGGACCGTGAAAAGAAGTCAAGCAGGAGCACCTGAAATACCTCAGTCTGACCCGAGTATTATTTAAGAAGAAAATAATAAACGGATCAGTCTAGCTATAAATATCATCTAAAATGAGATAGGATAAGAGATATGACCAAAACGTATGATAACAAAAATGCCATACTGCGACAAGTATACATCAAATAATAACAAAAATCATACAATATCTCAAATCATCTCAAACATCCAAAAAGAATCGCATTCTTTAAATTATTCACCAAAAACACAAATAATTGATAGAGCTCATCAATGCCTATCATCAAAATTGGTGAAACACAAAATCTAGAAATCATCAACTAGAAATCCAGAAATCACAAAGGGGGAAGGCCTATCACAAATGGGAGCATGAAACTCACCAACACGTGTATCACAAATGAGACGCTATCCCTGAAATGACCCTCTCTTTTATACCGTAATTTGTAACGATTTTTTTTTACATATATATATATATTATCATATATACATATATATATATATTTCTGAAGCCTAGAGCCATTTTCTTTTTTTTTCTATCAAACAACACATATCCAGGATCAAAATTTTAACCAATATAAATATATCAGTGTATACATAAGGATATGCACATACATGTGATGATGCATGTGCCTCTCTTGTTTGAATCAGAGTTCTGGTAAACAAGAGGGTAATTTGATTGATTAAATTTAATCAATCCACACATAGTTCAATTTAATTCATAAAATAAAATTCCAACCATATATGTGTTAATATGATTTTTATCTCTTGATTCCTTGCTAAATTCTCTATGGATTTTAATTCCTAGAAACCAGATAATTGTGTTATGATTATCTATAAATTAATGGTGTAGTGCTTGTGCTCTGAAAAATGATATAAGTTTATATCATTATCTATGTTTAATTTTTCTTATTAAATCTGCCTAGAGTACAATCTCTTCTCTAGAATATTTTAAAGTGAGGTATCATATTTCAAAAGCTTGATTCTTTGATGCCAGTATGCTTAAACTAAATGAAATGCAAACTTGAGTGGGTTTCCTGTAACCATGGGTATCCCAAAACATGGTTCAACTAGTCTCTTTGTTCTGGTATGACCCATATGGTCTTAAAAATGTATTTTGATCAAAGTCTTAATGAAGAGAAATTCAAGCTCATGTTAAAATACAAGAATAACTGGTATGCTAAACTCTGAACCAAACATATTAAAATGGGCATACCTATATACATGTGCAACTGTTTTGGGTCATAGCTTCAACTCCTATATTGAAGATTTTCCTTTATTCAAAAATAAGGTATAAAACATTTGCGTAGAATAAATTAAATTATGAAAACATTACAGTCTCATAAATACATTTTCCCTATGCTTATCATCTCTTGTATACAAATATCATGGTAGAAAAATAAAACCATTTAATTTTCTGAGATTCAACTATCCAGATTTCCCAAAACTTGACCCTTTTCAAAGACTCAAGATTGACTGATACATTTATAAAATGTAACCACCCTATTTATCATAGTGTTCTTGCTAAATTCACTTACAAGATTTAGATTAACTTCTTCAACATATCAGATATTATTTAGATTTATAGATTCCAGATACAATCAATTTCTTAGCAAAATACTTAGCAAAATATCCATCCAATATTCAATACTCAATACAAGTAGCAATTTAAATTATCAATGCATGCAGATTTCATCATTTAGGCTCTTATCTAACTAAGTTTAGCATGCTATAATCTTCTTCTCAAAGCCTTGCTCCTTCCTACTAAGTTGCTGCAGTCCCTGAAAATGCATTTGAAGCTGCCCCATATTAAATGAGACACCCCATATGCCATTAGCACACTAGGGTCAGACACATGTTTGGTATGAGAAAATCCACTAAAACAGTTTGTAAATCAAGTTAATGTTAAAACATGGATATATGTATATAACTCTGCCTTTAGAAAACAAGTAATTCATGTGTGCATGTTCTGTGTCAGTGTGCAGGTGCACACTTAAATCTACCTTTCCAGAAACCTCAAGAAGATATGGTACATTCATACATTCATACAATTCAATCATAAATCAAATAAGCATCCATACAAAACAGGGAAATCACCAAGATGAATTAAATCATTTATTCACTATTCAGATTTCATTCCAGGAAGACTCTAGTTCCTCTTTATATCAACTTCTTCTACATTGATATATTTATCTATCTTGGTCTCATCTGCAATTATATGAATCAATGGACACACTGTAATGGACTAATTCACTCCATTACACAAAGATCCTAGGACTTAAACAAGCCATGTGTCAACTTGTATTACTCAAGAAAACAAGTCATTCCTGCAGTGCTCTTGACCCCCATTTCCTAATCAGGTTTAAGTTAATAATAACTCTTTTGATTTTTCATGACTAAACTATTCAGTGATTCATTTCACTAACATAAACATCCATGTTATGGTATCTCATATTGTTCATAACCAAACAGAGACAAATAGGCAAGCAACCATTGGTGTCTAATTAAATGAGATTCTGCATGTATATATATATTCTGGTATTTTAAAAGGGGTATAGGCAACTAACATTGGCTTATGGCTTTTGAGAGAGTTTTTCCTTTTGCAACCATCTGTGCTTGAGTTAAACTCAGAATGACCAAGTTTCACTGAATCACAAAATTTGTTTGCTATGTATATGAACATTTATATATTTTCATTGAATCATGAGCATCAGCACATAGGCAACCCAATTGCACCCCTAATTCCTTTTTGTCTCAAGCCTCAGCACTTATACATGAGTATATTGCAGCTCAACATGTTTACATTTGTTTGGGTTGAGCCAAAACCAATACTACTTGCCTATATTCAACATTTTATTTTCTAGGTATTTGTTTATGTTCCTAAACATTAACATATCAGAGAGATCTGGGTTTATAAAACATATATGTATACTAATAATACTTAAAACTTTCATATAATAAAACAAGTAGAAGAACCATAAAGAATCAAAACATTTTCAGCTCTAAATTCACAGATAGAAAATCACATACGAAAATACATTTTCAAGAAAATTAACTTATAACTGGCTGCCTACATTAGGACTTATTGCCTTAGATTTTGAGTGAGTTTTCTCACCTAGCTCTCTTTCACTTCCTAGTTGATTGGTAAGCTTCTACCTTCAACCCTTTTCTTCACTTGTATTATATTTATATAATATATATATGTTTTTCTCAAGAGCTACCCAGGAAGAAGAGAAGGTTTCTCATTTCACTGTCTATTTATGCAGGGATTTTCTTAGGGTTTAAGGTGTTGGCTAAAGTCATTTTTGCCCATCAGAAATCATGCCATTTGCATTTAGTTTTTAAACCCAAAATTTCACCCTCCCCGGCTTGAGTTTGTGGAAAGAAAAGTGGTTATATTCTTCCTAGTTCTGCCTATACAAAACATTTCTCTGTTTTATCTTATTTTTTCTATTTTTAGCTTTCATTTAAATAGTATGTACTTCCTTTATTTATTTATAAGAGGATTTCTTCTTTTTATATCTTCATTCTTTTTCTTTCTGCCTGTAATTTAAAATAAGTTTGTATATTTTATTTTGCTGATTTGAACTCTAGTATTTTATTAACATATCTATATATATATATATATATATATGTGTGTGTATATAAGTCTTACTGAATTAACTAGTACACCCATATATATTTATACATTATTTTGTACTGACACACATGCACATGTACACTCAAAAATACTCAGTAGCATCCATATATATATATTTATTTATTTATGCATATAGCTTTTAAGGATTTAATATATATATATATATAATATTTCCATACACATCAATCATGTGTTCATTCTTAGCATTCAGGAATTAAGCTTTAGTTCATGTGTATTTCCTGTGCACATATGTACACACATACAGATACACCATATCAAGCTATATAAATTCCCCTTTAAAATTGGTTTAAAAATTATTTTAAACTTATTTATATTTTTCAAAATAAATTCCTAAAATCTTGGGTCATTACATACACTCCACCTTTTTAGAAATTGTGTCCCACAATTTTCCTAAGCTTAAACTTAATTCAGAGAATAAATATATTCTCAACCAAATAGATTTTTAGCTCTATAATAACTAATAATATATGCATCTAAAAAAAAGAAAACAAATTAAAAATCAGATTTACCTTTAATTTGAAAATAGCTTAGGATAATTCATCCTAACTTTGTCTTCTAATTCCTATATGCAATCACTAGGATCAAGACTCCACTGTACCTCCACAAGTTTCAGAGATTTATTCCTCAACCTCTTCACATCTTTTGCCAAAATTCCCACTGGATCCTTTTCATAAATCAAATTAGGATTTATTTGCACTTGGGTTGGGGTCTCAAGAATTTCTGCCTTGTCATGAACCCACCTTCTCAATTGTGATACATGGAAAACATCATGCATCCCTTGCATGTTTTCTGGTAATTCCAACTTATATGCCAAGGAACCAATTCTTTCCAGAATTTTGTATGGCCCAATATATCTTAGGGTTAACTTGCCTTGTTTCTCAAACCTCAGTACATTTTTCATAGGTGATATTTTGATGAAAACAAAATTTCCTACTTCATGTTCCACCTGCTTCCTTTTCATGTCTGCAAATTTCTTTTGCCTATCTTGAGCTGCTGCCATTCTTCTCCTTACTAAATCAATTTTCTCTTTAGTTTCTTGTATGTACTCAGGCCCTAAAATAGCTCTTTCCTCTGCTTCTACCCAACATACAGGTGACAAACATGGCTTGCCATATAAGGCTTCAAATGGAGCCATTCCTATGGTGCTTTGATAGCTGTTATTGTATGTAAATTCAGCTAAATGGAGATAGTCTTCCCAGTTACCTCCAAAATCCAGTGCACATGCCCTTAACAAGTCCTCTAAAACCTTGTTTACCACCTCAGTTTTCCCATCTGATTGTGGATGGTAGGCAGTGCTTAAGCACAATTCACTTCCCATGGCTTCTTGAAAACTCCTCCAGAATCTTGAGGTGAAGATGGTATCCCTATCACTCACAATAGTTTTGGGAATGCCATGCAATCTTACCACTTCTTTCACAAATACTTGTGCTAACTTTGGTGCATTCCTTTCTGATTTGACTGGGATGAAATGTGCCACTTTAGTTAGCCTATCAACTATCACCCATATGCTTGTGTTTCCTCTTTTAGATCTAGACAGTCCATCTATGAAATACATAGATATATCTTCCCATTTCCATTGGGGTATGGTAAGAGGTTGCAACAACCCTGACGGCTTTTGTGTTTTAGCCTTGACTTGTTGGCAAGTCATACATTTTGCAATATATTTGGCTACATCTGATTTCATTCCCTTCCACCAGAAATATCTTTTTAAATTTTGATACATCTTTGTACTGCCTGGGTGTATGGAGTATTTACTTCTATGATATTCATTCAATATTTCCTCCTTCAACTCCATGTTCTCTGGCACACATATTCTATTCTGGTTTCTTAAATAACCATTTTTGTCAATATGGTAATTTGTCACCTCTTCCCCTTTTGATATGAGAATTTTCTTCTCAACTATAATAGGGTCTTGGTCTTGCATTTTATTTACCTTCAAAATTAATTCAGATTGAAGTGTCATCAAGCTCAACTTCCCTCTATTTTCCTGTGCACCATGCACATGTACATCCATGTGCACACAGTCATTCTCCTCAATTTCTAACTCAGCAAGCAAGGACAAGTCCTTAAATTCTTCTATCATCATCATAGCTAATTTAGCATGTTGTCTACTTAGAGCATCAGCAACTTTGTTTGCTTTACCTGGTGTATAGAGTATGTCCAAGTCATAAGCAGCTAAGAACTCCACCTATCTATGTTGCCTCATGTTTAAATCTTTTTGTGAAAATAAATACTTTAAAGACTTGTGGTCGGTGTAAAGTTCAAACTTAGTTCCTAACAAATAATGTCTCCAAAGTTTCAAAGCATAGATCACAGCTGCTAATTCAAGATCATGTGTGGCATACCATTCTTCATGGGGTTTAAGTTGTCTGGATGCATATGCAATGACTTGGCCTTGTTGCATCAACACTGCACCTAAGCCAAATCCACTAGCATCAGTATATACAACTAATTCTTCATTTCCCTGGGGTACTTTCAAGATTGGAGCATTCACCAAAGCCTCCTTCAACTGTTCAAAAGACTTCTCACACTTCTCTGACCAAACAAAAGCTTGGTTCTTCCTGGTTAGGTTAGTAAGTGGTGTAGAAATTTTTGAAAAATCTTTTATAAATCTCCTATAATATCCTGCCATCCCCATAAATGATCTCACTTCACTCACTGTGCTAGGCCTCTTCCATGCTTGAATAGCCACTACTTTATTGGGGTTTACAGAAATTCCTTTGGCAGAAATGACATGGCCAAGGAAATGTACTTCCTCTTTCCAAAATGCACATTTTGAAAATTTTGCCTTTAAATCTTTTTTCCTCAATCTAGACAAAACCAGGTGCAAATGATTTTTATGTTCTTCCACTGTTTTGGAATAAATTAAAATGTCATCTATAAAAATCAGCACAAACTTGTCTAAATAATCTCTGAAAGTTCTATTCATTAAATCCACAAAGTATGATGGTGCATTAGTCAAACCAAATGGCATAACCAGAAATTCATACAACCCATACCTAGTGTTAAAGGCAGTGTACTTAACACTTGACTCCTCCACCTTCATTTGATGAAAACCAGATGCTAAATCTAGTCTAGAGAACACTCTTGCCCCAGCTAATTGATCAAAAAGATCATCTATTCTTGGCAATGGGTATTTATTTTTAATAGTTACCTTGTTCAATTCTTTGTAATCTATACAAAGTCTTAAGGAACCATCTTGTTTCTTAACAAATACCACTGGTGCTCCCCAGCAAGAATTGCTTGGTCTTATAAAACCCTTTTCTTCCAATTCCTCTAACTGTTTCTTTAATTCTTTTAGTTCATTTGGCCCCATTCTAGTTGGTTTTTTAATCATTGGGCTTGCTCCTAGAACTAGATTGATTTGAAACTCTACTGGTCTATGGTGTGGAACACCCTTAACCTCCCCAAACACATCCAAATATTTATTGACTATGGGAATTTCTTCAATAGTAAGTTCACTGGAATCTTTTTCCAAGTCAATTAAATGATATAATTTCCTTTCTTTAGCCACTTCACATAAAATTATGATTCTCTGGCCCCTAAGATTTTGCAATGATATGGTGGATGATTCTAAGTTAATTATGGCTTTAAATTGCCTTAACCAGTCTACCCCCAATATAACACCTATATTTGGGTAGTTTAAAACATATAAATTGGAAATGAAGATGTTTCCACCTATGTTTAATTCCACATCCACACAAATCATATTTAAAACACTAGAACTCCCCAGTGGACTTTGTATATGCAATGGGATTTCAACCAATTTGCAGTTCAATTTTAGCATTTTAACTAGTTCATAAGAAATCAAAGAGTGAGTTTCCCCAGTACCATATACTACTGCTATGGGTATGGTACAAATAAGTAATGTACCTTCCACTTGGCTATGGTTTTCAGCATTAATCTCCACTATGGATTTGCCTTTGCCTTCTAAATTTGCCAATTTTCCTTGTTGTTTATACTCAGGACAATTTCTCTTCATATGCCCCTCTTTCCCACATAGATAGCACTTGAAAGCCCCTCCTTTCAATTCTGGGCACCTTGGCTTGATATGTCCTTCCTTTCCACATTGATGACACACAATTTTCTTCTTGGTTTCCTTAGCTTTGACATCTCCAGTGCCTTTGTTACTGGCCTCTTCTTTCTTCTTATCATAAGGGTGGTATCTCCCCTTACTCTTCTTAGAGTTGTTATTCTTAAAATTTCTGAACTTTTCCCTCTCCTTGTCATGCTGCTCTAACCTCAAAGCCAAGTCTATTACTTGATCAAATGTCCTGTCAGCATAAGGTAACATGGCTCTGCTAAGTCCTGGGTTCAAACCTTTAATGTATCTATCATTCTTGGATGCTTCATCTGCCACTGGCATTGCTCCATATGTGGAAAGCCCCTCAAACTTTTGAGTGTATTCAGTGACACTCAAAGTTCCTTGCCTGAGTCTAATGAATTCTTCTAGTAAGGTGGTCTTAGCTGATGCTGGTACAAATCTTGCTTCCAACATCTCCTTGAATTGATTCCAAGTGATTTCATTCTCATTTCTCCCTGTAATGATTACTTCCCACCAGCTTAAAGCTGCTCCTTTCAGCTGTCTTGAAGCCACTTGCCTCTTCCTTTGATCATCAAGCTGCATGTCATTGAAAATCCTATCCAATGTTCTCAACCATGCTTGAATTTCCATAATACTTTCTGTCCCTTCAAAGCTTTTGCCTCCTAAATGAGTATAAGTCTTGAGTAATTTGGAGAGCTCTTCATGGGGATTTTCTTGCCTTTGTCCTGCCCCATCCCTAAATGCTCTCACCAAATCTTGCAGATTGACCATTGGTGGTGCATTGGAGGATCCTGCTCCCTGATTTGGTGGTCTTCCTACCATAGTTTGCTAATAATAATTTACATAGCTGGTTAGTTTTATATTTTTTTTAACTCAAACTTGATCATCCAGTGATCAATCCCTACAAAATATTTTACTTATAATTTGTTTCTTAAGTTTTTTTTCTCATAGAAGGATTTTGATTTTAATTTTTAACTATATTTTAGTAACATAGCTCTGATACCAAATAAAATGACCCTCTCTTTTATACCTTAATTTGTAAGGATTTTTTTTACATATATATATATATTATCTTATATACATATATATATATATATATATATATTTCTGAAGCCTAGAGCCATTTTCTTTTTTTTCTATCAAACAACACATATCCAGGATCAAAATTTTAACCAATATAAATATATCAGTGTATACATAAGGATATGCACATACATGTGATGATGCATGTGCCTCTCTTGTTTGAATCAGAGTTCTGGTAAACAAGAGGGTAATTTGATTGATTAAATTTAATCAATCCACACATAGTTCAATTTAATTCATAAAATAAAATTCCAACCATATATGTGTTAATATGATTTTTATCTCTTGATTCCTTGCTAAATTCTCTATGGATTGTAATTCCTAGAAACCAGATAATTGTGTTATGATTATCTATAAATTAATGGTGTAGTGCTTGTGCTCTGAAAAATGATATAAGTTTCTATCATTATCTATGTTTAATTTTTCTTATTAAATCTGCCTAGAGTACAATCTCTTTTCTGGAATATTTTAAAGTGAGGTATCATATTTCAAAAGCTTGATTCTTTGATGCCAGTATGCTTAAACTAAATGAAATGCAAACTTGAGTGGGTTTCCTGTAACCATGGGTATCCCAAAACATGGTTCAACTAGTCTCTTTGTTCTGGTATGACCCATATGGTCTTAAAAATGTATTTTGATCAAAGTCTTAATGAAGAGAAATTCAAGCTCATGTTAAAATACAAGAATAACTGGTATGCTAAACTCTGAACCAAACATATTAAAATGGGCATACCTATATACATGTGCAACTGTTTTGGGTCATAGCTTCAACTCCTATATTGAAGATTTTCCTTTATTCAAAAATAAGGTATAAAACATTTGCGTAGAATAAATTAAATTATGAAAACATTACAGTCTCATAAATACATTTTCCCTATGCTTATCATCTCTTGTATACAAATATCATGGTAGAAAAATAAAACCATTTAATTTTCTGAGATTCAACTATCCAGATTTCCCAAAACTTGACCCTTTTCAAAGACTCAAGATTGACTGATACATTTATAAAATGTAACCACCCTATTTATCATAGTGTTCTTGCTAAATTCACTTACAAGATTTAGATTAACTTCTTCAACATATCAGATATTATCTAGATTTATAGATTCCAGATACAATCAATTTCTTAGCAAAATACTTAGCAAAATATCCATCCAATATTCAATACTCAATACAAGTAGCAATTTAAATTATCAATATATGCAGATTTCATCATTTAGGCTCTTATCTAACTAAGTTTAGCATGCTATAATCTTCTTCTCAAAGCCTTGCTCCTACTCCAACTTAGTTGCTGCAGTCCCTGAAAATGCATTTGAAGCTGCCCCATATTAAATGAGACACCCCATATGCCATTAGCACACTAGGGTCAGACACATGTTTGGTATGAGAAAATCCACTAAAACAGTTTGTAAATCAAGTTAATGTTAAAACATGGATATATGTATATAACTCTGCCTTTAGAAAACAAGTAATTCATGTGTGCATGTTCTGTGTCAGTGTGCAGGTGCACACTTAAATCTACCTTTCCAGAAACCTCAAGAAGATATGGTACATTCATACATTCATACAATTCAATCATAAATCAAATAAGCATCCATACAAAACAGGGAAATCACCAAGACGAATTAAATCATTTATTCACTATTCAGATTTCATTCCAGGAAGACTCTAGTTCCTCTTTATATCAACTTCTTCTACATTGATATATTTATCTATCTTGGTCTCATCTGCAATTAATTGAATCAATGGACACACTGTAATGGACTAATTCACTCCATTACACAAAGATCCCAGGACTTAAACAAGCCATGTGTCAACTTGTATTTCTCAAGAAAACAAGTCATTCCTGCAGTGCTCTTGACCCCCATTTCCTAATCAGGTTTAAGTTAATAATAACTCTTTTGAATTTTCATGACTAAACCATTCAGTGATTCATTTCACTAACATAAACATCCATGTCATGGTATCTCATATTGTTCATAACCAAACAAAGACAAACAGGTAAGCAACCATTGGTGTCTAATTAAATAAGATTCTGCATGTATATATATATATATTCTGGTATTTTAAAAGGGGTATAGGCAACTAACATTGGCTTATGGCTTTTGAGAGAGTTTTTCTTTTTGCAACCATCTGTGCTTGAGTTAAACTCAGAATGACCAAGTTTCACTGAATCATAAAATTTGTTTGCTATGTATATGAACATTTATCTATTTCATTGAATCAGGAGCATCAGCACATAGGAAACCCTATTGCACCCCTAATTCCTTTTTGTCTCAAGCCTCAACACTTATACATGAGTATATTGCAGCTCAACATGTTTACATTTTTTTGGGTTGACCCAAAACCAATACTACTTGCCTATATTCAACATTTTATTTTCTGGGTATTTGTTTATGTTCCTAAACATTAACATATCAGAGAGATTTGGGTTTATAAAACATATATGTATACTAATAAAACTTAAAACTTTCATACAATAAAACAAGTAGAATAACCAAAAAGAATCAAAACATTTTCAGCTCTAAAATCACAGATAGACAATCACATATGAAAATACATTTTCAAGAAAATTAACTTATAACTGGTTGCCTACATTAGGACTTATTGCCTTAGATTTTGAGTGAGTTTTCTCACCTAGCTCTCTTTCACTTCCTAGTTGATTGGTAAGCTTCTGCCTTCAACCCTTTTCTTCACTTGTATTATATTTATATAATATATATTTTTTTTTTATCAAGAGCTACCCGGGAAGAAGAGAAGGTTTCTCATTTCACTGTCTATTTATGCAGGGATTTTCTTAGGGTTTAAGGTGTTGGCTAAAGTCATTTTTGCCCATCAGAAATCATGCCATTTGCATTTAGTTTTTAAACCCAAAATCTCACCCTCCCCGGATTGAGTTTGTGGAAAGAAAAGTGGTTATATTCTTTTGGTTATTTTCAGAAATTTTCTTTTCCAGAAAATACTTTTCCTCTTGTCTACTATCATGCTAAAAGTGTGACTTGATTTTATTATTTATCAAATATTCTTCCTAATTCTGCCTATACAAAACATTTCTCTGTTTTATCTTATTTTTTCTATTTTTAGCTTTCATTTAAATAGTATGTACTTCCTTTATTTATTGATAAGAGGATTTCTTCTTTTTATATCTTCATTCTTTTTCTTTCTGCCTGTAATTTAAAATATGTTTGTATATTTTATTTTGCTGATTTGACTCTAGTATTTTATTAACATATCTATATATATATGTATATAAGTCTTACTGAATTAACTAGTACACCGATATATATTTATACATTATTTTGTACTGACACACATGCACATGTACACTCAAAAATACTCAGTAGCATCCATATATATATATATATTTATTTATTTATGCATATAGCTTTTAAGGATTTATTCTATATATATGTAATATTTCCATACACATCAATCATGTGTTCGTTCTTAGCATTCAGGAATTAAGCTTTAGTTCATGTGTATTTCCTGTGCACATATGTACACACATACAGATACACCATATCAAGCTATATCAATTCCCCTTTAAAATTGGTTTAAAAATTATTTTAAACTTATTTATATTTTTCAAAATAAATTACTAAAATCTTGGGTCATTACAATCCCATGAACCGAACATTGACGTACCTAAAAAGATACGCCCCATGCACAGTCGAACATCGACGCACCTGAAAAGATACGCCCCATGTATAATCTAACATCGACGCACCTAAAAAGATACGCCCCATGTATAGTCGGACATCGATGCACCTAAAAAGATACACCTCATGCCTAGTCGAACATCGATGCACCTAAAAAGATACACCCCATGCCTAGTCAGACATCGACGCACCTCAAAAGATACGCCCCATGCACCGACTTATCGAGCCGAATGCTCCACGAACGGTCCAAAGACCATGGGTCGCTAGCCCATAAAAATGAGACGAAGCTCAACAGAATGGGGTATAGTCCCCCACGCGGACAAAGAGACATCGCACATCGCTAGTCCAAGTTATAAAATGATCATCATCGATCATCAAGAAGTGTCGATTACACTAAGCTAGTAAATATAAGAGTTTAGCTTTATGTCCCATAACCACTGGCTTAACTTAAGTATTTACGAACAAATTGTAGATTTCCACTCGAAAATTGTCAATGGAGTTTCAATCGAACAAGTCTAAGAATTAACCGACGAAGTAAACGCAAGCGTTTCATACCACTTGTTTTGCCAAGTCGTTTAATTAGATTTCTCATACGAATGAGGTAAAGGTTTATAAATACTAATAGATTGGAAAACGGGTATTATAAACGAGCTTTGTATTAAAAATAGAGTTGAAATCATCTTTGTGAAAGAGTTTGAATATTTACTACTAGTATAGGAAACCTTTGTATTTTAAAGTGACAAATCACAGAAATGATTGTAGAAACAATCGATCAACCAAAAATTCACATACGAAGACGTGAATCAAATCCATATAAATCGATACCGAATCCATCAAAATGGATATTCCCAAAAATCCCGAAAAAGAAGTCATCAAAGTCGATAATAAATGATAACGATAAATCAGATCAACACGAATCGATTAAAAATTGGAAACCCAAGAAAAATAGGAAAATTGGGCTGAGACAAGCAGGTCAGTCGACTGAACCAGGTGGTCAGTCGACTGATACAATGCTTGGAAACTTTCGGTTTCCAGGCTCAGTCGACTGACCCAGGTGGTCCGTCGACTGATACAAGGACAAAATGTTTTATGCCCCTTGTTCAGTCGACTGACCTACTGGTTCAGTCGATTGAACCTGCTTCTAGAGCAGAATCAGCCTAGCCCCCAAGTGGGGCAAAATTCTACCGGAAACGATCGATCGAGCAACGACTAGGTATTTATGCCAAGCGACAACCCAGCCTAATAGGCTCTTCGATACACCCCGGTAAACATGTTCAAACACCCATAAAAGGTTTTTCACAAAATTGGACCTCAAGAACCAAAAATTGGAAAATTCACCAAATCAATCCAAACCAAAAACAAATGAACATGAATAGATGTTAGGAATTCATACCTATAGACGTAGATGTGAGTTCAAAAACTCACCTTTTCAACCCAAAACAACAAATGAGAAGCTTTGAAATCAAAAGAAAGATCAACCACATTTCAACTTCAACTCTAGAAGCTCCAATCTAAGATTACAATGAATATTTCCTAAGTTAGGTCATAGGAAATTTCTAAAATTGGAGAGAGATTGAGATGGAGAAGAAGAAGAGGATGCTTACCTAAGCTTCTCTTTGATTTTGGAGCTAGAACTTGAATTTGCAAAGGAAACTAGGGCTTAGGATTTTAGTTTCCAATCTCTTCCCCCATTCTTACTAAAGCTTGAAGTGTTAGGAAAATAAAAGAATGAATGAAGAGAAGAGGGGGTGGAGTTAGGATATAAGATGGGTTGGGTTAGTGGGCTGAAACCCAACACCAAGCCCAAAGCCCTAAGTGGAAATGACAAAATTCTACTCAACTCCAAACATATCGATGTTTATACTCAAAAAGGTCGCAAACACCATTTTGGACTCAATGAAAGTGGTCTCGAGTCCTAATTCGACTGTTTGCAAAAAGTGACATTTCGGACTTTAATCCGATTAACGATGCTATATTTAAATAAAGCATTTAAATATACAATCGTAAAATATGCGGGTTGTTACATCCACCCTAAGAGAAATTATGGCAAATTTTATTTCAAAAAGAGTTTAAATTTATCATATATAGTTATATATACTCAAGCACCTCAAAACAATCTCGAAACTCCACCTTTTCTTCTTGCTTTTCACGGGCTCCACCCCATTTCATTGAAGGCCGAGCCTTCTGCTTGTTCTATCCTAGTCCATGAGCTCCCCAAACCACCCCAAGCTTTGGCCAAGTCACCTAGGAGCTTAAGTCCGAAGGATCGTAAGCTTTGAAAACACAAAAGCAGAGCTATAGCAAATTTTTAGCAAATCGTTTAAAACCCAAGGTGAGAAACTCCTAAACTATAGTATTATATGCCACTGAATGTTATATATGTTTGATTATGATTGTTGATGATTTTTTTTTAATATGAATGTTGAATATACATGCAAGTCACGAAAATACATGTCGATAAGCACAAAGGAAATCACTTTCCTCTATATTAATTATTGGTGTATGTGGAATGTTAAACCTCTTTAAAATGGTTTAATAATGATTTTGAAATGTTTTATAAACATATGAAAGATTTTTGGTGAAGTTTGAAAAGTAACTGAAAAATTAGTCAAAATTAGGCGCGTCACGTAACGGCAGTTCGCGATTTTCGCGCCGGAAAATTCAAACGAGTATATATGATGAAATATAACTTGGAATTCTTCGAGGTAAGAATTTTTCAAACTATTATAACCATAATTTTCAAACAAAGAATGAACATCGAGATTTCGATATGTGGATTTTGAAATATGAGCAAATCAAATTTTTGGGAAAATCGTGGTTTTTGCAGTTCGGAATCCATAACAGGATTTCTTTGCAAATGATATTTTAAAATTTTTAAATAGATGAAATAAATTCTAAAAATATTTTAAAATGTTTTGAAAGTGATTTGAGTTATAAAAATGAATTTTTGAATGATAAAAAGTCATTTTAATCAATATAGCTTTAAAAGCACTTTCAGCAGCACTTTTCCGCAGCACTTTTTTATAACTTTTGAAATATAGTTTTAGACGTAGCCATTCGTTTCCAAATATTTTATAAATGTTTTCAAATGATTAATAAAGTATTTTAAATATTATTTGAAGGATTTATGGAATGGTTAAATGTTAAATGATTTAGAGTCGGTCAAATAACTTGACCGCCTTATGGGTGTCAGAGAGATAGTGTCTAGGCTTGAGTTTGGAAAACTAGTTTCCTGCTCTCCCTGGCTATCCGACTGGCCCGATGGAGGGGATAGTAAATTTGGTTTGCTTGGATCAATATTTTCTTAAGTGAAAAATGAAATAATTTCGAATTTAGCCCTAGTTTAAAAAAGAGTTTAAAGTTATCAAAGGATTTTATAAGAGAGGTTTAATGATTTCGTATATACCGAAAAGAAGTGTTTTAAAGTTATCTCTAAAAAGATATTTTTGATAAAAGAAATGAACTAATCAAATATTATTCACCTATTTACTTGACCTCTTTTATCGACGATTGGTTTGAAGGAACCGTGGTCGGATTTGGGTAATTCCTATCCGAAGACCACTTCAAACCAATTTACATACTCGAAGTAAAGAAATGGATTTTATTTGGAAGGTGGAATGTAGGACTGCTTGTCACTAACTCTCAGGGGAAATTTCCTATATCATATATTGTGGCAGTAGTTCTTCATTTAAGATCTTCGATGCAAGGACTTCTCGCTACTAATCCTAGGAGTAACTCCCGACAGGATATGGTAGGAGAGTGCCTTTTGTTTTCCTGTTCCTGGAAAACTTATATGGATGAATGTCTGACTTTGCATTTCTAGTTACATAAGTGATCTCTATGAACATATCATCTGCTTGGTGGCAGAGAAGGCAGCATCTCTTAGCTTAACACCCTTTCCAAAGACGTATAAGCTCAGGAGTTATACGTTTGTAGAAATCAGTTGTGTGATCGTGGAATGGCAGTGTGACGACCCGTTTCTTTCATTCCCAAAAATCGACACTAATACATCCTCGGTATTTATGTGCCGCAAATCCAAGTGCATGAGAAGCGGATCCTCAAGGATCCTTGAAATGGCTCGGCCAAGCCTTGGTGCTCATGGCCTATAGTGGGAAAGAGGTGGAGTTCACGGCCTAGGGTGGTGAATGGTGGTGTTTTGGGTTTAGGAGGTGGAGAGATGGAGATTCGAGCTTGTTTTGAGGTGTTTAACTATATATAACTATATGTTAAGATTTTATTTCTTTTTTAAAATAAATTTGGACATTATTTTGTTTTAGAGAAGCCATTAAAGTGGAGACAAAATTTTGAAAATTATGAAGAAGAAAAGGAATGAAAAGGAAGAGAAGATGGTAGGGTAGGAAAAAGGAAGAGTATAAAAGAAGACTTGTACACATCGCTTTTGTCACTGTTTCTAGGTTTCTCCAACACACTACCTCCCTTCACCATGCACGGCCAAGGCCCCTCCCCCATGTGCACATCACTTCCATCCTCTCATGCATACATATGTTGACTTCTTTATGCTTAAAGAGTAAGAAAACTTTAAAATACATTATATAGTTTATATTATATTTCTTATACATAATTATATTTATATATGTATGTTATCATATGTATGTAACATATATTTGTATGTATATGTAAGGTTTTAACACTTCGAACGTCTTCGAAAACCTTTTGTTCATTAAATCGTTGAAATCTGGCGAACCGATTATCGGTCATATTTTCACTTATATTTTTATGTACACATATTTGTAAATAAAAATTAAAAATAAATTTCCTATCATTTTAATCCAATTAAAATGATTACATTGGAATTATAAAACCATAAAATTTCATATTAAAAATAATTTACAAAAATTGCTATTATACCGATAAAGCGATATTGATTTTTCCTTATATTTTCAAATCAAATATTTAAAAAAACTATTATAAGTGATTTATTTTAACTTTATAATTATTCAAAATGAATTATCATCATTTAAAATAATTATTTGGATAATTATTAAATCATTAAATTTCCATTTAAATTAAATAAATCAATGATTTAAATCCAATGTTATCTTATTGAAATAAATTTTTGAGGAAAATATTCTTATGAATATTTATTCAAAATAAGTTTACTATTAATTATCATTACTTGAAACAATATTATATGTATTATCATCTTTAATTAAAAATAAATTCAATTTATCAAAGTGATAAATTGGCGGGTCGTTACAGACTTCCCCCTTTAAAAGAATTTCGTCCCCGAAATTACCCAAACAAAACCCAAAGGTTTTCCCAAAATATTTATTTTTTTTACTTACATCTGTATGATGTATATAGATCATCTATACACAATATCTGATTTGATCTTCTATTCGAATCCATAACTTTACCTTTGATCTAGCATTGATCCCTAGATCCTTTAGTGCGGACTCTGACTAGGCTTCCTGATCCGTATTTTAGTTCTCCTTGCATAGTTCTCAACTATGATAGAAAACTCAAGCATCTAACCATAAACCCTTATCAATGTTCATCGTAAAGAATCGAGTGATAAATTCTTTTTCGGATAAGTGTCAAGACATGTTAAAGTTCTGCATTCGATCTTAGATTAAATCGTGCGACAAAACAATCCACATATTTCATATGTGTTTATTAACCTTTCAAAAAAAAATTATGAAAACATTTCATAAAACTTTCATAAAGATACTTCGTTATACATAACCATATTTTTACATTTTTATTTCCAAACATTTATACTTAAAAACACATTTCTTTTTCAAAAGACAAATATCGTTTTACTATATTACATTTCTAAACATATCTTAGTGGTTTCTGGAAAACTTATTTCCAAAATAATTTATTAAATTAGTAAATCACCATATACTTCGAATATTAAATGTGAAAACATTCTTTATTTAGTTAAAACTTACTTTATCAATTAACACTCCTTTATTAATTAAACTTCCTTTATATATATATAAGTATATGAATAATTTTATATATTGAAACGGTAAAGGTAAAGAGAACATATATATATATATATATATATGTTCTCTTTACCTTTATAGTTTCAATATATAAAATTATTCATATACTTATTCAATTGCTTTAAGTATATTCATAATTTACTTAACACTTTTTACTTTAAAATAAAATCAAAGTGATTAAATTAATTACAACCAAAACATTGTTAAAATGAACTTCTCATTATAATATCTTTCATCTTTTTATAAAAACTCTAATGCTTGTTATTATCTTTTAAAATCCCTTTATTAAAAATCTAAATATATTCATAAAATTTCTTCCGAAGTTGTTCAAGGGTTTAAAAACAAATGTTGCTAAAACATCATTTACAACAAACCCAAAAAAACCATTCAACTTTAATTGTTTACTTAAAGATTGGTATCGATAAAAAGTTGGGACAACCATCATTTATAAATCTTTGCATTCTTACATCATATAATACTTCCAACACTAGGGTCCAAAAAGATGATCCCCTTTTCCTTACTAAACCATTACAACTTGAAATACTACATCAAAACAAAATACACTACTCATACATACTTACTTTCCAGATTCTATTCCTACTCTTCTGAGTCTAAAGACAAAGGTGGACTCTAACATCCCAAATCAATCATTACCTCCCCTTCTACCTTTTCTTCACTATCCAACTCATCATCGGCCTCGTTGTCGTCCTCCTCTTGTGCTTCTTCAATTTCCTGGGGTAACCATGGCTGATTCCATGGGACTTGTCCCAAGCCTACTGGTACTCCTGGTATGATTCCTCCTTCTTCCAATTCCTCTAATCCTTGTACATTTTCTTCCCATGGATTTTCAAATTCACCGACTCCTTCCTCTTCTTCTTCTTCCATCTCCTCATTGTTGCTTTCTATTGCATCTCAGTTTATGTATGAACTAGACAATGCCTCCTACCATATAACATTCTCCTTGCCCATATTCCATATCACATTGCTGCACTCGCTCGATATGATAGCGTTCAGCTCTTCCATTGGCTCAGATTCCTCCTCCATTGGTTCTACCTCCTCTTCTACAGGTTCCGATTCCTCTTTCATTGGCTCATCCTCCTCTATGGGGTTCCAAGATGGAACAAGCGGGATCCGCTACCCAATTTCCCTCTGAGGCTTGCCCAAGTTCGTCGTCGCTTGAGATTATAATAATTTCTAAAGCTGGGGTTGGTATAAGCATTCCGGCAATAGGGTACCCATCTTCATCCCTACGTGTATATGAGGCATAGTCTTCCCTAATCGGAGATCCACCATTGCTAGGCAGATGTACTGGCTATTCCTCTTCATCGCTAGAGAGAACTATAAGGTTATCCTTTTCGCCCTAATTTGCCCTAGAGGATTCCCCTTTCACACAACTTCTCCTATATGGTTTCTACAAGACAAACAATTATTCATTTAGACACAAGTAGTAAGTAATTGCTAGCGTATTCAAAGGTTGATAGTTTTGGTTAATACTCAGAAAAATGGTTCGGGGTTCATTTCTAAAGTTGGCTTTTAAAATTCTTCATATAAAAGGTTTTATTATTTCGAAAACTCTTTGAAAATTTTACCAAAATATTCTTTTCTTTTCCAATACATATATATAATTTTGGGTAAAATGATTTCATATAAAACTTAATTCATTTGTATATTTTATTGACAAATACGCGCTCATATATATACTCAAACTCATTCTAGGGCATTACTAAACCTATCTCTAATGAGCTACTCATCCTAGGGTATTACTAACCCTATCTATGATGAGCCTTTTACCCCTATCAGGCTTAGGTATTTGCTCAACCTAAGCTCTGATGCCACATTGTGACGATCTGTTTCTTCGACTCCCAGAAATTGACACTAATACATCCTCGGTATTCATGTGTCGCAAATCCAAGTGCCAGAGAAGCGGATTCGCAAGGATAAAAAAGAAAAATAAGACAGAACAGAATCTCACATACATTATTTCTACAAATAATCTTTACAACGGAAATTAAATTACATTTATCAGAGGTAATACATAGACAGTTATAAATTCTTGCCCTTACAATGTAGAATACTATGGTACAAGAGTGTGGTGGAAATAGACAATAGATTTTCAGTAAATCTTCTAACTCCATGCTTCAAGCTCCATCCAACATTCTTCTAAGCTAAACCTAACTACTAGGCTGCCTGGGAAAATTAGGGCAGCCAGAGTTTAAAGAAAAGGAAAATAAACTCCGAGTTAGTCATGGATTTGGTGTGAGAACTCAAAATATGTGTTTTGAAAACAAAAAGGTATCTCATAAGACCACGCCACACATAAACACGGAACTGGTTTTTACCATATGATAACCAAAACATTCTACATCAAAATACTTGATATTATTTTTAATGACATATCTTTGAAAACATTTGCAAGTAAATTTTATTAATCTTAGCCGAAATTGTTCCATTATTAAATTCCAGCATACCACCTTGTAATACAAGGCTTTCTACATCTAAAATCATATGGGCTCTTATTGGAAAATGGGTTTCCATACAAATGACCAGGTGAAGGGACTACCTTCCGGCAGTACATCTCTAGAGGAATGTACCGAGGCCCAATAGATGGTCCTCTACCAACACAAGACTGGCCTACCTCTTTCTAGATAATACCGAATATGTCATCACCCCGGTCGTTACCAACCTATCCGAGGATCCTCGTAGCATACATCCATATTAATTTACATCCCGATCATCATAGCGGGAAGATATATATCTAGAAGGGGATGATCACACCCTAATGGTTGTGAACCACATAGCCTTGCCGCATCTACCTTGTTTCGGCCATTTCCGGGTGTGAGGCTTGAGGTAATGATTACTTTTCACATAGCACATCATCTTCCTTTGAATGCCACACTGCCATTCCATCGATCACTATTGACTTCCATAAACTTACAACCTCCGAGCTCATACGTCTCAAAGAAGGATGTTAAGCTAAGAGAAGTTGACTTCTCCGCCACCAAACAGATGTACGGTTATAAAAGTCAACGATGAAATCTTAAGAATGCAATGTCAGACATCCGTCCATACAAGTTCATTTTGGGACTGAACGAAACCGAAGGCACTCTCCTACCACATCCTATCGAGAATTATCCCTAGGATTAGTAGCAAAAAGTCCTTGCAACCCAAAGAGTTTCAGAAATGAAGGGACCACCGTTACTTTAGTATTTGGGAGCTAACCAAAATTATCAAAATGCAGTCCTTTCACCTCAAAAATCCCTAGTCTTCATTCTTCATTTTCTCTATTAGGTCTTCATCTTTCGAACGCATACATTGGTTCGAAGTGGTTTTCAAATAGTGATTACCCCAGATCTGACCCCAGTTCCTTCGATCCAATCATCGATACAAAGAGGTTTTGTGAATAGGGAATCATTCTTTAATTGATTAACTTCTTTTTATCAGAATCTCTTTTGGAGATATATATTTCTAAAACATTCTTTCCGATTTATACGAAACTATCAAACCTCTCTTATTAAATCTTTGATTTCTTAAAACCCTTTTTTAATTACAAATCATTTCATCTTTTCTTAGGAAAACATTCCAAATCATTTATTTAAATCTTAGAAAAGATTTCATAATTCAAAATTCATACTTTTGATTTAGTTGAAACCATGTTATCTAGGATGTTAATCCAAAACCAGTCAATATTAAGTGAGCAAAATCTATAGAAATCATCAAGTTCTACTCAATATCAATTCCTGTATTCAACAAATACTATGGGCGGAATAATGGCAAAATCACCTTTTAAATTCCACGAATAGTACGAGTTCCCTCTTCGGGCTTTAACACCGTGTACAAGAAGATCATCTCTATAAAATCCAAGTTGTATTTAATTTTGGAAAATTTAAATCTTTTATACTTAACTCGTTTCCGACATTTCGACCCTATCTATCCCTTGCCCAAGAAAGAGGCCAGGTGAGCCGGGGCACTGGTTGCTCCTGAACATCTCCTTAGTTTAAGCACCTCATAACTGGATCTCATGAATAGAAAAATCCAGTCTATTCGTCGGCTTTTAGAGACAAGATTAAACCACTATTTATAATAGCTTTCTCTTTAATTCATTTATTTGATCTTTATTCAATAAGCCAGAAATCCTCTAAATTATTATGAAAACTCTTAATTATCTATTTGAAAACATTTACAAAAGATTTGGATAAGAATCGATAAGTTTAAAGCTATATTTCAAAAGTTATATAAAAGCGCAGCGGAAAAGTGCTGCGGAAAGTGCTTTTTTAAGCTATATTGATCAAAACTACTTTTTACTATCTGAAAATTCACTTTTACTACACAAATCACTTTTAAACCATTTTAAAAGATTTATAAGATTTATTTCATATTTTTAAACCATTTTAAAACATCATTTTAAAAGAAATCCAGTTTTGGATTCCGAACTACAAAATCATGATTTTTCCAAAACTTGTTTTACTCATATCTCAAAATCTACTTATCGAAATCTCAATTTTCTTTCTTTTTTGGATAACTATGGATATAATAGTCCGGAAAATTCTTATCTCGAAGAATTCTGAGCTATATTCCATCTTTTACACGTATTTGACTTTTTAGCGCGAAATAGCGAACTATCGTTAGGCGATGCGCTTATTTTTAGCCAAAATTTATATTTCTTTCCAAACTTCACCAAAACACTTCTAAATGTTTAAAAAAAAATTAAATACATTATAAACAATTTATAAGAGATTTAACAATTCCATATACACCAATTTATTAATTCAAGGAAAGTGATCTCCTCTTGTGTTTATCGAGATGTATATTCGTGACTTGCATATATATTCCATATTCATATGAAAACAACCAAACTTGATGATCAAAGCATATTAAACATCAATTTTCATCATCATATCATCATCCAACATATAGTAAAATAGTTTTAGGAGTTCTCATCGTCATTTTCCCTTCGAACAAGTTTTAAAACGGCTATAGCTCCGCTATCTCGAAATAAAACTCCACGAAATCGAGCTTGGATCCTTGAAATGGCTCGGCCAAGTCTTGGTGCTCATGGCCTATAGTGGGAAAGAGGTGGAGCTCACGGCCTAGGGTGGTGAATGGTGGTGTCTTGGGTTTAGGAGGTGGAGAGATGGAGATTCGAGCTTGTTTTGAGGTGTTTAACTATATATAACTATATATTAAGATTTTATTTCTTTTTTAAAATAAATTTGGACATTATTTTGTTTTAGAGAAGCCATTAAAGTGGAGACAAAATTTTGAAAATTATGAAGAAGAAAAGGAATAAAAAGGAAGAGAAGATGGTAGGGTAGGAAAAAGGAAGAGTATAAAAGAAGACTTGTACACATCGCTTTTGTCACTGTTTCTAGGTTTCTCCAACACACTACCTCCCTTCACCATGCACAACCAAGGCCCCTCCCCCATGTGCACATCACTTCCATCCTCTCATGCATACATATGTTGACTTCTTTATGCTTAAAGAGTAAGAAAACTTTAAAATACATTATATATTATATATCATATTTCTTATACATAATTATATATATATATGTATGTTTATATGTATGTTATCATATGTATGTAACATATATTTGTATGTATATGTAAGGTTTTAACACTTCGAACGTCTTCGAATAACTTTTGTTCTTTAAATTGTTGAAATCCAACGAACCGATTATCGGTCACCTTTTCACTTATATTTTAATGTACACATATTTGTAAATAAAATTTAAAAATAAATTTCCTATCGTTTTAACCCAATTAAAATGATTACATTTGAATTATAAAACCATAAAATTTTATATTAAAAATTGTTTACAAAAGTTGCTATTATACCGATAAAGCGATATTGATTTTTTCTTATATTTTCAAATCAAATACATATATTTTAACTATTATAAGTGATTTATTTTCTCTTTATAATTATTCAAAATAATTTATCATCATTTAAAATAATTATTTGGATAATTATTAAATCATTAATTTCAATTTTAATTAAATAAATCAATGATATAAATTCAATGTTATCTTATTGAAATAAATTTTTAAGGAAAATATTCTTGTAAATATTTATTCAAAATAAGTTTGCTATTACTTATCATTACTTTAAACGATATTATCTGTATTATCATCTTTAATTAAATAAATTCAATTTATCAAAGTGATAAATTGGTGGTTCGTTACAAGCAGTGTGGCATTCAAAATGGAATGTGCTTTGTGATAGGTAAAACGTTATATCAGGCCTCATCAAACAGAAATGGCTAAAGCAGGGTAGATGTGGTAGAGCTTTATGGGTCTCACCCATTAGGAGATGGTCATCACCTTTCTATATTACTCTCTATATGTCAGGTATGTTGTGTATGCTTTGGGATCCCGTTAAAGGTCTATAACGACCGGGGTGATGTCATATTCGATGCTATCCAACGAAGGGGTAGACCGGTTCTATGTTGGTATAGGAGTTCAGTATCCGGACCCTAGGTATATCCCCCTAGAGGTATATTGTACGGAAGGTAGTCCCTCACCTTGCCATTGTATGGAATCCATTCTCCGAAGGAGCCTTGTAAGAGTTTTATTTGTAGAGCCTAACATATCTAGAATTTAATAATGGTAACAATTTCGGCTAAGATTAATAAGTTTACTTGCAAATGTTTTCAAAGGAATGCCATTAAAAATAATATCAAATGATTTTTGCTTAGCAAATGTTTTGGTTATCATAAGGTAAAAACTCGTTCCGTGTTTATGTACGGCGTGGTCTTATGAGACACCTTTTGTTTTCAAAATGCGTATTTTGATTTTCTCACACCAGTCCCATGACTGACCCGGAGTTTATTTTTCTTATCCCTTAAACTCCAGGTGCCTTAATTTCCCTAGGCAGCCAAGTAGTTAGCTGATTAGGAGCATTTTGGAGCATGGAACATGGAGCACGGAGCACGGAGCATGAAGCAATTTAGATCTTTTTACCACCACCTACCGCTATGTTTGTATTATGTATATGTATCAACCATCACCTGTAAGGATAGGCTAGTATAACTATCCCAACTGGGTTAGTACTTATCATGACTTTGATATCTCACTTTGAGAGTGATTATATGTACTACCTAAATGAGTGCAACTTGTTAAATACAATGTGAGATTCTATTATTGTTCTTTCTTATATCTTTATTTCTTTTTACCCCTAATGATCAGTTTTCCGGTACTTGAATTTGCGGCATGTGAATACCGATGATGTATTAGTGTCGATTTTCATTGGTCGAAAATTCTCGTTCGTTACAGTAAACCTATTACGTCATCAAATTTAACCAATGTAACAATTTCGGCTATTTTATTATTATTTGTATGCTGGACACTAGTATAATATAATAGGATTTGATACGAAATGTTTTGGTTATCATAAGGTAAAAACTCGTTTGTGTTTATATGCGGCGTAGTCTTACGAGATATCTTTGTTTTGATAAAGAAATTTTTTTATAACTTTAAAATTTAGTTGGGATGTGTTTTCTCACGTTGGTTTACCAGACTGATCCGAGCATTCTTTCCTTTCAATGCTCGGGTCAGACCGAGCATATTTATAGATTTAGATTTGGATGCTTCGGAGCTTCAGCAGACGAGTTGGAGGTCTTCAGGTCGTATTCACGTATATGTTTATTTTCTGCTGCATTGTTGTTTAAATTATCAGGATTTGTAAGGATAGGTTATTATAACTGTCCAGGCTTATGATTAATGATTTGTTGTTGCACTCTGATGGATGTATGTATATGACAATTTCTCTTTTGTAAAGTTCATTGGTATTATATTATATGTTGTTCCACTGCGATTGTGAGATTCTATGTTGATTTAGTTTCTCTTTCTCTTCTTCTTCTTTTTCTCTTCTTCTTTCTTTTTGATTTTCCATAACTATCCATCTTTCCATTCAATTTAGGTTTGACATGTGTGGTTTATTGTTAGCTTGAATTGTGCGGGTTTGCGGATCGTTTCAATTCTCAAGTCGAAAGAACTGTGTAAATTATTCACATCGATATTTTCTGTTTGATCTTATTTATATTAACCAATAGAAAACTATCGAACGAGTCATTCCGTGGTTACCCAATAACTATAGCATGTAACCCCTAGGTGCCCCCAGCAGTCTTGAGTAATATACTGCCTAACAATTGGAGAGCGTTACGTACTCTAGTCTCAACGGATACATCGATATCCATTCTCGATGCATCTTGACTAAGAACATTTAAAATGGTATATTTATTTTTATTGTGAAAAATTACTCACGATTACAACACTTTGTAGCTACTATCACAAAACATACGATTTATGGATTTTCCATCGAATATTCTTTTAATTTAAATAATTAATTAACATAACCACATTATATCAAGTATATAATAGAAAGAAAACACCTTTATTTCGAACAAGATTGGTTAACTACTTAGATGTATGTAACAAATTACATAATTGCCCCTAGGGCATACCCTTAAATCTATTAATCTCCCGCTTTCACTTGGGATCAAATATGGAATCTTATTCCAACTTCTCCAATTGGTTTTCTCAAAACTAATTGGGTCAGTCTCTGTGAACGGATATGCTATCATGTTTCGATTAACTACACTTTCAATCAACTTTCTCCGATGGTAATAAACTGGTTTATCATTTAGAACAATTCAAAATATATCTCTCGACTTCTAGTGAGCTCTAAGTTCTGTAACGAACTATATCACAACATTATTATCATATAACAATGTTTTGAGATTCTCAACATTTGGAATTGGATCAGTTATAAATTTAAGCACTTATATATTTATATACATTGCTTTTGTTGCGGCGCTATTCTAGGTGATGTACTTAGCCTTTTTCATTGAATCAGCCACAGTCTTTCATTTGGAACATTTCCAACTTAAAAATTCTTACCTGGAATTTATTATTAATATATTATACTCAATATCACTTATGAAGTTTGAGTCTGAACACTCCTTCATAATGTGTTTTTGTTTCTGTAAATAATTCTCTAGGATTTCATAAATACACGAGAGCACTTCAAACAACCATTTAATGATGTCATTTTGAATTGATATTTTCTTCATGTATCAAATACATAAACAAATCATGATATCATATACAACATAACATGTATGATAGTTCCTATTACCAATGCATAAGGAACTAATCTCACATGTTTTGTATTAAACAATTTAATAAAGTGTCTTTGCATATTGATTTGGGACATTCCCAATATATTTTATACTCACCATAAAAGACATCATTTACAATCCAAAGTTGAGTATTAAAACAACTAAGATTGATTTTTACACAAGTATATCATTAAAATCAACAATGTGTTATTTACTTATAGTTTAGAAATATCAATGTACCTTTTAACGTTCTTTCTTATGAATACACACTTCATCTGCATTTTGATTTGTAATCAAACTATTTGATATTTCTATCAAAATATTTTTTCAATTTTGATACTTATAAAATGATACTTTTTATCATTTCTTGGATCATATCCAAAGACCTACAAAGTCAATATCGCTTCTACTGACTCCGAGAGACTTTTGGTTATTATGTGTAAACAGTTTACTCTAAAACATTATTTAGAATTTTCTATTTCAATACATATGTACCAAATATAAAGTCATACTAAGTGGTAATTTTGTGAGTAAATCCTAATTAACTTGAGCATGTTGAAAAATGAATCTATTATGCTAATTTCAACAATTGAAATTTGTGATATTATTCTTATAAACATTGCTTATTTCATTCCAACTGCATTAGTCTTGCTCATAAAGACATAATCGCGGCCAATGGATCACATCCCTTCGGTTATGACTACCAAAATCATATTTTGATAGCATACTTGGAATACTTTCAGATTTGCGCATCATACCATATCATAGAGTCAACACTCTTAATGGTTTAATTAAACAAACTAAGTTTATATATTTTCAACATTGAAAAGAAATTCATAGTTTCTCTTCAATGTTGTGAATACTTATTAGATACTCTACGATGTGTTCATTTAGGGTAGTAAATTTCATTTCATCTCATTTAATCAGTTCCATCTATAGATTATATCCAAATCCATTTTACTATCAATAATTCCTTAAAGAAATTCCTTCATAATGAAGTTGGTATTTCTTGAAACAACAATTGTTTCTCAGTGCAACTGAATAGGTATTCATAAACGTTTTATGAATTTCTGTATTTATAAAACCGATTTGTTTTTAGTTTATAAAATTTATGTTCAAAACATAAATATGTCATCCAATGACAGTCTTTCCCAAAATCCTTTTGGGGAGATTCATGCAAGATCTCTCATGAACAATTAATACGTGCAATCTTTCGGCTCCCACAACATGCTAACTCCTTGGCCTAGGATATGTTGGGGTTTCTTATAAACCCTTATCTTGCATGATTTTGTAAACTGTTATTTATATGAGATTATATTAACCTTGTGTACTACTCTTGAGTACATGATCTTATAGAAAGAAACTAACTCACTCATAATTAATCGTACATTGTCTAACAAAGTTCGATTACTCCTTATCGATGTATCATTATGTATCATATGGAGGAGTGAATTTTGAGATGGGATCTTTATTCATTTTTAGGTACGTTCGGAACCTTTCCAATATACTCACTCATTCGATCAAATCGAATTATTTCTATCGCATGTTATTTTATTTACTTCTGTTTTATACTCTATGAGTTTACCATAGACATGCTACATGTGTATCAAATACACATTTCCATCTTGGTGATAACTCATCGGTGAATATGATGAAGTACGTGGAACCATTTTGTTATTAATAGGCTTATGATTACATACATCTATATGTATCAATTCAAAGAGTTCCTCAACTCTTATGATGCTCCCACTGAATGGGTGCATAGCTCTTAATTATTTGAGATATAATTAACCAGTATCATATGATTCATAATCGTATAATAAAATAATTTCTCAAAAATACGGCTTAGTCTATAATTCCAAAATAACCGCAAATAATATTAGATACTTCTGTATTTTCCATTGCATTACTTTTGTTATGATAAAAAAATCACACTATAGTTTTATTTCATAACGAATATTCATAATATTCATATTGAAATATAGCCATGTCTATTTTTCCATCGATATCGAAAATAGTCATTATTTCATAAATAATGGTCGGTACGTTTTACGAAAATAATTTTTGTAATATGATGCAATCAATAAGTGTTATATGGCATGCTCCCACTATTTCCTCCATTACTATAATAACATACTAAATGCGAAGGTACATCATTCACTTAATATAGATTTATTTCAAATATTGCAACTAGTTTACTGTGGAGAGTTCTTCGATCAAATATCTTGAACCCAGAAGAAGTAAATATCATAGAAAACAATTTTATATATGAAAATAAAATTTGGAATAGAAACCATATTTCTTATTCCAATTTTAGGTATCAATCACTATTATTACAATTCTTGTTTCCGTTGTTTCATTATGAAGCAGAAATGACTATTCACTCTCTTCATCCCAACTGTACCTTAAGTCACATCTACTCTTATACATTCGTTATTCTTTCTAAATGGTTAAACCATTCAAAAGAAAACCCTTACTCAAATATCAAAATGAGCTCTTTACAAAAGCGCACCCGATCATCCTTAACATTTAAGGACGTCAAATATGTAGCCCTTTGCGTAAACTGATCAAATTTACATTTCAGCATTCGAGTTCTTAGATCTATCTCGTAGTTTTAGTCTAGTGTTATAGTTAACACAATATGATCCTTTTGTAATCAATCAAATCAAATACCTGATCTTGCACTATGGTTTATTTGGTTTTTCAGATGAACTAATTTCATCGAAATATTGTACATTACAAACTTTGACCGTTCACCTTATAATGTTTATATGTGATTGTATATGGATAAAATATCTATAGTCTTATATTGCTTTTAGAGTTTGAAACTCATAGAATGCAATACATGGTCTCGACCAAATAAATGCGTAAGTGACCAAAATATGAATGTATTTAGTAGTTGCAATATCAAGCACTTGCATGCGTGTTGAAACTTTAACATGTAATAATATTTATTGGTAGGTATGTAACAACCCGCTATTTCGAACCATTCAAATCGACAATAATCCACACATGTCAGACTTGAATTGCTCCAAATAACAACTTGTTAATTTAAAATTGGCAAAGCTTAAACATATACAGTAAATAAATTAATCATAGACACAGAGTTATACAACAATAAGCAGCGGAAAAGATAAATGGTAGTTCATGAAGCTACTACAGAAATAACATAGTCCAAAACAGAATACATCACAAATCCCAGTACACATAAGTCTCTAACACAAAAGTAACTGACAAGTCTGAAACACACAACTGAAATAACAGAAATATACTGAAAGCTAAAATAGATAAGATAGGTCTTCCAAGCGAACTCCAAGCTCCAAAAGATGAGTTTCAAAAGTTGTGACACTCAAGCTGACCCGAGCGTAAAGCAAAACACAAAACACTCGAATCAGGATTAACATTCTTATGCAGATAAATCAAGTTCAAGTGAAATGTCAAGTAAATGCAATATAACTTAAAGGAATGTTGGGATTCCATCCTTTAAGGATCCGATAAACTATCTACATACATAATACAGTACGCTACATATATAATGTCTACAGTAAAGTAAAATATCAAAATAGCGTTAAGGCGTTACCCATATTCCCCTTAACACATTTTATATATTCCCATAGTCTATACAGTACCGTACGCTCCACCAAACCAGTGGTTTACCCAGAGGGCACTCCAGTACAAAACAAACTCATAGAAGGTGCGATAAGGCATGTGACAAGGCACGCGAGGCAATGCCAGGGTAGATATACCAATTGCACTCCCGGACTGGTGGTAACGCATAGCAGCTACTACCGCCCACCTCGAGACAGACTCCAAATCAAAGGTGTGCACACCAAATCGAATCACAAAAAGCAATAGATAAGGTTTCGAAGAAATGTGCCCGATAGGGGGTGCGACACACTTGGCCCGGTATAGCTCCTGTTTTAGCCACATCAAGCTAACTCACGGGAGTCAGGCTGCGTTAAAACCTCATATAGAACCGTCGCCAAACCATCCTACTTCGTTCTGGAATCTCCACCATGTACACAGTTGTTAAAGTGGTTTTCGGTATTGGCAGAGAGTATCCGATCCCGGTCTCTTTAACAACCAAACGCTTATTTCACACCGTGGTCTTTTATAAAATTACTTTATAAATATTTAAATACAAATTTAAATCAAAACGAATATTCAAATTTAATTCTATTTAAATTTTAAAGTATTCATTTAATCACCTTTTATTAAAACAAGTCATAAATCATTTCCAAAAATCATTAAGTTCTGAATGAATCTTTATTTAAATTCAATTTATAACCAGTTACCAAAATTTCCAATTTACCTTTCCAACCCTTTTATTTATTAAAGTATATAAAAAAATCTATTTTTAACTATAAATTAAATGAACCATTAAAATATTATATAAAATTTTATTTTATACAATTTAAAATAAATTAAACTTTTATTTATCTATTTAAATTCTTATTTTATATTTTTTAGAATTTAAAACAATAAGTAAGATTTTACACATTACTTTTAAATTAACTCATAAATTTTTTCTCCAAAATCAACATTTAAGGTTATAAATTTCATAATAATAAAATAGAATACTTATTACATTTCAAAATCAAACTCATACATTTCTTTCCAAATATTTGGGCTTCATTTTTTTCAAAAATAGACCAACGGTGTCCGTATATAATTTTCTACCCTGTGGTCAAGTGATACAGATATTTGTTATTTCAATCCGTAATAGTTTAAATTTATGGGTTTATATTATTAAACCCGCAATCCCAAAATTTCAATAATAACTGAAAATCGCTTGGGTTTATCATTTCAACCTATAACGAATTTTCTCCTATTCTAAGTCTGTTCGAGTATGTATCATTTCAACCCATAGTGATTTCTAAACTAAGGGAACTTGCAGAGTGAGAACAATAATGACATAGTAAAGCATAACAATTACCGGCATATATGATCGATAATAATAACAGTTATATAAAATAATAAATTAACATATAATGGTGTCAGTCTACATATGTGATCAACTTAAATAACAACTTACCATATCTAACAGTTAATAACTATCAATTTGATTTTAACAATACATTTAAATTGTCATTTTCTATGAATCAATTTAATGAGCATAAGAACATTAATCGTTAGTGATTGCTCACCTTTCGTTGCTAGAGAACGGTGGAATTGAAAAGCAACTGACACAGATACGGATACGAACACGCACGACACTTCAAATAGGTACGACAAGAAAAATTGATTTAGCACAAGAATTAGACGAAACAAATATATATATATATATATATATATGTATGTATGTATGTATGTATGTATGTATGTATATATATATGTATGTATGTATGTATGTATATATATGTATGTATGTATGTATGCGAAATATACATACATTTGTTTTATAGATAATTAAAGGAACACTTGTGTATATATATAACACATATCATTCAGTCGACGGCAGCATATATATATATATATATATATATATAACATGTAGGCTTAGATTAGATGAATGGATTCTCTCTGCCAACCGGACTTGTATATATACATCACATCATTCTGCTGACAGCAGCATATACATATATCCTAACATATACAGTGCATTTATCTACACATTTATATTCGTATCTTGACCAATATATGTTTAGCCTAAAAAAATCACAACGCAAAGCAATATAATTGAGCCTAGATGAATGTGCAAAAAAATTATACATAGCATATAAAATTGTATATATATATATATATATATATATATATGTGTGTGTGTGCGCGCGCGCGCGCGCCGTATATATATCACTGCAAATGACATATATGAGCAAAACTGGTCGGCCTAGAAGGAAGTGGCCAGCGAAGGGAAAGATGATCGGCCAGAAAGGAGGTCGGGTCGGAGGCGATGACAAGGAGAAGCAAGGGTCGGTGGCTTGCTCGGGATGTGTGGGTGGGTCTGACGCAAGTGATAGGGTGGTATCCACGGCGTTTGGGTTAGGGGAGGCTCGGTGGGTGGATCCATGGGATGCGGGCCGGGTTCGGTCAGGCGTTGGCGGAGATGGGTGGTGTGAGGATAAGAGGCATTAGTCAGAGGGTGGTGGTGCGATGGTGGTCGGTTATTGATGGGGTTGTAGGCGGGTTTGCTGAGTGGTATGGAGGCCGTTGGATTAGCTTCGGTCAACAGCAATGGCACCACGAGTCCACCTTGGCCCAAAATAGTGGAGCAGTGCACAGCGACGATTGGAAAAAAAATCTGCTTTAGAATTTTTTTTGAAATGCACGAGCAGTACTCGAGCAAAATAGAGGGCATAAGTTCTCATATCCAAACATATATATATCAGAATGCTTACCGTTATATATATATTATTATAAAAAAAAATTAGATAGCACGGCAGAAATAGAAGGAAGGAACCAGAGAATGAACAAGAAATGGAATTGAAAAGGCAACAGCCAATATATATTGAAATATTGGAATAAGGAAAGTCATATGTTGAATTACTAAAAATAATAAAGTAGATGGCTATTAGTATATATGGCCGGCAATTGAAAGGGCGTGGGAAAACAAAAGGACTCAAATACGGCACCAATACGACAAACCGTCTTGTCATTTCCGTCGCGTACCGGGCTTCAAAATACAGAAATAAATATACTGCGGAGATTAGCATAACGAGATGAACAGAATGGTACACAGATATCAGCGATACGATCAAGTTATAAAAACTTAATTTTTCGCTACTAAAAGTGCTGCTAAAACGCAGAAAATAAGATAAACGGAGCTATAGAAGTCCAAATTTGACGAAACGAATCACGACGTTTTTCTCAGAAAATGATTTACAATTTTATTATATAAAAATATTCAATTCAGCCTTTTACTCATGTCCTCTCATGGTGTCCATGCTTCATCTTCCATACCCATCCCTATCCCCTTACCGTCTGTCCTTGCTGCTTCCTCCTCTCCCATCCCTCCTGCTACTGTCACGTCTTCCTCTCCTTCAACTGTCCTTAACCCTGTCAGGCCGCCGCTTCCCCCGCAACCCCCAGATCCGTCTCTTCCTTCTTCCTTAGTTCCACCCCATCCACTGTCCAGCCTACCTTGCCCTCCTCTTTCTTATGATCCTTCTTCTCTTCTTCCTGATCCAGTTCCTGCCCATGTTCCTTTGTCTAAATGGTACTCTCTTTTTACTTGTAAACCCAGGAATGCTGGTGTTTACACTCCTGTGCACTTTGACTTACAATACACTGGTGTCCCCCTTGAACCACCAATGGAAGTAGTTAATGAAGGAATCAAAGCATGGTCTGAGTGCTTGGTTGGTTTTTTTCTAGCAGGAACTGTCAACTTCATGGCAGTTAAAGCTCATTTGGAAAAAGTATGGAAACTAAAAGGGTCATATGAGATATTTTTTGATAAGCAGAACTATTATTTCAAGTTCTCAAATGAGGAAGATAAGCTTAATATTCTTATGAAAGATCCTATCTTTATCAAGGGGCAGATGTTCATTGTATCTAAATGGAACCCATCCTTTGCATCTGCTCAAGCAACAGTTAAGTCTGTTCCAATATGGGTTCATTTTTATAGGATTCCAATACTTACATGGTCATTGTTGGGCATTAACTGGTTAGCGTGTCATCTTGGGAGATTAGTATGCTATGATGAAAATACTGAAAGAATGAAACGGTTTGAGTATGCCAAGTGCTTAATCGAAATATCTCCAAATAAAGAATTGCCTGAATGTATTGCTGTGGGTGATGATTCCTTCCCTAATGTCTTGATTGAATATGCTTGGAAACCTTTGATTTGCACTCACCGTAAGGTTTTTGGTCATGCCTCTAGTCAATGTGAATTCAGGCAAGGATCAGAAAAGAAAGAAGTTGTTGATAAGGAGAAAATTAATGCTACAGTGGATGGAGATGGTGATTCAGGCAAAATTAAAAACAAACAAAGTAATGGGAAAGTGATGTTCTCTGTTAGGACAAGAAGGAAAGCGAAATCTGTTCAGAGGGTATGGAGGAAGATTATTCCAGTTCCTGATGTTATTGCGGGTAGTACAGTTGAAATTACAACAGAAATAGCAAGTGATAAGGAGAATGGAATCCAGGGAGATGTAGTAGACAATGTGGAAGTTGCAAGTGAAATTGGAAAAGATAAAGAAAAGGAGGTTGAAATGAATAATGTAATAGCATTAAATGCCAATATGAATGCTCCTAATTTTCCTAATATTGCTTCCATGCAAGACATACAGCCTTCTTCTTTGCATGGCTCACATGATAAGGCTACGTCTGATGTGAGTTTGGAAAATGTTTCTATTTCATCTTCAAACCCTTTTTCTATTCTTCAACTATTGAACAATGAGGCTCGTCCAACAGGTAACTCTATCTCTTCCATCACTGAAGGGATTCCCAAAAATTCTTCAAGGTCCTCTCCTGTTGACATGCACAATGACATGCACGTCTCTCCATCCTCCCTTCCTTTTCAACCTCCTTGTCTCCCTTCCTCTGGTTCTCCCTTGAAATCTCCTTATTCCTCTATTTCATTGCCTTCTCGCTTATTCAATGATATTTCCCCATCTGTTATTAGTCCCTCCGCTCGTCTGGATTCAGGCCCAAATCTATCATCTCTTAATTCGCCTAACTTGGAATCCTCGCCAAAATCTAAAAGAGGCAGGCCCAAGAAAATAGTGCATTCCTCAAATGACAATGAAAATGGGATCCAATATACCATAACTCAATCTGCAATTCAAATATCCAATTCTGAGGATATTACTGGTTCACCCATTGGTGTCAGAACCAGAGCTTCCTTATCTAAATCTCAATGATGATTGACAGGATAGGGTTCTGGAATATAAGGGGTGCAAACTCCCAAGCCAAACAAATGGAAATTAGCAACTTTATTACTACCCATAATATTCATCTGATGGCAATTGCTGAGACAAAGTTGAATCATTCTAATACTAATAAAGCTGTGTCTTTTATTAATCATAACTGGAGTTATATTCATAATCTGGCTCAAGCTCCATTTGGTAGGATCCTGATTATGTGGAATCCTTCCATTTTTTCCATTAACCCTATATGTGTACATAGGCAGTACATTCACTCTCAAATCATTCATATCTCATCTGCTACTGAATTCTACTTAACAATGGTTTATGCTGAAAATTGTGTTTCTCATAGACAATTGTTTCTTGATAAACTTCCTTGTATTCACACCTCTAACTCCCCTTGGCTCTATTTTGGTGACTTGAATTGCATGCAACTGTCTACTGACAAAAGTGGTGGTTCTCCACTTACTTATCAACATACTAGGCCTCTTAATAATTCCATTTATAATGCCCGTCTTCTTCCTATTGCTTCCTATGTATGTTTCTATACTTGGAATAACTCTAGAAGGTATGGTAACAAAACTTTTTGCAAACTGGATAGGTCTTATCAAAATTTTGCCTCTGTGTTGAAATGGCCTAAGCTTAATACCTTATTCCCCCTCCATCTTTATCTGATCATTCTCCTTTAGTTATGGACTGGGCATGGCCACTGAGAGAAGGAACTCCTCATTTTCATTCTTTAATAATTGGACTGATAATCCTGAATTTTTAAGTATTGTTGCTAACTGCCGGAATATGCAGGTTTTTGGTAATCCTATGTTCATTTTGCAGTCTAAGCTCAGGCATTTGAAGAACAAGTTAAGGAGTTGGGCGAAGGCAAATTATGGGAATGGCAATAGCATTTCTTCTTCTATTAGAGAAAATTTGATGCAAGTGCAGAGCAATATCCTGTCTGACCCTAATAATGCTTTGTTTTATGAATAGGAAATTAATCTCAGACGCTGCTTATCTATGGCTCTTGGGGAGGAGATCAAAATGGCAAAGCAGAAGGCCAAATTAAAATGGCAAATCCATGGGGATAAGAATTCTGCATTCTTTCATAATTCCTTAAAGATAAAACAAGTTTTGTCTAATATCAGCAATATTAATGATATGAATGGAAATGCTTGCAATAATACTGATTCTATTCAGGAAGCTTTTCTGGCTTACTATAAGATCCTACTTGCCAACCATGACATTCCTGATATTTCCATGCAATTATTCTCTCATGTTTCCCTTCCTGCCATTTCTAACAGTAATAAGGATCTTCTGATTAGAGAAATTTCTCCTAATGAAATTAAAGATACCATTTTCAATATGAAGGGTACTAGCAGCCCGGGGCCTGATGGCTTTAATGCACATTTTTTCAAAGTTACTTGGGAAATTATTGGGCATGATGTGACTAAGGCAGTCCTTAATTTGTTCAAACACAACAAGCTATTAGCTGGAATTAATGCCACCAGACTTTCTTTGGTTCCGAAGACTCAGCAACCTTCTTCTGTTACCCAATTTAGACCCATTGCCTGTTGCAATGTTATATACAAAATCATCTCTAAAATTATGGCTGCTAGGATGAAGCATGTGTTAGCTACCACCATTTCTCATAACCAAAGTGCTTTCCTTCCCCATAGAGATATTACTGATAATATTCTTCTATCCAATGAGCTATTGAGAGGCTATAACAGGATTAATATCACTTCCCGGTGTGTGATGAAACTTGATGTTCAAAAGGCGTACGACACTATTAGTTGGAAATCAATCATATATATTCTTTATAGAATGAACTTCCCTACCCCTTTTTGGCCTGGATATTCACATGTATCTCTACCGTTAAATTTTTTATTAGTCATAACGGTGATACCTTTGGTTATTTCCATGCTACTCGTGGCATTAGGCAAGGGGATCCCATTTCTCCATACCTCTTTGTGTGTGTCATGGAATTATTCACTGGCCTTATCAACAATGCTATGGCTCTTAAACTTATTGACTACCATCCTCTATGTAAGAGCCTGAAAATCTCTTCTATTCTCTTTGCTGATGATTTACTATTGTTCACTAAACCTAATGATAAGTCTATAAATGGTGTTATGAATGTCCTGACTAGATTCAAACTATTAACTGGTTTGGACATTAATAGAAGCAAATCCAAGATCAAAATTGCAGGACTGGATGATAATCATAAGAGCATTATTACTGCTTTATCTGGATTATCTCCCTTTGATGATAATGAGACTTATTTTGGTATGCCAGTCTGCTCTTCTAAAATCAGAACTAGTCAATGTCTGTAGTTGTTTGAAAGAATCACTGCTAGGTTATCTTCCTTGTCAGATTCCTCCTAATCTATGGCTGGTAGGTTAGTTGTGGTAAAATCTATTGCTTCTTCCATGTGCTTATACTATGCCAGAATATATATTTTACCTGCCAAGCTCTTATCCATGATTAACTCCGCCTTAAATCATTTCCTTTGGCACGGTAATCCTTTTTCTAAGAAGTAGATCCCCATTGCCTTCAATTATGTCTGCTATCCTTTCAATTCTGGTGGTCTTGGCATTTTGGACATCAAGGAATGTAATAAGGCAACTCTTTCTACTAGAATTGATAAATTGATGAATAATGTACATAATCTCTGGGCCTCTTGGACTAGGATTAATTTAATCAAGAAGATGCATTTTTGGACTATGGATATCCCTATGGATTGTAGCTGGGTTTGGAGAAATATTCTTAGAAGCAGGTCTTTGTTTCTTCCCATGTTTCAGAAATGTATTAAAGATGTTGATACATCCTTTTGGCTTGATCCTTGGTCTGCTCATGGCTGCATTCTTGCTAATGTGATCAATTTTAATTTGAGGGTCCGGTCTGGGATCAATGATAATGCTAAGGTTAGCTCCTTCTGGTATGATGGTTACATTAATATTCCTTACTCTAGCTCCTATGCTATCAGACAAGTGTGGGCTAATATTCAGAACAAGGTTTACTTTAAGGATAATGTTCATGATTTATGGCCTGGGAAGAATCATTCTATTGCTACTGTTCATAAGTATATTACCAAGCCTAGTCCTCTGGCCTGCTTCCCTTGGCATTCTAGAATTTGGAAGTGCAGTTCTATCCCTAAGAAAATATCATGCTTTGGAAGCTGATAAGGAATGGTATTCATACTCTTGATAAGCTTAGGGATAGGAATCTGGTTATGTCTGCTACCTGTCTTTTGTGTTGCAATGAGGATGAGAGTATTCGTCACCTGTTTTTTAACTGTCAGTACTCATTTTTCATCTGGAAAAGAGTTTTGAGGTCTCTTAACTTGCACAATCCTAGTGCGAACTCATCTATTGAATGGTATAATATTTTTAAAGCTACTAGATGGAAGTCTAGTAAAAGTGTTTTATTATTAAGGCTTCTTAAGAAATTTGTGTATTTTGTTTGGATGGAAAGAAACAATAGGGTGTTTTATGGTTCTTCTACCCCTAAACACATTTTGTTCCTTGCTATTGCTAAACACTTTAGGGTCTCCTGAGGTTCTTGCAGTGCTGGTAATTTTTGGTTGTTTGCTTGGGTCTTGTGGAGCTACTTCGAGTCTTCCTTGGTGTCTGTAGTGGTTTGCTTCGAGTCATTCTGCTCTGTATTGATGACTGTGGTTGGCTACTGTGGATCCTTCTTTGAGTCTTTTGCTGGCTCCTTGGTGGCTTCCTCTAGATGATGATGGTTATTTTTGGTTGTTATGTTCCTTTGCTACTGTCTGTCTTTGTCTCTTCTTTCTTGTTTATCTCTGTAGTTCTTATTTATACTTGTACAATTTGCATGGTATAAATATAAGGTAGGGGTCCTTTTAATCCCGCTGGCTTTGCCAAAAAAATATATTCAGGTTTCGAATATATTAAATTTTCAACAAATAAACTGATAGATCTTATATTTGAAATTTCACAAATAAATCAACTTGCATATTTTCAATAAAATTTACCGATTTCTATAATTAAATAGACGAATTCCAAATATCGAATTTTTATTTCAGAATTTTATTATTTAAATTTCAAGAGATTTTAGTTATTTACGTTATAAAATCGTTGAAAACTCTCGGGTCGTTACAAGGTATATGTTATATTTCTATCTGCTAACCTTCAATTCATTTGTGTATCTTAATTGATAAACATTTTATCAATCTTATTAAATGCACAAATTTATCAATGTAGATTATTACAACATTATATAATATATGTTTTTACAATATTAGAAATGTTAAATGTTATCGTTTCATTTTTCTAATAAGGCTCCCACTTGTCTTTTACAACAAACCCTAAGCGAAACAAAGAAGTCTTTCCATTTCATTGTGGGTGTTAGGACTCGTCCGTCTTGGAATTCCGACCTTGAGTTTTCTCAATAATTCATAGCTCCACGGATGATGTATAACTCTTTATTTGTTGTATCACATACAACTCCTAACCCATGGTTCTTTGTCCTAATTTCATTTCGACCTTGATTTTGCTCAACGAACCGAAATAGATTATTCACTCGTACTACCATATCGCGACGGCCTAAGTAGAGTATACGTACCTTGAGTTTGCTCAACAAATACGTATAGTTATCTTACCTCGTCTATTCAATATATCAATAATACTACACATAACATCTCGAGCTTGAGTTTGCTCAATAACTAAAGAGTATGCAAGTTATTTATTAATATATATATGGTATATGACAACATAATATTGAAGATTCAAAATCTTCAATATATTATATTGAGTGATGTCGACTTATGAAATAATGTATTAGTATAAAATACCCTTGTGATTCAAGTGTCAAACACATCTAAAATCACGGTATACGTATAATATGAATGCATTTATTCCTTAAGTCTGTTTAGGGCTTCTTCAATGTTCCACATTTAGTTTAAACATTCATATTATATAAGTTTTATTATTGTATAACTTTTATATTTTATATTACTTATATAATAGTCTTATGTATAACATTATATTAATTAAATCTTATTTAATTAATATTAATCAATTAACATTTTAATTAACTTTATATCAATATAGCATTTATATTTAATATTTTTTATATACTATAACCTTTATAGTATAACACATATATCATATAAATGTGCATATTATTTAATTAATTAACCTTTTAATATCTAATTAAACTATTTTAATTAAATTATATTAATTTCAAACTTCAATTCATAAACATACATGCATACTTATGTTATTTAAACAATTTAAAACAACATAACATATATCTGATAGAGTTAGGGGTATGCCCGAGGGGCAATTATGTAATTCGTTACATATATCTAACCCGTTGAGCAATCTTGTTCGAAATAAAGGTGTTTTCTTTCTATTATATACTTGACATAATATGGTTACATTAATTAATTAATTTAATTAAAAGTATATTTAATAGAAAATCCGTAAATGGTATGTTTTGTGATAGTAGCTACAAAGTGTTGCAGCCGTGAGTAATTTATCACAATAAAATAAAGTATATCATTTTAAATGTTCCTAGTCAAGATGCATCGAGACTGGATATCGATGTATCAGCTGAGACTAGAGTATGTAACGATCTCCAAATGTTGGGCGGTGTATTACTCATGGCTGCTACAGGCACCTAGGGTTACGTGCTAATAGTTATTGGATAACTATGGAAGGACTCGTTCGATAGTTTTTTGTTGGTTAATGTAAATAAGGTCAAGCAGGAATATCGATATGAATAATTTACACGATTCTTTCGATTTGAGAATACTGTGAATCTTCAATATGAATCTTCGCTTTGATTACAGTCAAATCATGGCAAAGCGTCCATCGAGTGACTGTAGCTGGTTCCAGTAGAAGATCTGGAAGTGAAACATTATTCAAGATAGGATTCGTCTCCTTGGTTATATAGGGTTAGTGTCACGGTCAACCCAAGTCAACCCAAAGTCAAAATCTCTGGCCAGAGTAGTTCGATTAATAATAATTATATCATTGAACCAAAGACTTTGTGTTTGGACTATAGAGTTGAATGTGGACGATGCTGGAATTTTGACCATTACCAAATTCAATAAGTCCAAAGTGATATAGTTTTGACGAAGAGAATTGGTATAAATAATTGTCACAGTTAGGTAACGCTTATTAGATTCAAATGAGATTTTTTTTTTTGAAAATGAGTAAGCGATAAATTTTGCCATATTATCACATCATTTGCTAAGTGAAGTGTGAACGTTAACGTTCAAATTGTTCGACGTTAATCGCTGACCGAATTTACACCCAAGAGTCACACAACCGAAACGATGAATTCTCTTTAGGCCAAACAATTTAATTAGTTTATAATTATTATAAATTAATTAAATAAATTAATATTTATGGAATATTAATTATGAAATTGTAATGTGATTTGAGAAATAAAATTGTTGCATATATTTATAAAAGTTATGAACATATTGATCAATATGAGATATCGATGACAAAATAAGTTAAATATGATTGTACATATTTAATTTGGGATAAATGGGCTCACAACCCATGAGATTTGGAGAGAATAGGCATTGGTTTGAGAGAGGTTGGAGGTGGCTACAACATGGGATTAGGGTTTCGAGATGTGTGACTAAGATCTAGGGAGAAACTTATATAGTTTGCTCTCTTATCCTACGCATATAAATACTAATCTCAAAACCCTAATCTAAGGTGAATTTCATTTTTTATGAGCCTCCATTTTCTTCTTCTTTCTCCGCATTTTAATGGCACCAACTATCCTCTAAGACAATCCCAAAAATTCTCAAATCCAATTCGAATTAAAAATACTAATTTGTAGTAGAAGATCTTCAATCCTGGATTAGCAACCCGACGGATTGGGAATTGTTCTAAGAAGAGAAATCATTGTTCAATGTGGACTCAAAGGTTTCATTAAAAGGTGAACTTTCATTTATTATTATTGTTTTGATATCAAGTTTACCATATAAAAGTTGATTTGCATCCAAATCGTCTATTTGTATTCAGATCTGTTTATAGTCTAGATTATGTGATATTTTTATGGGTACATGTGTTTTTTACAATTGGACTAGTTATGTGCTTGTTGTAATATTTTGTTTATTAAATTAACTTTTTGAAAAAAAGAATTTTTAATTTTTATGTATGTATGTATAGATTTAGACTAAATGTATAGAGCTTTGCAAATTGTCAATATGTATAATTGTATACATGATTATATATTGTATATATTTGATCTTAAAATTTTATTATGATGATTTATACTAATTATGAATCATAAGATATAAAAATATTTTATTAAATATGTATATACATGTCTTATTATTATTTAATGATTTTGTGGGTTGTTTATTATGTACAAAATAATTAATGGTTAAATTTCAGTTTTATATTTTTTCTAATTAGCTACACAGTAAAAGAAGCTTACTGTAAAATTTTAAGATTTTTAAAACTTAATTTAATATTTTTTTTAAAGTTAATTTACTTTCGGCCTGCAATCTATTATTTAATTAAAATATAATTTTAGTTGAGAAAATTGTAGAAATTTTTATTAAGCCTAAAATTGTCTCAGGTACCTTTACAAAAAAATTCAGATTTTGATAACTTAATTTAATAATTTTTATAATTAATTTGTTTTCAGCCTGTAATCAATTATTTAATTAAAAATATAATTCAATTAAGAAAATTCCAGAAATTTTACTTAAGAATGAAATATATCTCAGGTACCTCCAGAAAAAGTTTTAGAATTTTTCAACCTGATTTCATATTTTTAAGAATTAATTTGATTTTGGGCTGTTATAAATTATTTAATGATAAATATTATTCTAATTGAGAAAATTCCATAAATTATTTTTAAGTCCAAAATATGTTTCCAAATTTTTTAAAATTATAAAACTTGTAATTTTACATATAATTATTTTACATTAATTTATTATGGTAGAAACTGTTTTACTTAGTAATATATATATATATATATATATATATATATATATATATATTCATTTACATACATTAATATCTTGTTTTGTCATATTATACAAGCACATATTTGGAAAAATTAGTACACACAGAATGAGCTAATGTGTCTGTTGCAATGTAAATACCAGCATATACATACATGCACATTATACCCTTCGCGGATTATCATGTTACACATGCATACACATAGATATATGTATGTATGTACGTACGTATGTATTGGTACATATATATGTAAATTAAATCTAACCAATCAATTCAAATTAAAAAGAGAAATGAAAAGTTCATCTCTCCATTTAATGCAATTAATGCTCTTAATTAATTAATTGTTTTAGGGAAAGAAATGAAAGGTTTCCTTCCCTATATATACATTAAATCTTATTAATGCTCTAAATTGATTACTTATTTTAGGAAAAGAAACGAAAGGTTTCTTTCCCTATATATATTAACTCTTATTAATAAATGTTAGGTGTATTTGATACACTATACATTTAAATTTAAATTTATTTAAACTTCTTTTTAAGTAATTTAAATAAAATAAATGATTTTATTTGAAACAAAATTAGAAATGTTATAATTAAATTAGGCTTCGTAGGCTCAACTAAGATCCAATGGGGTAATTTTTTTTTAAAATTCACTCATTTCTTTCATTGCAGGCTGGCCTTGTTCCTTCAATGATATCAGAGTCCAATAGTCTATGCGATCTAAATTAGTCATATTTGGACTAACTAATTAAGTTTGCCCACTTATTACGGTGTCTAAAAAGGTAGTGTTTAGGATTGGAATTGGATAATCAAGTATCCTATCCTACCTGGTTGGTTACCAGCTTGGCCTAAAGGGTGATGTGAGCCCAAAGGTTGCCCCTAATAGAAAAGGCTCAACTTGTACTGGCCCTTGGGCTAATTTTCAAAATCGTTTTGAAAGTTAAAGTTAATGATTTTAAATTTAATAGTTAAATTTAAAATAAAATATGTTTATTACAAAAGGTAATAATATAACATATATTTTCAAAATGTTTAAAAAGGTAATGAAAATTTCAAATTGTTTGAAACTATTTGAGTGTTAATTTCAAAATTCAAAATTCATTAATAAGATTAATAAAATAAATAAATTAAATGAGATAATTAATTTGTACTTATATGCATGTATTATATATTTTGATATATGTTATGTTATTTTAAACGTGTTTGAGATAACGTAAGCATACATGTATATATGTAAGATAAATTTTGAAATTGATATAATTTAATTAAAATGATTTAATTAAATAAATTAATTAAAGGTTAATTAATTAAATATATACATATATATGATATATGTGTTATACTATAAAGGTTATAGTATATAGTAAATATCAAATATAAATGTTATATTGATATAAAAAATGTTAATTAATTAATATTAATTAAATAAGATTTAATATAATTTATACATAAGACTATTATATAAGTAATATAAAATGTAAAAGTTATATAATAATAAAACTTATATAATATAAATGTATAAACTAAATGTGGAACATTAAAGAAAACCTAAATGGACTTAAGGATTAAATACATATGTATTGTACGTATACCGTGATTTCAGATGTACTTGACACTTGAATCACAAGGGTATTTCATAAGTAATATATTATTCCATAAGTCAATATCACTCAATATAATATATTGAAGATTATGAATCTTCAATATTATGTTGTCCTCCACCATATATATAGAAGTAAATTAGTTGCACCCTCCTTAATTGTTGAGCAAACTCAAGCTAGGGATGTTATGTATAGTATCATTGATATATTAAATAGACGATGTAAGATAACTATATGTACTTGTTGAGCAAACTTAAAGTACATATACTATACTTAGACCGTTCGCGATATGATAGGTACGAGTGAATAATCTCTTTCGGTTTGTTGAGCAAACTCAAGGTCGAAATGAGATTAGAACAAAGAACCATGGGTGATGAGCTGTTTGTGATACAACCGATAAGGGGTTATCCATCGTCCGTGGATCTATGACTTGTTGAGCAAACTCAATGTCAGAATTCCAAGACGGACGAGTCATAACACCCACTAGTGAAATCGAAAGACTACTACAACAAAATACTTTTTTTACCATGAGCAATACACGTTGTAATAGGGGTTTCGCAACGGACCAACGTCCGTCGTATTATGTGATATTGTAATTGACCCAAAAGATTTTACAACGTTTTAAAATTGTTGTAAAAGCCCATTGTAGTAAATATTTTTTACTACTATCCACAGCCGTTGCAACATGGTCTTTTGCAACTGGTTTTGCCCATTGCAATAGAATCTTTTACAATTATTTTTGTCTATTGCAATAGGGTTTTTCACAACCGTTTTTGTCCGTTGTTAAAAAAATCAAATAAGAAAAAAAATATAAATACTATTACGTTGCACTCATAAATTTAAAATTAATTTGCTATTGAAACCAAAAGTACCAATGACAAACATATTTATTTATATCTACTAAAATTAACAAAAAAAAATTATATTTCAAATTGCCAAAAAGATTCATGTATTCTTAGTCTCTCATAATACAGATCATATAGAAGAAATACATATACCTACCAATATAATGGAAATATAACGAATATAGGATTCAACTAACTTTGTGTATGTCTTGACCTTTGAACTTTAGCAGCTTGAACCTCAACATCAGCTCTTTCAGCAACTACCTGTTCATACAAATCATGAATTTTCAATGTAATAATGGTTTAGAATACACAATCAATGGGAAAATGCAGCAATAACTTAACAATGGGAAAAGGCATGATTCATTTGTTACTCGTTTGAGTTGGATGATTCAAGTTGCGTCATGACCATACTAAAGTATAATATTACTGGAAGCTAGCTACTTGTTACTAATGTTATTTGATCCCACAAAGTGTCATATTTTCTAATATGAAGACATGTACATATTTGCTAAATTATCAATTTTAAGATTTTTTTTCAACACAACCAAGTAAGAGGAAATCGCAATTTACCTTATTCCATCCATTGTCATTTTCAAATCACTCATTTTACAAACAACAGAATACTAATATCTTCACGATATGTGTTTGAAGTAAGGATATTCATCTTTAACAAAAGAAAAAACAAGGAATCCAAGCCGTGAAGACCCAAAATTACGCCTTTGTTTCTATTCTTCCTCTCAGTGTCTTTCTGCTGCAAAATTCCCCAACTTTTGTGAATAAATCTTCTCTAAATCCCTTTCTTTCTCTTAAGTGCTCTTGGTCTAAGTTATTTCTCACCCTTTGGCTAATGATATGGAATTAATGTGCGGTAAAGATAAGGAGATCTATTGAAGTGGGTGAGCTGTTGGTTTGGAATACTTCTCAGTGAGAAAACTATGTAAGCAAAAGAGAAGCAACTCGGAAACGATTTTATGTACCAAAAACTTAAGGCACATTCAAAGATGAGTTTACTTGAAAAGATATATTACGCATCAATCAGAGAATGAAACATAATCAAAAGTCAACATGGAAATACACTGTAAAAAGACAATACGGAAGAATATGAAAGTTGCTATAAATACCAAAGTACTGTCATCAATTATATAATTTTCAACACATTTGACACCGATGTATGTATATTACAAAACAAAAAACAGTAAGTTTATAAACTTGTACTACGGATCAATTATATCTATGTAAACAACAGAGAAGCAACTCATAAATGATTCATGTAGGAAGAAATTTAAGCCAGTATCAATAAATGTTTCAAAACTGATGCAGTATGCATCAATCAGAGAATCACAGTAAAGAAACAGCTAAAAAATAGACCAACTTGGCATTATGCCTCAATCAGAAATTTCAAACTATTTATTAAAAATATGTCATGTATACAAGCACTAGTATAAGAAAGGATATCTTGATCAAAGAATGAATCCAACAGTAACAGCAATACTACCTCTAAAATTCTATGGGTGATGTTTCTAACCTAATTTTGCAACAGAGTTTTCTCCACTGAATGTTATTTATGTAAGAGTTCCATCATCACATTGATCTATATTACCGTTAAACTTTTAAGTAATATCTCAAAGAGGTTGCAGACCTAACATATATTCAGAGAAGTATATTAAACCAACAGAACTCACAATACTGTTTTGATACTGTATATAATGAGTTCAACGTATCAGACCGCTTTGGTTTGATCCTTAAAAGTTAAAACACTGGATAATAATACTCTACCCACTTGAGTTTGCATGGCCATAAAGTACTTGCTAGACTAGCACTGGCTAAATATGTGATGGAAATTGTACTAGAACTAAATCGAAAAATTCCAACACACACATCAGGAAGGTCGAGATCAAATTCCCCTGCCTCCCTTTTCCCAATAGAGCAATTTATGTGGCCAATTTTTCTATTTATGATTGGAATTCAATGGCTAGTAAGCATACCTATGAACGTGTTGTTATTGCTGCTATATAATAAAAGCAAAATATGCATGCAACATGAACCGTAAAAGTAGAATTAAAGCATAAACCCAAAAAATAAAAGCTTATCACCTGCTGTGAGCATTCCAGTATCATCAACCAGAAGCCCCAATAACCCAATAGCATAAACTCTGAAACATGGCATCAAGTAAGCCATAATTGAAATACAACACAAATTCACCTGCAAACTTGAGCATCTTGAAGTTGAGCCCCTCACCAAGCTGGTAGGTAGGTGCAGAAAAAGTTGCTGGCCCAAGCTGTTGGCATTAATAGCAACATCTTTTAGTTTGTGAAAAGCTTCAGTACCATTAACGCTTCACTACTGGCCTTTTTTGTTATATCAAACCAAAAGAATTCATGATACTAGAAAAGTTGCAGACCTAACATATATACAATATCAAAACCATAGAGCACCAGATACATTGAACTCATTAAAAATAAAAATAAACAAATAAGAAGAAAAAGTCATAATTCTATGTAAGCAAGGGTTTATTATTACCAGAAGAAGGAGCGGATTTGTGCTTGTAGTCGAGTCAATTTGAGCTGAAATTGTGCATAGAGTCGAATACGCAACTTTCCATATGTGTCGCCGCCAGCGATCGTTGGCAGTCCCAATAGCCACGGCACCACCGTCGAAGTCGTCGAAGCCAGAGCAACGCCGTCGAAGTCGAAGTTGATTTAGAATTATTGTTGGCCTGTGTTTTATTTTGATTTGGGAATTATTAGTTAGTGGAGAAGGAAAGGGGATTTATGCTTTGGGAATTATTTTGAAAGATTTTATGGCTGGGCACGTGCATATATAAAAGGAAACGTTTGCCATCCATCCTTAATAACTTTCATAATTCATCAAACATCCCTTAGATACAAAACATAAAAATTTCATTCCTATTTTTAAAGACAGCCTTTTCTTTTCCCAAACTACCCTCAAAAATCATCGTAAAACCCTGAACCAACGCTTTTTTTATCGTAACATTTGATACAATTGAAATCACAGTTTCTTCAACAAAATCCGAAAACTCTATAAAATCGAACAACTGAACAACCAAAATCAAGTCGAAAATCTCACACGAGGCAAAATGGGAAGATCGAAGGTGATGTATCTCAATTTCATAAGTAGTCGATTTATATTCCACTGTTTTAAATCAATAAATCTTAGGGTTTTTGCAAGGATTTTAGAGATTTTCGAGTTAGCCATGCATGTAATCGAGCTTTTTTACGGTAATAGAAAGAAAATTAAGAATGCAGATGATATACTAAAAAACATTCTGTAATTACTGCAATTTTTGAAAAATATTGTTCAAAAAACTATTTCCTCTCTTCAAATTTTAAGCAGATTCATATTTGTATTAAAGGTGCAATTATTTCAAATATTCGCAGATAATTCAGCAAATTTTAAACGTTTTTGATTTTTTTGAAAATTTATAAAATTTGCAAATAATTGCAGATATTTCTGCAACTATACCATATAGTTGCAGAAATGTCTGCAACTATGTGCAATAGTTAAAGAAATTTATGCAACTATTGCATATAGTTGCAGAAATGCAACTATTTGCAAATAGTTGCAGAAATGTCTGCAACTATTGCGTATAGTTGCAGATATATCTGCAACTATTGCTTATAGTTGCAGATATATCTGCAACTATGTGCATTAGTCGCAGATATTTCTGCAACTATTGCTAATAGTTGCAGTAATATCTGCAACTATTTGCAAATAGTTGCAGAAATGTCTGCAACTATTGCGTATAGTTGCAAATATATCTGCAACTATGTGCATTAGTCGCAGATATTTCTGCAACTATTGCTAATAGTTGCAGTAATATCTGCAACTATTGCACATAGTTGCAAACATTTCTGCAACTATTGCATATAGTTGCATTTCTGCAACTTTATGCAATAGTTGCAGAAATGTCTGCAACTATGTGCAATAGATGCTGAAATTTATGCAACTATTCTGTATAGTTGCAGAAATATCTGCAACTATTGCACATAGTTGCAAACATTTCTGCAACTATGTGCAATAGTTGCTGAAATTTATGCAACTATTCGGTATAGTTGCAGAAATATCTGCAACTATTGCACATAGTTGCAGAAATATCTTAATACTATATATCATCAAATTGAGCCTTAATTCAGTTACATATTCATTATAACTGCAAGTATTTAACATTACCTATCATATTATTAGATTGTGCATAGTTATTTCATAATATTTAATTTACATTTACAGAAGAACACAAAAGAAGATATAAAAGAAGGAAAAAAAGTTATGTTGGAAACATCTATTGTTCCTGTTGAACAACAACCAGGATCAAATATTCTACCGGAAAAAAGAAAAACAATAAGTGAAGGGAAAATCAAATCAACAGAAGATAATTACAGAAATAATTTGAGGTCTTTCATCGATGTTCTTCGCAAGATTAAGAATGAAAAATTGCTGACAATATCACATACAAAATATCTCCAGAATCTACCTTTCTACAAGTTCATTCATATGATCTATATTGGAATTATACCTGCAAAAGAAAACACAAAAAACTCAACAACAATAGACATAATCATCAAAGCATACAGAAAGAATTTGAACTGTTTCCAATTTGGAGATATGTTACTAACATTTACAGAGGATGATATAAGCCAATTGCTATCAATTCCTACAGAGGGCCAGCAAATCAAAACTTCTGGCCATATGAAAAAAGAGGGTAAAAGCAATGCTCAGTTTACATCATTCATCAGCAGGCACTTTGAAGGAGAAACAAGTGTCAACAAAAAAAACATAGAAAGGGAATTATTTGCAACAATAAAAGGATCATCAAAAGAAGAACAAGCAGATACTGCAAAGCTTTTGCAATTGCATTTGGTTGCAACATTTTTAATATCAAATCCAAACTCAAGTATATCATGGAATATGATTCCATATTGTGTTTGTGAAGATAAAATGCAGCAGATATCATGGCCAAAAACGATTCACAAGCATTTGATAAATCAAATTGAAAAATATATTGACACCCCAAGGAAAATAAATGCATGCGTTACATTATTACTAGTATTAAATTTTTAATTAATTAGATAAATATCCTATTAATTAATAATTTATTCTAATACTAATTGTCTTTTTTACAGTGGTGGATCTATGAGAAAACACAAATTTTGAAATCTGCTAAATTCGAATACAACAACTCGTATCCCTTGGCTAGCAAATGGGATATATCAAAACTCAAGCCAATAATGTTATTGACCATAGAGTACAACTCAGTAAGTATAACTGCAATTTAATTTATAGAATTATTAAGCTTTAGTAAAAAAAATAGCCAGTACTTTATTTGTTTGCAAACCTATCTGCAACATTTAACAATGGTTGCAGATATATCTGCATTTATTAGAAGCAGTTGAGCTTTTTTTGGCTGCAATTATTCACTACATATGATGACTTATCTGCAATTTTTATAAACAATTGCATATTTATCTGCACTTAAAACAACAAAACTGAACATAGTTATACAATTATTTACAATAATTAAAGATATATCTACTATTTTGTATAATACTTGCAGATTTTTCTACCATTATTAAAAATATTTATGGACATACATACCAATCATAATTAAAATTATATTCATTTTTCCAATTATTCACAGTTCTTACATAATTACATACAAATATTCTTAAGCTTCAATTTTGATTGAATTATTTATTCCAGGATTTTCAAGGAGAGGAACTAAAATTGTTGAAAGATGCAGTTGAAAAAAATGAAGAATATGAAGCATTCTACAAGAAAAGAGAAGAAAAATATAAAGAAATAATAAGAAAACTTGAATTGGACAACAGGAAACTTCAAGCTGAAAATACGCTGCTAAAAAAGCAATTGAGACAAAATGTGGAAACATCATCATCCACAGAATCTGAGAATGTAGAGCTACAACTAATAGAAAGTTCTGGTAGCAAACTAAATTCCTCAGATGAAAGTGAAAGTGAAGAAAACAAAGAAAGTGAGGATAATGAAACAGAAGAGAATACGTCATCTGGTAATACTTTCAGTAATATTTTGTTTTCCAACAAGAATGTAAAAATTTAAAATATTTGATGATATATCTGCAAGTATTCTTACTAAATGAAAAAAGCATTTTTAAAGAATAAATGCAGATATCATTGCAATAAGTATTAAAAACTGTAGCACATTCTTCATTTTTTACATAACACATTGTAACATAACACAAAATCTATAACTATGTCAAAAATATTAAAGAGTTGAATTGCAAACATATATTTCAGCTCAAAGGACAGAAGAAAATGAAAATTTAATTGATATTCAAACTGAAGACAAAACTGTTGAAGATGAATCTCAGCTAATGGAGAAAGATGAAGAAAAAGAAGAACAAAAAGAAAAAGATGTTGATAATGGGGAAAAAATAAATTTTGAAGCAAAACAGAAAGACCGAGAAGATGGTGAAGAAACAAAAATAGTTGAGGAAGATAAAGCAATTGAACAAGATCCTTCATTTGGTAATGCTTTGAATAACTATAGTTTTTCAACGAGACTGTAAAAATTTAACATATTTGTTGATATATCCGCAAATATTCTTCCTATTATATATTAATAATATGAAGAATAATTGCTGATATTAATGCAACAACTGCTGTAGAGTGTAGCATATTCTTCACTTTTTCACAATTATTCACAAAATTTTTATTAACCAACAACAAATAATTGTATTTCAAAAACCAATAATGAAATATTAACCATCATTCAAATTAATTTCAGGTGAAAGCATTCAAAATTATACACAGTTACAAGACAAACAAACCGAAGAAATATCTACTTCAGCAGAAACAAAAACTGAAGAAATCAAAGAAAAAACATTGGAAATTGAAAATCCAAAAAAAAGGGTTAAATTAGCTGAAGAAGTGAATTTTCAAACTAAAAAGAAAGCAAAAAAGGAAAAACAGCAAGTACAAACCCTACCAATAATAATTAAAGAATATGAATCTGAACCTAGATCAAAAGAATTATCTACCAGTACAAAAATAAATGTCAGAAGGAGGTCAAATGTACGAAGTCTATCTGAAGAAAAAATCAAGCTGCTTGAGGACTTCTTTAATAACTCTCACCTCAGGTAAAACTGTATAATTCTTTTAGTAGCCAAGTATACCAATAATTTCTTAACTAAAAGTAATTATTTAAATTTCCTGGTTAGATATCAGCAAATATTTGAAAAATACAAACATTTACTAATATTGATCATTATATCACAGCAAAAGTGCATACTTAAATGGAGACGATGACATAATTATAACTGGAACAGCACTTGGTGAACTAATTATAGGAAGATTTCTTGATGGCCAGGTACAACTTTACTCAAAAGTACATTTATTTACAAATTTATCTGCAACATTTAGTTAGACTTGCTGTTTTATCTGCAAAAACCCAATTATCTGCAATAACTCCATTTATCTGCATATTTATCAGCAATACTTCTTTAAACTTATTGTTTTGTCAGTAAAATTCCATTTATCCAAAACAATATCATTTATCTCCAGATTTTTCAGCAACATTTAATCAAACCTGTTGTTTTTATGCAAAATTTCAAGAACTTATTATTTTTTCTGCTAATCATATTATATTATTCTGTAAACAAATATACTATCACTATTTCCTTATAATAATATTTGTAGATCATTGACTGGTATTCACATGAATTGCGTAAAGTTCATCCAGAAAACTTGTACTTCAAAGTTTACGCTACTGTAAGTTTTATAATCTTCTACTGAAGAATTTGTTTAAATGTTCATCAATTCAATTGTCTAATATATTATCCTACAGACATTTCTACTGAGCAATTCAAAGAATGTAACACAAGCCCTAATCGATAATGTAGTTGCTAAACATTTTGCAAACTGCAATAAAATGTTCTTCCCTATCCACCAAAAATCACATTTTACACTGTTGGAGTTTAATAAACAAGGTAGAATATGGATTCACTACGATTCCATAAAACCATGGCACGAAGCAGATCATCAGAAAGCGGCAAGAAAGATGGTATGTAAATTAAAAAATGAATAAATCAGAGAAAAATAAACTATTTAACAAAATCTTTGTTTTTTTGTACAGAGAGTTTATGTCACTGCCTTACTAAAGAAATTGGAAAAAGCAGAGCATGAACCATCAAAGCAAATCACTTTTGCTAACAGCCCCCAACAACGTTCTGATACGTAAGTACACAACAAAAAAAATGTACAAATATTTCCATATCATAGAACATTTCTTCTAATAATTATATAATATTTGTCAATCATTGCAGAGTTGATTGTGGCATGTTTGTAATGAACATTATGAAACAAAGAAGTGAAGACAAAGAAATCAACAATGAAGACCCTGAATTCTCATATGAAGCTATGGATTTACAAAGAGCTGAAATAGCACATCAAATTCTTTCTTGCAAACCTTATAGTTGGAGCTTAGAAGAAAGCTTGACACAAAAGTTTTTACTTTCTGAAGCAAATCAAAATAATTGATGTATCAAACTGTAATGTTTTATGTAAGAATACTGAAATGTATGTACATATTTGCTAAACTTATGTAGTTGAAAGACAATATTACTGTGTTACCACAATATTAGAGTATATTACAAAAAAATTTATATATAAATTTCTAACAATTGTATTCAGCAATAAAAGCACATATCTGCAGTTATCTTGACAAATGTATAGGTAATTAAATACTAGCTCTTAAAAATTGCAGAAAAATCAGCAATAAAAACATATATCAGCAGATATCTCTGTAATAATTTATTTTTTCCAAATTCTTACTCATAATAATTTCACAAATGTCAGCAAATGAAGCACATATCTGCAGATATCTCTAAAAATATTTAGCTATTGGAAATTCTTTCAACAAATAGTTGCAGAAATTTCAGCAATAAAACCATATATCTACAGATATGTCCACAAATTTGTAGATATTCGAATTTCTTAAACCAGATAATTTCAGAAATGTCAGCATAACAAATAGATAATTGCCGATACCTCCATATTTATAAACAAAAATTGCACATACTTATGGATACATCTTATTTATTTCGATCCAAACAATTATACAAATATCATCTTCATATAAAAAGCATTATTCACAAAAGGGGTATAAAAAGAAAACAATTATTCAGAAAAACTGCAGAAATATGTGCAATTAATAGTAATAATTGCAGAAAATACTGCAACAATGATTACTCGAAAGCGAACCATGTTTAATACATTACAGACAGTAAACATCCAACCTAAGGATAGAGAAAATACCATTAAAATGAATAAGAAAAACATAAACTCAACTCCATACATTTTAGCTTTCCTATATTAAAGAGAGACTACATGTGTTTCACTGAACAAGTCCTTTTATTATGACCCAACTTCTTGCATATGCTGCATCTAATAGTCTTTGAAATTTCACCGGCAGATTTTATCCTCTTAAATGCAGATGGTCGACCAGGCATTCTTCTACCTTTAGGAGGTGCTACAACCACATCTTCAATCAAAACATCTTCTTTCACAAAGTTTATAATAGGATTGATTGGATGAGAATATGCCGATCGAAAATAAACAACTTTGAAACAATCTTCAATGTAATCATAAACATTTAACTTTCCACAGCTCAAAATACATCTAACAGCATGAGCACAAGGAAAACCATAAATTTGCCACAAATTACAAGAACAAGTCCGATTATTTAAATCAACAGATTGATGAACAAGAGAATGAACTTCAAACACATGATCACTAGATTTTATAACAAACCATGAAGATCCTTCCAAATGAAGACTTTTCAACCGATTTTCGTTCACCGGACAAACAACACTATTCCAACTATTAGCAAGTTCTCGACGATCAGAAATTAACTTCATCAACTTAACTCTAATGCTATCCAAGCATGCAGTGATTGGTAAATGTCTTTCTTCCAAAATCCATTTATTGAAACTCTCTGAACAATTTGATGACATTTCACCATAACGACAAGCAGGGAAAATAACATTAGTAATTTTCTCAAAGGGAATTCCATTCAAAAAGTTTGCCATAGTAGAACCACCAGCATCTTTAAAATTCTTCAATGCTAAATTGAAATCATCCAAATTAGAAGCATATGCAACACGTCCAAACAAATCTATCAACCATTTCTTTTTTGATTTGGAAAATTCAGACTTTAAAGCAACTTTTAAATTATTGTTTAAATGATAAAAACAGGAACCATGAACTGAATCTGGAAACACTTTGGGAATAGCAACAAGAATACCAGGATGACGGTCAGAAATGAAAACAAACTTTCTACAATCATCTTTCAAAAAATCTTTAAGCTGTTCACAATACCAAATCCAATTATTTTCATCTTCACCAGACACAATTGCAACTGCTATAGGAAAAAAACCTGATAAAACAATCACAAATATATAAATAATTGAACAAATTGCTTAATACTATTCACTTATATTGAAAAAATGCTGACAAAACTGCAACTATTACCAAATATTACTGCACAACAATTTTTCTTAATTCAAAAAAATTGCATACTTTTCAGCAATTTTTTATATAAAATTGCTTCGATTTCCGCAATGATTTATGTAAGTAAAATATTTTATTTCTTCTTAATAAATATTGATGTTGCAGAAACATATAATAATTATTGCAGATATTGATGCAATTATAAATTAATTTACAACATACCTTCATTGCCATTTTTACCAGTAGCAGCCATCAAACAACCTTGAGCTCTACCCTTCATAAAAGTAGCATCAACAAATATTAAAGGCCGACAAAATTGAAAACCATGTGCACAAGCTTCAAAACCAATGAAAACCCTCTCAAATTGACGAGTATCATGATTACACTCCAAAACTACTTTACAACCAGGATTACTTTCAATTACAGCATCACAAAAAGACTTCAAATGGTGATAAGACATCATATCACTTCCATGTAAATCTTCTAAAGCCAATCTCTTCCCACTATAAGCAAAATAATACTTCAAAATGATATTATACTCAGTTTGAAATAGGTTAATAATGTCCTTTGTCTTCATTAACGGATTAGCTTGAATATGATCATAAACCAACAACTTAATCAATTTACTTGAAACAGGAGGATCATTAATATCATGAATTCCAGCACCACAGGTATGTTCAGGATGAAATCTCTTTATAACAAAATAGCCCGGAAGATTAAACTTAACAGAAGCATGAATTCTGAAAGTACATTTTGTTCGAGAACAAACAGCCGTAACTCTTTCCTTATCATTCTTAACCAAATCAAGCTTATACCCTGTCTTAATACTATATATCATCAAATTGAGCCTAAATTCAGTAACACCACCTGGAAATTGTTGACCAACACCCGTAAAAACAGATTGATTGGAATCATTTCTTAATAACTGCCTGAATTGAATATTAGAATCACCGGTACTAACAAATGAGGAATCACTGCTACAAGTAACAGCATCTGATCTAATATTGGTAGCTGAAAAACTAGAAGGAACAACATCAACAAAAATAACAAAGTAATCCTCATGGTTATGAGCAGCCAACAACAAAATAGATTGAAGATCAAAATTAGTTTCAATATTCCTTCTCAATCCATCTCTAACATAGTACAATTCAAATGACATTGAACTCAATTCTGTCCATTTACCAGAAATAGCACTTCTCAACATAACAACCGAACTATCAAATTGAAGGCGTAACGAAAAGCTATCATATCCAAACTTCAACAGCACAAGCACTCCAGCATCACCAGGAACACTTTAATTTTAAAAAAACATAATTACAATTATAAAAAAATAAATACAAAAACGCAGGATATATATTGTAACGACCCTGAATTTTGAACAATTTGAATTGAAAATATTTAATTAATTTTAAATATTTGAACGATGATTTGACTTGAATTTCAAATTATCAGAATGAATTGGCGATTAAATTTTTGAATTTAATCTATTGAAAGTTGAATAAAATTTGAATCTTCAATTTTAAGCCGGTTAAAAATAATTTAAAGGCTTAGAAAATTCATATTGATAATACTGAAGATAATAGAAGCTTCAGAATTGAATTTGAAAGCGATTTGTTTAGTTTTGAAATTGTATCGTTTGAAATCGAATTTAAAAATAACCTTCCGAGGCACAGTCTCAGAATTTGACGAAACCAGTTCCATTGGGTCCGTAATATTGAATTATTACTGGATTTCAATTTTCGTATTTATCGGAATTGTTTTATGAACATACGGTGTATAAACGCGTAGAAGATTTAATTGAATTCAATTTGAATTTCTGTAACAACTGGGGTTTTGTCCAAAATTATAATCATCAATAAAAGATTAAAGTTGACAAATATTTGCTGTTTATTGTTGAAATTTTTATAACGATAAAATCTTCGTCAATTAACGATTTAATATCGAATTGTTAATTTCTGTTAGAATTTGGAATTTGTAAATCGATTGAAATTCTTTTATTTAAATTTTTATTTGTACGAAATGAATATATACACATAGTTTAAATTTAGCAACATGATTAAACAAAACAAATTAAAGAAAATATTTACAAAAACAAATTAGATTTTAAAAAGAAAAAGAAAATAAAAAAATAAAGTAACTCAACCCATACCTCACCCATACCACCCCATACCGATCCCCTTACCCTTATTTCTGCAAATATACGTTGCCCCCCTTCTCTTCAGTAAAACGAAATCAAACGAAAAATAAACACGAAAAGAAAAATAAATGGCGGCCACGAGTTTCTTCTTCGTCCCCAAAAACTAGGGCTTCGGCGATTTCTCGATTCTATGGCAAATCTGGATTGATCTTCGTTCAAATTCAAAGGCGCCGGCTACGGTCGATCGAAGCTCTCTTCGAGTTGCTCCCACAGCAGATTCTAATTGTTCGCGCCTGCTCCAATTCGTGGCGAAGGTGAGTGACCCCCCTCACTCACATCTAATTAGCCTCAAAATTGTAGAGTTTAATTTCTGTGATTTTTCGTTCGTATAAAAATTTGATGATTTCCTACTGTTGCAATTTACGTGATTTTGAACTGTGATTTGGTTCGACTCTTTGAATTTATAGCTTCGGCTGTTTTTATTTTAAATTGAGTTTGATTTTGGAGCATTTTGTTGATGACTAGTTCATCATAGTGGTTTCCTTTTGACTTCGGTCGTTTTGTGACATTGTCACTTCTGAACCTCTCAGTAGCATTTTGACCTGTTCGATCTTTGATCTTCTTGTCCTTGACTTGTTATCTCATCTTGGACTTGGTTATGAGGTTGGTCTCTCGGCTAGGAATTGTGTGATACTTTGTAATGACCGAAAGCTTTGATTTTTGTGATGTTGCATCACTTGATGTTGTCCTGTTGCCTAAATTTTTTTCGTTTGTTGCCTCAGTTACATTAAGCTGCACAGGTTCACTGGCCCATAGGTTTTCATTTATAGCTACCTTGTCCTTTGGATTTTCGGGCATATATCTATATATCTATATATATATATATGTGTGCATTCTTGTATGTATATATATATGGGTTATCAACTTACCTGGAGTCACTTGTTCAAGTTGGCACTAGTTCATTTCTAAGTAGTTTCACTGGTGCATTTCCTTTTTGTGGTGCACTGATTTGAGTCTTCGTATACATGATATATGCACTGTGATGCCTCATTTTTACTTGTTGCTTTTGAATCTTGATGGAGCTGGCTTCCTTATGTCTCGGCCTTGAGTTGAGATTCTATGTGCATAACTGGTTCGCATAATTGATATGCAGTAACCTATAGCACTTGACTTCGGCATCCCTTAATTACATTGTAGTTGTTCTTGTTTGTAACTGCAGTTTCATTGAAATTTTGATACTTGTTCGATTACTGTATTGACCTTGGATTTGTTCTAACTTGATACATTTGGATTTGAGCATACTTGAGTCTAGTTGTCACGAGCACACTCATGCCTACACTTCAGTTCACTGTCTAGAACTTCTGGCCAGATTCAGTTTGCAAATAGTTTTGTATATTTTGATAACTTGAACCTTTGCTTGAATTGGTCTCGGCCTTGATTTGAAACTGTTTAGTCGACTTCGATTACTTTGATTATGTGATATTTTTGATGGCTTCAGCCTTGATTGATACTGCATTTCTTGGTTTCTGACTTCACTCTCTCTGGTTTCATGTTGATGTACTGGAATCAGATACTTTTCAAAGTCGCCCTGTCTAGTTTCACTTGAACATAGTTATATTTGCACATTTTGATTTTGTAGAGGCTGGTGCAACTGTCTTGAGTTGTTGCAATGTTCATATATGGTTATTTATAACCATTTTTTTTATTGTGAGCATCTCTAACATATACACAGGTGCACTTATATGTGTCTGCATTAGATTTTTGTATTTGGTTTCAGTTGTAAGTACATTTTGTAAATTCCACTTGACTTGGTGGAGTAAATATTTGTTATCACACAAATCGGGTCTGCATATAGGAAGTGTTCATCTCTGATGGCACTGCCCAATGTTGTTTGAGACTAATTACCTCGAGACAGTATCACTTGTGTACTGTCAGGTCCTTATTGCAATTGCATTTGGTCATATGTTAGAAACAGATACATTGTATTATCATTTGCATTTGGTTCTGAGGTTATACTTCATTGTGCATTAGTCCACTTGAAGTTGTTGCCCTGCACATCGTTCACTTTTATCTTGTATTGCATGAAAATGCTATCACTGTCCTTGTGGTTTCAGACCTGCACATACCTGTGCCATTTCTTTTCTTACCTTTGATTCATTTTGCCATGTGTAGTTGTTATGTACATTTACTTGTGTACATATCTCATATTTACTTTGGTTGGAGCTTCATACTGCTGTCACTTAGTGCACTGTAAATTCTTGGTTGTATGGTCTCACTTGCATGGCTCTGGTCCTATGCCATTGTATATAACTGCATGTTGTATTTGTACCCTTTTGTTGTAAGTATTCAAGTACATTGAGGAGAGATGTACTTGTCTCTGTCGATCACCATGTTGAACTGCTGCACTTCCCGACCAGTTGCAGTGAAATCTTCATATAGATATTTTTAGAGCTTGCACCGATAAGTTTTACAGTGCATACATGTTATATCTTTGTTTATGCCACTCTTTTGGTTTGTATTTCACTAGCATTATTGTGTGGCGAGGCAGTGCACATGTATGTGCGTGTGCACTGCAGCCACCCAGAGTTGACAGTTTTGAATTGATATTTTTCTTTGTGTCGTGATGCATTGATCTTTTATGCCGTATTGGCGAGGCCGTACACGCGTGCGTGTACGGCAGCCAATCGAATTTTTGATGGTTTTAAAGTGACAATTTCGATTGTTTTGAATTGATTTAGTCGATTTGATAAATTGTTTATTTATCTCTGTTGATGTTTTTAAATCTGCCGATTTATTGTTTAACACTGTTTAGTGTTAAAATTTTCGTTATCCGATTTCTTTGTTAAAAGGATCGGATAGGCGGGAATTACTGTGACTGTCATCTGTTTGATTATTATTGCTTCTATGCACTAATAAACTGGTTTGAATTAGACTGACCTGTGTATTATTTTCTTTTGAATATAATACTCGGGTCAGACCGAGTATTTTTACAGCTTGAAGATTTTCGAGCAGCGAAGTTAGAGAGAGAGAGTAAAGAATCATTTTTAGTTTCAGAAGAAAATTGTATTTTAAGATATTCCGCTGTATCAGTATTAAAATTGTATAAACTCTGATGTATTCAAAAAGATTTATAGTAATGAAATAAAGATTCATTTGTTTTTAATTCATTGTTATTATTCTGTGTTTCTGTGGCTGATTCTGTTTAAACCTTATAAACTAAATAACAATTCGTCTTTTTGAACGTTTCTAGTTGGTTTAATTACCGACTGGAGGCGGTCAGAAGGGGGAATGTTACAGAGTGGTATCAGAGCTTTGGTTTACACAAAGCTTAGTTTATGATGTTTAATATGAATAGTTACTAGAAACACTTTAAAGAAAATGTTTTCAAATCTAAAGAAGTTTAAAATTGTTTGAATGGATTTGAAATTTAACTTAAGGAAAGTTAAATAAATTGAACTGGATTAGATAAATTATTGAGATGGAAAGTTAAACTTGAAAGATAAGTGATTATATAATATGAATTGGAAAGTTTAAATTTAATAAGTTGTATAACTTATAAAATGAGAAAATTTAAGTAAAATCAATTGTTAAAATGGTTAAACAGTTTTGTTAAGTAAAACAAAATCTGAATTTTGAATGGTGATATGAATTTGACTTTGGTAAAGTTAAATAAAATGGAATTTCAAATAAATTTGAGGCGAACTTAAGCTGTATAGTGAAGATGAATACAAGTGAAGATAAAATGAAACATGGCTTAAGAAATATTGAATCAAATTGAATTTGACATCAAAATGAACTAATAAAGTGAAGAATGAATATGAATTTGAGTTATAGAAAGGAAAATTCAACTTTAATTGTAAAAGTGAATTAGTGAATATGGTGAGTATAAGAATTCAATCTGAATTAGAATATAAACCAATTGAAATTAAGTGTGTTGAACCAAATTGAATATAAGCAAAGTAAATAAATTTGGTTAAATGTGCATTGGTTGCTAGTTGATCGTATAGAAATTCATTAAGTGTTAATGAAATTGTATTAATGGAATTTGAAAGCTATGTAAATTGAATTCAAATTGAAGGATAAGTAAATTTAACTAGAATCAAATTTGATTTGAATCGAAAGCAAACTAACTTGAATATGAATTAGTGAATGTGAACTAATTGAATATGAATGAATGTTAGTAAAATCCAATGTGAATGAATCAAATGTGATTTAGATTGAAAAACCAAGTCGATGAATGGTTTACTAAAGAACTAGTAGATTATTTTGGAAATGGAAAATTGATAAATTTATATAATAGTTTAAATTGGAATTTTTGAATTATTATAAACGGTTTAAAGGGAAGATTTGAAAAGATTGATATTATATTGGAATTATAAAATGAATTTGTATAAGTGTTAAAAATGAAGTATAAATGTATTTCATAAGTGAAATTATAAAATGAATTGATGTTGAAAAATAAAAGAATTTATAAGTACTTTACTTATAGATTAAATTCTGATATAAAACTGAGTTATAAAGGAATGAGTTAATAAAGTAATTTTTATAAATTGAAGTCTTTATAAATAGAAATGGGATTTATAAACGTTGTTTATAAATTCGAAACTGACTTATTTTTGATAAGTAAATTCTTATAGCTTGTTAAAAGTAGTATATTCAGAATTTTGGACCGTGAATATATTATTGAATAAAATGGACATGTTTTGGGAAAGTGATATTTTAAAACGAAGTAATTGTTTTAAAAAGATGTTTTCAAAGGCATTGAATATCGAAACCATAGATTTCAACATTCATTGTTGAAATAGACGTTTTCGAGATATAAGGAAATGATGGACTATAACACTGTTGTTATAGTAAATGATTTCCGAAAGGAAATGTTTTGTATAGTATTGGGATTTATACATCTATCTAAATTTCGAATTCCTATACTAGTGATTTTGAGTTGTCGTAACGATGTTTTACGTAACATTCGTTTTAACTCAAATAAATATGTGAAAGAGAATGATTTCCTTAAAGATGAAAAATATACTTAATTTTGATTTAAGTATATCGAATATTTTCAAATGTTGAAAATAAAATGGATTTGTGAATTACTTATTTTTAAATAAGTATGGAAATGTTTTTCCAATATGAAATGAAATGTTATGAATATATTCCGTAAGGAATAAATGATTTGAAATTCATTTTTGAAGTTGAAGTTGAAAAGTTAAATGAGGATTTGAACAATTTGTTCAATTTGAAATTTTTCAAAAGATTGAATCGTTGAGTTAAAATTGAGTTTAACTTCGACATCAAAGACAATATAAGTTGAGCTTTGAATTTCAGATGATGATTTGGATTGTATGTCTAACATTGTGAATTGATGACATAGCAATTGATCTCTATTAAATATATATCTGTTGGTGGCGGAGAATTTATTCTCTTAGCTTAACACCCTTCTCTGAGACGTACGAGCTCAGAGGTTATATATCGATAGACATCAATTCTGTGTTGAGAATTGACGATGTAAGCGTGAAATCCAAATTGAATGTGAAAGTCGATAATAAAATGGAATTATGGATATGAATTAGGTTTGAGATAACCTTAAATTTCCAAATCGACTTAGAGGAAAATTTTGAAATCCTCTATTTTGTTATGAATATGGGATATGTAAGTTTTCAGAACTTATATATATGAATGCGGTAAATTTGAAACCGTTAGTTTAGAAAGACATTGTTATGGAAATCTTATGTATGTTTACATAGATGTTATATGTACGAAATGTGAAATGAAAGTACTACATATATGATATTATGTTTTCTAAACCGAGGATGTGGAAAAGTACCTTCCATTTATTATTAGAGAAGGTATTGGAACTCGTGAAGAGTGTCCATTTGAAATTCGTAGCTACGTAGAATTTACATTTAGTCAGAGTGACTATTTGAATCGGAAATCCTTCGCGATAGATCAACGCGATGAGATTAGATTGATTGATGATTAGCGTAATTTGAGGGGCGAGATGCCCACAGTTACAAGCAATTCCACTGGGATAGTGGCGCAACCGCCGGGTAAACTGCAATCTAATGCCAGGCGAAATTTGAGGGGCGTGATGCCTACAGACACGAGCGATTCTACTGGGATAGTAGCGTAACCGCCGTGTGTACTGCAATCTATGGCGACAACCATGGAGAAATTTAAGAGATGTGAAATCTACAGCCACAAGCGACTCTACTGGGATAGTAGCGTAACCGCCGGGTGGAACTGTAATCCATGGGGGAACGTGCTTTCCATATCCATTTTTAAAAGAATTTTTTAAAGTATTTTCACTGGGAATTGAAGCAAGTATATTTAGTACTTGGAGATTTTTAGACCTGCGCCTGGCCAGCGTATGCCTAATGTCTGTGAGAACGAAGATGGACTTGTTAAATTTCGAGTTAGCAAGTATTTTCAAACTGTAAATAGCAAATCAATGATTTGAAAGTAAAATTACAAAATTCCAACTTAATGAACTAAGGAAGAGGATCTTTGTAATGTTTTGAAAGTCCACAGCTTTGGAAGAGATATATATTAGATAAATCTCTAACATGATAGAATTTTAAGTTTAAAATCTGAGTTTATAAATCAAGAAATTTGGTAGAAGACTTTTGTGTTTTGATTTTAGAAAATCAATGAACAAAAGAGAAGATAAACAGAACTAGTGAGATTAAACAAATGGAATGAATCCTATCTTCATTTATTTGTAATAAGTTTTAAGTTTAGTAAAAAAATTGACTAGAGTATAAATATCGATGAAAATCTAACAACTTTTCCTTTTCGTGGATGAAAAGTTTTTAAGGAGGGGAGTTTGTAACGACCCTGAATTTCGAACAATTTGAATTGAAAATATTTAATTAATTTTAAATATTTGAACGATGATTTGACTTGAATTTCAAATTATCAGAATGAATTGGCGATTAAATTTTTGAATTTAATCTATTGAAAGTTGAATAAAATTTGAATCTTCAATTTTAAGCCGGTTAAAAATAATTTAAAGGCTTAGAAAATTCATATTGATAATACTGAAGATAATAGAAGCTTCAGAATTGAATTTGAAAGCGATTTGTTCAGTTTTGAAATTGTATCGTTTGAAATCGAATTTAAAAATAACCTTCCGAGGCACAGTCTCAGAATTTGACGAAACCAGTTCCATTGGGTCCGTAATATTGAATTATTACTGGATCTCAATTTTCGTATTTATCGGAATTGTTTTATGAACATACGGTGTATAAACGCGTAGAAGATTTAATTGAATTCAATTTGAATTTCTGTAACAACTGGGGTTTTGTCCAAAATTATAATCATCAATAAAAGATTAAAGTTGATAAATATTTGCTGTTTATTGTTGAAATTTTTATAACGATAAAATCTTCGTCAATTAACGATTTAATATCGAATTGTTAATTTCTGTTTGAATTTGGAATTTGTAAATCGATTGAAATTCTTTTATTTAAATTTTTATTTGTACGAAATGAATATATACACATAGTTTAAATTTAGCAACATGATTAAACAAAACAAATTAAAGAAAATATTTACAAAAACAAATTAGATTTTAAAAAGAAAAAGAAAATAAAAAAAATAAAGTAACTCAACCCTTACCTCACCCATACCACCCCATACCGATCCCCTTACCCTTATTTCTGCAAATATACGTTGCCCCCCCTTCTCTTCAGTAAAACGAAATCAAACAAAAAATAAACACGAAAAGAAAAATAAATGGCGGCCACGAGTTTCTTCTTCGTCCCCAAAAACTAGGGCTTCGGCGATTTCTCGATTCTATGGCAAATCTGGATTGATCTTCGTTCAAATTCAAAGGCGCCGGCTACGGTCGATCGAAGCTCTCTTCGAGTTGCTCCCACAGCAGATTCTAATTGTTCGTGCCTGCTCCAATTCATGGCGAAGGTGAGTGACCCCCCTCACTCACATCTAATTAGCCTCAAAATTGTAGAGTTTAATTTCTGTGATTTTTCGTTCGTATAAAAATTTGATGATTTCCTACTGTTGCAATTTACGTGATTTTGAACTGTGATTTGGTTCGACTCTTTGAATTTATAGCTTCGGTTGTTTTTATTTTAAATTGAGTTTGATTTTGGAGCATTTTGTTGATGACTAGTTCATCATAGTGGTTTCCTTTTGACTTCGGTCGTTTTGTGACATTGTCACTTCTGAACCTCTCAGTAGCATTTTGACCTGTTCGATCTTTGATCTTCTTATCCTTGACTTGTTATCTCATCTTGGACTTGGTTATGAGGTTGGTCTCTCGGCTAGGAATTGTGTGATACTTTGTAATGACCGGAAGCTTTGATTTTTGTGATGTTGTCCTGTTGCCTAAATTTTTTTCATTTGTTGCCTCAGTTACATTAAGCTGCACAGGTTCACTGGCCCATAGGTTTTCATTTATAGCTACCTTGTCCTTTGGATTTTCGGGCATATATCTATATATCTATATATATATATATGCATTCTTATATGTATATATATATGGGTTATCAACTTACCTGGAGTCACTTGTTCAAGTTGGCACTAGTTCATTTCTAAGTAGTTTCACTGGTGCATTTCCTTTTTGTGGTGCACTGATTTGAGTCTTCGTATACATGATATATGCACTGTGATGCCTCATTTTTACTTGTTGCTTTTGAATCTTGATGGAGCTGGCTTCCTTATGTCTCGGCCTTGAGTTGAGATTCTATGTGCATAACTGGTTCGCATAATTGATATGCAGTAACCTATAGCACTTGACTTCGGCATCCCTTAATTACATTGTAGTTGTTCTTGTTTGTAACTGCAGTTTCATTGAAATTTTGATACTTGTTCGATTACTGTATTGACCTTGGATTTGTTCTAACTTGATACATTTGGATTTGAGCATACTTGAGTCTAGTTGTCACGAGCACACTCATGCCTACACTTCAGTTCACTGTCTAGAACTTCTGGCCAGATTCAGTTTGCAAATAGTTTTGTATATTTTGATAACTTGAACCTTTGCTTGAATTGGTCTCGGCCTTGATTTGAAACTGTTTAGTCGACTTCGATTACTTTGATTATGTGATATTTTTGATGGCTTCAGCCTTGATTGATACTGCATTTCTTGGTTTCTGACTTCACTCTCTCTGGTTTCATGTTGATGTACTGGAATCAGATACTTTTCAAAGTCGCCCTATCCAGTTTCACTTGAACATAGTTATATTTGCACATTTTGATTTTATAGAGGCTGGTGCAACTGTCTTGAGTTGTTGCAATGTTCATATATGGTTATTTATAACCATTTTTTTTGTGAGCATCTCTAACATATACACAGGTGCACTTATATGTGTCTGCATTAGATTTTTGTATTTGGTTTCAGTTGTAAGTACATTTTGTAAATTCCACTTGACTTGGTGGAGTAAATATTTATTATCACACAAATCGGGTCTGCATATAGGAAGTGTTCATCTCTGATGGCACTGCCCAGTGTTGTTTGAGACTAATTACCTCGAGACAGTATCACTTGTGTACTGTCAGGTCCTTATTGCAATTGCATTTGGTCATATGTTAGAAACAGATACATTGTATTATCATTTGCATTTGGTTCTGAGGTTATACTTCATTGTGCATTAGTCCACTTGAAGTTGTTGCCCTGCACATCGTTCACTTTTATCTAGTATTGCATGAAAATGCTATCACTGTCCTTGTGGTTTCAGACCTGCACATACCTGTGCCATTTCTTTTCTTACCTTTGATTCATTTTGCCATGTGTAGTTGTTATGTACATTTACTTGTGTACATATCTCATATTTACTTTGGTTGGAGCTTCATACTGCTGTCACTTAGTGCACTGTAAATTCTTGGTTGTATGGTCTCACTTGCATGGCTCTGGTCCTATGCCATTGTATATAACTGCATGTTGTATTTGTACCCTTTTGTTGTAAGTATTCAAGTACATTGAGGAGAGATGTACTTGTCTCTGTCGATCGCCATGTTGAACTGCTGCACTTCCCGACCAGTTGCAGTGAAATCTTCATATAGATATTTTTAGAGCTTGCACCGATAAGTTTTACAGTGCATACATGTTATATCTTTGTTTATGCCACTCTTTTGGTTTGTATTTCACTAGCATTATTGTGTGGCGAGGCAGTGCACATGTATGTGCATGTGCACTGCAGCCACCCAGAGTTGACAGTTTTGAATTGATATTTTTCTTTGTGTCGTGATGCATTGATCTTTTATGCCGTATTGGCGAGGCCGTACACGCGTGCGTGTACGGCAGCCAATCAAATTTTTGATGGTTTTAAAGTGACAATTTCGATTGTTTTGAATTGATTTAGTCGATTTGATAAATTGTTTATTTATCTCTGCTGATGTTTTTAAATCTGCCGATTTATTGTTTAACACTGTTTAGTGTTAAAATTTTCGTTATCCGATTTCTTTGTTAAAAGGATCAAATAGGCGGGAATTACTGTGACTGTCATCTGTTTGATTATTATTGCTTCCATGCACTAATAAACTGGTTTGAATTAGACTGACCTGTGTATTATTTTCTTTTGAATATAATACTCGGGTCAGACCGAGTATTTTTACAGCTTGAAGATTTTCGAGCAGCGAAGTTAGAGAGAGAGTAAAGAATCATTTTTAGTTTCAGAAGAAAATTGTATTTTAAGATATTCCGCTGTATCAGTATTAAAATTGTATAAACTCTGATGTATTCAAAAAGATTTATAGTAATGAAATAAAGATTCATTTGTTTTTAATTCATTGTTATTATTCTGTGTTTCTGTGGCTGATTCTGTTTAAACCTTATAAACTAAATAACAATTCGTCTTTTTGAACGTTTCTAGTTGGTTTAATTACCGACTGGAGGCGGTCAGAAGGGGGAATGTTACTTATATGCTGATATGTAAGCAATAATTATAAAAAATTGCAGACAAATCAGCACATAAAATAATATTTTAATACTTAAGCAATATCATTTGCTGATATGTAAGCAATGTTTATAAAAAAAAGCAGATAAATAAGCAGAAGTCTGAGCTTAAACAAATAAGTGAAATACGAACATTACTTGCTGATATGTATGCAATAATTGTAAAAAGTTGCAGATAAATCAGCAACAATTAGTAATTTGTACCATTTTCACCATACATATTCAAATTATTTGCGGACAAGACTGTAAAATACCTACAATAATTCCAGACAAATCAGAACTTAATCAAAGCTAAAAAAATAAATCAACGAACAGTACCCTATACATACGCATTAATTTTTCAGATAAAATAAACAATAGAATACTTGTAATTTTCATTTACTTCAAACAAACAAAAAACTAACGAAACAGAAATAACAAAATTATAAACGAATATCGCAATATCATTTAAAAACAAACAAAATCGATTACAAATCCAAACAATATTTTACCTGGAAGAAGGTAAAGCCATGATTCCGAAATAATATCTTAAAACAATGATCGAACTGAATCAGAATTTAAAACTTGCAATCGAAATCACAACCACCATAAAAAATTAGCGCGACATGTAAACAGGGGTATTTATGGAATAAATTTATGAAGAAATAAAAACAGGGATCGGAAATATAAGTTTTCAAACGGGAGGAGTTTACGCGGACTAAGTTTAATTACAAGGACGTGGGCCTAATTTTCACTTTTGATAATCTTGCCATTCCCGAAAGCTTGAAATATATTCAACAATTTTATTCAGAGTGTTTAGCGAAATTTTAAAATTTACTATGCTAAAAACGTGCATTTATAAATCAGACCTGCGCGTTTATTCCAATTTAGAATTTTGCATTTTAGAATATATATATATATATATATATATATATATCATAACTCGAGTTGTATTTTAAATTTTTGCGATCCGAAAAGTATTGTGGAAAGCTAATAAATAATTCTACAACTTCACTCTTGAAGGCATTTGCTAATTTTGTGTTTTTAACATCCTAAAGTTAGTTGTAACATTGATTATATAAGCTAACATAATTACTAAGTGTTTATCTATATGTTTAATTAGCTAAATGAATGCCATGTTATTAATTTTTATGTATACAAGATTTATGTGTTTGATTTGGGTTAAGTACAGGAATACAAAGGCTATATGGATTGGTATGCGGCGCAAACTCGCTCTCGCTCGCATAAGAAATTAATAAATTGCTTTAGAACGCTAAAATAAAGGTATGATTTCGAATTAAATACAAAAGTATTAAAAATATTATTTTATATTATCTTTCTAACTGTGTGGTCGATGTATATTATTTATATTATATAGTGAAATTGCAAATGGCTCTCCGTACAAAGGAGACTCTGCCGAAATTTTCCAAAAATTTTAACACTTAGAAAATATTCAATAAATTTTCATATGCGAAGAAACGGAATTTAATAAATGAATTTGTTTTAATTTGTAACATACGATAAGATTAGCTCTAGTATTAATTAATTAGAGAACTGAATGGGTTTCAACTTAATACTAAAATTCGAAGAGAGTTAACGTTTGCTTGTGTGTTTGATGTCTCCCTATAAAAAATTATGAGGACGCAATTTTCATAAGGGGGGAAGTTTGTAACAACTCTATTTTTCCGAAATCGTAATATTATACAAACTTAATTAAAATGATATTGTTCGTATTCAATTTTCGATACTATTATTTTGAAATTCAGTTTTTTATTTAATTGGAGTCTATATAATAATAGATTTTTGTTTTGGCAAATTGAATCCATTAATAAATTCTTTTCAGAAAATATATTAAACTGGACAAAGTGTTAAATATAAAATTTTGTTTTGGCAAAAATAAGTGATAATTGTGAATTTTGTAATTTTTTTTCTTAAGAAATAAATAAATATTTTAAAATTTGTTTTAAGGTTAAAAGGCGGTTGTAACGACCAGCCTTTTTGGACGGTTTAAATTGACAGACATGACAACTCAAACCATATCGAACTAAGCCCGGTATTTAAAAGGCTGCTAGGGTTTAGAAAGATCTACTTATATGAACTAAGCCCGATAAGCAAATGAACCCATATCGAATTTGTACGAACGACCAATAGGCAATAGCGAACAAAAAGCCCGTTTCGCTTCCGAAATGAAAGTGGGTCATCCCATATATCAAAATAGATCTTTTCGATGTTTTTAAACTCAATGGAACAGGTTTCAAGTCCTAATTCCATCGTATGAAGAAGTTAGCTTAAAAATCAGCTTATTACAAATTGATTTAAATTGAATTTACTTAAATTGATTTCTACGCGTTTCGAGTCCGTACGATCAAACGACAAGTCCGATCGCTACGAAACTTGAACCCTGACAATAATTCACAGTTACGGATCCGATGAAACTGTTTTCATCAAAATCCAAGATAGTTGCGAAAACGGCTATTTTCACGTTAATTAAATAAATTATTGTTAAATCGATTAAATCACTTTTTAATTCCACCTTTCAGAACTAACAAAATTTATCATTTTTTTGATTACTTAGACATTTACAATAATTTAAAAAAAATTTACATATCAATCCATTGTTATATATTACACTTATTACAGTGTTCAATTTCAATTGTAATTAAATCTAATTAATTTTAATTTAATTTCAATAAATTGATTAAATTTGATTTCAATATTTTTATTCAATCAATCATTACTCTATGGGCATAGTTAACATTGGTTTATATCTTATTACATTAATATTCTCCAATTCATCTTAATTTCCATTAACGTAATATTCAATTACATTTAATTGCAATTGATTTCCAATTTAATTTAACAGAATAAATAAATAGGTAACAAATAATAAATGTCACCATTAACTTTTAATCACATTTATTTTTATTATTTATAAACAAATGTTATACCAACTTACACACTACTAATTCTATCCATTTGCAATTTATTACACATTATTTCATTAATTAATAAAACATTTAAATTATCAATTACTCTTTTAATCTAATTATCAATTAATACACACATTATCACAAATAAATTTACAATCTATAACCTATTATAACTTTTTAATCATTTCAATTAATTGGAATTACATTTAAAGCGGTTATAAATTACCTTCAATTAATACTATTACATTTCATTCCAGTTATATTCTTACTATTAATTCACAAATTTTCTATTTCTTCCACATTAAATCACAAAACCTTATTAAATTAACCATTTTTAATTATCGAAAATTATGGGTCGTTACACTCTCCCCCACTCAAAAAATTTCGTCCTCGAAAAGGAAAAAGAGGGGATAAGGAATTAATATATCTTATTCAAAATATTAAATTTATAAACAATCAATTTACATAATTAAATAGTTTAAATAAAATACATCAATTTAAAATAATTAAATTCTTTTATATTCAAGTTAACAAAAGTTTGGAAAACATTTCACAAAATTTTTCTAAGTCCAAGATTTCACGGAAAATTTCGACAGAGTCTCCTTTGTACGGAGAGGTCTAAGAGAAATAATAATATCGATAATAACAATATATATCATATTTTTCAAAATAAAATATCCCAAACCACGGGAAAAACAATATAATACCGCTAGAAAACTGTAATCCGAAAATGTACCTATTTGTTGGGCAAACAACGCTTATTTTATGAAACCAAAAGCGGTAGCAATTGCTTCCATAACCTGTATTTCACTTATATAATCCAAAAGAGTTAACAATTATATAAAAGAGAATATTTATGTTGTTTTTATTAGTCACAACCAAATCAACACAACATACAATAGTCACAAGCAACAAAACCATACAATCATCACATGCAATCAAAGCAATCAACCATCCGTCTCTAGCAATCAAAATAAGGGTTTGTTCGAGTTCAAAACTTTTAATCATATGGAATGATAAATAAACTACAAAGTATACCATGCACTCAACAGTCTTAGATAAAACTCAATAAATCATTTATATACCCTTACACAATAGAAGTATCCTTTCCCATCCAATCCATAACCCAAACAAACAATAATTTCAATGTTATTTAAGTTTGTTCTTTTTTTTAAAATCTCATTTCACATCATTTACTATTCTTTTCTCATTCATATAATGCTTACTTTCATTAATTTACATTCGTTGTTACTTACAAAAGTTCATTTCTCATTTTTTTCATACAATGCCTGTTTCCTGGGGATTTGACCAGGCAACTAGTACTCGGCAATCAGTGCTCGACATCAAAGAGTGTTCGGCGAGGCACTTGGTATCCAGGAGTGTTCGGCGAAGCAACCGACGTCCATGAGCGCTCGGCGAAAAGTGTGCTCGGCATCCATTAGTGTACGGCATCAAGGCTGCTCGGCATAACTAGGTACTCGGCGTCAAGACTGCTCAGCATAACAAGGTACTCGGCGTCAAGACTGCTCAGCATAACAAGGTACTCGGCGTCAAGACTGCTCGGCATAACAAGGTACTCGGCGTCAAGACTGCTCGGCATAACAAGGTACTCGGCGTCAAGACTGCTCGGCATAACAAGGTACTCGGCGTCAAGACTGCTCGGCATAACAAGGTACTCGGCATAAGGGCATTCGGCGTCAAGGAGAGCACTCGGCAACAACCTATGCTCGGCGTCAACTAGTGTTCGGCATCCCACGGTACTCGGCGTCAGTGGAGCTCGGCGGTAGGATAACTCGGCAACGAGAACGTTCGAACTACATACATTGGTTGGTCAAGAGCTTCAAAGGGAGATACGCTCGGCTTCACTGCAATCACCCTACACTTCCCATACATCAGGAGCACCGTTCGGCATGGGAAGGACCGTTCGGCATGGGAAGGACCGTTCGGCACAGAAGCGTTCGGCGTACCTGGTTCGGCACGCAGCACCTGGGCTCGAACGTTCGGCTAACAAGCCCGCTTGGGAAGTCCAGCCCATCTTTGCCTATAAATAGAGGGGCAGGGTCACAGTGAAATGGATCCTTTTTTGGAGAGAAAACACCGGGGAGACTCTGCCATTTTCAAGACTCACCTTCTCTACTTAACAACTTTACTCAAGCATTTGATTCACGAATTGTATTTGTAGTCAACTATAAAGGGAATCAATAAAGTTGAACAAAGTGGACGTAGGCAATTACGCTGAACCACTATAAATTTGGTGTTCTTACTTTCTGCATTTAAATTAGCATATTCTTCCTTGTTTAATTTAACTTCATCACTTACATCTCTACACAATCTTTTTCAACGAGGTTAGTGACCAATTTTGGTGCTAACACTTTGGTGCTTTCACTGAGAATCGAATTCTCAGACCTCAAGGATCTGCTTTGAAGCTACTGGATTGAGCAAATCCCCCAAAGAAGATCCGACTTACTGATAGAGCATCCGCTGATTCTACTCAGAGTTCATACCAATAACTCTACAATGGCAAGACCACGTACCAGGTCAGCTTCTCTTAATGCGGATGCCCGAGAGACTGCTAGCGTGCAACAAGCAGGACCTAGCAATCAACCAGCAATCCCGAGTGCAGGGATTGCCGCTCAAGAACAGACTCCAGTTGTCACTAGAGTGGAGTGCAACGACTTGATGAGAGAACTTAGGGAAAGCAGGAGACAACTGGGAGAACAGATGCAAGCTAATGCCAACCTGATGGCACAACTCACTCAACAGCAGCAACAGAATGCTGGGGGCAATCCAGCTGCTTATTCCTCTTCTGACAGCTCAACTTCTTCTGATGAGCCACCCAGGCGCAGACGCCGTAAGACTGAAGCTGCAAGGGCAGATGCTGCTGTTCGAACAGCAGGAGACCGCGACCAAGCCAGAACTGGAAACTTCCGAACCGGAGTACAGGTGGAGGAGGGAGCTCCAGATCATCAAGATGTTAACAATGTTGAACCTCATGACGCACGATTGGCAGATCGCCAGGAAAGGAGGCATCAGCATGGACAGGCGCGTAGAACTGACTCCAACCTCCCAGCTTCCATACAGACACCCGATCTGACAGCCATGATCAGGCAACTGATGAAAGAAAATCAGGGCTTATCAAATGACGATTGGGGAGTGTCAAGAAGTCATACTCCGTTCACGGATGTTGTGCTGCAAGCGTCCTACCCCAAGAAGTTTAGCATGCCAACCATTCCTGCATACGAAGGAAAGACTGACCCCAGACAACATGTAATGAGGTATGAATGGATGATGGATTCAGCCAGAGCAAATGATGCCACCAAGTGTAGGTGCTTTCCGATTACTCTATCTGGGATCGCTACTATGTGGTTCACCCGACTTCCTCCGCGATCCGTATCAAATTTCGAGGAGTTGGCAAAGAAGTTTATTGAGCAATTCAGGATACACACTACACGCCCGAAGGACGTGATGTCTCTGTCAAGTGTAATCCAAAATCCCGGAGAGTCGCTGAAGGAGTACTTACAAAGATTCCACGTTGCGGCAACTGAAGTCAGTAATCCCAACGACCATGCAATTCTAATGGCTGTGATGAGAGGTGTAGATCCGGATTCTGAATTCGGAGATTGGCTGGCAGGAAAACCTCCGACTACGCTAGAGCGTTTCTACTCCAAGGCACACCAGTTCATAAGAAGAGAGGAAGCTAGGTGGGTACGACGAGACAAGGCACCGGGACCTGCCCAAGAGTCAATTAAGAGCAACATTGCTGTGAAGCAATCTGGAGACAATTCAGGAAAGGTCCAAGTCAACGTCCAGAATAAGCCTGTGCAGCCCAAAGAGTCCGGAGGAAGAAGTCAAGGAAAGAGGAAAGAAGCGGGAAAGTGGAAGTCGAGAATTCCAAGCTACAGCGAGTACACTCCGCTAAACGCCCCACTTGAGAACATTTACCTATCCACATGCAATACTTTTCAATACAGAAAACCACGTCCGAAAGAATCAACTGAAGAACAGAAACGGACTGGGAAATATTGCCGCTTCCATGAAACCTATGGACACAACACGGAAGAATGCAGACACCTGCATGACGCTATCGAGAAATTGATCAGACAAAAGAAGTTGCAAGAATTTGTAAAGGATCCACAGGAAGGAGGACAGTGAACGTCCAACCCAGGTCGTGCACCGGCTCCACGTCATCCAGAGGAACCTGCCTGGACTGTTGGAAGACTGGTTATAAATACAATTATCGGCGGACCTCATCCCGCAGATAAGAACTGGCAAGAGATGGAACGATATGCGAGCTCCTTGAAGCATGCAGATTTTGAGTGCTGTTCGAACGTAGAGGACGGGGCCCCTGCTAAGCAGCAGCGCGTGATGACATACGATATTGTGTTCAGAAACAGAGACGCTGATCAGGTAGAGGCTCCGACCATCGATCCCATGGTCATATCTGCAACAATCGGACCAGCATATGTAAAAAGAATTTTGATTGATTGTGGAAGTTCAGTCAACATCATCTTCAAGAAGGCCTATGATCAGATGAAGCTAGAGACAAAAGACTTGAAACCATCCAAAGCTCGTATCCACGGCTTTAACGGCGCTGCGACTGACGTTGTAGGATATGTCGAGTTACCAGTTGAACTGGGACAAGGCGAGCGTCGGAGGGTACGAATTCTACCCTTTGTAGTTTTGGATGTGGACTCTCCATATAATGTTTTCTTGGGTCGGCCGGCCCTGGCTGAATTTAGGGCGGCACTAGCCCCGTGGTGCTTGACTTTGAAGTTTCCGACTGACAAAGGAGTAGGCATTGTTCACGGTGACCAAGCAGCTGGTCGTTCTTGTTATGTGGCCGAGCTCCGAGAAGCCCACCGGAGGGAGAAAGGAAAGGTTGCGGACAATCCCGTCCGCATCCTCAATACAAATAATTGACAAGTAGTGCCCGAGCCCTGGCTCGGGCATAGTTCTCGGATCTACGAAGATATAGATCCGAGAGACGACGATGAGAAACCCAGGGAAGAGAAGGCGGCACCGGCTGAATTAACAATTGACATTTCAGTTAGCCGTGACGACCCTTCGCGAATACTGAAGATCGGATCACAGTTAGGCCCCGCAATGACAGAAGACCTTAGCGACTTCCTCCGGGCAAACCTTGATGTTTTTGCCTGGACGCATTCTGATATGTGTGGGATTTCTCCCGCCATCACAAGTCATATGTTGAACGTAGACCCGAAATACGTCCCAGTCAAGCAAAAAAGGAGAGGAATGGATCCAGAGAGATCCGCCGCTCTTGGAGAGGAGGTGGACAAACTCAAAGCAAATGGGTTCGTCCGCGACGCCCTCTACCCGGAGTGGGTCACCAACCCCGTGCTAGTAAAGAAGGCAAATGGGAAATGGAGGACTTGCATAGATTATTCCGACTTGAACAAAGCATGCCCTAAGGACAGTTTCCCGTTGCCTAGGATCGATCAGTTGGTCGATTCCACAGCAGGACACGAATTATTGTCATTCATGGATGCGTACTCGGGATACAACCAAATCCCAATGCATATTCCGGACCAAGAACACACCAGCTTCGTTACAAATGTCGGGCTGTATTGCTATGTAGTGATGCCCTTTGGATTAAAGAATGCTGGAGCAACTTACCAACGTCTGGTGAATCGAATGTTCAAGGACCAGCTGGGCAAAACCATGGAAGTCTATGTGGATGACATGCTCGTGAAGTCACGGCAGTCAAACGACCACATTCAAGACTTAGCTGAAATGTTTAACATACTCAGGTCCTATGGAATGAAGATCAACCCGCTGAAGTGTTCTTTCGGTGTTGCATCAGGGAAGTTTTTAGGATTCATCGTCAACGCTAGGGGAATCGAAGCCAACCCAGAAAAGATCCAAGCCATTCGAGATGTACAAGCGCCCAGGACTATAAAGCAGGTACAGAGCCTGAACGGAAAAGTGGCTGCGCTGAGTCGATTTATATCCAAGGCAACTGACAAGTGCATCCCATTCTTCGACATAATAAAGAAAGGAAAGAGGAATTTTGAATGGACGTCTAGCTGCGAGGAAGCTTTCCAGAACCTGGTAAGGCATCTGGAGAGCCCACCAATGCTATCTAAACCAGTTGACCATGAGATGCTGTACGTTTACTTGGCTATATCCCCTCATGCGATAAGCGCAGCTTTGGTCCGTGAGGAGGATCGAGTCCAGAAGCCGGTATATTATGTTAGCAAGCGTTTAACGGGGGCAGAGAAGAATTACCCTAAAATTGAGAAATTGGCTTTTTGCTTGGTGATTGCATCACGCAAGCTGCGCCCGTACTTTCAAGCGCATTCAATTGGCGTTTATACCGATCAACCCCTGAGGCAGGTACTTCAACGACCGGAAACTTCTGGAAGATTGCTAAAATGGAACATCAAGTTGAGCCAATTCGATATCGCGTACTTACCACGGAGGGCCATCCGAGGGCAAGCGTTAGCAGACTTCATCGCTGAATTTACCATACCCATCAAACCGGACGATCACGATATCATTCCCCCCATTCGATGGAAATTATACACTGACGGTGCATCAAACGACCGTTGCTCTGGCGCAGGCGTAGTTCTTATAACTCCGGAAAACCGATCAATCTGTTATGCCCTGAAGCTCGATTTTCCGGCTACAAACAACGAAGCTGAATATGAAGCATTGATCGCTGGCTTGAAGCTTATCAAAGAACTCGGAATCAAATCAGTCGAAATCTTTTGTGACTCGCAGTTAGTGGTTTACCAAGTACGAGGAGACTACCAAGCAAAAGGACGAAAGCTTGCTCCGTACCTCGTTCAGGTCCAGGAACTACTATCAAATCTTGAGCGTTATGACATTTCACATATCCCGCGAGAACAAAACAAAGAAGACGACTTGTTGGCTAAGTTCGCAAGTACCGACGATGTTCAACAAATGGGATTGTATCCCGTGGAAGTCTTGCATGCCCCGAGTGCGGACGAGATGAAAATCGATCTTGTGTTGGAAACAGAGATCGAGAAGGACTCGTGGATAACCCCATTCAAACTGTACCTGACAACCGGGGCTTTACCAGAAAGAAGAAGCGAAAGACGACAGGTCCTTCGAAAGGCTGCGCGGTACGTAATGCAGGATGGATCCATGTACCAGAAAGGATTCTCAGTCCCATTGTTACGATGCATCGCTCATGATGAAACAAAGCGAGTCTTGAGGGAAGTCCACGAAGGGGAATGCGGCGACCATACTGGGGGGCAAACGCTAGCAAAGAAGATCCTCCACTATGGGTATTACTGGCCCACCGTAAACCGGGATGCCGTGGACTATGCAAGAAAATGCGACAAGTGTCAAAGATATGCAAAAATCCCGAGGGCTCCGTCAACGGAACTCACACAAATGATCAGTCCTTGGCCATTCGCGATCTGGGGAATCGACATAATCGGCTCTTTGCCTCTATCCAAAGGTGGTGCGAAATACGCGATAGTTGCAGTCGACTATTTCACGAAATGGGCTGAGGCAGAACCTTTGGCCACTATCACCTCTAAGAAAGTCATTAACTTCGTTGTACGAAACATTATATGCCGCTTTGGCCTTCCACGCACCATCATTACAGACAACGGAACGCAATTCGAAAGTAGAGAGTTCAAAGAGTTCTGTTTAAAGTACGGCATAGAGAAAAAGTTCGCCGCCGTTGCACACCCAAAAGCTAACGGACAAGTCGAGGCCGTTAACAAGATAATCAAGTCCATACTAAAGAAGCGTCTGGAGAAGGTTGGAGGCAAATGGGTAGATGAACTCCCGACAGCATTATGGGCATATAGAACTACCCACAAGTCCGCGACCGGCCACACTCCGTTCGCCTTGGCATACGGCTCTGAAGCCGTTATACCTGTGGAACTTGAAGTTCCATCGCACCGAGTGACGTACTACGATCCCAAGGCGAACCAAAACCTCTTGCTGGAGTCACTGGACTGCATCGATGAAAAACGGGAAGAAGCTGAATTAAGGGCGGCGGCGCACAGACATCGAGTCAAGCGTTACTATGACGGCAGAGTCCGTCCAAGAATCTTTGATGTGGGAGATCTCGTTCTGAAACGAGTCTTCCCGGTACCATCACGCATGAATCCCAGCTGGGAAGGTCCATACGCCATTGAACGGAAGCTTGGAGAAGGAACATTCAAGCTAGCGACTGTTGATGGCGCGACACTCCCCCGAGCATGGAACAGTGAACATTTGCGGCACTATTACATTTAGCATGTTTCCCTTTCTTGCTATAGGCACTGTTGTTTCCTGCATGTTTCCATCCAATAATGATTTAGTTTCCTTTTAAAGTTGTAATCAAGCAATTTAGTTGATTTTCATTAATAAAGGCTTGAAGCCACATTTTCTATGAAGTTTCTATATCTCTTAATTGGATGATAAATTACACTATTCTGCGCGACATACAGGCTCGTATGAACGATTCCAATCTCCGAATCCCCAGAGTGCGGAGCGGAGTACTCTAAGTCCCCAGAGCGCGGGCTAGAGTATAAACGATTCCAATCTCCGAATCCCCAGAGCGCGGAACGGAGTACTCTAAGTCCCCAGAGCGCGGACTAGAGTATAAACGATTCCAATCTCCGAATCCCCAGAGTGCGGAGCGGAGTACTCTAAGTCCCCAGAGCGCGGGCTAGAGTATAAACGATTCCAATCTCCGAATCCCCAGAGCGCGGAACGGAGTACTCTAAGTCCCCAGTGCGCGGACTAGAGTATAAACGATTCCAATCTTCGAATCCCCAGAGTGCGGAGCGGAGTACTCTAAGTCCCCAGAGCGCGGGCTAGAGTATAAACGATTCCAATCTCCGAATCCCCAGAGCGCGGAGCGGAGTACTCTAAGTCCCCAGAGCGCGGACTAAAGTATAAACGATTCCAATCTCCGAATCCCCAGAGCGCGGAACGGAGTACTCTAAGTCCCCAGAGCGAGGACTAGAGTATAAACGATTCCAATCTCCGAATCCCCAGAGTGCGGAGCGGAATACTCTAAGTCCCCAGAGTGCGGGCTAGAGCATAAACGATTCCAATCTCCGAATCCCCAGAGCGCGGAACGGAGTACTCTAAGTCCCCAGAGCGCGGACTAGAGTATAAACGACTCCAATCTCCGAATCCCCAGAGTGCGGAGCGGAGTACTCTAAGTCTCCAGAGCGCGGACTAGAGTATAAACGATTTCAAGTCTCCAAGTCCCCAGAGTGCGGAGTTGAGTACTCTAAGTCCCCAGAGCGCGGACTAGAGTATGAACAGTCTCAAGTCTCCGAATCCTCGGAGCACAGTGTCAGCAAACCAAATAAAGACAAGAGAATCATTCAAACAAGAAGAAACTAAAATTTTATTCGATAAGTCCAAAATGGGGATACAAGATCACTCCTACAAAATTCGGGCCTATACAAACTACAAGTTATGGAAGATGGAAACTGTTACAAACTTAAGCAAAAACTTGTTGAACAAGTGCATCGATCATTTCTTCGACTTCTTCTTCCTGTCTGCCTTCGGTGTTTCCGACGACTCCTCTCCCTCACGTTTCTTCTTGGACTTTTTGCTTGCTAGAGAGACGGAGTCAGGAGTAGGAGACGGAACATCTAGTGGTTTGGACCTGCCTAGGAGAATGATTTTCAAAGGTCTATTCCGCGGGTCAGTAAGTTCCAGGACTTCAGATTCAACTTTGACTTTGACCTTTCTCTTCTCCTCGTCGGCAAGACGATCCTTCATGCTCATCTCTGAAGTATGTTCAGAGGCGCCAGTGTTTTTAACTTCGTCGCTTCCTTCGGCAGGAGACGAAGTATCAAGTTTGTCATCGTCAAGCGCCCCGATCACTTGAGCGTCTGGGCCGGGAGTTACCCCTGCGTGAGCAACGTCGCTTGTTTTCCCCGCTTCCTCCTTGGCGTCATCGCTCCATGGAGTTAGCTCAGTGTCAGAACAACCTGTGAGAAAATATAAGAAGTGGGCATTAGAACGAATAACCACTGCTAAAAAATGACGGGATCACTTCGACTTCTAGAGAAAGAAGAATCTCCTACCAGGATCAGGTTGACTGTCGGTGGCGCGCGGGGTTTCACCCTCCAGGATAGGTGACAGCACATGAACGCCGAGCCCGGGATCTTCGGGATCGTAACTGGCATGCTGCTCGAATGGATCAAGCGTCGACCGACCAGCCGATTGAGCAGCATAAGGAGCGGCGATGTGAGGAGTAGTAGCGTCGGCCTCTGACGGGCCAGCCTTGTTATTCTTCTCTTTTGAAGGGGAAGAGCCTTTGCCATAGAGAGCCAATGCTACGGATAAATCCGATGGCTCATTCCCCCTCAGGAACTCCTTCACCAGTGCATCCTCGTCGATTTCTTCGGAGCCTGATTCGACTTTCTTGATCTTTATCAGAGTTTCCCATGCCTCAGCCAGGGATTCATGGTAGCCGTCGCCCAAGAATGTTAGGTCGCGGTGCATAAGGACGCGGGCTCCGTACTCGGCGATCAACGGGTCAAACATACTTTTGACTTCTTCCCTGCCGGTCTCTGCGGCCGCCTCAAGGCGAGAATCAAGCTCCTCCACAGCCATTCTTTTGCCCTCCTCACGGGCCTCATCCTTCATTTTCTCGACCCCGGCAAGTTCACCGTCGAGCTTTGCCTTCAGGAGCCGGGTAGCAACAATCTCATCACAATACCGCTGTGATTCTTCCTGAGCGGCTATTTTGTCTTCTTTCTCCTTGGAGAGTTGTTCTTTCAGCTCTTTGACTTGAGTAGCGAGCGCGTCCCTTTCTTTTTGGACAGAGTCTTTTTCTAGGGCAAGGGCGCCGCTGCGCTGAACTGCTTCGTCAAGCTCCTTTTTGTGAGCCACCTCTAAGCGAGTAACTGCCTCGGCAGTATCTTTTGCACCTTGTTCAGCGGCTTCTAGCTTTAACTTATAAGAGGCGAGTTCTTCGTCTTGGAGTTTGATGATTTTCTTATCGCTGTTAGCCTCCAGATTCAGACGGTCAATCTCGTGTTGACGCTCAACAGATACTTCTGATATCTTCTCCACCAAGTGCACGAATGCGTCATGTTGAAAATAGACGTCATTGTTGCAGGCAATGGCACTTTGCTTCACGTGCCCAGGAATGTGATGGATGGCCGGGAGGAATTTCAAACCGTCAAAACAAATTTTCGGAAACTTGGCCTTAAGGTCGACCATCTTTTCCGCAACAGTTGGGTCCACGGCAGGAGCAGGAGGAGGAGGCTTAGAGAATTCCGTTCTTTTACGCGGCTCTCGAACTTGCCTCGTACTCGATGAACTGGAATGTTGTTCTCGAGCAGCATCAGACTGATAACCCTTCTGCAAAGACTTCTCTTTATCCGGCTCAGTTGTAGGAGGAAGATCACGGGACTGGGAAGATTGATAGTGTGCTTTCTTGCGGTGAGACGACTCGCGCGGACGATTGTCCCTATCTTCATAATCACCTCGGTCCTGGCGTCTGCCTGAACCGGAATCCCGTCCGGAGTGATGAAATATTGAAGACCCCTGAAGGCGGTCAAGTCCGTGGGAGCGGCCCATATCACCTGCAAAGAAGGAAGATAACAACGAATTAAGGAGAATTCACAAATTAAAAAGACTTGAAGTATGTTATGGACTGCGCATGTGCGTGTGTGTCCTAAGTGTTCCCCCCGACGGACCCGTTCGTTTATCTTTGCTAATCGGAGTATTGTCTCTATGAGCCGGGAGTTGAACTCCTACATTGCCTCTAGCGGGCGAGGAGAATTTGAGAGCTTCAGGATCATCGAACCCGTAATTAAGTATGTCTTCGGGAATAGAGAGGTTCGAGAGACCCCTCAGAGAACTCTCCAGATGCTGCGAAGAAGCCTCTTTCTCAGGAGGGATAGGCGTAGATTTTGAGGTGTCACCAACTTTCTCTTTCTGAACCGTATATTTCAGCTTTTTCTTTCCCTTCGAAGGGGAGGATGACGTCTCAATATCCTGAACTTCGATTGCCGGATTCCAAGCGGGACCCACGTTCTCGCCCTGAGTTTCGGGTGCATCATCCTCTTTGCGCTCGCCTTCTTCGTGTGTGTCGGGAGCGCGACGCGACGACGGGCCGGCAAGTTTTTTCCCTTTACCAGATGGAGGTTTGGGAATTGTAACACCTTCTGGAAGGCTGATCCGACGATCAGGAGCTAGCAAGCCGAACCCCGACAGCGATTCATTTGAAATGATAGCTCGAATATCTCGATCCTCGGCCGGAAGAGCTCTAATCGCGTCGACAGCGTCAGAATATCCTCGGCCTTCCGGACGCGGGTTAATACCTGAAAAGATGAAATGAAGAGTCAGGAAAAACATGACTCCCATTAAGTACGAATAACGGTTCAGCAGAGAGACTTACTGCCTTCAACCCATCTCCTAGCAAAACCAGACGGGCATCGCACATAGAACCATTCCTGTTTGTACAGGGCGAATTTGCTACAGGCCCCTGTCAAGATCTGGCACTTGTGATATGGCTCGAGGAATATGAAGGAAGGGCTATCTTTCCGCCTCTTGAACATATAAATGTATCAGATATCACCAGGGGTTGGAGGTCTGGAGAAGACAGCCATGAAGAGTAAATAAGTCCCATATAGGAACGCATGACCATTCGGGTGCAGCTGCGACGGAGCAATGTCTATATACTGCAGCACATCCCGGAGAAATAGGTTAAATGGAGGCACGCTGCCCATCCAGCACATGAACTTGTTGCAGGCCGTGTACCCGACTGGGGGCAGATGAGGACGGTCGTGTCTCGAAGGAACTAACACGTCAGCAAAGGGAATCCCGTGAATGGAACATATCCGTCGCAGAGCGGCCTCATTGATCTTCGAGGCTTGAGAATCGACCGGATTGTCCAGTAAGATGGTTGACTCCAGAGCATCGGGCACCAAGTTATGAGCGGGAGAGATTGACGGGTTGGAAGCATCTGCGGCTCCTTGCTTTGCTGATGGCCCAGGCCTGTCAGATATGGTGGCAGAACTAGATTTTTCCGACATCCCGAATAAATAATGAACCTGGCTAAATGCTTGAGAGAGCTATACTTGAAAAACGTTGAACGTTAGAATTAGCAACACGATTTCCCCCCCCCCCCCCCGTGTGGTGTGTGAACTAGTGCAAGCGATTGTGTGCAGGCAATGAGAATCTAAAGGTTCTAAGGATGTAATATTTAGCTTCGAATCATCGCCTTCGAAGACCGTCATCGCTGACCGTCTCAGAAAGCTCGCCTTGAGGGGATTATAGTCCTAGATTTAGAAGACATATGATTTCTAGAGTGACCGGCTTAAAGTGTAGTTAGACACCTATCCTGTTCGGCATTTTTAATGTTGTTCGGCATTTGTATTGACCGGCTAAAGACATTATCCGGCCCAAGAATTGTCCGGCAGTTGCTTTGTTTGACTAAGGTAATTGTTCGACCTAGGGGTTGTTCGGCTGAAGTCAGTGTTCGGCATGTCAATATGCTGTTCGGCTAGAGTCATCATTCGGCATGTCAATATGCTGTTCGGCTAGAGTCATCGTTCGGCATGTCAATATGCTATTCGGCTAGGGTCATTGTTCGGCATGTCAATATGCTGTTCGGCTAGAGTCATCGTTCGGCATGTCAATATGCTGTTCGGCTAGAGCCATCGTTCGGCATGTCAAATATGCTAGAGTCATCGTTCGGCATGTCAAGTATGTTGTTCGGCTAGAGTCATTGTTCGGTATGTCAAGAATGTTGTTCGGCTAAAATCAGGGTTCGGCGTATCAATCGTATTGATCGGCTAATGTCATCGTTCGGCTAAAAGTTGTGCTCCGCCACGATTTCAATTCTACCCTACACCTTCACCATCCACACCGAACGACAGAGACGGATCGCCCGGCAAAGACTGCGCCGTTCGACACCCCATCTACCCTTCTATCGTTCGGCACGGAGGAGCAATTTAGACAACTCAAAACGAGCAAACGCGATGAACCCAAAATGGAAGTAGTGCGATTGTTAGAGGAAGGATACCTAATTCGACGATCGAAGTTGAAAATGTTATGAAGGCTTTATATCCGGTAGGATGGGAAGAGTTGAAAGTCTCTAAGGAATGGCGAAGAGAAGGCGTAAAGGGAAGAGAGACGGTGAGGGCCTGGTTATATAGAGGAAGGTAGAAGTTGAAGGGGCTATACCCGGTAGAACCGGTCAACACCGAAGTGTTCGGCATCGTAGCAGTGTGACGTTCGGCACACGAGGTACGTTCGGCTTCGAGCGTATCGTTCGGCGTCTGCATCTCGTTCGTCTTGCACCTCCTTCGCTAGCATTCTCGAGAAGGTACCTCCGAGGTAGATTGTACCAGATTCAAAGCGCATCACGTTCGGCCACGCAATACACTTTGGGGGGCAAGTGTTTCCTGGGGATTTGACCAGGCAACTAGTACTCGGCAATCAGTGCTCGGCATCAAAGAGTGTTCGGCGAGGCACTTGGTATCCAGGAGTGTTCGGCGAAGCAACCGACGTCCATGAGCGCTCGGCGAAAAGTGTGCTCGGCATCCATTAGTGTCCGGCATCAAGGCTGCTCGGCATAACAAGGTACTCGGCGTCAAGACTGCTCAGCATAACAAGGTACTCGGCGTCAAGACTGCTCGGCATAACAAGGTACTCGGCGTCAAGACTGCTCGGCATAACAAGGTACTCGGCGTCAAGACTGCTCGGCATAACAAGGTACTCGGCATAAGGGCATTCGGCGTCAAGGAGAGCACTCGGCAACAACCTATGCTCGGCGTCAACTAGTGTTCGGCATCCCACGGTACTCGGCGTCAGTGGAGCTCGGCGGTAGGATAACTCGGCAACGAGAACGTTCGAACTACATACATTGGTTGGTCAAGAGCTTCAAAGGGAGATACGCTCGGCTTCACTGCAATCACCCTACACTTCCCATACATCAGGAGCACCGTTCGGCATGGGAAGGACCGTTCGGCATGGGAAGGACCGTTCGGCACAGAAGCGTTCGGCGTACCTGGTTCGGCACGCAGCACCTGGGCTCGAACGTTCGGCTAACAAGCCCGCTTGGGAAGTCCAGCCCATCTTTGCCTATAAATAGAGGGGCAGGGTCACAGTGAAATGGATCCTTTTTTGGAGAGAAAACACCGGGGAGACTCTGCCATTTTCAAGACTCACCTTCTCTACTTAACAACTTTACTCAAGCATTTGATTCACGAATTGTATTTGTAGTCAACTATAAAGGGAATCAATAAAGTTGAACAAAGTGGACGTAGGCAATTACGCTGAACCACTATAAATTTGGTGTTCTTACTTTCTGCATTTAAATTAGCATATTCTTCCTTGTTTAATTTAACTTCATCACTTACATCTCTACACAATCTTTTTCAACGAGGTTAGTGACCAATTTTGGTGCTAACAATGCCATTTTTCTTTCATTTTATTACTTTACATTCATTGCTTAAATAAGTTATTTCATTTAATTGTTTAAAATAATCAATGAATTAATTATTTAAGTATTTCATACTTTTCATTTCAGGTTAATTCACATTTATTGTTTAATAATATATTTGATTTCCAATAATAAAACATTTCATACTTAAGTATTTCTAATTTAATTTACATTTACTCTTTCCTTTTATAACATCAATTGAATATTAAGTATATTTCTTAATCATTTCAACATTTCTAAAGTTATAATCATTTAATTAACATAGTATTCACTTTTACTATTTCATTCAATCGGTAGCATTTTAAATTATTAACTTAAGCTTATAACATTTTATAATATCAGAATTCTTATTTATAGAAAAATTTCATTGAACGCTTTCATTTACTAAAGATTACTTGTATAGTACTCTATTACATTTTCCTATTAACATTACAACTTTTTACATTTTGGTAAGTTATATATATACACACACACACACACACACATATATATATATATATATGTCTTAAGAATGCAATTGAAAGTTACACAAGTTTACCTTGTTCATTTGGTTAACAAAATGTTCAATAGTTACCATTTTTATTTCCATATCCTTTTTATTTACAGTTGAAAAAATTTCAATTTCTTATATTTTCATTAATCACTTAGCATCTAGTTTCTAATTACACATATTAAAAGTTTCCAATTATTAAAATAGTCAAGATTTCATTTCATTATAATAATTGAAATTTCCAATTTGCATAAACCTAAGAACTAAATACCGGGTTCCATTTTAATTATTTTAAAATAATATATATATAATCATATCTTTTATATATCAAATCATATTTGGAAATAAAAATTAAGATATGTTGATCAAAACAAATGTGTAGTAAAACCACTATAACAGTCTACCCACTTTGAAACTCGAAAATGAACGTCGATGATGCGTGCACTCATCCCCGAAGTTATTTTCCAACGACAGAGAGGGGAGTGCAGAACTTATTTCCTTTAAATATTTTCTTTTAAAACATTTCTATCAAATCATCTCGAAATATTTATATCAGAAAATACTTCTAAATAATACTAATATTATATTCCAAAATCTTTTGAAAGAAATTTCCAAAATCCCGGAACTTAAGTTCTCAAATTTCAATTTATATTCATTTTATTTGTAAATCTTATTTCACAATCAACTATTCATGGAATTTCACTTCCTAACAAACCATTATATCACATCCAATTATCTTATTTATAAAATTTATTATTTTATATACAAAATATATAATAGGCAAAGTTATTTTATTTACCTATTTTCAAAACAATATTATGTTGGTCTGTCCTATTAAGTGTTTAGAAATTCCTATCGATGCCATAACGTTCTATGTACCGACTAGAATTTATAAATACTAAACAGAAAAAATTAACACCATACAAAAACTTTTATGGCACTAACAAATATGCCCTCTCATATATATACACTCAGCGACTCATTCTAGGGTATTACTACCCTATTCTATATGAGTCAGACCCCATAAAGCTAAGGTTATCGCTAAACCTTAGCTCTAATACCAAATGTAACGACCAGCCTTTTTGGACGGTTTAAATTGACACACATGTCAGCTCAAACTATTCAAAGGGGAAAATTGTTATGGGGTAAATAAGAAAAGGAAGAGAAAGAAAGAAAACAAACACAGAATCTCACAGCGGAACGACAAAATATAATAATCAAATAAACAGTTCATGAAGCTATTTTTCAAATAACATTTGATTACACTTTACATTACAGAATCAGAGTACATACAGCAGTAATAAATAAATAATGTAGCGGAACAACATGATGCAGCGGAAAATTTAAAACAAATAATATAGTAAATAGTAATAGTACTAAATCTTTGTCTTCGTCCTCCAGAAAGCAGTTTTCGATACACTGAAAAGCTCAGACCGACCAGAGCGAATTGAAAAGACAAAACACTTGAGTCAGAACTAAAAGATCTTATGTAAGTTAAACCAACAGTAAAATAAATATGAGTGTAACGGTGTCGAAGACGTTTACGGGTTTTGACATCTCTTATCTGGTGTCTAATGTGAGTGCAGTAACTTAAGAGACGTTTGGGATTACCATCTCCTAAGGATCCGTTAAACTATCTACTATGTAGTACAATACGCTATTATAATATGTCTACAGTAATGTAAAGTATTAAAATAGCATTAAGGCGTTACCCATATCCCCCTTAACACATTTTATATATTCCCATTGTTTATACAATAACGTACGCTCCACCAAACCGGTGGTTTACCCAAAGGACACTCCATAGGTATGGTACAAAACAAACTCGTAGAAGGCGCGATAGGGCATGTGAACACGGCACTCGAGGCAATGCCAGGGTAGGATTCTACCAATGGCAGATCCGGACTGGTGGTAACGCATAGCAGCTACTACCGCCCACCTCGGAACACACTCCCATAATCAAAATCAAGGGGTTGCCACCAAATCATCACAAATTCATAATATGGTATCGAAGAAATGTGTTCGATCGAAGGAATGACCTCACTTGGCCCGGCATGTCTCCCGTTTTAGTCACATCTAAGCTGACTCACGGGAGTTAGATTCACGTGCATACCTCATACAGAATCGTTCGCCAAACCATCCTACTTCATTTCTGGAATCACCACCACGTACACAGTAGTTAAAGTGGTTTTTGGTATTGGTAGAGAGTATGACAATATCCGATCCCGATCTCTTTAACAACCAAACGCTTATTACACACCATATGGTTCTTTTACATTTCCAAAACCATTTCATATTGATATCAAAATATCATATTCAATTCAAACCATATCACTTTCAAAATTATATTCCCAATTAGGTTAAATTCTCATTTCAAAATCATCATATTTACTCAAATATGTCATTTCACCAGCAAATATCATTTCAAATCCCCACTTATGTTAAAACATTATTAAACCTTATTCACTTTAAAATCAAGGTTTTATTTATAAACATTTCCACTTTATACCATCTGAAATTTAGGAAATAATTTAGACAGTTATAAATAGTTTAATTAGTTTAACATAGATTTAAATAGATATAAATTAGGTTAAATAGGTTTAAAATAGATTAAATAAATTTAAAATAGATTAAAATACTTTAAGTAAATTTGAAATAGTTTAGATGGTTTAAAATAGATTAAATAGGTTTATTATGGATTAAATAGATTTAAAATAGATTAAATGAATTTAAAATAGATTAAATAAAATTAAAATAGATTAAATAGTTTAAAATAAATTAAAATAGTTTAATATAGTGTAATAAAGTTTAAATGATTTAAAATAGATTAAATTATATTAAAATAGTTTAAAATAAATTAAAATAGATTAAGATGGGTTAAATAGGTTAATTAGTTTAAAATAGGTTAATTAGTTTAAAATGGGTTAAACTAGATTAAAATAAATTAAATAGTTTAAATTGATTAAGTTGGTTTACGATGGATTAACTTATTTTAATAGTTGAAAATCTTAAAATTAGAATTTAAAAGAACAATTATATTTTATATTGAGCTAATAAATTTGAAATTAACATCAAATTTAACTATTTCTTCCATTTCAACAATTCTGGACCATATCCATATTTCAAATCAAAACCCAATTTCAAATCTTGAAATATCAAATTTAACTATTCCAATTTTAATAGATTTTCAAAGTTACAGTTTCCAACATTTCAATAACTCAATTTCGATGAATGTCGTTTATACTTCAAATTCAACTTTAAAATTTCAATTTAAATCCTTTAAATAATTACTTAAAACAATTCAATTTATATCAATCAAATTCTATTTCAAATATCGCTTAATTGGATTCAAAGTTTAAAGATTTAAAATCATTAAATTTATCCAATCTGGTGTCCTTATATAATTTTCTACCCTATGGCCAATTGATACGGATATTTATCATTTCAATCTAAAAATATTTAATTTTAGGGGTATATATCATTTCAACCCACAATCCCAAATTTATTTCAATGATAATCGCTTGGGTTTATCATTTCAACCCATAACGATTTTCCCCTATTTTATATGATCGTTCGGGTATGTATCATTTCAACCCATAGGGAACTTGCAGCGTTATAACAATACAAAAGATAACATCCAATCGTTCAATATCAAAAAATCAAACATCCATCATAATCACCATCCAAATCAACCAATAAACATCAATAGATAACTGATTATCAATAACAGGTATTAAATTGACTATTAAATTCAATATTAAATTAAACGATGATTAAATGCAATAAAAGTCAAATTTAACTAGAATGACGATTTAAGTATACCAAACATTAACCAATCAATTTCAAATCAAATCATAAATTCAATTTAACTAGCATAAGAAAATTTAGTAGTTGTGAGTGGGTCAAAACACTCAACTTTGATTTTTCGCCGATTTAAAACCCAAATAGAGCCCAAAATTCAACAGTATCAAAATCTCACTAAACCCATTCCATAATATACGAAATTTCGATATGATTGCAATGGAGAAAACCGTGTGTGAATCCGAGCTTGTATGAGAAAGTTATGCACATTAGAACGTTTAAATTTTAAATTAAATAAAAATAAAAAGATGGGTAAAATAGTAAATTTACCAAACCCTAGGAACGTCATTTCTCATGTACGTGAACGCGAATACTCGAATCAAACCTACCCTACTGCACCACCACGAACAAGCAAATATCGCCGCCCCCACGTCCATTGTCCACCTAATCCAAGACTGGCAGCGTTTTGCCCTCGCCATGCCGCACACACGACCAACTCGTGGCCAACCACAACACCTCCAAACGCTCTGCGCCGCCGCCCCCTTCTAAGTCTTATTCTGGTGAAATCATCGACCCTTGGCAAAAATGAACATCACCTCCATGACCTGCTCGACCTCCTCTTCCCAACGCCGCCTCCCGATCGTCAAACGATCGACGATCCACTGTTGGATCGTCCAAAACCTAAAATGGACGGATGAGGTTCATCCTCGATTTCTGGACAAACCATGAACCCAATTGAAAAATGAATTACAGATTTGGGTTATGCTCGTTGAGAGCTTTGAAACAGTATATAATATAGCATAGTTTGAGGAGTTTAAATTTTTAAATTGATTTGGAGATTGAATTTTGGGTTTGAAATCTGAATTGGTTTCTGCCAGTTAGAAGAGAGAAGCAGATGGAATTGTACATACAAGGATAAGAAATAAAAAAGGATGCTAGGGTTTAGAAAGATCTATTTATATAAACTAAGCCCGATAAGCAAATGAACCCATATCGAATTTGTACGAACGACCAATGGCGACCAAAAAGCCCGTTTCGCTTCCAAAACGAAAGTGGGTCATCCCATATATCAAAATAGATGTTTTCGATGTTTTTAAACTTAATGGAACAGGTTTCAAGTCCTAATTCCATCGTATGAAGAAGTCAGCTTAAAAATCAGCTTATTATAAATTGATTTCAATTGAATTTACTTAAATTGATTTCTACGCGTTTCGAGTCCGTACGATCAAACGACAAGTCCGATCGCTACGAAACTTGAAACCCTCCAATAATTCATCGTTACGGATCCGATGATACTAGTTTTGTCAAAATCCGAGACAGTTGCCAAAATGGCTATTTTCACTTTAATTAAATAAATTATTATTAAATTGTTTAAATCACTTTTTAATTCCACCTTTAATAACTAACAAAATTATTCATTTTTTTGATTACTTAGACATTTACAATAATTTAAAACAAATTTACATATCAATCTAGTGTTATATATTACACTCATTACAGTGTTCAATTTCAACTGTAATTAAATCTAATTAATTTTAGTTTAATTTCAATAAATTGATTAAATTTGATTTCAATCTTTTTATTCAATCAATCCTTACTCTATGGGCATAGTTAATATCGGTTTATATCTTATTACATTAATATTCTCCAATTCAACTTAATTTCCATTAACGTAATATTCAACTACATTTAATTGCAATTGATTTCCAATTTAATTTAATGGACTAAATAAATAGGTAACACATAATAATTGTCACCATTAACTTTTAATCACATTTAAGTTTATTATTTATAAACAAATGTTATACCAACTTACACACTACTAATTATATCCATTTACAATTTATTACACATTATTTCATTAATTAATACAACATTTAAATTATCAATTACTCTTTTAATCCAATTATCAATTAATACACACATTATCACAAATAAATTTACAATCTATAACCAATTATTACTTTTTAATCATTTCAATTAATTGGAATTACATTTAAAGCAGTTATCAATTACCTTCAATTAATACTATTACATTTCATTCCAGTTATATTCTTACTATTAAATCACAAATTTTCTATTTCTTCCAACATTAAATCACAAAACCTTATTAAATTAACTATTTTTATTTATCGAAAATTATGGGTCGTTACACTCTCCCCCACTCAAAATTTTTTATCCTCGAAAAGGAAAAAGAAGGGATAAGGAATTATTCAAAATATTAAATTTATAAACAATCGATTTACATAAGTATGTGTACACGTAGAACCCAACAGCTTTAGGACCCAACAGTCCCTAAATAGCTCCTCAACTATATATATAAGTATGTGTACACGTAGAACCCAACAGCTCAAATACTGGCATTCACATGTGAATGTGTCACAAACTCTCAACTAGGAATCCGAAAAGCGGTAACGTGCATCCCATACCACATGTTCTCACTAAACGGTTTATTAACCGTTAGTCAATGCCACATTGGAAAACTCAAAACTTATCTCATCTCATCGACAAGTATAAATAAACCTCGTGATGGTTCCTCATGAACCATAAATCTTAAAATAGGAACTCACAAACACAAAACTTCCCTCATATCATCGGTAAGTATGAAAACATCGTGATGGCTCTCATCGACCATAACTCCTAGAATAGGAGATCTCAAACCATAAAACTCGCCAAATATTGGCCATCCTAGATAACTCCTATAAATAGGAATTATAAAACAAAATGCACCATAAAATGGCAAAACAACTCGGAATCGATAACCTCTAATAGCTTCGATTATACAAGTCCGGAATTAACCGAAACAGTAAACGCCCATGTCCCTTACCACGTGTTTTACTAAATCATTTAATTCTCTTTTTCATATGTTCAAATAGTGCAGAACTATATGTTTTATATTTAAAATAATTTATTAGAGAAATCTAGCTTTTAAAACTATTTTCCGAAAACGATTGTTAAAACCAATATTTGAAATTCCTTTATTATAGGAAATAAATAGATTTTATATTTGAAAATAAATTTTAAAATACTATATAATAATAATTTGAAATGCCCATTTATTTCAAAAGTTATTTCAAAAAGGTTTGGAGAAATTCGTGCTCGGAAACCAGAAAAACAAGGAAGATAGCTCAAAACCGATAACTTGAATTCAATACGAATTCAATTCAAATTCAACTCAAAATCAATCCAAATTCAATTTAAATTTGAATTTCAAATTCTCAAAATTTAGCTAGCTTATTGATAGGCATCAGAACTCTCAAAACAACACCAATATATCTCAAAAAATAAGAAGAAGTCAAGAAACAAGCTGGAAACGAAACCGGAAACAAAAGGAGGAACAAAAATTGAACACAGAGACAACTGCCCCCTAGGTCAACCTCCCTTGTCCCTAGGTCGACTATACGGTCGACCTAAGGGTAGGCCTGGTCGACCTAGCGGTCGACCTAGGAAGGCTTCTCATGCGATTATTTGTTCCAGTCGATTTTCCTGCTACGAACTGATTTTCAAGCAACGATTTGAGCATTCAAATGACATTATTTTTCAACCAAATTTTACAGGTATATAAAGCAACATATAAACTAAAAACAGAAAGAAATCCGATGGCATTTCATTGCCGTAATCGGAAGTTACAGTGCAAAGTAGAGACTCAGATCATATTTCATAAAGGAGAAAAACTGAAACAATTTTTTTTACAGAGTACGTATTTTGCACAGAACTTCTCTTTGAGCATGCAGTAGCTAGAAAATGTGAGTTATTAACTCACCTTGCGATATCAAAGCTAAAACCTGGATTATTAGCTGAAAGGTTGGAGCTTTGCTCGAATTTAAGCCTCGAAAACCTGTAAAACTAAGGAACATGGACATGCAAGAAAGATGAAAGCAATTAACAAACCATCATTCACAAAATTTGGATTTTTGATGAAATATTAGGTTTTAGATTCGAATAACTTTAGCTTTAGCATCAATTTGATTTTAAAAACACAAGATTTGAGTTTTAATTTGAAGATTATAGCTTAGGGTCTGAAGAGTGAATGGGTTTCTATTTTTCTTTTTGAAGCTACTAAAGTTTCTAAAACTTACAGTAAGTGAAAAATAAATGAACGTAGAACGATGGAGAGTATCTCCGTCTCACTCTTACATGCTAAATGTTTTAATTGGGCTTAAGAGCCAAAATAATTAGCCTATGTTTATTTCTCTTAACACTGAATACACAAATGAACAATGTACACTTATGAAAAGAATTCTAACAACAAATATTTTCAAGTTTTTCACTCAAATAAAATGTGTTAATTTATATACATGCTAAAAAAATATTTTCCATATATAAAAAGATTAATTTTTATTTTTAAAACACTTATATTATTAAAACCCTTAATTTCCAAAAATACGCTAATTGCTCAAATAAAAATGCAAAAGTCTCCATTTTGACTTTTAAAATTCAACAAAAATACCTTTCTCACTTAGAAAAATATTTCAAACCATTTCCAAACCTTATTTACAACCAAAACATATTCTAAAACCAGTTTCCACCTTTTTATTTAAATAAACCATTTATAAAATCAATTACTTCTTTTAAAAATTATTAAGAGAAGTAGATGGGCAATAATTGATATAATTATTGCATTTTCACCTAAATAAAATCATTTCCCGTTTAATAACAACCCAAACTAAAAAAAATAAAGTCCTAACTTTATTTTCACAATTAAATCCCAAAATTCATTGTTTATCTCAAATAAACAATTTAAAACTCCAATTGTATTTAATTCATTAAATCCCAAAATTCATTGTTTATCTCAAATAAACAATTTAAAACTCCAATTGTATCACTAAAACCAGGGATGTTACAGACTTCCTCCTTATAAAAATTGCATCCTCGCAATTTTCTAGGAAAGAGCTGTAAACACACACTTATTCATCAAGCAAAGGATAGATAAACAAGCTCGAGTTTTAAAAATTTCTCACACTCTCAAGATAGGATGGTAGAAAACCAAGACAAGACTCGCTTGACTAATTCTATGGTTTCCACAGCCCTAATATTGGGATTAGCGAACCATGGAATTTTCCGAGCAACACATAAAATTTCGAAGGCGTCTTACCTTCGAAATAGAAACTCAACAAGATGCTACACACAAAAGATTATTCGAATGAAATTGATTTCTCAAAAGCACCTTGAGTGGAGTTGGGATTTAACACAACTCCAACCCAAACTCTAATCAACAAGATGATTATCAATATGATCTTTCCATATGACACTACGGAAGGAACCACACCGATGCTAGATGGACACAATAGAGGTAAGATAGGTCAACCAAAAGGTGGTTTCCTTAAAAGCCACCACACTCAAACGACCGCATAAATGCACATCGTTAGAAAATAGCATAAGAGTAAGATAAACACAAGGACTAAAATATATGGATTAACTCTTAACCAAAAATTCATAGAATTCCAAAATTCAATATTTTTAGTATTTTATAACCATAATTTTCAATAATTGAATTTTTTTCAAAACTTCTTTATTATAATACTTAATAAGTATTACAAAGACTAAAATTTAAATTCATATTCCTCTTGTTACAAATTAAATTTCCAAAAGAATTTTATAAATTCCGACCAATATATTCTCAAATAAAAATTTAAAATCTCAGCACTCCTTGTTTTCAAAACCACCAAAAGTTTTGAAAACAAGCTTCAATTTTTTTTTACGTATAACTTTTATATTATATTCTCCAATAGACAACAAAATTTTAAAACCCAAAACAAATTTTATCTGGTAAACAACATTTTTAACAATAAGCATATTTATATTTAATCTATAAATTCCAAACAATATAATGGCATTGCCTCGCCATCGGTTTATAGTGAACGACTCTATCCATTGGCTGAAGAGTTGACCAAGTAATCAAAACTACCTCGCCACTTAATTAACCATCACTATGGTTCAATGGCTGCATATACCATTCAAAATAAAAATATAATACCCAATTCCCGAAATAATTTATTTCCAAACTCAACCTCATAAAAACTCAATTATCGTGTCTGATGCAGCAGCGGAATAAAAAAAAGACGATACTGTGAAAGTAGCAATCGATGGAATGAAGAATACTGAATGGCCCAAATTCGTTGATCCGAAGATACCGAATTCTAGCTATCTTCGTCACGTTGATCGCGCACGATACCGTGAAAGAAGATCTGCAATTCTTCAGACGTTGATCAACCGCACTTGATACCGTGAATTGGCTTCTACAATCGTTGATTCGAGCGCACTCGAATGCCGAAAGAGGAGATAGGAGATTACACTCAACTACCAATTTGGTGAAAGCACAAAGCTAACAAAACAAAAGTTTTTATTCAAAATCAACCCCTTTTACAAATGACATAACCTGCCTATTTATAGGCTACAACTCAACACAGCACAATATTCTGGACAACACTTAGGTCGGCAACGACCTAACAACTTCCGACCTAAAAATCATTCGACCTACGACTTATGTACAGAGTGACATTCGAAAACACTTTACAACTTATTACATCACATAGGTCGGCAACGACCTAAGACCAACAGCGACTTGCGACTTAGAATATTTACAACACATCAACGACCTAAGAATACAACGCACACGACCTAAGAAGTAAATGCGGCTTTAGGACTCTTCACGCAACCTATCTTCCAATGGCATAAGAAACTCAGTTTTGGCGACCTAAAGGCTGCACGACCTAAGATAGATCGTCTGCGACCTAAAACTTCAGGAGCGACATATGGTCGGGCGACCTAAGGAAATGTTGTCTGAAAATCTTCGATCGACCTATAGTTAAGCGATTTATCTTCCCGCGACCTAACTTAGGTCGTAATTCAGTGACTTGTCGCGACCTAAGATATGGTGGTTTCTTGTTAGGTCGTTGGCGACCTAAGGATAAGAGTTTCCTCGACTAAAGAGTTTTGTCTTCAAGAACTTCAGGCGACCTAAGTAAGGTCGTTCGTGACCTAAGGATGAAAGGTTGTTTGCGACCTAAGCCAGGTGATACACTGTAGCGACTTACCTTGTTAGCTCGTTCATAGTTAGGTCGTTGGGTCTCGTTGAAGCGACCTAACTCTTCACGCGACCTAAAAATCCTGTTAGGTCGTAACTCATTTAAACTGCCGCTTGTTAGCTCGCTTGGCGACTTGTCATAGGTCGCTAAACTACTATTTCCCACACAGTTCGCGTCATTTTTTACCCCTTTAAATTGCACGTGACTTAAGAACTCGTTAGGTCGCTCGCGACCTAAGTCTTCTTCTGGCTGGCCTGCATCATCCTCCCCCGGTTGATAGAAATTCGTCCTCGAATTTACAGTTTCTTCGTCTTCGACGCTCTCATCTTTGTAAAATAGAACCAAGTGTTTGATATTATCAATTTTAGTGATAGGACGATGATCCGGCAAGCTCAACTTACGACCATTATCACCACTTTCCTTCACAATTTCCAAATGATCCATCTCTCCAGCATCTAGCTTGTTGTACGTATCAGCAAGAAATCGTTCCACCATCAGGTAGATAGATTCATTATCACTTTGCGTCTTCATCAAATTCACTACAGAGTTCATACGTGATCTAGTATGTATAGTTAATGACATACATAATCCTGATTTCGTTGCAGTCGCTTTTGAAATTTGATAACTCTGACTCTCTTGAACAAGCCTTTCAAACCCTTTCCTTATTGATGACCCAAAACAAAACATTATAACCAACTGCATGTTATGATCAATGTCCACGTGTCTTTCTACACATACATCTTTGATAACTTTTATTTGCCAACTGCGATCAGGAATATACAACTGCCTTCCTTTGAATAGTAACCCATCAGCCAATCTTCCCAACTCTACTTGCTCTGTCGGACACATATGGTTACGTGGCATATACGGAACAATAGCACTTGACACTTGATTAACATGATGTACATTTCCCCTTGGCAGTAATTCCTTGGACAACTCCGCAGGAATTACATCTTCATATTTACTCAACATTGACTTAACCTCTTCGATAGTTTCAACACTTTCACTGGTTTCATTTTCACTTAACAGGAATATTTCTGCGCTATCCTCCACTTCTTTAACCAGCTCTCCTATAGATTGTAGATTAGTCGAATCCACCTCCTTCACCAACAAATTATCCCCTTCACCTTCTGACTTACTTTCTTCATCTTCACTCAACTTTGCTGGTTATGAATTTTCAACCTCATGTTTGTTAAACTTCGTTGGTTGAAAGTCATCAACTTCATCTTTATCAAACTTTGGTGGTTGAAAACAATCGACTTCATCTTCCACATCATCAAATTCTTTTAAAGACAATAAAGTCTTTAGCTCCTCGATTTCCTCCAATTTGTTTTCACTCTGTTGACGCTTCTTAGGAACCAAAATGATTCGTGTATCATCAAACATAAAACTGTAATTGTTTGCGCGTCCATCATGTTTCATAGCCCTGTCGTATTGCCATGGTCTTCCCAACAACAGATGGCATACATCCATGTCAACCACATCACACCAAATTTTGTCTTTGTATTTCTTCCCAATGGAAAAATTAACACAAGTTCTTCGATTAACCTTCACTTCCCCTCCTTTCCTTAATGTGGATGCTTTTCTGTTTTCAATGACAACTTCTTTACAGCTTCCGAAGAAATGATATTATCACAGCTTCCTGCATCGATGATAAATTTACAAACCCTTCCCAAAATCGTGCACGTTGACTGGAAAATGTTACTCCTCAACCAACTTGAGTCATCCTCTTGTTTTGGTGTCAAACACGATCTTCTCATCAACAAACTACAACCCTCATCTCCAGACAATAATTCTTCTTCTTCAACCGATATTGAATTGAGACACTCTACCTCTGCATCTTCATTCTCAATCCCCGCAACCATTGCCCGCTTCTTTGGCTTTGTACATTCATTGATTTTATGGCCAAACTCTTGACAATTAAAACATTTGAGATTACTATTGGCCTTTTCTTTACTGGCTTCATTCACAATCGGTTTACTGATGACTTTGGTAACATCAACATTGTTACTAACATCCTTGTTCTGGTTGTTGGAATTTGTAAACACACCACCTCCTTTCCTCCCTTGTTTCTCCCAAGCAAGTGCTTTCTGATGTGCTTCAGCAACAGATCTGGGATCAAACCTGTGATATCCCGGGAATTTGGACAGTATCAATTTAATAATCTGCATTGGAAATTAAATTGATTTGATAATTTGTTAATAAAATTTGAATTAATTTAATAATCTAATTAAATAAAATATTTAATTAGTGATTTATCTTTTAAAAGTTTAATAAAATATTTTCTATTTATAATATATATGTATAATTGTATATATTGTAAATAGATGAGTTGGTTTGAATTTAACAAATGAAATTATGTTTTCAAATTTCTAATATATATATTTGGTAATTTGGAAATTATGATTTAAATTAATATTAAGCTTTCCAAAGATATTTAATAAATAACTATATAGTTTTAAAATACATAATATAAATGTTTAATTGTTTAAAAATAGAATTTAGCTTAAGTTCAAATTTAAATAAAAGGTTTGTTTATTTCTTTTTAAATATTACTAGATTTGTATGTATTAAAAATAGAAGTTTAAATACAATTTACATATGGTATTAATTCATTGAATAATAGAAGTAATTTATAATCTCTTTTATAAATTATTTAAAATTGTCAAATTTGATATTTTCAAATAATAATTATAATACTTTGTTTTTATAAATATAAATAGACTTTGATAAAATAGAATTGTTATTTTAAATGGTAGTTATATATGCATATATATAACTTGATTTTAAAAATTGGATTTTTAAATTTAATTTGAATTTGAATTAAATGTTGAAATTCAAAAGAATAAACAATTTTAAAATATTTGGATAAGTTTTCATTTATATATATTTTGTTATAACATTTTCTTTAAAAGAAATTCAAATATATACATTTAAATAAAGTATAAAAACTATTATTTACATTTAAAAATAAATAAAAATATGTATTAAATACTTAAAAGACAAATGTCACCATATTAAGGCTTGATAAAACATGTGTAAATTAAATAGCTAATGTATATGACAAGTGTCACCTTAAATTTAATTTTTCTTTTATTTTTATTTAAATTATTTCAGCATTTATACATATGTTACTTCATCTTCATTCTTTTCCCATTTTCTCTTTTCAAATCTTGAGAAAATGGTGTTCAGCCTGTACAAATCAAACTTCCTCAAACAAACTTCTCAAAAACAATTTATAATCAAAACACTCCTCAAAACCAGAAAACAAAGCCTGTAATACATTCTTCGATCTGTAAATCAAAAGCCTGCAAATTCTTTTCAAACCTGGAATCAAAGCAGAGATCAATCTTCTCTGTTTTGAAAGCAAATCTGTAACCAAGTTGCAAAGCTCAAAAACTAAAACTAAAGCAAGTAATCAAAGCCTGTGTTTCTTCAAGCCTGGAATCGAGTAGTCTCTGTTTCAAGCATATCTGTAGCTTGCATCTTCAAATCAAGTATAAAATTTAAACTAGAGCAAAAGCATTTCTGGTTGATAAGGCATTTCAGCATTAAAGTTTTAAAGAAAAAGAGTTTCGGTTTTAAAAGAGTTCAAAGTGTTCAAAAGGGTTTTCAAATTGAATCTGGAGGCTCTGTTCTTCAAAAATCTGGTGAGTAACATTATTTTTAAAATGCATAAGTTTTGATGATCTATCTGCATGTTGATTTCTGGAATGAATATGCTCTGCATGTATATGTATGGGTGAATCTTCTGTGTGTATATGTATGCATATATCTGTGTTAGATGTATATCTGTTTCTTGTCTGTTCTTGTTCTTATAATCAAGAATATAGTAAATAATACATCATCACTTGATTCGATCTTTATTAAGATTTAAGATTTAAAACAAAGGTGGTTTGTTTCATTTCAACTTTAGTTTAGAGTTTTAAATCAAGTCAAAATAATATTCATTTGCTCTGGAAACCATAAGTACTGGAATATTTATGCTAAGTAAAAATTTAAAACTTAGTAAATTCATGTATTCAGAGTTATGAATCTAATCACTAAACAAAATCACGATTTTTAAAAATAAAATCACAAATTCTAGTATTAAAATTTGAGAGCAGTTCAGAGTTGTCTGGAATGTGCATTTTGGTTTGTTTCTGTTGATCTAAATGATCGGAGGGATCGAATTTTCTTCTGGAGTTAGAGGAATGGTCAGTGATGACTAGAAAATTATCTGATGATGGTGTAGTTCACTGTGGAGATGGTGATGGGGAAATTTGGTCTGTAGCCCTAGTTTGTCTGGGATAAAGGCTTTGGATTGGTTCGACTTCCACAATTGATCGAGTGCAGAGATATTTTGGGAGATGGAAGGTTGGTCGTAGGCGAGGTCGTGGCCGGAGTAGCAACTTTTCTGGTGATCGGCGTTTGGAGATCTAGGCGTTGCCAGGTTTTGATCGAGAGCAGTGGGTTCTGTTTCCAGGTATGAAGAAGGCATCTCAAATTCGATTTCGAGTTGGAGTTGATGTTCTGATGGTCGGAATCATATGTGAGGTTGATCGTCGATGTGGAGAGATCAACGTTGATGGTCGGAGCGTCGTTATTTGACTGTGCACGTGCACGTATATGTCTGGGTATCTGTATGTTTTGGGGAAGAAGGGCAACTCGAAGGAAGACTCGTGAATTTTGGGTGGAGACTCGAAGTAGCTCTCGTGGTTTTGAGGGAGTGTCTCGAGTTAATTAAGTATAACAGGTTTTAACAGAGACCTGTTTCCAGTTTTTAAAATTTTAAATTAAATTTAAAGGTAAATTGGTTTAAATACTTTATTAATGATATTTTAAATCATTAATAGGAATAAAGTGTTATCTTAAAGATAATTGAGGTTTAATAAATTAGGATAAAATAAATTATTAAAGAAATTAAAAGTTAATTAATCAATTTAATTAAATTATGATTTGGATTAATAAATTTAATAATTAAGGGTTTAAATTGATTAATTAGGTCTTAATTAAATTAATTAAAGGGTAATTAATTTGAAATTAAGAATCATTAATTGATAAGTTAAGATTGTTAATTAATAGTTAGGAATAAATTATTTAAGTAATTAAGGATTAATTAAGTTATTGTTAGGTACTTAATTAATTAAGAAATGAAAGATTAATTTATTGGTAATTGGAATTAATTAAATTGTAATCAATAATGGTTAATTAAAGTTTAATTATTTAAGAAAAATAATTAAAGAATAGTTAATATATATCATTAACTAAGGTTTATTAAATAATTAATTAATGTGATTAATTTTATTAATTAAATAGATTAATTAAGGTTAATCATTTGTGAATTGTTTTACTTAATGGAAGTAATTAATAAATTAATTACTCATTGTAATTAATTGAGTTTAAATTGATTAGTTAAGTTAATTAATTCGGTTTAATTAATTTAAGATAATCATTTAATGATTTGTATAATTACTTAATGTAATTTAATGAGGTATAATTACTTAGGAAAGTAATTAATGGATAATTACTGATGTAATAAATAGAGTAATTAAGGGTAGTTAATTACTTAATGGAATTAATCAAGAGATTAATTAAGAAATTAATTAAGGAATAATTAATTTATTTTAAGAAGTAATTAAGGATAGTTAATTACTGAATGTGATTAATCAATAGTGATTAATAATTATGGTTTAATTAATTTAAATAAAGTAATTAATTAAAATGTAATTAAGGATCATTAGTTAATAATTGATGATATAATTAAGAATTGAATAAATTAGGGATAATTAATAAAGGAAGTGATTAATTAATGTAATTAATTAAGGAGTAAGATAATTAATTATAGTTAATTAATAAATGTAGTAATTAAAGGTTAATTACTATAAGTAGTTAAGAATAATTAATTTGTGAAATTAATTTAAGTGATAATTACTTGAATGTAATTAAATGTAATTAATCAAGGATGATTAATTAAAATGAATAATTGGATAAGGGTGGATTAATTAATTGATAATTAATTAATAGTGATTTAAGCAAGATTGTTAATGATGGAAGTAATTAATTTAATTTACTTTAAATTAACTATAAAAGGTGATTAATAAATCATTTCTTAAGGATATTGAATGATATTGATTTACCTTGAATGGTTTGAGATCTCAGAGATGAGATAATTGATACTGTATGATTTGGATGCTTTGGTTGCATAATGCTGATGATATGGATTATCTGCTTTTAATGATAATGTTGATTATCTATTGTGAATCTGTGAATTATCTATCTGTGTGTAAATAGATAGTATAATTGAATTGTTTTAACTTTAAAAACAACTTGGCCTTAAAAGATACGTTTTGGATTTCGATGAGACCGGGATCGGGTTTCCGTATACCGGGATTCCAGGTCTGGAGACCCGAATACCACATCGATCCAAATTTACGATAGGTCGTGAATCTCAAGTGAAGATGAAGATTCAGAGTGCAAGGGTTATTGTCGTTAACTCTGAGGGTGATTCCAAAACGAGTGTAACGAGATAATGCCTTCGGTTTCGTTCGAACCCGGAACGAACTTGTATGGATTGAATGCTTTCAGCACATCGTCAGGCGGACGATGAGCATTCTAAGTGATATGTTCTGATTAAAGGTAATCGTAACCTCAAGCCTCATCAACCGGGAATGGCTAAAACAGGGGAGGTGCAGCAAGGTTTCGTGGGTAGCACCCACTGAGAGCAAGATAGATCCCTGTCTAGAGGTCCCTTTTCTTTTATTCGGCTTAGTGTGTGGTTGGTCGCGCCAACTACGGGATTATCTTGTTCGGAATTATCCAGTAAGGGATGGTTCCGGCTTTGTGTTGCAGGGGAGCGGGCGTACTCCTCGGTACGGTGATCTAGGCCACGTACTGTGACGGGCGGTACCCCAGTAGCCCTGCCATTGTATGGAATCCAAACTCCAATAAGTGCCGTACGTATTAGTTGTGCCCAACTATGTTGGAATGTGAGATGTAAGCATTTCAGCTATTTCTGTAATTTACTTGAAAACCCTAGACCCTATTATAATAAAATCAGATTTCCTATCAAATGTTTTGGTTAGCGTAAGATAAAAACTTACCCATGTTTATTTGTGGGGAGTCTTACGTGATACCTTTTCTTTCTAAAGGTTTTGAAGTTAAGCAAGTTTAACCTGTTACTCACACCAGACCCATGTCTGACCCAAGTGTTTATTTCTGTTTTATAAACTCTTGGGTACTCAAATTTTTACGAGTAGCCAAGGGATTCAGGTTTAGCTTTGACGAATATTCTGGAGGAGCAATGGAGCAGGAGGCTTCGGCGTTCGTAGATATAGTATTCCGCTGTGTTGATATCTGTGATAGTGTCTTGTCTTGTATTTGAGTTGTAATGTCTAGACAGATGATTATAACTGTCTAGTAAGTGATGTATATGCTGTGTAACTCTGTAAATTGTTGTATACTATGTAATAGTTTATGTTATTAATATAATTTATTCGTTCCGTTGTGAGATCGTTGTTGTTGTTTCTTTCTTTCTTCTCTTCTTTTCTATTTTCTACCCCTTTCTTTCTTGTTAACGATGCGACTTTCTATGGAGAGAAAGTCGTGGTCGTTACAGTGGTATCAGAGCATAGGTTGAGCGAATTCCTAAGCTTTTGGTTAAGTGAATATCAGAACACTAGGTTGAGTGAATACCTAGGTTCGGAAGGATTGTTTATTAGAGACAGGATCTGCAGCAACCTGTTTGAGTCTGAGTGTGTATATATATATTCGAGAGCGCGTATTTGTTAGTTATATAAAATGGTTTTATATTGTGTTAATTGATCGGTTGAGTGGTATATGGATTCTGGTCAATACGAGTAGCTAACGTTATTGATAGGGATCTCTAAACACTTGAACCAGGCCAACGGACACAATATTGTTTTAAAGAGGTAAATGAAATAATTTTACCCAGAAATAATTTCTATATAAAAAGTATCATTTTAAATGTATATGGTATTTGTAATGATTGGTTGAGATGATAATAATTTATCATCTAGGATTAGGAGTCTGAGTGTTGAGATTGGAAGTGTATCTGTCGAGACTGTAGACCCAATACCGTCTCGAGTAAGCTTTGCTATGGTAAAGGATTTCATCGATCTCTGAAGGAAACCTTTTAAAGGTTCGGAGTTTATCTTTGAAGTGTGGATGAGTAGAGTTGGATCTGTCGATGAGGCAGAAGTGAGTGATGGTATCTTGATACCTCAGGTAATAGTAGCTGTATGATGAGATACAGTGATGATGGATGTTCCTGAAGATGTTTTCTTTGGAACAAGATTAAGGAAGTGTGTATGCTTTGGTATTGTGTCTGAGTTCAGCATGGTGTTTCTGTTTGGTTTGGAGTTCGAATTTCTCGAAGATCTTTGGAATAGGAAGTCCTTGGCATCAGTGTCAGCAGTGCAGCTCGGTGTGTTCTGTACATTGGTAGGAAGTTTTTCTGGCTGAGCAGTTTTTTTTTCTGAAGATGAAGATCAGAAGCAGCAGAGTGGATCCATTTCTTCGATAAATTGGATAAATAAGTGTAAGCTGTTCTGATTGGTAAAGAGAGAACAGTCTGTTTGGAATTAGGATGAGTTGATCGCAAAAGTGACTTGCGATTGTCTGAGTGTTCTCTTGTGTTGTCAGAGTTTTTCTGGATGTCTTCAGAGGAGTCAGAAGTTGGTCCGCATCTGGAGATTGAGTTTTCTTATCGACTAGAATTCCAGAAGTGATACCGGTGGATCAGCCAAGTTGAAGGATGATTCCTAGAGATAGATTTTGGTGAAGCAGCTCAGGTTTTGATGGAGTATCTGAGTTTTCTTTATGGATCTGTTGGACCTTATTTCTGGGATGGGTTATCCAGTCTGGGTTGTGTTCTTCATCAGTATTCTTATCTACTTCAGATCAGAGTTGTGCAGCAGAAGCAGTTTGGGAATGCATCTCTGGATAGGAGAAGTTAGTTCAGTCTTCTGATGTTTGAGGAGTAGAGTTGGTGTTCTTGGTTTTGAAACCAGCAGTTCTGAAGGATTTGGTAGTTGAGTCAGACTCGTCTGTAGTATGATATCTTGTTTAGTTCTGTAGATCTAGATGAGTAGAAGCTCTGTAGCTTCGTAATTTAGATTGTTTGTAGAACGAGTGTCCCGGTATATATATATATATATACTTGGGGAAACTCGAGGAAATTTTATCCAGAATTTTGTCTGGATAATTAGAATTGTTTGATTGGATGATTGTTTGCTATGGTTGTTAGCATATGGTTGATAATATATGCTTGTTAAATATTGAATAGATTATTAAATTACCTTTGTTTAAATTTCGGGGACGAAATTATTTTAAGGGGGAAGGAATGTGATATCCCGGGAATTTGGACAGTATCAATTTAATAATCTGCATTGGAAATTAAATTGATTTGATAATTTGTTAATAAAATTTGAATTAATTTAATAATCTAATTAAATAAAATATTTAATTAGTGATTTATCTTTTAAAAGTTTAATAAAATATTTTCTATTTATAATATATATGTATAATTGTATATATTGTAAATAGATGAGTTGGTTTGAATTTAACAAATGAAATTATGTTTTCAAATTTCTAATATATATATTTGGTAATTTGGAAATTATGATTTAAATTAATATTAAGCTTTCCAAAGATATTTAATAAATAACTATATAGTTTTAAAATACATAATATAAATATTTAATTGTTTAAAAATAGAATTTAGCTTAAGTTCAAATTTAAATAAAAGGTTTGTTTATTTCTTTTTAAATATTACTAGATTTGTATGTATTAAAAATAGAAGTTTAAATACAATTTACATATGGTATTAATTCATTGAATAATAGAAGTAATTTATAATCTCTTTTATAAATTATTTAAAATTGTCAAATTTGATATTTTCAAATAATAATTATAATACTTTGTTTTTATAAATATAAATAGACTTTGATAAAATAGAATTGTTATTTTAAATGGTAGTTATATATGCATATATATAACTTGATTTTAAAAATTGGATTTTTAAATTTAATTTGAATTTGAATTAAATGTTGAAATTCAAAAGAATAAACAATTTTAAAATATTTGGATAAGTTTTCATTTATATATATTTTGTTATAACATTTTCTTTAAAAGAAATTCAAATATATACATTTAAATAAAGTATAAAAACTATTATTTACATTTAAAAATAAATAAAAATATGTATTAAATACTTAAAAGACAAATGTCACCATATTAAGGCTTGATAAAACATGTGTAAATTAAATAGCTAATGTATATGACAAGTGTCACCTTAAATTTAATTTTTCTTTTATTTTTATTTAAATTATTTCAGCATTTATACATATGTTACTTCATCTTCATTCTTTTCCCATTTTCTCTTTTCAAATCTTGAGAAAATGGTGTTCAGCCTGTACAAATCAAACTTCCTCAAACAAACTTCTCAAAAACAATTTATAATCAAAACACTCCTCAAAACCAGAAAACAAAGCCTGTAATACATTCTTCGATCTGTAAATCAAAAGCCTGCAAATTCTTTTCAAACCTGGAATCAAAGCAGAGATCAATCTTCTCTGTTTTGAAAGCAAATCTGTAACCAAGTTGCAAAGCTCAAAAACTAAAACTAAAGCAAGTAATCAAAGCCTGTGTTTCTTCAAGACTGGAATCGAGTAGTCTCTGTTTCAAGCATATCTGTAGCTTGCATCTTCAAATCAAGTATAAAATTTAAACTAGAGCAAAAGCATTTCTGGTTGATAAGGCATTTCAGCATTAAAGTTTTAAAGAAAAAGAGTTTCGGTTTTAAAAGAGTTCAAAGTGTTCAAAAGGGTTTTCAAATTGAATCTGGAGGCTCTGTTCTTCAAAAATCTGGTGAGTAACATTATTTTTAAAATGCATAAGTTTTGATGATCTATCTGCATGTTGATTTCTGGAATGAATATGCTCTGCATGTATATGTATGGGTGAATCTTCTGTGTGTATATGTATGCATATATCTGTGTTAGATGTATATCTGTTTCTTGTCTATTCTTGTTCTTATAATCAAGAATATAGTAAATAATACATCATCACTTGATTCGATCTTTATTAAGATTTAAGATTTAAAATAAAGGTGGTTTGTTTCATTTCAACTTTAGTTTAGAGTTTTAAATCAAGTCAAAATAATATTCATTTGCTCTGGAAACCATAAGTACTGGAATATTTATGCTAAGTAAAAATTTAAAACTTAGTAAATTCATGTATTCAGAGTTATGAATCTAATCACTAAACAAAATCACGATTTTTAAAAATAAAATCACAAATTCTAGTATTAAAATTTGAGAGCAGTTCAGAGTTGTCTGGAATGTGCATTTTGGTTTGTTTCTGTTGATCTAAATGATCGGAGGGATCGAATTTTCTTCTGGAGTTAGAGGAATGGTCAGTGATGACTAGAAAATTATCTGATGATGGTGTAGTTCACTGTGGAGATGGTGATGGGGAAATTTGGTCTGTAGCCCTAGTTTGTCTGGGATAAAGGCTTTGGATTGGTTCGACTTCCACAATTGATCGAGTGCAGAGATATTTTGGGAGATGGAAGGTTGGTCGTAGGCGAGGTCGTGGCCGGAGTAGCAACTTTTCTGGTGATCGGCGTTTGGAGATCTAGGCGTTGCCAGGTTTTGATCGAGAGCAGTGGGTTCTGTTTCCAGGTATGAAGAAGGCATCTCGAATTCGATTTCGAGTTGGAGTTGATGTTCTGATGGTCGGAATCATATGTGAGGTTGATCGCCGATGTGGAGAGATCAACGTTGATGGTCGGAGCGTCGTTATTTGACTGTGCACGTGCACGTATATGTCTGGGTATCTGTATGTTTTGGGGAAGAAGGGCAACTCGAAGGAAGACTCGTGAATTTTGGGTGGAGACTCGAAGTAGCTCTCGTGGTTTTGAGGGAGTGTCTCGAGTTAATTAAGTATAACAGGTTTTAACAGAGACCTGTTTCCAGTTTTTAAAATTTTAAATTAAATTTAAAGGTAAATTGGTTTAAATACTTTATTAATGATATTTTAAATCATTAATAGGAATAAAGTGTTATCTTAAAGATAATTGAGGTTTAATAAATTAGGATAAAATAAATTATTAAAGAAATTAAAAGTTAATTAATCAATTTAATTAAATTATGATTTGGATTAATAAATTTAATAATTAAGGGTTTAAATTGATTAATTAGGTCTTAATTAAATTAATTAAAGGGTAATTAATTTGAAATTAAGAATCATTAATTGATAAGTTAAGATTGTTAATTAATAGTTAGGAATAAATTATTTAAGTAATTAAGGATTAATTAAGTTATTGTTAGGTACTTAATTAATTAAGAAATGAAAGATTAATTTATTGGTAATTGGAATTAATTAAATTGTAATCAATAATGGTTAATTAAAGTTTAATTATTTAAGAAAAATAATTAAAGAATAGTTAATATATATCATTAACTAAGGTTTATTAAATAATTAATTAATGTGATTAATTTTATTAATTAAATAGATTAATTAAGGTTAATCATTTGTGAATTGTTTTACTTAATGGAAGTAATTAATAAATTAATTACTCATTGTAATTAATTGAGTTTAAATTGATTAGTTAAGTTAATTAATTCGGTTTAATTAATTTAAGATAATCATTTAATGATTTGTATAATTACTTAATGTAATTTAATGAGGTATAATTACTTAGGAAAGTAATTAATGGATAATTACTGATGTAATAAATAGAGTAATTAAGGGTAGTTAATTACTTAATGGAATTAATCAAGAGATTAATTAAGAAATTAATTAAGGAATAATTTATTTATTTTAAGAAGTAATTAAGGATAGTTAATTACTGAATGTGATTAATCAATAGTGATTAATAATTATGGTTTAATTAATTTAAATAAAGTAATTAATTAAAATGTAATTAAGGATCATTAGTTAATAATTGATGATATAATTAAGAATTGAATAAATTAGGGATAATTAATAAAGGAAGTGATTAATTAATGTAACTAATTAAGGAGTAAGATAATTAATTATAGTTAATTAATAAATGTAGTAATTAAAGGTTAATTACTATAAGTAGTTAAGAATAATTAATTTGTGAAATTAATTTAAGTGATAATTACTTGAATGTAATTAAATGTAATTAATCAAGGATGATTAATTAAAATGAATAATTGGATAAGGGTGGATTAATTAATTGATAATTAATTAATAGTGATTTAAGCAAGATTGTTAATGATGGAAGTAATTAATTTAATTTACTTTAAATTAACTATAAAAGGTGATTAATAAATCATTTCTTAAGGATATTGAATGATATTGATTTACCTTGAATGGTTTGAGATCTCAGAGATGAGATAATTGATACTTTATGATTTGGATGCTTTGGTTGCATAATGCTGATGATATGGATTATCTGCTTTTAATGATAATGTTGATTATCTATTGTGAATCTGTGAATTATCTATCTGTGTGTAAATAGATAGTATAATTGAATTGTTTTAACTTTAAAAACAACTTGGCCTTAAAAGATACGTTTTGGATTTCGATGAGACCGGGATCGGGTTTCCGTATACCGGGATTCCAGGTCTGGAGACCCGAATACCACATCGATCCAAATTTACGATAGGTCGTGAATCTCAAGTGAAGATGAAGATTCAGAGTGCAAGGGTTATTGTCGTTAACTCTGAGGGTGATTCCAAAACGAGTGTAACGAGATAATGCCTTCGGTTTCGTTCGAACCCGGAACGAACTTGTATGGATTGAATGCTTTCAGCACATCGTCAGGCGGACGATGAGCATTCTAAGTGATATGTTCTGATTAAAGGTAATCGTAACCTCAAGCCTCATCAACCGGGAATGGCTAAAACAGGGGAGGTGCAGCAAGGTTTCGTGGGTAGCACCCACTGAGAGCAAGATAGATCCCTGTCTAGAGGTCCCTTTTCTTTTATTCGGCTTAGTGTGTGGTTGGTCACGCCAACTACGGGATTATCTTGTTCGGAATTATCCAGTAAGGGATGGTTCCGGCTTTGTGTTGCAGGGGAGCGGGCGTACTCCTCGGTACGGTGATCTAGGCCACGTACTGTGATGGGCGGTACCCCAGTAGCCCTGCCATTGTATGGAATCCAAACTCCAATAAGTGCCGTACGTATTAGTTGTGCCCAACTATGTTGGAATGTGAGATGTAAGCATTTCAGCTATTTCTGTAATTTACTTGAAAACCCTAGACCCTATTATAATAAAATCAGATTTCCTATCAAATGTTTTGGTTAGCGTAAGATAAAAACTTACCCATGTTTATTTGTGGGGAGTCTTACGTGATACCTTTTCTTTCTAAAGGTTTTGAAGTTAAGCAAGTTTAACCTGTTACTCACACCAGACCCATGTCTGACCCAAGTGTTTATTTCTGTTTTATAAACTCTTGGGTACTCAAATTTTTACGAGTAGCCAAGGGATTCAGGTTTAGCTTTGATGAATATTCTGGAGGAGCAATGGAGCAGGAGGCTTCGGCGTTCGTAGATATAGTATTCCGCTGTGTTGATATCTGTGATAGTGTCTTGTCTTGTATTTGAGTTGTAATGTCTAGACAGATGATTATAACTGTCTAGTAAGTGATGTATATGCTGTGTAACTCTGTAAATTGTTGTATACTATGTAATAGTTTATGTTATTAATATAATTTATTCGTTCCGTTGTGCGATCGTTGTTGTTGTTTCTTTCTTTCTTCTCTTCTTTTCTATTTTCTACCCCTTTCTTTCTTGTTAACGATGCGACTTTCTATGGAGAGAAAGTCGTGGTCGTTACAAAACCTATTAACCATGTCTTGAATCTATGTTCGCAACCCTCCAACATACCTAGCTGTTAGATGTTCCTCTGTTTCCATAATATCATTCCTCGCAATCAATGGGTAAAAATCATCTGCATACTCATTCACTGATCTTGCCCCTTGTTTTAGGTTCTGCAAACGTTGATACATAAGAGATTGATAATTGTGCGGCAAGAAAGTAGCTTTCATTAACTTCTTCATCTTATCCCATGTGACAATTTTTGACTTCCCCATCCTCTCCCGTGTAAGTTTTGTTTGTTGCCACCATGCCATAGCTCTCCCTCTTAATCTCGTAGCAACTAACTTCACTCTTCGATCCGCGGGAACTTCTTTCAAGTCAAAAATTTCCTCAACATTTGAAACCCAATCCAGAAATTCCTCCGTTACCATTCCCCCCTTGAATTCTGGAATTTCAGTTTTCATCCCCGCCTCCCATCGGCGATCATCCTCTACAACCCGATATGCATTTCGTCCTTGGTCTCGATCTCGATAATGATTATTGCTTCTATCACTCTCTTCATCATATTCACGTGTATTTCGATATCGATCTCGACCATCAACATCTCTTCGTTCACGCATGTCTCTTCTACTATGTCGTTCTTCATCATGATATGGGTCATACTCAAACTCACGTTGAGTTCTTCTTTCTTCATCCCGATACTCATGGTGATCTCTTCTCATAGAAACTGATGATTATCTTCTTCCTCGATCAAATTGTGGCGATACCCTTCTCGCTTCCGTAACCAATGGCGAAACTTGGTTTCCTCTATGGTTCGAGATTGGCGACCTCCTTCTTTGACCTTGATTCATATCATTCATCAATTTCTCTAACCTCCCAATACCTTCATCTAACTTCTCATTGAATTTGTTACTTATGCGTTGTTCCATTTGCTCGGCATCTTCCCTCTTGTACAAATCTTCAATATTTTGATCTCAATTAGCTCTCCTCGGCGGCATTGTTAAATGAAACAAACTTCAACTCTCGGTATGAACAAATATGATGTACGGCCTTCTCTTGCTCTCGGCTCTAACTCCAAATTTCAAATTTTGGCGCGCAAACTCCCACGGCCAAATTCAAACCCCTTTCAATCTTTGATCCGAAATGAGATGGATCGAATTCTTCAAACTTGTTGCAACTTATGATGAACACGACTTGAACTCTTTGATAAAAATTGGCTCCAAGACTCGGCTTAGCTATGATTGGCTAAGTCTAGCTCCGATACCAAATGATGCAGCAGCGGAATAACAAAAAGATGATACTGTGAAAGTAGCAATCGATGGAATGAGGAATACTGAATGGCCCAAATTCGTTGATCCGAAGATACCGAATTCTAGCTATCTTCGTCACGTTGATCGCGCACGATACCGTGAAAGAAGATCTGCAATTCTTCAGACGTTGATCAAGCGCACTTGATACCGTGAATTGGCTTCTACGATCGTTGATTCGAGCGCACTCGAATGCCGAAAGAGGAGATAGGAGATTACACTCAACTACCAATTTGGTGAAAGCACAAAGCTAATAAAACAAAAGTTTTTATTCAAAATCAACCCCTTTTACAAATGACATAACCTGCCTATTTATAGGCTATAACTCAACACAACACAAAATTCTGGACAACACTTAGGTCGGCAATGACCTAACAACTTGCGACCTAAAAATCATTCGACCTACGACTTATGTACAGAGTGACATTCGAAAACACTTTACAACTTATTACATCACATAGGTCGGCAATGACCTAAGACCAACAACGACTTGCGACTTAGAATACTTAAGAAAACTCATCGAGATATTCCCAGAATACTCGATTCATAAGATTGACAGAGTAAGATGGAGTGTTCGTCAATCCAAATGATATAGCGAGCCACTCACAAGAATCATACGAGTGCGGAATGCAGTGAAAGGAATGCTATCTCCCGCGACTCGTTGTTGAAGAAAATTGGTGCAAGGTCAAGCTAAGGAAAGACTCGAGCACCGCACAATAGATCAAATAAAAGATCAATGAGATATAGATGAGGGTAAGATATTCTTCTTAAGCGAGAAGATGTACACTATCAACATATCATTACTTTGAGTGAAGTAATGCCACAAAATATAACACCAAATGAGTATCCAAAAGGATATCTCGAAAGAAACAAGGATGATAATATCAATTGAACTCAATCAATTGCCTCATTCCTTAATGGATATCCTCGTGGAAGGATAACTGAAATGCTAAGAGCCAGACATGAGATCAACACAACACTCGATTGCCCGATTGGGTAACAATCCCAAAACGGACACATAGAAATATAGAGTCACAATAAATAGAATTCGAGATACATCATCATCAACTCGAAATTCAAGAATAGATAAAGATACTTTGGAATTATCATCAACGTTCTGAAGGACAAGAAGCAACACATCAACCAAATCAGGATACCTAATATATATAGGATCCCTCCAAAGCATAGGATTGATCCTGAAACAATCAAGCCCATCCATTCCAAAAATATACAAATCTCAAGATGGTGAATAATATGCAAATTCATAAGAAAAGGAAAATACTCAAAATAAGCTCAACACCCCATACTCAAAATACTAAGGTTGCGGGTCCCTCGATAGGATTCGCAATCTTTAATAAGTGACAAAACATGAAATAATAAAAAGTAAAACACCATCAAGCTTCTTCGATATGCGTGACCGTAAAGCACTCGAATCAAAGAGAACACAAATAAAATGATCATAAAATAACATAGATCTCTAAAGAAAAGATGAAGGAGTACCTCTAGGTTGAGAGGAACCACCAAAAGCATCCATCACGATAAGCTTTCCCAAATAAGGACCCTTAGATGAAATGGGGCATCGGGAAGACTAATGTCCCTCTTGTTTGCAAGTGCAGCAAACGATAGGCTTAGAACACTCTCGAATAAAGTGATCATGAGAACCACAGTTGAAACAAGACTTGTGAGAACAGTGGCTTGCACCAAAATGAGAACTAGAGGCAAGATGCTTCTTCTTCTGAGAAAAATATTGGGATGCTTGGAAGGGAAGTTTTCTCTTGTTTCGGCTCTTGCAAACCTCAGCCTTATCACTACTATCCCTTTCCTTCTCGACAGCTTCAAGGTGAAGCGCCGAATCACCAAGCTCTTTGAAGGATAACTTAAGCTGGAGCATAAGAGATTTCTTCAAGTATTTCTTTAATCCATAAACAAATCTAAGGTTCTTTCTATATGGAGTCCTGATAAATTCAAGCCCATACTTGGATAGGGACTCGAAAGAAGAAACATACTCTGAAACAGATGATTCCCTTGCTTCAATTCATAGAAGCAACGGGCAAGGGAAGCTTTCTCAGACTTGGTCACAAACTTAAGCTCGAATCGCTCTCTAAACTATTGCCAAGTGAGGGTGGACTCATCAATCTCGGCAATAAGAAGCTCATACCAATCAAGAGCACATTCTTGCATCATACTCGATGCTACAAGAACTCAATGATGATCAGATAAATTCATGCGAGAGAAGATGCGCTCGCATGTCCGAAGCCAAGCCTGGACCTCAAAAACGGTCTTGGAACCTTTGAAAGGCTTGCCTCCCGAATGAGAATAGTCACTGCACATACGCGCAAATGCGGATTTGCGCGGAGGAGAAGAATTGGATGGAGCAGGAGGCTGGATGCTCCGTACAAGCACTAATATCTGATCGGTTGACATGTACACACCCTCGGGACGTGAGCCACTAGGCTGCTCAACATCCGAGGTGCGACCTCTTTCTCTTCCAGCCAGGAGCTGAAAGTTAAGCTAGAATGGATTATCCATAAGGATAGATATTATGAACAAGGTTCATCAATTAAGGAATACTACAGAATTATAAAAATCACATTCATTGACGTATTCCCATTCATTTACCCCTAAGGACTCGAAAAGGTCAAGGCACGATTCGAAACTAGTTTGATTAAGAATGATAATTTCACTCATATTGTATTTTGATGTATCGTAATATATGTTCTGTTCTGTGTTTATCCTATTTTGTTCTGAACTCAGCTCTGATACCAAGTTGTAACGCCCCACCCCAAGACCCACATTAACAAAGTGAATTACTGGTAATTCTGTCTGCTAATGCAGAGAATAGGGCTGGTTAGGAGCGACCATCTATAATCTTGTCTTAAACATCTACTGAATACGTCGATAAATGCTCTATATTTTTTTTCTATCTCTCGAGGATCGACATTTCCAATAAATGCTTAATACAAAACTATAGGTGGCTAATGGATCTATCAGAACAAAATACAATAACAGAATGCATATCACATCACATAATAGTAAACATCATATATATAAATACATATACACTGATACATCCCAGTACAATACAAAATGATACACAAAAGTGGTTCAGAGACGACACTATATACATCTAATCAGAATACATATTAGAGTCAAGCATAAAGAAATATAAACAACACAAAAGTGCTAGGCTGATATCCAAGCAGATGCATCAAAGCTAAGTCCCATAACTGAAAGTTAACCTAAAACAACTCGGTCTGACCCGAGTACAAAATACACGGGTCAGTCTAATTAAAACAATCAGTTAATAAGAATAGATGATAATTCTTCTTGAATGAGCAAAGCATGTCTATATCTTAAGTGAATAAATATCACTTAAGCATAAAGAACCTCTAAAGAAGTAACTCAAAATAAATCATCAAGTATAATAGTCGCCTCATATCATCGACGATAGCCAAAATTAGCTATAAGGGTTTCTCTAACCTTATTCCTTAAATAGAAGAAAACTCAAATGATAAATCTCAAAATGGAGAAACCTCAAACACAAAATACGCCAAAATGGCAAACTCAAATATCTCCAAAAGGAGAATATAATCTCAATCTCAGAAATAGGACCTAACAGCCCAAATAAAAAGCCCAACAGCTATAAATAAAATATGGACCCAACAGCCCAATAATAGCCCGACAGCTGTAAAAAAAGAGAAAGGACCCAACAGCCCATTTGTAGCTACAAAACCCAGATTGGACCCAACAGCCCAATAAAAGCCCAACAGCTATAAAATATGAAAGGACCCAACAGCCCAATCTATGGCCTAACAGCCTGCCGAGTACCGTGTACTAGAGACCCCTGGCCTCTTTTAGGACCCAACAGCCCCTAAATAGCTTCTCAGCTATATAAAAAAAAGTATGTGTACGCATAGAACCCAACAGCTCAAATACTGGCATTCACACGTGAATGTGTCAGAAACTCTCAACTAGAAACCTGAAAAGCGGTAACGTGCATCCTGTACCACACGTTCTCACTAAACGATTTACTAATCGTTAGTCAATGCCACATTGGAAAACTCAAAACTTGTCTCATCTCTATAAATAAACCTCGTGATGGTTCCTCATGAACCATAAATCTCAAAATAGGAAATCACAAACACAAAACTTGCCTCATATCATCGGCAAGTATAAAAACATCGTGATGGCTCTCATCGACCATAACTCCTAGAATAGGAGATCTCAAACCATAAAACTCGCCAAATATTGGCCATCCTAGATAATTCCTATAAATAGAAATTATAAAACTCAAAATGTGCCATAAAATGGCAAATCAACTCAGAATCGATAACCTCTAATAGCTTCGATTGTACAAGTCTGGAATTAACCGAAACAGTAAACACTCGTGTCCCATACCACGTGTTTTACTTAATCATTTAATTCTCTTTCTCATACGTTCGAATAGTGCAGAAATGTGTATTTTATATTTAAAATAATTTATTAGAGAAATCTAGCTTTTAAAACTATTTTTCGAAAACGATTATTGAAACCAATATTTGAAATTCCTTTATTATTGGAAATAAATAGATTTTATATTTGAAAATAAATTTTAAAATACTATATAATAATAATTTTAAATGCCCATTTATTTCAAAAGTCATTTCAAAAAGGTTTGGAGAAATTTGTGCTCGGAAACAAGAAAAACAAGGAAGATAGCTCAAAACCGATAACTTGAATTCAATACGAATTCAATTCAAATTCAACTCAAAATCCATCCAAATTCAATTTAAATTTGAATTTCAAATTCTCAAAATTTAGCTAGCCTGTTGATAAGCATCACAGCTCTCAAAACAACACCAATATATCTCGAAAAATAAGAAGAAGAAGTCAAGAAACAGGCTAGAAACGAAACTGGAAACAAAAGGAGCAACAAAAATTGAACACAGAGACAACTGCCCCTTAGGTCGACCTCAGGTCAACCTCCCTTGTCCCTAGGTCGGCCGTACAGTCGACCTAAGGGTTGGCCTGGTCGACCTAGGCAAGCTTCTCACGCGATTATTTGTTCTAGTCGATTTCCTGCCACGAACTGATTTTCAAGCAACGATTTGAGCATTCAAATGACATTATTTTTCAACCAAATTTTACAGGTATATAGAGCAACATATAAACTAAAAACAGAAAGAAATCCGGCGGCATTTAATTGCCAGAATTGGAAGTTACAAGCATGCATAGTAGAGACTCAGATCAATTTCATAAAGGAGAAAAACTGAAACAAAATTTGTTTACAGAGTACGTATTTTGCACAAAACTTCTCTTTGAGCATTGCAGTAGTTAGAAAATGTGAGTTATTAACTCACCTTGCTATATCAAAGCAAAAACCCATATTATTAGTTGAAAGGTTGGAGCTTTGCTCGAATTTAAGCCTCAGAAACCTATAAAACTAAGTGTAATGACCCGTATTTTTACGGATCGAAACATCGTAAAACTATTGTCATTAGGTCGTAATGTTGTTAAGTCGTCTAGGGTTTAAGTCGTTCGAAGCTTAAGTCGAGTAGAAGTTAGATCGTGAGCGACTTAAGGGGATGGAGCGATCTATAGGATTTTGACCGACTTAAGAAGGATAGACGACTTAAGGAATTGACCGACTTAAGAAGGGTAGGCGACTTAAGGAAATTGGGACATGTTGGAATTGAAGTCGTATAGTAGTTAGGTCGGTGAAGCGACTTATAGGAGTTGGCGACTTAAGAGTTAGCGGCATAGGAGTAGCGACCTAGTGGACTGTGCAAGTTAACGACTTAAGGAGGATAGGTCGGCAACGACCTAAGGAAGTGGGGGGTAGCAGTTGGCGACTTAAGGTAGTTAGGTCGTCCAGACGACTTAGGTGTTAGGTCGTAAGACCCTGTGTGTGTAGTTAAGTCGTGTAAGGACTTAAGCAGTTAAGTCGTTAAGTCGCGTGCATGTGTGTTAGGTCGTAGACGACTTATGATAGGTCGCGTGAATGCTTAAGTCGTTAGGTTGCTTCTGTAGTAGGTCGCGTAAGGGCTTAAGGGTTAAGTCGTTAGGTCGTATCTGTGTTAGATCGTATATGTACTAAGTCGTTAAGTCGAATGGCTTAGGTTGTTGAACCGTTAGGTCGTTAGGTCGCGCATATGTGTTAAGTCGCGCAAGTGTTAGATCAGGAGGAGCTGCTAGGTCGTAAGTCGTGGTGTTCTTAAGTCGTAAGTTGTGGGGTTTTCTTTAGTCGTGGACGACTTAAGGGGGCGAACGACTTATGGATCAGCCTATAAATACACGTCCTCGCCTCACTTTTTGGGCTCTCGATTTTGAAGCAACGAAGTCCTGCCATTTTGAGAGCTCGAGTGCTGCACTTCTTCACTTCTCTTCTCCACTTTAATCTTGTGATTCCTTCCATCCAAATTGAAGTTCAAATCGAAGATCCAAGAGCTTAGATTGAAGATCTTCATCCATCGAAGAGAGATTTCATCGTTTGAAGCAGAATTTTGACGGATCAAGTTAGATCCTTCGCTGTCCAGATCTGAAGTGTGTTGCTTTTGAAGTGTTTAGGTGATTTGGTGAGTGGTGATTATCTCTCACACGGATCCAAAGGAGTATATCGGATTGATGGCTTGATTTGGTGTTAAAATAGTGATTTCCATGCATTTTCGTAAACTTAAGTATAGATCCATTGTTCATGATGATTTGACATCCATTTTACTACATGTTAATCTATGCAAGTTCATTCATCAAGTTGTAGAGATATTGTTCATGTTTCATGCTTGTTAGATTTGGACTCTTTATTTACAAAATTGCCATTATTGTTATAATTGTTTATTAGATCATGTTTGAATGCTTGATTACTTGGATTAATGATTGACTTGATTGATTGTTATAAATTAGTTGATTGATGATTTGATTTGGACAAGATGGTCGAAGATGATTCAAAATCTAAGGGAAAGGCTCTTGAATTGGAAAAGCTGCTCGTGGCATATGTGGTAGATGATGAAGCTCATATGGATAGATTTGATGATGTTGATGTTGAGATGAGGCTTTGCTATGATGAGATGAAGCGAGGCATGGTATGAGATAGCCTTGGTTTAATCCAGACGGGATCATTCCAAGCATGTTGATAACTCGGTGAAAGGGTTCGGGTTTGAGGATAATGGTTTGCTTGAGAGGCACTTGAGCTAGTATGGAAATAGTCGTCGAGGAGGATGACTAGAAGGCTGAGGTTTCATCGTTATTGAAGGTTCTAGCAGGCTTAAAGCAAGAGTACGCTGGGCAGATTCGATAGTCCCTAAAGACTATGATTGTAGTCGAGTACTCTGGGCAGATTCGATAGTCCTAGGCACGGGCTGCGACGACGTGCGGAGTTCTGTCTAGAACCGGGGTTGCCATTAACCCTTGACGGACGGCTGAAAGAATGTGCCGGTCATTCAATTAACGGTGGTATCGAAGCAAAGATAAGAGTGATAGCCAGAGTCATGGATGTTTGGTTGTATCGTCATTCGGTCTCAAGAGCAATGTTTTCTTGGTGCTTATCTGATCTTGGTTTAGGCCTTGGGGGTTTGTACTTGGAAAATGTTGACCTTGACTCGAGTGATAATTGCTTTACTTTAAATGTCTGCTTTGCTATGTTTACTTCTGCTTAGTGTGTCTGGGGGCTATCACTGTAGTAAGAGGTGGAGTGGGAGGGTTGGATTCCTATTCCTTTTTCCTTTATGCTCTTTTGGTATGTTGTTAGTTAATTTACCGCTCACTAAGACTGTTGTCTGACTCAAGGCTTTATGTTTAACTCTTATTGCCTTGGGTTGTTCATCCGCTTTGGGATGGGCAGACTAGGTAGCAGGTGACAGGTGCTGTTCTTAGTTTCCGACGATGCTGATGACGAAGACAAGCTGGAGGCTTGCATATTATTTTCTTACTATATGTATTGGATGTTCCGCTGCTTTGTATAATTCTCTAAGTGATATGTAGTGAGGCTTGATGTATTGACTATTCAGATGTTTGTATTCAACTATTATGAGGTTTAATAGAGATTCTGTTCTGTAAAGCATCACTATATATATACTTTCTATTGTATTTTATCCATGCGCTGTGAGTTATACGATAGATTCTGCTGTTTATACTTAACCTTGGCAATCGTCCATGGCTGCCTGGCACACTTTACAGCGCACTATTTCTATGTTCAGTGCAGGGGTCATGGGCGGTCGTCACATTTGGTATCAGAGCTTTGGTTAATCGATTTTACCCAACGCTCGCTGACGTAACTACGTATGAGAGACGTAATTGTATTTTGATGGATGATTACTATATATAATATAGTAGCTTAGAAGGATTTGAGTCCTTTATGCAGTTGTTTCTCAAGGTGTATTAATTATTCCTTTTTATAGATATTAAGGATGAGTCGAAGAGGGAGACCAGCTGCTAGGGAAGGCTGCGCTACTGAGGGGGCTGCTGATTATGTTGCTATGTTCGAGGCTATGATGACTTCGATCATGAGAAGGATGCCAGCTCCGGGGCCATCAGTAGATGTTGGAGTTCAAGTTCAAACTCCAAGACCGGTGAATTTTGCTAAGCTGTGTAAAGACTATACTGCTCTTGGAGGGAAGGTTTTCTTGGGAACAGAGTCGACCATTGAAGTCCAGAGATGGATAGATGCTTGTAGAAGAATCTTTGTTGATTTGGGAATCGAGGATGCACCTAAAAGGAAGCTTGCATCAAGACAGCTTCAAGGGAGAGCTTCTGACTGGTGGAACTCTATCACCATTGATACTCCGGAGGAAGAAATTACTTGGGGGCAATTCCAAGCCAGATTTGAAGCTAAGTTCATTTCTACAGCTCAGAAATCTATTCTGTTCAAGAAGTTTGTGGAGCTCAAGCAAGATGGAAGACCAGTTCTTGAGTATGTTTCTGAGTTTGAAGCCTTGTCCAAGTATGCCCGGTCGTATATTGAATCTTCATATCAGAAGAACGAGAAGTTTGTGACAGGCTTGGACAGTTATCTTGGGAGGCAGTTGGTGGATCATCTGGACGATCCATTTGAGAAGCTTGTGGAGAAAGCTCTCAGGCACGAAAGTCTGTTTCCTAAAGAAGGATCTGTTGTTGCTGTGGCCAAGGAAGAGCCTAAACCACAGCAAGGTGGAAACAAGAAGAGGAAGCAACAGCAGCAAAAGGGTAAGGATGGTCAAAAGAAGCCGAAGGGCGAAGTGACCTGCTACAATTGTCAGCAAAAGGGCCATTTCTCCAGAGATTGCAAGAATCCGAAGGTACCGGTGAAGTGCCACAACTGTGACAAGCCGGGGCATATTAAGAGGAATTGTCCAGAACCGCGGAAGGACAAGCAGATTGTGCAAGCTTATGCTTTGGGGGCTGTTCCATCATCTTCAAAAGCCTCTACCGCTGAAGAGAAAGGAAAGAGTGTGGTGGTTCAAGGTACTCTTTCCATATGCGGTGTTCCAGTTAGAGTGTTATTCGATACTGGGGCGACGCATTCTTTTGTTTGTAATGAACTTGTAGGCCGGTTGGGTTTAGAACCGGATATCGTTGATAGGCCATTGGTTGTGACTAATCCAGTTGGGGGTTCGTCTTGTCTGTGTATGCTATGCCGTGGTCTGATTGTATCGAGTCATGATTTCTCTTTTGTTTGTGATTGTTTTATTCTGAACTTTACGGGGTTCGGAATTATTTTGGGTATGGACTGGCTTAGGAAGTATGCGACAAAGGTTGATTGTGAAAGGTTGGAGGTGACAGTCGAGAATGTGGAGAGGCGAAAGATTGTGATACGATGTAAGCATGAGGAAGGCGTCTTCATGAGCTTCATGTATTCGCTGGTTGTTCCACGGGATGGACTGTCATCGGTGCCAATCGCTAATGGATTTGAGGATGTCTTTGATGAGGTCAAAGGGTTACCGCCGCATAGAGAGATCGAGTTTCGTATCGATTTAGTTGAAGGAGCCAGACCTGTTGTGATGCCTCTTAGGCGGATGGCGCCTAGGGAACAGCAAGTGTTGAGGGTGCAAGTTGATGATCTTTTACAGAAAGGATTCATTCGGCGTAGTGTGTCCGAATGGGGTGCACCAGTTGTGTTTGTTACCAAAGCGGATGGATCGTTGAGGTTGTGTGTGGATTATCGTGAGCTGAATAAAGTGACTGAGAAGAACAAGTATCCATTGCCGAGAATAGATGACTTGTTTGATCAGCTTCACGAAGCTAAGGTGTTTTCTCAAATGGATTTGGCCACGGGATTTCTCCAGTTAAGAGTGGCAAAGGATATTGTGCCGAAGACTGCTTTCAGTACACCATCAGGTTTCTTTGAGTGGCTGGTAATGCCGTTTGGATTGACCAATGAGCCAGCATATTTTGTGGATCTTATGAATAGTGTGTTCAGAGATCAGTTGAACAAGTTCGTACTAGTGTTCGTGGATGATATTTTGATTTATTCCACAACTGAAGAAGAGCACAAGACGCACTTGCGTATTGTTTTGGAAATCTTACAGAAACATCAGCTGAAGGCTAAGTTTTCGAAGTGCCACTTCTAGAAGAGCGAACTGAGGTTCTTAGGTCATATTATCTCTGGAAGCGGAATAGCGGTGGATCCCGCCAAGATAGCAGCAATCCAGGAATGGGTTAGACCTAAGAATGCATATGATGTGAGAAGTTTTCTTGGATTAGCAGGATACTATCGTCGATTTATCAAAGACTTTTCCAAGGTGGCTGCACCATTAACAGGATTGACGAAAAAGAACCAAGTATTCAGATGGGATGCTAAGTGTGAGCAAGCTTTTGGAATCTTGAAAGAGCTATTGACAAGTGCTCCTGTTTTGACTATTCCAAGTGGAAATGATGAGATGGTGGTTTACACCGACGCATGTGGAACTGGACTTGGAGCAGTGCTGATGTAGAAGGATAAAGTTGTTGCGTATGCAAGTCGACAACTGAAGCCGCATGAAAGGAATTATCTGACTCATGATTTGGAGTTGGCAGCGATTGTATTTGCTCTGAAGATGTGGAGACATTATCTATTGGGAGTTTGATTCGAGTTGTTTACAGATCATAAGTCATTGAAGTATCTTTTCTCCCAAAAGGATTTGAATCTTCGGCAGCAACGATGGCTAGAGTTTTTGGCATCATATGATTTTGGTATAGCCTATACTCCGGGAAAGGGTAACGCAGTGGCAGATGCGTTAAGTCGAAGACATGCAAGACTGGGAGCCATGTTTTCAGAATGGAAGAGTCTCGAGTATTTAGCTGGATTTGACTTCAGGCCCAGATGTGAATTGGAACCTGAGATGTTGGCAAACTTATCGATAAGGCCTACTCTTGTGGAAAGGATTGGCGAGAGCCAAAAGCGAGACGATAAGCTTGTCAAGATTATCCGTGATTTGGAATCTGGATTGGACCCAGAGAAGGATAAAGGATTCGAGGTCGATCGAGAGGGTTGGCTTCGGAAGCAAGGACGACAAGTTTTCCTGATATAGATGAATTGAGAAATGAGGTTCTGAAGGAAAGTCATCACTCGAAGCTGACAATTCATCCAGGTGGAAATAAGATGTATCGGGATATGAAGAGAACCTATTACTGGGAAGGTATGAAGAAGGATGTTGGAAATTTTATTTCCAAGTGCATGAACTGCCCGTTGGTAAAAGCCGAACCGAAGAAGACAAGTGGATTGCTTCAGCCATTAGAAGTTCCTACAGGGAAGTGGGAACAAATATCGATGGATTTTATTGATGGGCTACCTAGAACAAGAACGGGAAATGAAGGGATTTGGGTCATCATAGATCGTTTGACTAAGAGTGCAAGATTCATTCCTGTTCGATCAACCAGGACTGCATCAAAGTTGGCTGAGCTGTATGTTAAGTGGATAGTTCGATTCCATGGTATTCCGAAGAGTATAGTGAGCGATCAAGACCCATTGTTCACTAGTGGATTTTGGAAGAGCTTTCAGGAAGTTCTGGTAACCGAGTTGTGTTTGAGTACAGCTTATCATCCCCAAACAGATGGTCAGACCGAGAGAGTCAATCGAGTTTTGGAAGATCTCCTTAGAGCTTGTGTTTTGGATTTCGGAGGATCATGGGAAGATCATCTTCATTTGGTGGAATTTTCGTATAATAACAGTTAGCAGTCAAGCATTGGTATGGCACCGTATGAGGCATTGTATGGAAGACCGTGTAACTCTCCGACATGTTGGTTAGAAACAGGAGAAAAGCTGATACTTGGGCCAGAAATGATTCGACAGACTTCAGATTGCATAGAGATCATTCGGCAACGAATGAAGGCAGCCCAAGACCGTCAGAAAAGTTATGCCGATAAGCGTCGTAAGGATTTGGAATTCGACGTAAGTGATATGGTTCTTGTGAATATTTCTCCACTGAAGAATGTTATTCGATTTCGGGAAGAAAGGAAAATTGACTCCGAGATTTGTTGGACAATTCCCGATCATCGAGCGAATTGGAAAGCTCGCCTACAAATTGGAGTTACCAGAAAAGATGTCGAGTGTGCACAATGTTTCTCATGTATCATATCTACGGAAGTATGTACACGACTCGAATACAGTAGTTTCTGCAGATAGCTGTGAAGATTTTGAAGTTGATCCAGTTGTTGAGAGACCTCGTAAGCCGCTTCGTGTTGTGGAAACTGACACGAAACAGCTTAGGAGGAAGGTAGTTAGGTTGCTCAAGATACAATGGAGTGATGATGATAACGACTGTACATAGGAGGTGGAAGAGAGGATGAAGGCAGCTCATCCTGAACTCTTCGAGGTATGGCCATAAGGTGTCGTGTCATCTCACGACATTGTAACTTGTTCTAGTTTTAGAATTCTGCATGCTAGGCTAGAATTGGACGCATGGTTTGTTGATTGCTATGGATGGTAGGCATGCGGAATAGTTTTTGATTGCTCTTGTTTGTTTGGAATTTCGGGGGCGAAATTCCTAAGGGGGAGAGAATGTAACGACCCGTATTTTTACGGATCGAAACATCGTAAAACTGTTGTCATTAGGTCGTAATGTTGTTAAGTCGTCTAGGGTTTAAGTCGTTCGAAGCTTAAGTTGAGTAGAAGTTAGATCGTGAGCGACTTAAGGGAATGGAGCGATCTATAGGATTTTGACCGACTTAAGAAGGATAGACGACTTAAGGAATTGACCGACTTAAGAAGGGTAGGCGACTTAAGGAAATTGGGACGTGTTGGAATTGAAGTCGTATAGTAGTTAGGTCGGTGGAGCGACTTATAGGAGTTGGCGACTTAAGAGTTAGCGGTATAGGAGTAGCGACCTAGTAGACTGTGCGAGTTAACGACTTAAGGAGGATAGGTCGGCAACAACCTAAGGAAGTGGGGGGTAGCAGTTGGCGACTTAAGGTAGTTAGGTCGTCCAGACGACTTAGGTGTTAGGTCGTAAGACCCTGTGTGTGTAGTTAAGTCGTGTAAGGACTTAAGAAGTTAAGTCGTTAAGTCGCGTGCGTGTGTGTTAATTAGGTCCTAGACGACTTATGATAGGTCGCGTGGATGCTTAAGTCCTTAGGTTGCTTCTGTAGTAGGTCGCGTAAGGGCTTACGGGTTAAGTCGTTAGGTCGTATCTGTGTTAGGTCGTATATGTACTAAGTCGTTAAGTCGAATGGCTTAGGTTGTTGAACCATTAGGTCGTTAGGCCGCGCATATGTGTTAAGTCGCGCAAGTGTTAGGTCAGGAGGAGCTGCTAGGTCATAAGTCGTGGGGTTTTCTTAATTCGTGGACACTTAAGGGGGCGAACGACTTATGGATCAGCCTATAAATACACGTCCTCGCCTCACTTTTTGGGATCTGGATTTTGAAGCGACGAAGTCCTGCCATTTTGAGAGCTAGAGTGCTGCACTTCTTCACTTCTCTTCTCCACTTTAATCTTGTGATTCCTTCCATCCAAATTGAAGTTCAAATCGAAGATCCAAGAGCTTAGATTGACGATCTTCATCCATCGAAGAGAGATTTCATCGTTTGAAGCGGAATTTTGACGGATCAAGTTAGATCCTTCGCTGTCCAGATCTGAAGTGTGTTGCTTTTGAAGTGTTTAGGTGATTTGGTGAGTGGTGATTATCTCTCACACGGATCCAAAGGAGTATATCGGATTGATGGCTTGATTTGGTGTTAAAATAGTGATTTCCATGCATTTTCGTAAACTTAAGTATAGATCCATTGTTCATGATGATTTGACATCCATTTTACTACATGTTAATCTATGCAAGTTCATTCATCAAGTTGTAGAGATATTGTTCATGTTTCATGCTTGTTAGATTTGGACTCTTTATTTACAAAATTGCCATTATTGTTATAATTGTTTATTAGATCATGTTTGAATGCTTGATTACTTGGATTAATGATTGACTTGATTGATTGTTATAAATTAGTTGATTGATGATTTGATTTGGACAAGATGGTCGAAGATGATTCAAAATCTAAGGGAAAGGCTCTTGAATTGGAAAAGCTGCTCGTGGCATATGTGGTAGATGATGAAGCTCATATGGATAGATTTGATGATGTTGATGTTGAGATGAGGCTTTGCTATGATGAGATGAAGCGAGGCATGGTATGAGATAGCCTTGGTTTAATCCAGACGGGATCATTCCAAGCATGTTGATAACTCGGTGAAAGGGTTCGGGTTTGAGGATAATGGTTTGCTTGAGAGGCACTTGAGCTAGTATGGAAATAGTCGTCGAGGAGGATGACTAGAAGGCTGAGGTTTCATCGTTATTGAAGGTTCTAGCAGGCTTAAAGCAAGAGTACGCTGGGCAGATTCGATAGTCCCTAAAGACTATGATTGTAGTCGAGTACTCTGGGCAGATTCGATAGTCCTAGGCACGGGCTGCGACGACGTGCGGAGTTCTGTCTAGAACCGGGGTTGCCATTAACCCTTGACGGACGGCTGAAAGAATGTGCCGGTCATTCAATTAACGGTGGTATCGAAGCAAAGATAACAGTGATAGCCAGAGTCATGGATGTTTGGTTGTATCGTCATTCGGTCTCAAGAGCAATATTTTCTTGGTGCTTATCTGATCTTGGTTTAGGCCTTGGGGGTTTGTACTTGGAAAATGTTGACCTTGACTCGAGTGATAATTGCTTTACTTTAAATGTCTGCTTTGCTATGTTTACTTCTGCTTAGTGTGTCTGGGGGCTATCACTGTAGTAAGAGGTGGAGTGGGAGGGTTGGATTCCTATTCCTTTTTCCTTTATGCTCTTTTGGTATGTTGTTAGTTAATTTACCGCTCACTAAGACTGTTGTCTGACTCAAGGCTTTATGTTTAACTCTTATTGCCTTGGGTTGTTCATCCGCTTTGGGATGGGCAGACTAGGTAGCAGGTGACAGGTGCTGTTTTTAGTTTCCGACGATGCTGATGACGAAGACAAGCTGGAGGCTTGCATATTATTTTCTTACTATATGTATTGGATGTTCCGCTGCTTTGTATAATTCTCTAAGTGATATGTAGTGAGGCTTGATGTATTGACTATTCAGATGTTTGTATTCAACTATTATGAGGTTTAATAGAGATTCTGTTCTGTAAAGCATCACTATATATATACTTTCTATTGTATTTTATCTATGCGCTGTGAGTTATACGATAGATTCTGCTGTTTATACTTAACCTTGGCAATCGTCCATGGCTGCCTGGCACACTTTACAGCGCACTATTTCTATGTTCAGTGCAGGGGTCATGGGCGGTCGTCACACTAAGGAACAGGGACATGCAAGAAAGAGGAAAGCAATTAACAGACCATCACATATTGCCCTCTGACAGAAATCAAACTAAAAAAAAAATTATTTTGGTCTTAATTCTACCCTTTCTTCGAGTAGTTTTTTCTTCGGCAAATTGCCCGAGGCTTATGCCTTTTTCAATCCTATCGTAGATGTTATGCCTGTCATACCTGTACTATTTTTGCTCTTAGCCTTTGTTTAGCAAGCTGCTGTAAGTTTTCGATAAACTCTTTAATGCTCCGAAAATTTTTCACAAAATTTGGATTTTTGATGAAATATTAGGTTTTAGATTCGATTACTTGTAGCTTTAGCTTCAATTTGTTTTTAAAAACACAAGATTTGAGTTTTAATTTGAAGATTATAGCTTAGGGTTTAAAGAGGGAATGGGTTTCTATTTTTCTTTTTGAAGCTACTGAAGTTTCTAAAACTTACAGTAAGTGAAAAATAAATGAACGTAGAAGGAAGGAGAGTATCTCCTCCTCACTCTTACAGGCTAAATGTTTTAATTAGGCTTACAACCCAAATTTAATAATTAGCCTATGTTTATTTCTCTTAACACTAAATACACAAATGCACAATGTACACTTATGAAAAGAATTCAAACAAATATTTTCAAATTTTTCACTCAAATAAAATGTGTTAGTTTATATACCTGCTAAAAAAAATATTTTCCATCAAATAAAAGGATTAATTTTTATTTTTAAAACACTTTTATTATTAAAACCCTTAGAAGTCTCCATTTTGACTTTTAAAATTCAACAAATATACCTTTCTCACTTAGAAAAATATTTCAAACCATTTCCAAACCTTATTTATAACCAAAACATATTCTAAAACCAATTTCCACCTTTTTATTTAAATAAACCATTTATAAAATCAATTACTTCTTTTAAAAATTATTAAGAGAAGTAGATGGGCAATAATTGATATAATTATTGCATTTTCACCTAAATAAAATCATTTCCCCTTTAATAACAACCCAAACTAAACAAAATAAAGTCCTAACTTTATTTTCACAATTAAATCCCAAAGTTCATTGTTTATTTCAAATAAGCAATTTAAAACTCCAATTGTATTTAATTCTCAATATTAAATTATAACTACCGTTATAATTTAATATTAATAGGTAATCACTAAAACTAGGGTTGTTACAGCAACCTGGAGGCTGCAACCTGGTTCATTGACGTTGAGCATAGGGAAGGTGGAGTGTTGTGTTTCCAAGCACGGCTCACAAGCAACAAAGGTGGTCGCGTTGACCTAGGGCAGGCACTGTGCGATCATTGGTATCAGGCAATAAAGGCATGAGACAGTAGTGGTTGGTTGGGGCATGGCGCTAGCAGTGGCGTTGGTGGTGTGGTCAAGGCAACAACAGGCAGAGATCGATGCGGGCTTTGACGCCGATAATATAGTAAACAATCAAACAGATAAGGTGAGTTATTTTAATTCACGCTTTCATATCTATATAAATGAATATCCATTTTTAGATGCCTTAATATGGTTGTTTGCGTGAAAATACTTGAGTGTCAATGATTGAATTATTTGAATGAATTGTTTGTTTAGGATATTGAAAATTTATTGTTAGTAATATATGGATTGTTATGTGGATTAAAAGAAGTCAATTTGCGAACGAAATTCTATTCGATTGCAAAATGCATTTCATTAACTTATATAAAAAATACTTACGTTGTTTATGTGATCGGAGTTGTTGAAAAACAACTCGGATCGCTAAATAATTCCATAATTGAAATAATCTTTTATATAGAGCGATATTGGCTCTAGATGATGTATTTTGAACTTTCTGATTCTTTGTTGCACTTTATTATTTGATTTGAGGAATATAAATTTCTATTCTATGAAATTAGGAAGATTTTAATAATCAAATATATTTTATATAGATATTAAATTAAGGAATTTTTGAAGAATAGTTTTAGAAAATCATTTTATAAGATATATAGTTTGAAATCGCTTTTTAAAGTACATAAGTTATACTTATGATTATATTTACGAATTTAAGTTATTATTGTTAGAAAATACTTTTAGAAAAAAAATATTTGAAAAGCAAAGATTTAATATATATATATATATATATATATATATCGGGAATTTGGTTGAAAAGAAATGATTTTCTTTATATTAGCAAATTATGAATTTTTATCTATTTATAAATAGTGAAAAGGTATTTATAATGAATTCAAAAGCTTTGAATTTTTTTTATAATACATATAATTATATATATTTGTTTTCAAAAGAGATTTTCTTATTATTTTAAAATTTTAAATCAATGTAAATTTTTATAAAATCTTTCTTTGAATTAAAATTGGGTTAATAATTCTAATTGGATTTTTAATTAGAAAATTGAATGATTTCCATTTCAATGAGATCGCATGATTTTCTATGAAACAAAGAATTTTAATAAATGATTGAATTGTCGGGTGGTATGGAACACTTTGTAAAATTCTTTCGATTATTATTATAATTTGTTAAATAGAGTTTGAGTAAAAATTACTAGCTTTTAGTAAATACCTGAATTTACTATCTGGTGTGGAACAGTTAGTTAAATTCTTGTGATTACTGGAGTGACAAAAATTAACACTTAGAGTTGTATTATCTTAGGATGTTCGGATTTCAGACCGATAGATCCTTGAGAGAAGATAACTCATTTTTCATCGATCTGAGATCGATACATTTTTAGATTCGGGTAGGCAGATCTCTTTTGGAAGATCTGTTATGGTGTAAATACGGCTGCCTCTTTCGGAAGACATATTTTTACATGCATCGTAGTCTATAGATACTACAACCTATCGGTTTATTTTGTTTTATACAGTTAGACTATGTTTACCTCTTTCAGTAGATAAATTTGCATAGGATAGATTAGGTACATGGCTGCTCTTTTCTATGATCGATGTTCCTAATCTGCAGTCTTTTTCGGTAGGCTTTCTTTCTTTGTAGTGGGTCTCTTTCGGTGGATTGCGTGTCATTGTATTAAACTGATAGATGGCTGCAATTATTATTTCATTATTGATGAATATTTCTTCAGAGATTTTTAGTATAGATATTTTGTATCCTTTATGGCTCTGACGAATTTTGAATTGGTTATCACCATATTTGAGATGATAGTCTATTGGGACTTGATGTGTATTTATGAAATGGTGATTTGTTAGATATGCCTTATTTGAGTATTTGTTTTAGGCATATTTGATTTATGACTTATTTGGTTATTGTTAAGTCAAAATTGTGAGATCTTTATTTCTTAGTTTGATATGCCTTTTATGGATTTTTGGGTTTTAGGCATATTCTGAGATGACTTATTTTAGAGTTAAGTCATTTATGGATTTATAAAGTAGTGAATTTAATTAATATGCCTTATTATGATTCTTTATTCGGCATATTTATATGGCTTATTATTTTAAGTTATAAAGTTATGATATTAGTATCTCATCTCACCTTTTATTTAGATATAATCTAACCCTTTTATTATTTTAATACTCGGGTCAGGCCGAGACTTTACAGGTACAGGGACTCATTGACTCTTGGATTTTGAGTTAGCTTTAGAGTAGACTATTTTGATAGTTTTAGTTTACTTCATAGTATACTGACATTTAGTAGTTATGTCATGTATATTATTCAGCACTCATTTTGTACCTGATATAGAGTATGAGATATGATGTATATTAGAGTGAGTATAGTATTGACATTTTGTAGACTCACATCTTATTATGAAATATGTTGTATATTAGTCCGCTGTAATTTGTGACTCTAATTTATCTATATTATATATTGTTTTGAATATTTTTAATCGGTGTGTTTATTACTTTGTATTAATACTACACACGTCTAATTTTTAGTTCGGATCATCAAAAAGGTGAATAAGACGTGTCAGTGTTAGTATAATGATATATTCATATTCGATCGCCCTTAACCAGCTGTATTCTCCGGATTAGCAGATGACATTACTTGTAATGTTCTTTGCTAAACTGGGCATAGCGGTGGGATCGTTACAAAAAGTGTATTATTCAAGACCTAAATTTATTTGATTTTGCATTATCTTTAACAGAGGCTCCACTCCCATATTTTCACCCTTGAATATCCTATTATTTCTCTCCCTTCATATCACATATGGAAAAAATTTCAACATAATCTAGAGGATGATTGCCTTTGAACTTCACCATCTGGTGGATCTAAAAGTGAGATTCCACTCCATCTTACTCTCTCTAAAAGGATTGTGCATTCTACGTTTACTAAGCAACCTCCTCCATAATTCAAACACTTCTACACAATTGAAAAACAAGTGCAAAGTATCCTCCCCATTAGCATTAAAGAAGCTACATTTAGCATCAATGCTTATACCACATGCCTCTAGCTTAGATAGGTTTTCAAGGCATTTTTCAAAGTTTTCCAAAGATGAAAATTATACTTAAGGGGAATGAAAATTTTCCACACCCTATTTCTCCAAGTGAATAACTCACCATCACCATTTACTGTTAGTGCCTTATAAACTATAGTAATACCATGCTTCATGCCTTTATCATTCCATACGTACCTCTGCTCAACAAAAACAGGAATATCCAAATTTTGCAGGTCACCCAAGAGAGCTCCGATGATAAGGTTCTTGAATATGGTAAGGTTATTTTACCATTTAGAATATATGAGTAGGCTTTGGCTTCAAATGGGATACCAGTTTGCTGCCTCTGAGAATGATTCAGAACCTTCTAGAGCATTAAACCTCTAGCTGCCTAGGGCTCATGGCAAAAGCTAACATTGCCTCTTTTATTTGACTGCACTTGAATATATGGCAGGGTATCCTACCTCATCCTCAAAATGGTTCTTCATATCCACCCATAATCATGCTTTCCTCCATAGACCAAAACATTCTATTACCCAAGTGATGCTTCAAGGCCCAAGCAGCCCATAAATTGCTTCTCCTATTGAGGATACTATTTAAATGCTTAGAGAAAGCAACAACATTCCACAGTCTAATCCTCCTGATTCACAGACCTCTATGAGAAAGTTGCTTTTCCACCTTTTCAAAAGCAATAGGAATCATATCCCTATAATGCATATTCCCAAACCATAAAAAATGGTACACGGGTTGCCTCACCCTATATATAAGCCTTTGAGGTAAGATAATAATTCTAGACCAATAAACATTCATAGACAACATTATTGATTTAATTAAGTTGAGTCTGCCAACTTGAGTCAAAAATCTGTTGGTCCAATAAGCCATGGTAGCAGAAATTTTTTCATACAAAGGGAGACATTATGTACTAGAAACCCCTTTAGCAGCAGGAGGAACAACCAGATATGTGCTTTCAAGTATCATAGGTTGCATTTTTGATGTCGCTTGAATAAGCTGTGCTTCATGTGATAGAACTCCAGCAATTAGAATATTTGATTTATCAGTATTTATCTGCAACCTTGTAAAAGCATGGAATCTATCCAGCAAATCAAAAATAGTGCATATGGACTGTTTGGTAGACTTTGTAAAAATAAGGAGATCATCAGCAAACATAAGGGCATAAATCTATGGATCCTTACATTTAGCATGGAGATTGAAATATTTAAGAAGGACCTCGTTATTAGTCATTTGAGTAAAAGCTTCCATGACCATAATAAATAAATAAGAAGACATGGGCCCCCCTCCCCCGCAGCCTTATTACTTAAGAACCCTTGAAATATCCCACTTAATTACCATTAAATGACCTAGAGTACATAGGAGTATAGATGCAAGTATATGTCCAATTTACAAAATGCTTAGGGAAGCCCATTCCATGATAATGACAATGCATTCCCACTGGATAGAATCATATGCTTTCTTTATGTCTATCTTCAACATGGCTCAAGGGGATATTATCGTTCTGCTATATCCCTTTTGCAATTCATATGAAAGTAAAACATTATCTAGAATACTCCTATCAGGTTGAAAAGCATCTTGATTTGGTGAAATCATAGGAGGAAGGACTCTTTTCTTTCTAGAAGCTATGATCTTGGATATAAATTTGTAAATAAGGTTGCAATAACTATAGGTCAAAAGTTAGAGACAGAAGAAGGGTTTACAATATTGGGGATCATAGCTAAATTGGTTGCATCGATGCTCCTGATCATTTTACTATGCTTGAAAATTTTACTAACAGCCTTAACAAGTCTTCCTTGATAATATCCCAATAAATAATATTAAAATCGGCATTAAATCCATCAGGTCCCCTACTAGAATCCTTATTCATCTGAAAAATAATTTCCTTGATTTTAGTTTTGCTAACCTCAGAATACAATAAAAACAAAGTTTTCAAGGCTTACTTTAGGAAGTTGAAGACTAGTAAGGCACCTAAAATCAATAACACGAGCTTTAGAGTTGCTTAATAAGTCAGTGTAGTACCCTAAAAGGGCTTATTCCACCTCTCTTTGATTTTCATAGAGCTTACCCTTAGAATCAATTATCTTGGTTATATTAGTTCTGGCTTGCTTGGCTTTGACTACCACATGGAAATATTTTGAATTTCTATCACCCTCCAAATACCATTTCTGTCTTAACTTCTGTCTTTATATACCACACTCCACCTCTAAAGCTTTGATGAGTTGCTCAGTTAATTCATGTTCCTTTAAAGACAAAATTATATTACCGAGTTGGTCTAGCATTTTCCTTTAAGCTTGATCCAGTTTCCAGACAACTCCCCTATTAGATCATCCCCTCTACCATTTTTTCCTTAGACCATAGCTTAAGAGCTTCCTTGGCTGCCTTCAATTTCTGCTGAAAAACAAACATAGGATTTCCAAAAAAATTATTAGACCAAGAAATTTTGAAGGTATTTAAAAAGGTGTTGTCTTCATATTAGATATTAAAAAAATTTAATTTTGATTTAAGTTTAATGGCTTCCTCCCCAAAGGAAATAAGGATAAGGGAATGGTCAAATGGCATGGGAGGGAGGACAGAGAAAGTTTGGAGTGGCCATTTTGAGAGATCTTTGAAGTTATGAAAGATGTGATCAATTCTACTCATGGTTCTAACTCCACTTCTACTTCTATTATTCTAAGTGTAGTTAGGTCCAGAGGTAGGTGCTTCAATCAATGATGAGCATGATATCATATTATTTAAAGGAAAGATGTCTCTAAAGGATAGAGGGGATCCTCCAATTCTGTTTGAAGTTTTCAACAGACTATTGAAATCACCCAATACATACCATGTTTGAAATGTAGAGGTAACCAAGCTAAATTTGTCTAGCATTGGGTGAGTTATGGCTATAAACAAAGGAAATATACATAGAGGTAAAAGATGATAGGGGTAGGACATGGAAATGCATAAATTAAGAGTGGAGAAGAATGGGAGTAAGCTGATAAGCTATAGGGTCACTTAAGACTAGAAGTCTTCCATAAGGGGATTGCTCATGGTTATGGAAGAAGTTCCAGGAAGGATTGATGAATTTTGCTACCTTGATAGATACTGCACGATTGAGCTTGGTTTCTGTAATAGTAAGGATTTCGATATTATGATTGTAGAAGAGAATTTTGGCCTGATTAAGCTTTATATCATTATGGGCACCTCTTATATTCCATGACATATATTGCCTGTCATTAATTAAACTGTGGGGGGAGAGGGGTTTGATGTCTGCCTAGTACTCCTTGTGTTAGAGTTTGAACCTTGATTGGTTTCAGGGAAAGTAGTTTCAAAAGAATACGAATGTCCCTCATTAAGATCCAAATTTCCTTTGTTTTTCTTCTTCTTGGGGTTATCATTACTTGGGTTATGGGAGACAGGTTTGAGAGTTGATTTAGAGCTAGTGGAAGTGGGTTTGGGAGATGCACTGTTGGTTTCAGGAATGATGGTCATGGAGGATTTTATTTTCTCTAACCATGTTGGTGGGGATTGAATGTGGGAATAGGGTTCCACATCTGTTTTATTCAAAACATTTAGAATAATGTCCTCCTTTGCACTATTGTGGGATAAATTATTAGTGGTTTTTTGGGCTTTGTTGTGGAGTTTCTGCAAGGGAATCTAAATTTTCATGCATGCAATTTTCCTGAAAGTCCTACATAATGCTAACTTTATTCAATTGCACATAGCTTTGCTTCTGTTTCCCACTCTAGCATAAGGATAAGGAATGGTCATTTTGAGGAATAGGTATGCATTCATTAAATAGGGTATTAAAATTGAGAACAATGCTTGATTTAATGTCTCCTCATTTTGCATGGCAAGGCCCGAATTATTGCACTCCCGATCCTCAAAAACATCACCTTCACCTTCATTTATTTCTCCACTTGCTTCTATCATATTTAAATCCACCTCCGCCTCTATCTCATTAATTGCTACACTTGTCTGTATGCCTCCATTTTGATTTGTAAGAAGATCCAATTTATTGTTACATTGCACAACATTCTCTCCCTCCCCAACATTGACAATTTTTTCTTTAACCTTCAAATATTCCTTCTCTGTTGTAATTATATCCTGATCCCCTCCTTATTCTTCGACATCCATATTAACACTGATTCTATCTATCCTTCCATTAGAATTATTCGGAATAACAAAGGTACTTCCTTGTCATGTTTACTACCCCTCCCTTTGACCCTTCTTATCCTTTGCCAAATCTTCTTAGTGCCTTTACCCTCCCAGATATTTACATTTTGCTTCACCTTGACTTTAGTTGCTTCAGTTTTGCCTTTAATTTCTTCAACAATGTTTTCCTCAAACAAACAAGTTTCATAAGTATGCCCAAACACCTTGCATCCACTACAAATCTTAGGTCTACATTGATAATTAACTTGAACATACTGCTCTGAACCATCTAGAAGACTCATAGGGAAACTATCAACCAATTTGAAATTCGGAGTAATTTCAATTAAGACTTTAGCATAAGATATCCTATCAATTTTCTCTTTGCTTTCATCTATACATATCATCCTACCTAATATGTTAACAAGCCAGTTTATACCTAAAGGTGACCAAGCAATAATTGGGACGTTAGAGAAGTGTACCTAGATTGGTATAGACTTGATACTACCACATATGTTACTATCTTGATCATTCCATGATTTCACTATAAATATCCTGTTTTTAACCTAAAAATAGGATCTCATTCACATATCATCATATTATCATCCTCACTAGAAAGCAGAAAAAGAAATAAACTTCCATCCGACTTAACTTTTATGCTTTCTCTTAATCTCCATCTGTTCTTTAAATTCTGAATCACTACTGTATACGAGAGAGGCTTATCCAAGAAAAAGCCAACCACATAATCACCCTAAATTTTCCTACTTGCCTCAATTACTTCCTACGGTGGCACTATGGCATCCTTGGAATAAGTCGTCTCCATCTCAATCGGCATGTATTTACCTGCATTCCTAAGAAGCTTCTTAAAGAGACTGGTCTGGTCTGGTTTGGCAGAGGAAGAGAAACTAAGGAGGCATGGTGGTTGAGAAAGAGGAGGTGGGATAGGTGGGTCCAGTTCAGGAGGCGGGTCAGCTAGGAGAGGAGGGAAGGAGGAGGAAGGGGACGAATTCGAAAAGTTAGGGTTTAAGTCTAAGGCAGGAACAGGGAGAAAAGCTTTAAAAAAAGAAAAAAAAGAGAAATAAAGATTTATGAATTGATTTTTTTAGTTTTAATTACTTCTAAAAAAGTTTTCTCGTCTTTTAACATGGTTATTTTTAATTTTGCCTTATTGAAGTCAACCATGTTTTCTTTGTGTGTTTTTCTTAAATTTCTAAATCTTTCATCTAGTTCTATACATAATTTAAATAATTCATTATAAGTTAAATCGGATTGTACCTCTTTTGTGACCATGAAGCAGACGTTAGTTTGTTCAATATCGTTATTGTTATCTGAAGATAAGTAGAATCATCTCAAGTGGCTTGAAATGTAGAATTTTTTTTCTTCTTGTCAAAATTTTCAAATCTACTTTTATTCTTGAACTCTGTCTTTCCATTATTTTGTAATGGACATTCTTTTATGATATGTCTGAATTTATTACAGCATTTGGGTTCTAAGCTATTGTTGTTATTGTTATTTCCTTTTTTCTTGTCTTTTAAATTTTCTTTAGTTTTTCGCTATAAACGACATCTCGTCTTCATCAAGTTCATAATCCTTCTCAAATTGGAATGCTATGATCCTTTTCGCCTAGTTCTATATATTCCTAGCCTACAAATTCACTTTGTAGGCCATTAGATTACCGATTAACTCCTCAACCTTTAGTTGAGAGTGGTCGTTGGCTTCTTCAATTGCTAATATTTCCCTTCTAATCATTGTTAAAGAGTTTAATATTTTTGTAATAGTGTCAAATTCAGATAGGGTTTCACCCAGCCCTACTAGTGAATGTGTAATGTCTTGTAAATGGGAGTACATATTAGAAATATATTCGTTATCCTTTATTCTAAAATTCTAAAATTGACTTTTTAACATGGTTATTCTAGATTGTTTAAATTTACCAGTGCCTTGATGAGTGACTTGTAAAGATTTTCATGTATCATAAGCATTTTTGCATATCATAAATCTAGTAAATTCATTTTTATCTAAGGCATAAAAGAGAATATTCATAGCATTTGAATTATTTGTTGCAGTTGTCTTTTGTTCGGAATTCCATGTGCTTAACGGTGTAGTTGGAATTTCATATTTAGTTTGTGTGGCATCCCAAATTTCAAGACCAGTTGCTTCTATATAGATTCTTATTCTAGTTGACTAGAAATTATAACCACTACCAGTAAATAGTGGGGTCGTGCAATAGACTGGCCTTCTACGAAAGTAAATATGTGTGCCATATTAATATATTCAATAAATTGTGTTACGGTTTACGAAATATCCTACTCTAACACCAAATGAAAGTGTATTGGATCGTATATTTTATGGCCAAACCATATATAAAGTATATAAAAAACATTATCGGGTAACTGCAAATAAAATAAAGTAAAGAACTTGCACAACATACATTTTACACCGATTCGAACCACCATCCTTCGTCCAGTCCTAAAATCTCTTATTCTGGCTTTAACTTGCTAAGACCCTCGCTTTGCCAACGGGAATAGGCCTATGCACTTACCCGAGCCACTGAATAGGTCTTTTACGTTAACTTGATAAAATATAAACTTTGGCAGAAGTTGTGTCTTTAATACACAAATATGCCCAATACATTACAATTTCCTATAACTCATAAGAACTGGTTTATAGATGAATGTACAGGATTTCAGAAGGTCATAAATCAGGATATTGATTTATTGCAAGTGAGTGATTACTGATTTGAGAATATGAAATAGACTAGGGTTTTAGATTATAGATCAAAGAATTAGAGAGCAAGTAAGTTGTTTAAATTTATTGAACCCAAATCTACTTATATATTTGAAAAGGTTTAATGAAGGGATATGATCGTTTCACTATTGGAAAATGTCGCATCTGAAGAAGGTGGAAGAGATACGTCTATTCATATAAAAAAATAAGAAATTTGTTTTTGATTTTGGAAAAAACCCATGCACCAACGGCTTACCACCGATCCACCGGTGTTTAAATTTCTTTAGAAATTCAGAAGGCTAAAAAGCCTTAAAATGCATATATAAAAAATTTGTAAAAAAATCCAAAATATTATTTTAAGGTCTTTAAGACTATGGAATAGTGATGTATAGTTCTTGTAGGTTTTTAATGATATATATCTAAGATAGAACGACTCACAAATACATATTAAACTATTGTATAGAGTTTTCATCATCAAAACTAGGAATCTTAGTATAACACTTGTTTGTTCTTTTTTTGACTCGTTTTAGTGTATTTAGAGAGTGGTTATCGTCGAGGAAATTGATGTCCAGAAATACTCAAAACATGATGTGTTCAGTATGTTGTTCTTTAAGTCCTAGGGGAGCTATAGAACATGTTGCATGGGGTTTGGATGAGATTTGGTGGAGTTTTGATGAAGTTGAAATCATGTCTGTGATGGTGTAAAAACATGTCGATAGTGGGTGGATTTAAGGCCTTGCTTTTGGAAAGCGATGAAGAAACTTTGAGCATATGAGAATTTGGCTTTTGGAAAGCGGAAAATGATGAGAGGTTTCCACTATGGGACTTAGATAATTTTTGACCTAGTAAAAGTTCTCGGTACCGACATGATAGCTTTCAGGAATTCATGTGGCTGCTTCGGGACTTAGACAAGAAAACTTCGGGGAAGAATTGGCTCGATGAGAGGTTTTAGAGTTTGGACTTAGTCTAATTTTGATTAATGCAACTTTTCAGGAGTGACATGATTTGACCCTAGAAATTAACATAGCTATTTGGGGCAACAAAGGGAGAACTTTGGGCTATTGATGCAAGGTGAATATCGAGTTAAAAGACGTCACCACTTTTGGGTTAAGTGAATCATGTCGCCACCAATATGATCATGTCCATACTAACATGATTCAAGTTGGAGATGGCACTTGGGGGTCTAAGGGGTTAGAGGCGTGTACTTCAAGATGTAAGCCGAGCTCATTTATTTATTTCTTTGATGTTTGATTTTGATGTTATGATGCGATGAAGAATGACTTCGACAGTGAAGCGATGATGCAATGCTTTAATATGATGACTTTGGGACTTTGATGAGATGACTCTACGACATATGAGGGGTGTTTAGACTTGTTTCAATGATGATGAATCAATGACGGGAGTCGAGATGACGATCCAAAGGGCAGGTTCAATAATAGGGACTTGTGAATAGAATTATGACTGTGTTCTACTATGGATATGAATGGAATGTGACATTGATTGTGTGCTATTATGGGGACATGTGCAAAGGGATCCTAGATGCTCAGAGGTTTCTAGTATGCTCATGTAGAGGAGGTACGTAGGGACACCTACCTGGGTCATGATCGTGCCGGATCTCATGACCATGGATTACCATGGACTTAATGATTGTGAGTATAGTTCCTAACCTTAAAAAGTGGCATATGTTCGAGCTCTGTAACACCGAGACTTTAATCTAGTCTCTAGCTAATGATGGGCCATATGAGCTATATTATATCCCATGCACTCGTGTGATGTTAAGATTGTTTGATGGATGCCATAATTACTATGTTTATGTATTTACCCTAGGGCTGTCAACTAATGTAGGTATTATGACTTGGATACTCAAACACTTGACATTGTACTTATATTGTAGTACGCCTATATGGCGACGATGATGATAGTAGCTAGATTTCACTCTCAATGCCATCCTGAAAAATTGATTGTTACATAGTCCGCCTAGAGCTTAGCGACCTCAATGCTATCCTGAAAAATCACTACAAATCGCTCTTAAAATGGACATAGGATCGACTTCACTCTAGATGTTAACTTGGTTAGCGTCATGACTCCAAATATCCCACCGATCCTCGAGCATCATTGTTGATGGTCTCAGATCTCAAAAGAATCTGAGTACCACGGCATACCCCATATCAAAACCTGAAAATGAATGCCAACGATGTTGCAGTCATTAGCAGAATTATTTTCAAGTAACAAATGGGACTGGTTTTTTTTCAACAACACTAATTAAACAAAGCATACAGAGCATCTAAATAGACTCCATTCAATAAAATTATCGTTACATTTACATTTCCCAAAACGTGCCCATGTAGAGGTTTAATATAATAAAGCACAAATAATAGTGTCATGCCCGACATATGATGATGCCGACACGAACACTTAACCAGCTATAAAGTCTTGTTTTACAACATTAGAATCGTAAAAGCAGCTTTTATTAACTACTTAACCTCCTGCTTTGTCTTTAGAGTATTTATTCGTCTTCTAATAAATCTATCAAAACGATAAACTCAACCTACTCAAATGAGCATCCATGAGTTTATGGAAAATAATAAAAACATGGGTCAGACATAAAGCCTGATATGAGTATTACATTACTCTAATACAAAACAGAGTAAGACCAACCACTGAAGAACATAATAGGTTTTCTCCTCACCATTACAACAATATCAAATTTATCATGGCAAATAGTTTGTTCATCATATATAAAACATCCATTAACCGTTCTTACCCTACACCTGTTATTCATCATGACTAGATTTTATAGCCATATTCCTATTGATGCATCTTTTTAATGTCAAGTTTTTCCATTTTAGACTGCCACTCAACCCTTATTCTATTACTTTCGTACAATGTTATGAATAAATTTTTAGCTTACCACTAAGGCCTTATACCAATGTTTCCAAATGTAATGTCTTATTTTGACATTGGGTTGCCATATAGGCCCTGCACCCTATTTACAAATATAATGTCAAGTTTAGACATTGGGTTTCCACTTAAGCCTTACACTATGTTTCCAAATGCAATGTCATATTTAGATATTCGGTTGCAACTTAGGACTTTGTAACAAACCAATATTTTTGCAATTATTTTTAAATTATTTTAAATTAAATTTTATTTCAATATTTTATTTTTAAAACATTTTAGAAGTATAGTTATAATTTTTCCAAAGTTAATTGTATTTTTGTTTGCAATTTTTAATCTAGTTTCAATATAATAAGCTATTTTCTTTATTTACTTTTATTTTCTTTTTATTTTTCCTATGAATAATTATTTATTTTCATTTTCACTTTATTTTTGTTTGTCTTTTATTTTATTTACTGATTTTTTTGTTTATATTGATTAAAAAGAATTGGAAATTCAAAGAGGCAAAGTCCTTTCATTTGCTTGACTTTTCATTGCCTAGTCCTTTCATTTTCTTTGACCGTTCAAAACTTTATTGTAGCCATGTGTTTTATTTTGTTTTTCACGTGAAAAAGCTTCTCATTTCCATCACAAAGTTCGGCCATCTTCATTTCTGAAAATTCTAGGTAATGGCTTCTTCATTTTCTCTTTCTCTCTTCACGTTTTCCATTTGTTTTTGCTTGATTTTTGCCTTGCCTTACTCATATGTTGCTCGGTCTAGATCTCACCATCTCCTCCACCGACCACCACCACTTCCTCCCCACATCATCCATGACCTAACCACCATCTCCTCTAACCAGTTCAGGCCGTGACCATCCCTTGAAGCCAATTCCACAAAAACAATGCAAAACTCTCCAAAACATTGTATAGCCGAGCCTTGTTTTCACCATTCCCTTCCTTTTTGACCACGGCCACCACCTCTAGTCACCACCACCAGCTAGTACACACCTCTGACCATCACCATCAGACATGACCAGTCCATCACCTGACCTGGCCGAGCCCATAGACCCTATGGCCGAGCCTAAAAGATGAACCAAAACTCCTTTTTGCCTTGTCTATTTGCCTTCCTTGCTTTGTAACTCCAAACCCCTTCATATTCATTTTACTTAGACGTGTGTTAGTGTCCAAACCAGACACTTTTCCACCTATAAGACCATCATGGCCGAGCCTTAAGCATGTTATGGTCGAGCAAGTGTAGTGTAGGGGTCGAGAAAAATTGATTTAAAGCTTAGTGATGTCTTTTGTATATTCTAGTTTCAATTTGTTTCAATATAATTTTTGTTGAATTTATATTTATATTTTGCTTTGTTTTATTGATGAATACAAGATTAATATCTTGGCTATCTCTTCACTCAAATCAAGTGGTGCTATCGTGCTTTTTGGATTTTCATTTGTGTGTTTTATTTGCAAACTCCAGCGTAAAGAGGTGAGTATTCACACATGACATTTATACTTATATAAATTGTGAAGTGACAACAAGTGAATGTGTATAAACTATTATATCATGTTATACCTGCCTGTGATGTATATTATAGGATGTTAAACTCTGTTATAAACTTGTCACATCATCTGCTATGTTATATTTTATTATTCTGTTTATTTATTTCTGTTAATTACACTGCAAGTTCCCTATAGAATAGAATCACTATGGGTTGAAATGATACATACCCGAATGGACTTTAGAATAGGGAAAAATCGTTATGGGTTGAAATGATAAGACTGAGCGATTTTTATTTATTTTTATTTACTTGGGATTGCGGGTTTGAAATGATAAAACCCGGATTTTCTTTGTAAATTACGGATTGAAATGATATATTATCTGTATCACTTGACTTAGGCTAGAAAATAATATACAAACCCGTGGTTATTTTATATAGTTTTCTGGAAAATTTTAAGTATTTTAAAAATGTAAAAGTATGATAGTTTGACTTAAGTCTAATTTAAAATGATTAAATAAAGTAATAATGATTTTTCTATGCATTAAAAATGTTAAATAAAAGAATGGAAAAACTATGATTTGAAACATAACTAAATTTTGAAATTTGTGATTTAAATTTTAATGGAAGTTTAAGTTAATTAATAGAATGGAAATTAAGTTTTATTTATGAAATGGAAATTTAAATTTAAGTGTTAAAGTAAATTGAAAAAAAAAATGAAATGAATGGGAAAATAGTGCATTTGAATTTAGTAAGAGAAATTTTGGAAATTTGATTTTTATTGTAAAATTTTTCTTTATAAAAATTATAGGTTAAAGGTATTTAAATGAACATTTTTGATGTGGAAAAATGTGATTTTTATAAGTTAAAATGATTTAAATTGAAGTTTATTTGTGGCTGGAATTATATTTAAAAACTGGAAATTCTTTTAGTAGCACTTCAGAAATGCTATCATTTGTGAATTTAACTTAAAATCTGAAGTAAATGATACTGCAGCACTTTGTAAGTGCTGCGGTTGATGCAAATGAACTAAAGGCTAAAATGAACTAAGGGCTACTGCAGCACTTGGTAAGTGCTGTGGTTGCTGAATTAAAACTAAAACCTGAAACTAATAAAAGAGCTACAGTAGCACTTGATAAGTGCTGTAGTTGGATGAAATGAGATTTTTGAGTATAATTGAACTACTGCAGCAGTTTTGTCAACGCTGTCTTTGCTGAATTGAATTTAAACCTTTTAAATTGAACCCTGAACTACTACAGCAGTTTTAAATGCTGTCTTTGCTAAATTGAATTGTTCTCAAATATAACTTACCGCAGCACTTTCTAAATGCTTTGAAAGCTGGAATTTTAATGTTTTAATGTATTTAAGTGAATAAATGAACTCAGAAAAGGCTAAATTTTTGGGAATTGAATATTTGATTTAAAGGTATAAATGATTTCACTTTTAAATGGTTTAAATGAAGTATTTTGATTTGAAATATAAACTATTTTGAAATTTATAACCACGGGTTATAATAACGATCGGTTGTTAAAGAGACCGGGATCGGATATGGACATACTCTCTGTCAATACCGAAAACTACTTTAACAACTGTGTATGTGGTGGAGTTTCCAGAATGAAGTAGGATGGTGGCGACTACCCTAATGGTATATTTACGTGGACCCAACTCCCGTGAGTTGGCATAAGGTGGCTAAAACATGAGCGATTATCAGGCCAATGAGGTAGCACCTCTGATCGGACACATTTCTTCGATACCATTCTATTACTTTTGTGATTGATTGGGTGCACCACTTGATTTGGGAGTGTGGCTCGAGGTGGGAGGTAGTGGCTGCTATGCGTTTCCACCAGCCCGGATGCATAATTGGTATATCTACCCTGGCATTGCCTAGTTGTGCCGTGTCACCTACCCTAGCGCGCCTTGTACGAGTTTCTATTTGTGTCGTACCTATGGAGTATCTTCTCGTAGCCTCTCGGGGTATGCAGGTACTATATAGACTATTGGCACTATTACGTGTTAAAGGGAATATTGGGTCACTCCTTAATGCTATTTTAAAGTATGTTTATTTTATAATTAGACATTATTATAATAGCGAATATTACTACATAGTAGATAGTTTAACCGATCCTTAAAGAATGGGCAATACCAAGCATTCTTTAAGTTACTTGTACCTTTATTACAGTTCACTTGAGTTGGTTTACATTGTATAAGCATGTATGTCCTGGCTCGAGTGTTTGTGTTTTATTTACGCTCGGGTCAGCCTGAGTATCAGCTTTGGATCTCACCTTCTGGAGCTAGGACTACTGGAGATCATCTTTTATCTAGTTGCTATTTATTTCTATTCAGTATTTCTATGTCTGTATTAGAGTCATTTGTATTTGGGATTTCTACTGTACTTGTTTCAGAACTGTATTTGTTTTCAGACTATGTATTTTGTATCTGTTTTTGAGACTTTGTATTATAGTGGCTTCATGAACCACTATTTATTTTATTTTCCGCTGCGAGTTATTATGATATTTCTGTGTCTGTGATTGGTTTTATTTTCTCCAAATTTTATTACAATCTGTTATTTTGCATTATTCAAGTCTGACATGTGTGGATTATTGTCGATTTGAATGGTCCAAAATAGTGGGTCGTTACAGACTTACACTAAGTTTTCAATTACAGTGTCATATTTAGACATTAGGTTTCCACTTAGGCCTTATACCACGATTCTAATTACAATGTCAAATTTAGGCATTAGGTTGTCACTTAGGTCTTACACAACATTTCCGAAGACACTAAGCTGCCACATAGGCCTTATACCGCATTTCTAAAGACATTGGGTTGCCACTTAGGTCTTACAACACACATTTATGTCATTTGGAATGAAACTACTTATCATTTCTTTGCTTTTCTAAGCTTATTATTTTTTTCCATAAGTTCATCCCTATGAAATTCAAACAATCATCCTAGATACTATCATCCAAAATACTACTCAGAAATTCACTTATTTATTTAAGAAATTTATCATCACTAGCTACTTCCTATTAAGCTATTATGCCTCTAAGGCTATCACACATCAAAATCTAAAGTGCATCCCATGCTATCGTTCCTCCAAGGCTATCATGCATCAAAACCATCGTGCATCTAACCCTATCAAATTTCCAAGGCTATCGAATTCCAAAAGCTATTACACCTCTAAAGCTATCTACTTAGTATTTTATACAATTCTTGTTTCTAATGTCTCTTCAAGAAGCAAAAGGGATAATTCACTTTATTCATTCTAATTCTTCCTATTTTACATCAACTATCAAACATTTGCTTTCTTTTCTAAATGGTTGAACAATTCAAAAGAAAACTCTTATTACACGATTGCATCAAATTCTTTACATAAGCACATTCAGATATCCTTAACATTTTAAGGATATCATATAAGTTGCACTAAAGTAAACCAATCAAACTGACATTTTAGTGATCAAGTTAATAAGTTGTCTAGTAGTTCTTTGTTTGCGTTGCTTCTAAAATAACAAAATCCTCATTATATTTGATTGTATTGAACACATGATCTTGCGCTATGATTTACTTGCACATTTTGAATGAACCAATTTCATAAAGATTTTGTTTATTACGATGCAACTACTCACCATGCAACTCTCGTATGTGACTAAATACAGATCAAATATTATATTATTGTTTTCTTTTGTGTTCAAAACTCATAGAAGATTAATAATTTCTAGCAAATGAACCCTTAAGTGACCAAGGTGTGAATGTATTTTAGCAGTTGCATTATTTGGCTCCAGCATGGGTCCTGAAGTGACGGCATGCCAAAGAATTTAATGGTAAGTATATTTTATATTTCTATGCCAATCCTTACTCGGTACACTTGAATATTTTTTATTTATAAACATTTTATCAATTATATTAGTTGCACAAATTTGTCGAAGTAGATTATTTTAACTTTGTATAGTATGTCTTCTTAAGAATAGTTAAATGATATCATTTCAATTTTCTAATAAGGCTCTCACAAAAAAATTATTTCTCAAAATAATTCTATATTTGGATCTTAATGGGCATACGTAATCTATTACCTAGAATTAGATGCAATCGGTCTATTTAAAATAAAATCAAATTTTACTTTGTAATACACTATAATTAATTAATCATGCTAATTGATCTAATTTAATCTTCATTTGAATATATCATATATATGTGTAGGTGTATGTGTATGTGTGTGTGTATATATATTCATAACTAGACATGGTAACAAAAATGAAATATATACATGTGTATAACTGTGTGTATATACTAGGATTTATATCTATGTATATAAAAATAGATTATACTTAATATACATTTGACAAGTTCATATGTATATTGGGAACATAAATGCCAAAATATTTACATACATACTATAATATATGCATATGGTTTGTACACACACACAAAAACATATACATACACACACACACACACACATATATATATATATATGTTATATTAAGTGCTAGGTGAGGCGAGGCGATAGAAGTCTCGCTTCGCTTAATGTTGCTTAAGCGCTACTTAATTTTTAGCATACTTTATCCATACTATATAAATATATCATAAGGAGATTATATTAAGTGTATTATATGTGTACAAGTGCACTATATACGTACGCACAAATTCATCCCAAAGAACTAAAGTTTAGCTTTGAAGTTAACTTATAAATTTATAGGTTTCAAAAGTTGGATTTGACTTTCCTTATTAATTAATGTTAGCATACTTGAGTTGAGTATAAACTGTGCACATTTGTTGAATAAAATAATCATATCTTAATGCAAATCGATCCAAATCATAGAAAACGAGAAAATTCTGTTAGAAATGTGGTTTTTTGCTATAATCCTAATTCATTTTATTTTAAAAATAATACTTTTTTTGCTAAGCATTGCTTAAATTTATGCAAATGTAACATCCCTAATTTTTGATAACATTATTCAGAAGATTTAATTAGATAAATTAAAAAGAATAATGATGATAAGGGGATTAAGATTTGAATAAATTATATAATGGGCCATGCTTAATAATAAAAAAGTTTAATAGGCTTTAAATTGGTTTATAAGATAATTAATTTACACGTGGGCATAGTGGTAATTAGCCATTCTATTATACACGGCTATACACATCTTATTCTTGCCCATTCACGTTCCATTTTTCATTATTCACAAATGCAAATCAAAACTAAATAGAGTCGGCCATTAACAAGGAGGAAAAAGGAGAAATTCAAATCTAAAGCTAAGGATCAAAGCTAGGAAGGATTAGTCAACAACAAATCTCAAATTGCTTATCAAGTCTAAGGTGAATAATAATTCATTCCATCTCTTTTTGGTTTCTATGATCCTATGATTTTGGATTTAAGTATTTATTTCATCTCTATGATATTTTGGATGATGATATGCTAAAGTTATGGATTATTTGATTTAAACAATTTATTTATATGCAAACCGTGGGTTATTGATTTTAAAATGCCATGGAAATTAAATTTTAACTAAGTGGTTTGGATGTGGATCGAGTTAATTACATTATTAAAAACTATAGAGAAAATGGCGTCCAATTCTTATCGTTCTTGCTTCCAAAATTCATCATTCTTGTCTCAATCGTTGTCGTTCTTTCCAATTTATCAATCTCCTTCTATCAATCGATCTTACGCGCAAGTGGTGAAGGATCGATGTCCTCTGAATTATCATTGTTTGCCAAATAGATATCAATTTTCTTCGACTCAATCTACAAACAAGAACTGGATTGAATCAAAAACTAAAAAAGATTTATGTTTCAGATGTGGCGAATATAATCATTTCGCCTCACAATGTCGAGATCCTACTAGATGTTTTACTTGTGGTAAGTTTGGTCATAAGGGGCATGAATGTTCGTTCAATTTCAACAACGCCGTCTCCTCTGCATCTCTGGTAGAACATGGGTTTTGTTTGTCCTTAAATGCATGCTACTGAAAGGGATTCTTTTGGATCATCTCTGGCAAAAAAGAGAAGAAGGAATCAAGCTTCTTGAAGATCTGTAGTTTCATTTTAACATCATTAATTCAACAAACATTGGCAAAAGATACAAAAAAAGGTTTGGCTATCCAGAATTGTATTTTGGCAAACTGGAATCATCATTCTCTATTCCCATTTCTTCATCAGCTTTGGTCGAAAATGGTTTTCCACTAATTCTTAAATGTTTGCAATTGAAAGGGATTTTATTGGATCACCTTTGGCTAAAAAGACTCGAGGGTATTAATCATCTTGAGGACTTGATTTTTCATTTCAACATCGTCAATTCACCTAATATAGGTATGGGTACAAAGATAGATTTGGTATTAATAAATCTGATCCTTCTTCTAATATCTCTAAAGTGAATTATGCGAGCAAGGGGGTAATGATTATTCTGAGATTGTCATTAACGAAAGATCTCTTCGTTTTGATCCTTTGATGCTTGATCCTAATGTTGCTCTTTGCAATGCTTATTCCTGTTCATCTAATACAAAGGTTAGTAGAAAAGATTTTGAAGGTTTTATTCAAATAAAGAAAAAAGGTAAATCTTATCCTCGTAATTTGAAAACTTTCGAGATTCATACTGCAAACAAATTCGAATGTCTTAACTCTGAGACCATTTTGGAATTTAATGGAAATGTAAGTGATATAGCTATTTTATCTTCATCTAATGGCTTTGTTGCAAATCTTATCAAAGAAGGGAACTTTCATGATGATGATTTTTTATAGTTAATAATGGTGATGGTTCCAAAGTCTGTTATCTCTTAAGTGAATTTTTGTTAGATTATGATACCGATCATCAGAAATCTATATCAGATGACAGTAGAATTCCTGAGAGTCGAATAGAGTTCGAGCAGTTGTTTATATCCAACGAAGCCCAAGGTTCTGATTTTAGGTTGTTAGCTTCGAAGATTGATATGTCGTACACTATCGAACCTAATTTTCAAATTGGTTTGTTGGATTTTGGCAAATGGGATGGAAAGTTTCTGGAAGAACTTGGTGATTCTCTTGTTAATGATGATACTGCTCCCTCGGTTGATGAGTTGTTCATTCAATCTGATGATTTCTGTGATTGGATTGGGCTTTCAGATAAGCAGTTTGTGATAGACAATGGCACTAATCTGGAAGAGTATGTTTGTTTTGACAATTTGTTTGATATTTCATCAAAAGCGAGTTCTCTTATGAACGCTGTTTCTAAGGCAGACATGTACGATTCTTCAGATGTGCATGATGCACAGATGCAGTCTTTGGTTGATGCTTTGAATTCTCCATATGTACCCTTAGATATTGACAATCATCTAGAAGCAAATAGTCTGTCAATTGGTTTGGCTGACATTCTTCAAAATTTTTTTTCCACCGATATTGTTGTATATGATGAAAATGGAGTTATTGCTGAGTCTCATGTTGTGAATATTAATGGTGGTGATCTTGCTTCAGGCCTTGTGGCAGAGTTTGGACATGTTGATAATTATGACGGTTTGGAATATGTTGAGGGTGAGACTGTTTTGGAGAGAAAATGGGATGGTTATGCTTCTGTTTGTCTGCAAAATTGCGAGTTAGTTATTGGTGCTCGGAATGATACTCCAGTTGATGCGAATTTAGAGACAGCAAATAATGTCTTGATCTCTAATGATAAATCTGTCATTCTTTCTGATTTTCATTCTGGTGAGTCTGGCAACAAAGCAACATCTCGATCCACTTCGTCGAAGAGAGGTAGACGTAGAAAGACTATGACAGCTAGCGGTTATGTTCGTCGTAGTGTTAGAATTTGTTGTAGCAATTCTCAGTCCATGGGTAAGATTCCTGATTCGAGTACCGCGAGCGGTGCTACGAACTCAGGCACACGTATGCACTCTAGTTTGGGTAGTACTTATTTTTCTTATGCCTTAGGTAATTTGTCTTCTTTTGAGTTTAGTCAGTTAGCTAGGGACACTGCTTTCATCTTTTCTGATATTGAGGTAGATCGTGAGTATATTAGAAGTAAGGAACTTGATAGGGCTAGATCTATTGGTTTATGAGGATCATTAGTTGGAACATTAGAGGTTTGAATGACTTAAATAAATGCGATAAGGTTAGAATCTTTTTTAAAGACTATTCTATTGGCATTGCTCTCCTTCAAGAGACCAAAATTGATTGTCCCGATATTTGTTATTATAGAAGACTAGGTGTTTATCATTTTAGAAAATGGGTTAATTTACCTTTTGTGGGTTCTTCTAGGGGTTTAATGATCGGTTGGAGGGATAATCTTTTTAAATTAATTCAGTGTATTTACAAACAGCACTCTTTACACATTATTTTAATTAATATAACTGATAATTCTTTGTTAAATATTTCTAATGTTTATGGCCCTAACTCAAAAATAGATAGACGGATTCTTTAGAATGAATGCCTTGAGTTTAGATCTTTTGCTCCTGGTTCTTGGATATTGGGGGTGATTTTAATGTTACTCGTTTTATAGGGGAGCGTGCTCCTCGTGAGGGAGACTATTCTGCTATGGAGGAATTTGACCAATTTATTATTAATTCTAATTTGATTGAAATTCCTCTTTCTAATAGAGAATTTACTTGGAGTAATAACAGGGAGTCTCCCTCCGTGGCTCTCTTAGATAGGTTTTTAGTTAGCGATGAAATAGAGGATAAATTTCCTTTCTGTAGAGTGTCTGGTTTGCCTTACACTTTTTCAGACCATTGTCCTATTATCCTCACTTGTGATCGCCATAGGGCTATTAGTAGATCTTTTAAATTTGAAAAAATGTGGTTACTTGATCCTAGCTTATCAAATTTAATTATTAATAAATGGTTGTATATGAGTTTTTATAATATTAAATATAGAGATAATTTTGCAAAAGCTATTTTTCTAAAACTTAGAGAACTCAGGTTTTCACTTAAAAATTGGAATAAAAATATTTTTGGTAATATTAAAATTAAAAAATAAAATATTCTTAATGAGATGTTTAAATTAAACAAAATAGAAGAAACTAGACATCTAAATATTGGCGAGCGGAATATTCTCACTAACTTAAAAGAAGAACTTAACTCTATTCTTGAAAAAGAGGAAGTTATGTGGAAGCAAAGATCTAGAATCCAGTGGATTAATGAAGGTGATAATAATACTAAATTTTTTCATAATATAGCTAATTGTAGAAAACGTAGTAATACAATTAACTCGATTTTAGTTAATAATGTAGAATTAGTTGACCAAAGAGACCTCAATAAGGCTTTCACAGATTATTATAAAGATATTTTTGGCAATAAAAATAAATGCAGAATTAATGTTAGATGGAATGATCTTTATCCGGCTGTCTCTAATATTAATCTTTCTGATTTAGATGTTCCTTTTATTGAAGAAGAAATCTGAAAAGCCATTTTTGATTTACCGAGTGATAAATCCCTAGGTCCGGATGGATTTCCAATCTTCTTCTATAAAACTTTTTGGGATGTTTTTAAAATTTGACCTAATTAGTATGTTTAATGATTTTTATAATGAAAATCTTTAATTAGGTAGATTTAATTTTGCAAATGTTATTTTATTACAAAAAAAAGTAGGTGCTAATAATTTAAAAGATTTTAGACCCATTTCATTGATTAATTGCTCCGTTAAAATTATTTCTATAGTTTTAGATAATAGACTTAATACAAAAATGAATGACCTAATTGACTGTTCACAATCAGCATTCATTAAAAGGAAGAAATATCACAGATGGCGTGGCAATTGTTCAAGAATATATTAATCATTGTTGTAAGAATAACATTACTTGTGCTATTTCAAAATTAGATTTCGCTAAAGCTTTTGATTCGGTTGATTGGGATTTTCTTGTAGATATTTTTCATGCTAGAGGCTTTAGTAATAGATGGATTAACTGGATCATGAATTTGCTTAAAACTGGCAACTCTAGTATTATGGTAAATGGTATTTTAGATAATAAAATTCAGTCTAAGAGAGGTTTAAGGCAAGGGGACCCTTTATCGCCCCTTCTGTTTAACTTAGCTGCTGATGTTTTTGCTAAGATTATTAAAAAAGCAATTGATAATGGTTCTCTGGGTAATATAGGTAATGATATATCGAGTTATGGTGTATCAGTCCTACAATTTGCAAATGATACCTTGCTTTTTTCCTCTCATCTTCCTAGACACATAATTACTCTTAAGTTTATTCTATATAGTTTTGAGCTTTTATCGGGTTTAAAAATAAACTTTGATAAAAGTTCTGTTTTAGTTTTAAATGATTTTGAGAAAGTTGAAAATTTTGTTGCTAATACATTAAATTGTAAAATTATGAATTTTCCGTTTGACTATCTAGGTTTTGTTATTAGACCCACTAAACTTAAACATGATGATTGGTTAATAATCATTGATAAAATCAAAAATAGGATTTCTAACTGGAATGGGAGATTTCTATCTAGAGCAGGTAGACTGGTTTTAATTAATTCTGTTTTATCAGCTCTCTCAATTTATTGGATGACTACCTATGGAGTGGCGATAATCCAAACAGTTGCATCAAATGTTTAGTAGATTGGGAAACTATTTGTAAATCCAAAAAGGATGGTGGTTTAGGAGTCATTAATTTGCGTAATATGAATTTGGCTCTTCTAGGTAAATGGTTATGGAAATTTAGAGATACCAATGATAATGCCAATTGGAAGGAGATTATTTCTAAATTTTACTACAATGGTAGTAATAATCTTTATCAGATTAGTCCTTCGGTTTCTCGTAAGCAATCTTATTTTTGGAAATCCATTTTAAAATGTAGTGAAATTTTTAACTTAGGTATTAATATTATAGGTCACTCAGGTAATAATACATCTTTTTGGCATGATAGTTGGATTTCCGCTACTCCTCTTAGGAATGAGTTTTATGAATTGTATGATATTTGTAACTTCAAATATGCATTTATATCTGAAGTTTTTGATTCTGAAAATGACCCTCCTTGGATTTTTAGTTTTAACAGAATTTTAGTAGGTTCAACTCTTAGACAGCTCAATTTGCTTTTTTCTAGATTAAATCTTTATAATATTGATAATGATAATGATTATATTAGTTGGGAATGGGATAAGAGCAAGAAATATTCCACTAATTCATTCTATAGATTTATCAACTTTTCAGGTGTAACTAATAGTTTTTTAAAGTTTATTTGGAAATCTAACGCTCCTCCAAAATCTAAATTACACATGTGGCTTATTATTCATGGTAAATTAAATACTATAGAATTTTTAAAAAAATATTTGCATTGATAATAAATGTTATTTTTGTAATATACATTTGGAAGATATTAATCATATGTACTATGATTGTATGGACACTTATTTTATTCTTATGAATACCCTTAATATATTTGAATTTAATATAAGTACTAGAATTAATGATTGTGTTTTCTATTGGAATACTTTTAGAGTTAAGTTTAATAAGGATAATAGATACTTGCTTGATACTTTATTCACCATATCTAGTTGGTACATTTGGTTTGAAAGAAATCAAAGAATTTTTAATAATAACTATAATCACATTAATAAATTGATATTTTTAATTTCATCTTTTTGCTTAAATTGGATCTCTAATCCTAAATATAAATTAGCCAAAAATAATCTTTTTAAGGAATATCTTAATAAGGTTAGTAATAATATTAATATTTTAAAACATAACAATAATAATTTTGACATTAATAATATTTATATTAATACCTTTTCTAACTTAATTGATGATAATTCGGTGTATAATAATCTGCTTCCTATAACTTAACTTATTTTTTTATTTTTTATTTTTATTTTTATTTTTTTTATGGATCATATTACCATTTCTTTTTAGAATTATTAGTTTTAGTTCTAGATTATCTATTAGATTTTTTTCAAGCATATATGTATATAAATTCTATTTATATACATATATGTGACTTTTACTAATTTGTTTCCTAGTTTTGTTTCAGGTCTGGAATAGATAGGTTGCTAGTGTCTCTTTTCAGGTTTGCAGGATAGCTTATGGTTTTGTGCAGGTGTACAGGATAGCTTTTTCCAGGAGTATTGATTGCATCAGGCGTTACCTTCAGCTTTACGGTGTCTTCAGAGTGGAGTTCTACTTTATGGATCAGTTTCTTCTCTAGATTAGCCTTTTTCTTCAGAGGCATCTTCATAGAGTCTTCTTTTAGATGGATCAGTTTTTCAGGTACTTCTAACACCTCATTATCGGTCGGTGGCCATGTCAAAGCTCGGTATTGGGGTGTAATGGGCCATGGCTTTGCCGGAGCTCATTTTAGGGGTACCTGCTTTTACTCTGTTATCAGTACATAGATATGTCACCTACCAGGCATGTTGGCAGCACCATATTATGTGTTATATATATAGTTTCATGTGTGTTCTCCTCTTTTATTAGAGGATCACACATTTTTCTCAAAAAATGCAATGGAAATTTTTTATGTTAAGTAAAACATGATTTTGAAGATGGGTTTTAATTTTTAGAATTTTCCGAGCTATGGAAATTTTATTATGAATTTTTGATGATAAATATGATGTAATTGGGTTTAAAATTTACTTTGAATATTTCAGGAAGAAATTGGGTCTAAAATTTTAATATGTTTAATTACATGATGAAATTGAATTTCTGTGATTTTTGGGGATTTTTCCTAGTTGATTTACAAAGGAAAGTAAATTATTTTAAAAGGGATTTTTTGAAATGATTGGTTTTGGTATGTGGAAGGGCTTAAATGTTACATTTTTATGGTTTAGATCTGATATAAGTGCGGTAGTTTTGAATGTAAAGTATTTTAAAAGTTTTATGGCAGCCAATCAATGGTTTACAAATAGGCAAGTTGTTATAAATCAATTACTAAAAGAAGCAACATTTCGGCCTTTAATTCAGAAAAAGGCGGCCCGCCTCAATTAGTAGCCCCTTTCGACTCCAATGATTCCGCCTCATCCTAGTCAAAACCTACTTAGTCGAAACCCTCATAGTCGAAACCAATACACAAGGTATCACCTAGTGGTATGCAGTGGATTGGAAAGAAGGCAGAAGTCTTGGTGTCGAAAGGTAAGCTTCCGATAGGGTCGAAACCCTACTTTGATTTCAAAAGTTAAAGTCTTGCCTTGTTTTACTTAAAGCCTTCGACATAGTCGAAACATATGCTTTCGAAAGGGTTTTATAAATAGCATTCGAAGAAGGTTGTCACATTATGTTAAAGTATATGCTTACGAAGGGGTGCCTTTTTCTTTAAATAAGAGCTTTTGAAAGGTTTGATCTGACCTAGTCGAAACCTAGCCGCTATTTTCTGTCTGAAGTACTGAAGTCATCAATAGCCTTCGAAAGGTTATCTTTTCTTTTACCTAAGTTAAGCCGCTTCCTAATTGCTTTCGAAAGGGGTGAGGGTTTCGAACGTGATGGAGTCGAAAGGTGGTTTCGACTTAGTCCTTCGAAGTTTAATTTTTAAAGGTCTTTGCTTTCGACTAGATGGTTCCGACACCATCAACTTTTCCCCAAATAATTTTTTGTTGGTTTCGAAAGTGATACTTTCGTATATAACCATTTTGACCCAAATGATGTTTTTAAAGAGTAAACCCAATACTTTGGAAAGGGATACTTTCATCTATTTCAAAGCTATGTTCTAAAAGTTGTTTTGATACCATCAAAAGGTATATTTAGTTTCAAAAAAGATTATTTATCAAGGGTTTTGAAAGGTGTTTTATTGTGTTTTGAAAAAGGGTTTTCTTTGCTTTCGAAGGAGGCTATCCAGAGGTTTCGAAAGAGATGTTTTATGATTTCAAAACATAAACCCAATATCAATTTAAAGTAATAACCATGGCATAAGTAAACAAAGTGTTCCCGAAGGCAACAAACCGTAGTGGCGGTACTGGACACCACTGTCCGGCGGAATGCGTCACAACTCTCAGAAAGGAACCCGGAAAATGTTAACGTGAGTCCCATACCACACGTTCGCACTAAACGGTTTACTAACCGTTAGTCAATTTCACACTCAAAGCAGTACAAAGTTCACCTCATCTCATCGGTAAACCAGACCCAAAGGTCAAAACGGTCAAACGAATAGATTAGGAATTAACGAAAAAGATGAATGCACGTGTTCATAGCACGCGTTTTATCTAATCATTTAATTCTCCTCCCTCTTCGCTCGAAGTGCAAAATTGTGTGTTTGTTTTAAATAGAAATTATAAATTGGAGAAACGAACTTTTAATACAATTTAAAAAGATCATTTAATAAAAACCCGTGTACGAAATCAAAAGAAATCATCATAGTCAAAATGCGATAACCACCGATTTTAATCGGCACGAATCAATTAAATTTGGAAACTAGGCAAAATAGGCAAATTGGGCTGAGACAAGCAGATTCAGACGCCTGAATTGTATATTTCAGACGTCTGAAACTGGTGCTCAGGCAATACTTTGCCTAGGCCAAAGATGGCCAAATCATGTCGGAAGCAATCGGATGAGTGATGATAGCTAGGGGTTTACGCCAAACGACTACCTAACATTAAAGACTCACCAATACACTCCGACCAACATGCCCAAACAACCATATAAGGATTTTCATAGATTTTGACTTCAAACGCCAAAATTTGGAATATTCATTAAACCGATTCAATTCAAGAACAAATGGACAAGGAATATATGTTAGGAATTGCTACATAACACTATCAAAGATATGGATGTAGATGTGAGTTCAAAAACTCACCTTTTAATTCAGAAACAAATATAAGAAGCTCAAACTCAAGGAAAAGATCAACCACTCTTCGCTTCTACTCTACAAGCTTCAATCTAAGATCAAAACAAGTATTTCTTAAATTAGGGTTTAGGAATTTTCGGAAATCGAAGAGGAATTGAGATGGAGAAGGAGAAGAGGATGCTTACCAAAGTTTTTCCAAGAGTTTGGAGCTAGACTTGAGTTTGCAAATGGAAGCTATGGCTTGGAATTTCTAATTCCTATTCTTTCCCCCATTTTCAGTTGAGCTTGAATGTTTAGGAAATGAAATGAGAATGAATGGATGAAGAGAGGGGCTGAGTTAGGGTATATGATGACTTGGGTGAAACCCAAGCCCAAAGCCGAATTAGGAAATAGCAAAAATCAACTTACTCAAGAAAGTCGCAAACAACATTTTGAACTCAATGGAAATGGTCTCGAGTCCAAATTGGTGATTCTCAACTTCATCCCTGATTCAGACGTCTGAAATTTCCAAACCAGACGTCTGAATCTGGAAAAATATGAGTTCTCAAACTTCATTCAGACGTCTGAATCTAGAAAAACAGATGTTGTCAAGAACAATATTCAGACGTCTGAATCATCCATTTCAGATGTCTGAAAATGGAAATTTTGCCCTATTTCCTCTCTGGTTTGATTCGAACAATTTCAGATGTCTGAATGAAGCATTTCAGACGTCTGAATTCCTGTGAGACAGTTTTTCTCAAATAGACACCACTGAAACTCGATCCACAAAGACTTTTCACTAAATCGACTGTTCTTTGGCGAATAGTGACTTTTTCGGACCTTAATCTGACTAACGATGCTATATTAGTATATTTAAATAAAATATTTAAATATACGAATCGTAAAATATGTGGGTTGTTACAGATCTCCCCTCCTTAACAAAATTGCGTCCGCGTAATTCCTAGAGAAGAAATTGGTAACAACTACATACCTACATCACCCAAAAAGAAAAGAAAATAAGCTTGAGATAAAAAGATATCCTCACCATTGCTAAGCAAAGATAGAAAAACCGGATAGGAACGCTCGATAAACTCTCTGGTTTCCCAAGTATAGTCATTGGGATTAGCGGACCATTGAACTTTAATGAGCGGCACGTCCTTGTTTCGAAAGTGTCTCACCTCCATGGCAAGCACGCGAATAGGCTGCTGTACAATAGATAAGTCTGGTGAGATCTCAAGCCCTTGCAAATCAGGAGAGTCGATAACAGAATCCGATTCTCGAAGACACTTCCGGAGCTGAGAGACGTGAAACACGTTGTGAACTCCGGATAGATGAGCTGGAAGTGAAACTCTATAAGCCACAGTGCCCATACGTTTAGTAATAGGTACTAAAGCGCATAACCCCTTTCAAAGGAGAAACACGAATAAAGACGAGGTCATCAACCGAGAACTCGAGAGGCTTCCTATGGTTGTCCGCGTAGGATTTCTGGCAGCTCTGTGCCTCTTTCATTCTCTGCCGAATAAGAACAATCTTCTCAGAAGAATCATGAACAAACTCCGGGCCAAGAATAAGCTTCTCCCCAGATTCCAACCAACAAGAAGGTGATCGACATGGCCTTCCATATAAGGCTTCGAAAGGAGCCATACCAATACTGGACTGAAAACTATTGTTGTAGGAGAATTCTACAAGGGGTAGATGATCCTCCCAACTACCTCCAAAATCAAGAATACAAATATGAAGGAGATCCTCTAAGATACGATTCACCCGTTCAGTCTGTCCATCAGACTGTGGATGATAAGCTGTGCTGAAATTAAGCTTTGTTCCCAAAGCTTGCTGAAGACTCTTCCAGAAATGACTTGTGAATAAAGGATCACGGTCACTCACAATCGAACTAGGAACACCGTGAAGTCTCACGATTTCCTTGATATATAACTTAGCCAAAAGAGAAGCAGTCCTATTAGATTTAATAGGGACAAAATGAGCTGATTTGGTGAGGCGATCAACAATAACCCAAATGCTAGAATGGCCCGATCTCGTACGAGGTAGGCCATCAATGAAATCCATCGAAATCTGATCCCATTTCCATAATGGAATCGCTAGAGACTGAAGGAGACCAGAAGGGTGCTGATGTTCGGCTTTAATACGTTGACAAGTCATGCAATTACTTACATAACTCGCCACATCACGCTTCATGCCTTCCCAATAATAAAGGCGATGCATATCGGCATACATCTTACTACTACCAGGATGAATAGTATACTTAGAACGATGACAGTCATCAAGAATGTCATGCCTAAGTGCAGAATCAGAAGGCACAATGTTCTTCTTGTGAAGACACCCGTGAAGATCAATGCTGAAATCCCGCAACGCCTCATCACGGGGTTCAGTCTCACAAAGCTGAATAAGATGCACAAGATTAGGATCACGCCGCTGAGCTTTTGCAATACGATCAAATAGAGAGGGTTGAGCTTCCAAACTGAATAATACTAGCGGAGAATCAAAGGATGGAGCTCGATCACGAATATCACAAAAGATAGAGTCTCAAGAATATCCCATTTGGTAAGCATCATAGAAACGATAGCCGAATGTCTGCGACTAAGCGCATCAACAACACGATTACCCTTACCAAGGGTATATTGGAAATCAAAGTCATAGGAGGCAAGAAACTCGAGCCAATGCTGTTGCCTCATATTTAGTTCCTTCTGAGTGAACAAATACTTCAAGGACTTATGATCGGTATAGAGAATGAAGCGCTTGCCTAATAAATAGTGTCGCCAAATCTTCAAGGCGAAGACAATGGCGGCTAACTCAAGATCATGAGTGGAATAGCGAACTTCATTCGGACGCAGTTGCCTAGAAGCATAAGCAACTACCCGATCCTTCTGCATAAGCACGAAACCGAGACCACTACCACAAGCATCGGTGTAGACAACAAGATCATGATTCCCCTCGGGAACCACAAGAATAGGAGCATTAGTGAGAAGTTCCTTTAATGTCTGAAAGGAAGCTTCACACTTTTCGGACCAAATATAACGAATGCCTTTCCGAGTAAGGCTGGTGAGAGGAAGCACAACACGGGAAAAATCCTTAATGAACCGACGGTAATAACCCGCCAATCCAAGGAAACTACGAATCTCCTGAACATTCTCAGGCCTCTTCCAATTCTGGATAGCTTCGATCTTTGATGGATCGACCGAAATGCCGTCGGAAGATACAACATGGCCTAAGAACTTAACCTTATTCTCCCAAAAATGGCACTTGGAGAATTTGGCTTTAAGTTGATGGTGACGAAGAGTACTCAAGACAATTCTCAAGTGATTAGCATGCTCGGCTTTAGACTTAGAATAAACAAGAATGTCGTCCACTACAAGAAAAATATTAATTAACAGCATTATATATCAGCGTTTCAAGCGATAATGCTGTTTTAGGACCAATAGAAAAGCGTAAAACACTGTATAATTAACCCAGCTAAAAGTAAATGGCGGTTCTTCCAATTAAGTTTAGAGGCCGCATTCTTTCACCATTACTTCCCTCCTATTTCCCTCCGCTTTACACAATCTTCTCCTTCCTCCCTGAAAACCCTAAAATAGGTCTACTCTTCTTCCGATTCTATTTAACTGTACAAAGATCAGATCTACACGACAAAGTATCCCTCTACATCCTCTCCGTCTATCTCACCTCTACCCAAATGTCTCTATACTTTTTTTTTGCTTTACTTCATCGCGCTTCAAGCCTTCCATGCCACCCTCACCGACCCTTGCATCTGCAATTGTTGGCCGAATTTGCACAAAGAGACGCATGACAAACTTGAGCATCCGAGGCAAATCCACTCGATCCAATTTTGGACTTCATCACCCAATTCGGATTCCAATTTTCTGGTATTACTCATTCTACTTTTTTCTAATTTTAGTTTGTTTGAAATTAACATTGTTTTTATTCTTTCAACTATTTTCTACTTTTAACTTGTAAAAATATGGATTCATAGATTGAAACATGGAAGTTGAGAGATTGTATAGGCTATGAAGTTAAGGAAGTTCAACTTTATACGATTCCTTATTTAGTAGGTTAAATTGTAGGATGTTGGTAGCGTGGGTAAAACCAAAATAACTAAATTTACTCTCAATGTCTCAAAGATTTGTTGACAGTCTATCTATTTCAGTTTCTATGTTTAAATGATAATGTTGTCTGTTACTGTATATCTTTAATTTCAAGGTTAATTTAGACTACGTATTTTATTTATAGCCGAATCATGGAAGATTAAATAACTCTTTGCAAAATTGCACCTTATTTAATTCATTTCATGGTATACGCTCTCTTTTGTAGTTTTCAATCAAAACCGAACAATTTAATGTCTAACTAACCCATTTGTTAGTATAACTTTAATTTTGTCAACTAAATTAATAACGTGGATTAAACTTAATATGATATTTTCATTTTTTGCTCCTGTATATACTCGCTCACAAATATGATAAATATATAGGAGAAACCTTGGAAATATGATTATATGCGTAAGTGCTTGTGTAGTGGATTGGTACGTAACACTCCCTCTATTTTTACTCTGTTTTTTAAACAAAAGTTGCATAGTATAAGAAGAATAAGAAGAAAGGCATATGCTAGAGTATTGATACCATTTTTTTCATTGATACTCAATACAGAAGCAACATTCCCATATCTGTTGCAATAATTTGGAGCAGACTACACCTGTAGTTTAGAAAAAGATGATGAATTTGACACTAGTTAACCCATGAGACATGAAATATAAAGTAAAACTCATAGTTATGAGACCCTTATATGGGAACATGTATTTAAGACCTTCCTGGACAAAGTTGATGGGGCTGACAAAGAAGGTCTAGATTGTTTACATGACTGAACTGCAAAATAAATTATTATCAGTCTCTAAGTTGCAAAGAAGTGGTCTATTTTAAATAAAGAAAAAGAAGGGATGAGGCATAAATACTAGCCAGTGCATGTTTGCATTTCTGGAACTTCCTAATCCTGTAAATTTGTTTATATAGGATAGCGGTAAGTCAGAATAAGAACTTATCCTAGCTAGTGTAGGCTACCTATACATGTATTGATGATTTTATTTATACCGGTCTTTCCTTTGCATTATTTATAAAGATACAAAAAGTTGCTTTATTCCTAGTCATGATGGGTTGTACATCAGTCTTCATGGTATGAATTATGAAGAAGGTATGTACCATTGTCCTTGCAACATATTTAGTAGTATTATGTTGTTATATGTTGGTAGTATTAACATTGTTTAATGCATATGTTTCTTCTATATATCTAACTATAGGTTCCACTTCAGATTTTGACTGGCATTAAAATATATGCAACTTCTTTGACTCTTTTAGCCACATCTTGTTGTACACAATGCTTAAACTTTTTACAGAAATGAAGATTTTATGTTTAATATTTTAGTGTAGTCTGTGGCATAGAGGAAATCACTATGGCATTTCGTAATGTATATGAATTAGGATGATATGCAAGCAGAAATTCAAAAAATGTCTACTTGACTTAACCTCTATTTTGGAGAGGGGAGCTCAAATTAGAGTTTTCAGATTAAGGAACAAGTTTATTAGATTGAATTCTGTTCTCTGTGCTTTGAAGATTGACTAGTTTTCCAATTTATCTATGCTTTGAAATAAGTTTAAATATGTCATCACGGTACCTGAATCTTTACTGATTAATGCATGGAATCAAATACTAATCTTTCAGATACAGAAGACTTGCAAGTTGAAGCTGAAAGTTTAGAAACTGATGTGGGTTAGCATACTCCAAGGTAGGATGAAGTTAAGGCACGGGTTGAACAGACTTGCAAGCTTTTGTTTCTCGGAAAGACAGAATAGGTTCAGAGACTTGCACAACAGCATATGCATTATCATGTGCATCAAGTACTGATTGTGAGGAGGTGATAGTAGATGTGGAAACTGGCTGGGTATGCTATCTAACATTGACCGATAACAAAACGGTGTAATAAAGATTTGCTTATAAACTTGTTTTCCTATGATTCGAGCAGGAAGTAAAAGATGTTGTAGCGACAAGGTCTTGGTATGTGTGTTACAGCACTGGTAAGTGCTCACTTAATTATATTTTCCTTTCTTTTTTCCTCGCTTGTAAATTTTGAACTATTGCTGTACTTGTGAGATGTGAAATTATGGTGTTGATGTAGGTCAATGATACCATTGGAATTGTTTATTTTCTTGTATGCATTTTTGTTAGTTGTAGATGCACCTCTGGAAGAAGACATGATGGAAATGTATAAGAAGGCTGCTGAATTTTGGGCTGAGCTACGAGTTGAGCTATTGTCTGCAAGTTCTTTCCTTTCATAAGATAAACCCATTCCTAGTCAGCTATGGCGTCTGTATTGAGCTAGTCACTAGCGGTTCTTTAGGCACATGTGCATATCAGCTAAGGTGCATACTTTATGTTCAATTGCAAAACTGCCAAAAGAACGCTCATAATCCAGTAAGTATAGCATCAGTTTAGCATTTATATTTGATATATATTAGTTTCAAGTACCGAGGATGGAACTAAGTGGTTTCGCATTGTTACATTATTCTCAACATTTGAGTTTAAAAATTCTATCCTTATTTCAAGCCATTTCATAATAAGCAATTTTCCTTATTGGAGTGCGTACGTGTACATACAAGTTCTATCTCAGTGGTAGTTCCTAGCAATTTAGGGATATATTAATCTCCATAACTTCACTGTTTGGGCCATTAGGAGTTTGTTATTGCCCACATTTATTGATGTATCTATACTCATTTCACATGTACTCTTATTATACACATCTACATTGCCTTGTTGACTATTATCAGGTTGACTACTTTGCGAAGTGATTTGTATAATGAAACACATATTTAAAAACCATGTATTAGTAATAAATCTACCATGTGTTTATCAGATCCTACATCCTAAGATCTTACCATACATGTTTATTCAAATAAAAAAGTAAGCTAGTTTATATTTATTATGTAGAAGCTTTAGAAAATATTGTCTAGCTCTACTATATATCTGTATAGTGACTGATATATTAACAGTGAGTTGTGATACTTGACTCACCTTTTGTCTATGCTTTGTACATATTGGATGTCAGTACACCATAATTTTGCAGTTGCTTAAGTAAGTAAACTATAATTTATGTATAATATTGCAATTTCAATTATTACACATGTAAATGGGAGTAGTCATCACCAGATTCAGAGTGGATCTGATTAGCCTCTGCACACTTTCTACTTTTTACCCAGATGTCTTAGTTAACTAAAAAACTTCACATATACAAGTCTTGGGAGACATTTGCTATCTTATATTAGCTACTGGTTTGAATGGTTACATGGCTACGATTACCAACTTGAAACAGCCTATCAATAAATGGCGATGTGGTGCTACTCCAATAAAAGTAAGTACTGTGCGGCTCTCATTACTCATCCTGATTGCATAGTTTTAAACATCCATGTATACCTTTTCCAATAAACTAGCATGGAAGAAATCGATTTATAACTTTATATTTATGATGCCAGCCAATGATGAATGTGAAGCGATATTCGTGTGGTCCTGGAGCCACTCCTATTGGAAAACCTGCTCTTCATCTTGCAACCGTTGACTTGAAAGGAAATCTTATGAGTATGTTTCTCAGCTTTTAAGAACACAATATTCATGCTAAACATGCAGTATAAGGCACTACTCTCTTCGACACAAATACTGTTTGTTATGGTTTCTAATTTAATGTTTAAAATTTTATACATGCATTTTTTACTTAATACTTATACAAAGCACAACTCCCTTTGACCATAAATTAGTTATAGAAAATGATAACTAAGATAGTTGTTCTTTGACTCCATATTGGGTAGTCAAACAATATTTACTAGTATGCTGAAACCTTTAGTCACCAGAAGATATCCACTAATGACCAACATATTTATATACCAAGTAATGATGTTTGCACTATGTTTGTAATATCCGGTATACTGTGTCCAAAATATCAGGATAATATTTGATAATATCGAGTAATATCAGTATGAAAATAACAACAGCTTTTCATATTCCAATTTTATAATATATCATTGGGGTTGGATCTTTTAGTGTTGGGACTAAACAACTTAGCAGAATTCATTTATAATGCTTCATATATTTTGTAGACCACAGCCTAAATTTTTTATAGTAGCTTCACTGATAAATGCTTCATATATTTCCGTACAAGAATCATTTACCAATACTCAAGTATGAAATATATAGTAGCTATCTTGTTCATTTATACACAATCATATCGATATGTTATCTTGGTGGCTGACTTTGAATTGAATAGCTGCTCCTTTTGTCTTACTTGATTGTACATATAAACCAACAATATATGTTAAACTATAATGTACTGGACAAAATTCGTGTAGTGCTGATAAGCATACTTTGCAGTTATTTATATCAAACATGTTTATAGTTGATAATCTGCATCTAAGTGGAGAATATTGGAATTATACATGTGTGTGTGTTCGACTATATGTTAGCAGATAACGAATGATTTCGTGTACCACTTCACAGATAAGAAATGTTGCACTTGTCTATTATTACTAAATGACATTTATTATTCCAATAAAGCAAATACAAATGCATTTATGATACTTGTTATTTCAAAGTTAATTACACATGCATTATGATGCGTCAATAGTAGTTACGATGACTGCACGATTGTCTTAATCCAATTAACCCTACAAAAGAAGTGGGGCTCGGCAATTTGGGTTTGTAAGAGGCAGTGGTATAGAAGTTTGCAGGGGAAAAAATATTGATTGTTGCTGAGGCAGTCACAGGCTGTGGTGTGGTATGGATGTGATCGAGTGGCTTGTGCACAGTTTTGCAAGTTTTGAATTGTGGAAAGCTTTGAAGTGCAGTGGTTTGTGCACAATTTTGAAATTTATGAGTTTTGAATGGTAGTGGTTTGTGGCAGGTGAAGTATGAGTCTTGGACGATGTTTTGCACAGTTTTGTAGATGCAGTTGCAGGGTGTTTGTTGGGTGGATTTGTGAGTGTGGACGATGATTGAAATGGAGATTGAAGTGCAATAGGGTGAAGGTTTGAAGAAGTTGAAAAATTTGTATTTAAATGTGTTGCAATTTTTTAATAGTTGCAAATTAAACATGTTATTTTAAATGTGTATTTGATCATTAACTTTTGAATTTCTTTGTTACAGGTAGGTGAAGTTTTTAGATGCAAAAAATGGACAAGATACTTTTTAGATTTTTGGAGCTTCGGCCTAGTTAGCACATGAAAATTTTTTGGGTGCATGTTTTGTCATTAATATTTGAAGCAAAACCTTGTAGATGTTGGGTCTTTGTCTAATGTTATATGAAGATGGTTTATAAATTTCATCGTTGTTTGTAAGTAAGCTTTGTTCGTGGATATATTGTATAGCTATTTTATGGAAATGATCAATTGTTATGCTTTTATTTTATAGTTTTTTACTTTGATTTGTATATTATCCGATTGAAATATAATTAAATGCAATTAGATTACGGATATGTGATTATTGTAGTGGTATGATTTGTCATAAACGGCAGCGTTTAAAAAGTGCGGTCAGTATTTTGGGACAATAACTCGTGATAATATGACAGTGTTAAAGCATTGCTGTAAGTTATTTAAAAACATAAATCACATTGATACAACAACGTTTTACAAACGCTGATGAATAAGTAGTAACAGCGTTTTCTTATCGCTGTTGAAAACTAGTGAGTTTGTTTTAGACAGGGTATTTTAAACGCTGTGGAAATGTAAAATACCACTCTAAACACTTTTCCACAGCAAAATATAAATGTTGTAGAAACTAAATAAACAACGACAAAATAACGCTGTGGAAAATTATTTTTGACAGCGTTGTTTTTTCGCTGTTTGAAATTACATATCAACGACCGCATGTCGTTGTATAGCGTTCTTCACAACGCTGTTATATCATTTAACAGCAGTTTTTAAACGCTGTTAAAAGGCTATTTTGTTGTAGTGGTCAATGAATACAAGGACAAACCTATCGAGATGTTCCCAGAATACTCGATTCATAAGATCAACAAAGAAAGGAGGAGCGTTCGTCAACCCGAACGGCATAACGAGCCACTCGAAAGAACCATATCGAGTGCGGAAAGCTGTAAGGGGTATGCTATCTTCCGCGACTCGGAGCTGATGAAAACCAGTGGCAAGGTCGAGCTGAGAGAATACCTTAGCGCCACTCAATAGATCGAACATATCATCGATTCTAGGCAATGGATACCGATTCCTGATGGTCAACTCGTTAAACTTGCGATAGTCGATGCAGAGCCTAAGAGTTCCATCGGACTTCTTCATGAAGACGACCGCGGCACCCCACGGTGAAAAAATGGACTGAATCAATTGCTTGGACTCAAGCTCAAAAAGCTGCATCTTGAGTTCCTCATTTTCTTTTGTAGACATCCTTGTGGGAGGACGCCCAACTGGCTGCGCGCCTGGAATGAGATCAATGTGGAACTCGATCGCCCGCTTGGGTGGAAAACCCGAAACCGGCTCAAAAACATCAGAGAAGTCACAAACAATTGGAATACGAGATATATCATCATCATCTCGTGAGTCAAGAGAATATAAAGCCATTTCGGAATTATCCACATTCCGAAGAACAAGTGATAGCTGAATAGACGAATCTGGATGTTAAAGATGTAAAATTCTTTCAGAACAAATAATCCTGGCATCGTATCTCACTAGTCAGTCCATACCCAAAATCATATCAAATCCAAAATAAGAAATAACGTGCAGATTCGCACGAAAAGAAAAACCACATAAAACAATCTCAACATCCTCACAAAGCATGCTAAGGGTTGCGGATCCCCCAATTGGATTCGCAATCCTCAACGAAGTAACCATACAAGAAACATCCAAAGACAAATCATCGACGAGCTTTTTCTATACGAAAGAATGCAAAGCACCCGTATCGAAAAGAACTCGAATACTACGGTCATGAAATAAAATAGAACCTTCCAAAATAGATGGAGATATACCTCTGGACTGAGAAGAACCTCCAGAAGCTTTAGCAACATAAAGCTTGTAATACTTGGCACTAACAGGAGTAGTAGGGCAGGTGGAAACACGGTGACCTTTCTTCTTGCAATAATGGTAGAAGAGAGGCTTAGGACAAGCTCGAATCATGTGATCTGGAGAACCACAATTGAAACACTTCCGAATGGAAGGTGTTCCAGCAGATTGAGAGTTAGAACCAGATTCAATAGGCTTTTTCTTCTTAGAAGGGAGAAATCCCTGCTTATGAAATGGAAACCTCTTCTTATTGGGGTTCTTGCGAACCTCAACATCATCACCACTATCACGCTCCTTCTCGATGGCCTCGAGATGAAGTGCTGAATCAACTAACTCCTCAAAAGAAAGCTTAAGCTGGAGCATTAAGGACTTCTTAAGATATTTCTTAAGACCAGAGACAAACTTCATATTCTTCTTATAAGAAGTGCTAATGAATTTAAGACCATACTTAGATAAGGCCTCGAATGATGCAACATACTCAAAAACGGAGGACTTCCCTTGCTTCAACTCAAGAAAGCGACAGACCAATAAAACTTTCTCAGATTCAGGGACGAATTTGAGTTCGAATCGTTCCCGAAACTGAGTCCAAGAAAGAACAGACTCATCAAGTTCGGCTACAAGAAGCTCGTACCAATCAAGGGCATGCTCTTGCAATAAGATAGAAGTTACAAGAACTCGATCATGGTCAGAAAGATCCATGCAAGAGAAGATACACTCGCATGTGCGAATCCAAGCTTGGACCTCAAGAACGGACTCAGAGCCTTTGAATAGCTTTCCACCAAGATGATAAAAATCACTGCACAGGCGTGCAAAGGAAGACTTGCGTGGAGGAGATGCACGAATAGGAGCTGTAGGCTGAGTGCTCCTAAATAACTCCAAAAACTGATCGGCAGACATATAAACGCCGTCCGGATGCGAGCCACTGGATTGCCCTGCATCCGAGCATCGTCCTCTGCCTCTTCCGGCCATTAGCTGAAAGATAAGATAAGATAAAGATTATTCACAAGGTAGATATCATTAATTCAAATATGGAATACTACGGAAAAATGCATTCCTAGAAGTATTCCCAAAAATTCTATCTACCCCAAAGGCACGGAAAGAATAAAGGCACGATGATTCAAAGATTCCTAACATTCGTACTACCCTTTTATGTACCGTAATATGTGTCTCTGTTCTATGTTTATCATATTTTGTTCTAAACTCAGCTCTGATACCAAGCTGTAACGCCCCACTTCGAGACCCACATTAGCAAAGAGTATTACAAGGTAACACTGTCTGCTAATGCGGAGAATAGAGCTGGTTAGGAGCGACCATCTATAACCTTGTCTTAATTATCTATTGAATACGCCGACAATTGTCACTTCTTACTCGAGTGGATCGACATCTCCAATAAATACTTAATACAAAGCCATAGGTGGCTGAAGGATCTATCAGAATAAAATATAACAACTCGAATGTAATGCACATCACAGAACAGTAGATCATCACATACATTTACACATATACATATACATTACAGAGTTTACAAAATGATACATGTCATGTGGTAAAGCAAACCACAATATACAGGCGAGTCAAAAGAATACATATCAGAGTTACAGACAAAAAGGACAACACAAAAAGCTAGAACAAAAAGGAGCTAGCATAATAGTCTATGCAGAAGCAAAATAGGCTAAGTCCAAAGTACCTAACCAGAAACATCTCGATCTGACCCGAGGATAAAATACACGGGTTAGTCTAGCTAAACAAATCAGTTAGATAAACTAAATGATAATGAACATACAAGATCATAAAGTACCACAAATATCTCCAAAGAGATAACCAAATCATCTAACATAAGATGAATCATAACAAGCCTCATATCATAAGCAACTCCAATAAACCAAGGATATCATATCCCCAAACAAGCCAAAAGGCAAATGACAAATACCAATAAATGTAACATAAGTTTCCACAAGGTAATCGTTATATATCGTGTGATTCAAAGAACCTACACCGAAGGGCGATACTCTAGGGAAATATAATTGTCAGAGAAACCAAAGATGCTCGAGCTCAGTACTGTATAACAAGGATCCATACGCCTGAAGGCAACGCCCGAAGGCAACGCCTGAAGGCAACAAACCGTAGTGGCGGTACTGGACACCACTGTCCGACGGAATGTGTCACAACTCTCAGAAAGGAACCTGGAAAATGTTAACGTGAGTCCCATACCACACATTCACACTAAACGGTTTACTAACCATTACTCAATTTCACACTCAAAGCAGTACAAAGTTAACCTCATCTCATCGGTAAACCAGACCCAAAGGTCAAAACAGTCAAACGAATAGATTAGGAATTAACTTAAAAGATGAACGCAAGTGTTCATAGCACGCGTTTTATCTAATCATTTAATTCTCCTCCCTCTTCGCTCGAAGTGCAAAATTGTGTGTGTTTTAAATAGAAATTATAAATTGGAGAAACGAAATTTTAATACAATTTAAAAAGATCATTTTATAAAAACCCGTGTACGAAATCAAAAGAAATCATCATAGTCAAAATGTGATAACCACCGATTTTAATCGGCATGAATCAATTAAATTTGGAAACTAAGCAAAATAGGCAAATTGGGCTGAGACAAGCAGATTCAGACATCTGAATTGTATATTTCAGACGTCTAAAACTGTGCTCAGGCAATACTTTGCCTAAGCCAAAGATGGCCAAATCATGTCGGAAGCAATCGGATGAGTGATGATAGCTAGGGGTTTATGCCAAACGACTACCCAACCTTAAAGACTCACCAATACACTCCGACCAACATGCCCAAACAACCATATAAGGATTTTCATAGATTTTGACTTCAAACGCCAAAAATTGGAATATTCATTAAACCGATTCAATTCCAGAACAAACGGACAAGGAATATATGTTAGGAATTGCTACCTGTCACTATCAAAGATATGGATGTAGATGTGTGTTCAAAAACTCACCTTTTAATTCAAAACAAATATAAGAAGCTCAAACTCAAGGAAAAGATCAACCACTCTTCACTTCTACTCTATGAGCTTCAATCTAAGATCAAAACAAGTATTTCTTAAATTATGGTTTAGGAATTTTTGGAAATCGAAGAGGAATTGAGATGGAGAAGGAGACGAGGATGCTTACCATAGTTTTTCCAAGAGTTTGGAGCTAGACTTGAGTTTGCAAATGGAAACTAGGGCTTGGAATTTCTAATTCCTATTCTTTCCCCCATTTTCAGTTGAGCTTGAATGTTTAGGAAATGAAATGAGAATGAATGGATGAAGAGAGGTGCTGAGTTAGGGTATATGATGACTTGGGTGAAACCCAAGCCCAAAGCCCAATTAGGAAATAGCAAAAATCAACTTACTCCAAACATATCGAAGCTTATACTCAAAAAAGTCGCAAACAACATTTTGAACTCAATGGAAATGGTCTCGAGTCCAAATTGGTGATTCTGAACTTCATCCCTGATTTAGACGTCTGAAATTTCCAAACCAGACGTCTGAATCTAGAAAAATATGAGTTCTCAAACTTCATTCAAACGTCTGAAGTGAACGATTCAGACGTCTGAATCTGGAAAAACAGATGTTGTCAAGAACAATATTCAGACGTCTGAATCATCCATTTCAGACGTTTGAAAATGGAAATTTTGGCCTATTTCCTCTCTGGTTTGATTCGAACAATTTCAAACGTCTGAATGAAGCATTTCAGACATCTGAATTCCTGTGAGACAGTTTTCTCAAATAGACACCACTGAAACTCGATCCACAAAGTTTTTTCACTAATTCGATTGTTCTTTGACGAATAGTGACTTTTTCGGACCTTAATCCGGCTAACGATGCTATATTTAAATAAAATATTTAAATATACGAATCGTAAAATATGCGGGTTGTTACACTAACTATATGCAAATGCAACGAGAGAAACCATCCAACAATTAATATTCATCTAATTAATTCATAATCATATCGACTTGCATTTTCCAATGTCAACATTATATACTTCCATTTCTTATTAACCTATTATTATTTCATTTCAATTTATTCCCATTCAATTGATTTACATTCAATTATTAACATTCACTTTAATTGCATTCAATCTCAGGTTAACAACAATTCGCTTACATTCACTTATTTACATTTCTTATTTACATCCAATTTATTCATATCCAATTCATTCATGCCAATTAATGTACATTCCATATAAATGCGCATTCCATTAATCTATATTAAATCAATTTTCATTCAATCCATTTGCATTCAATAGATTTACATCAAATTCAATTACTCTCGTTGATTTTTCTTACACCCATCTATTCACCATTTAATCTGCATTCATTTTAAACCAAATTCCATTATTCATATTAATTTCACTTACATTCCGTTCATTAACATTCACTTATTAATATTCACTTTAAATTCAATTTATGTTTAACAACATTTCATTCCATATTTAAGTCATTTATGGATCATTTAATAAAATCATTTCATTTTAACTTTTTCTAAGTTAAATTTTATTTTATCCCTTTTTTTCTTAGTATATTTTTCTATATTAATATTATTTATGAACCATTCCACCAAAATTTTACTTGAGTTCTTTATAAACATTTTGTACCACATTCTAATGTTCATTTTCACTTCATAACTTAAGTTCATATTCAATTCTATTAAACAAAATATTTAAACCATATTCAATTCACTAACTCATTTCAATAGCTCAATTCAATTAATTCATTACCTTAACTCAATTTACTAGTTCACTTCATTAATTATTTCATTACCACAATCAATTATATTTATTTCTAGCAAATAACATTCCAAAACATATTCAATTCATTTCATTGAATTTAACTTTGCTTTAGTTAAATTTCACTTCAAAAATCATTTATTAAACTCAACTTAAGTTAAATTTCATAATTCAATTTTTAAATTTACTTTTCTTATCATTTATATTCAACAAATTTAAAATCTATTTTAACTTACTAATTTTCAAAATCTATAAGTTATAAAACTTATTTCTTATCTATACCATCTTCAAAGTTCAAAGATTATTATCTTATGTTTCTCAAAACATTTAGATAGAAATATTCAGGACTTTAAACACTCGGTTTTATTTCAAATCATTTTGAAATCATATACACACACACACACATAACTACTTTGTATATCAGATTTCACTTCTTGAATCTAAAACAAATTTGTTTTATCAAAACAAAACTTCAATGGTAAATTACTCAGGTAGCAATCCCTCACTTAGAAACTCGAAAATGAACGCCAATGATGATGTAGTCATCATCAAAATTATTTTCCACCGACTGAAGTGAGTTCAGTGCTTTCTATTCCCTTTAATTCCTATTTCAAAATATCTCTAACCAAAATATTTCCAAAATAATACTATTATTATTTTTCTTAAACCTCTTGAAAATCAATTTCCAAGATCAATGAGATTTAAATTCTGAAATTGCTTGTTTTAAATCCAATTTTATTAACAAATCATATTTATAAATATACTTAGGCAATTCCATTTATAAATCACGTTTATAAATCATATTTATAAAACATCATTTCTGATGAAATTCATTTCACAATTTTTGATTGTTTTAGTTACAATCAATATCATATAATTCATATATACACATGTTTATCATTGTTTAATTATAACAACGACAACTTCTATTAGAACAACAACAAATGATAATAATCAAATATTACATTCGCCAATAACCAAACACTCCATATATATAACTATAATAATTTTTGAAAAATTATTCTTTATAAATAAAATATAATTTTAGTAAAATTATTTCATTTACCCAGTTTCCAAAACAATACCATGTCGGTTTTCCTTATTTAAGTGTTTAGAAACCCTCATCGATATCGTGGCATCCCAAGTATCGACCAGAATTCATAAGCCACTCAATAGATAAATTAACACAATATAAAATATTTTTATAGTCACTAACAAATACGCTCTCATATATATATACACACTCAAACTCATCCTAGGTTTTCGCTTACCCTATCTCAAATGAGTAAATTCCCACCAAAGCCTAGGTGTTCGCTCAATCTAAGCACTGATACCACATGCAACAACCCGCTTTTTCGTTCAATTCAAGCTGATAATAAACCACACATGTCCAACCCAAATCGAATGTAAAGACAGATAGTTAAGGGAAAGAAAGAAGAAAGAGGAAGAGAAGAGAAGGAGAAGAGAAAAGAGACTAAAACAACACAGAATCTCACAATCGCTGTAACGACATACCTTTTTAGACGGTTTAAATCGACACACATGCCGACTCAAACCATTCAAAGGGGCAGATTGTTATGGGGTAAATAAGAAAAAGTAGAGAAAAAAAGAAAACAAACAAAGAATCTCACAGCGGAATGACAAAATATAATAATCAAATAAACAGTTCATGAAGCTATTTTACAAATAACATTTGATTATACTTTAAAATACAGAATCATAGTACATATAGCAGTAATAATTAAATAATGCAGTGGAACAACATGATGCAGTGGTATGAATATAATAAATAGCAATAGTACTAAATCTTCGTCTTCGTCCTCCAGAAAGTAGTCTTCGATATACTGAAAAGCTCAGACTGACCTGAGCGAATTGAAAAGACAAAACACTCGAGTCAGAACTAAAATATCTTATGTAAGTTAAATCAACAGAAATAAATATGGGTGTAACGACATCAGAGATGTTTACGGGTTTGACGTCTCATATCCAGCGTCTAACGTGAGTGCAGTAACTTAAGAGATGTTTGGGATTTCCATCTCCTAAGGATCCGTTAAACTATCTACTATGTAGTACAATATGCTATTATAATAGTTTCTATAGTAAAGTAAAGTATTAAAATAGCGTTAAGGCGTTACCCATATCCCCCTTAACACATTTTATATATTCCCATAGTCTATACAGTACCGTACGCTCCTCTATAAATTGGAGGTTTACCCAGAGGTCACTCCATAGGTATGGTACAAAACAAACTCGTAGAAGGCACGATATGGCATGTGAACACGGCACTCGAGGCAATGCTAGGGTAGGATTCTACCAATTGCGGATCCGGACTGGTGGTAACGCATAGCAGCTACTACCGCCCACCTCGGAACACACTCCCATAATCAAAATCAAGGGGTGGCCACCAAATCATCACAAAGTCATAATATACTATCGAAGAAGCATGTCCGATAGGAGGAATGACCTTACTTGGCCCGGCATGGATCATGTTTTAGTCACATCTAAGCCGACTCACGGGAGTCAGTGTCACGTAAATACCTCATACAGAATCGACCACCAAACCATCCTACTTTATTTCTGGAGTCTCCACCACGTGCATAGTTGTTAAAGTAGTTTTCGGTATTGCAGAGAGTATGACAATATCTGATCCCGGTCTCTTTAACAACCAAACGTTTATTACACACCGGATGGTTCTTTTACATTTCCATAAAAATTTCATATTAATATCAAAATATCATATTCAATTCAAACCGTATTATTTTCGAAATCATATTCACAATTAGGTTAAACTCTCATTTCAAAATCATCATATTTACTCAAATATGTCATTTCACCAGCAAATATCATTTCAAATTCCAACTTATGTTATAACATTATTAAACCTTATTGACGCAGCGGATATTACAAAAACAATGTAGATCGTTGAATGTAGTAATCGGTGGATTGGAAGATACTGAAATGCCCAAATTCGTTGATCCGAAGATACCGAACTCTAGCTATCCCGAACTCGTTGATCGCGCACGATACCGGGTTCAAAGATCTTCAATTCTTCAAGCATTGATCAAGCGCACTTGATTCCGCGAATCGGCTTCTACAATCGCTGAATCGAGCGCACTCGATTATCCGAAAGAGGAGATAGGAGATTACACTCAACTACCAATTTGGAATGAAAGCACAAAGCAATCAAAAGAGAATTTTATTCAAAAATCAACAACCTTTTACAAATGACTTCACTTGCCTATTTATAGGCGTTACAAAAATTACAACACAAATCTGCGCATCTCCTAAGTCGTTTACGACTTACGACTTACGAGTTAGCCTAACTCGGCGACGACTTAAGACACAGTTACAACCCTTTACAAACCTTCAACGACTTAAGACTTAACAAGGCACACGCCTTAAAACAGAAAAAGAATACAACATACGACTTAAAACAAAGTACACGACTCAAAAGTAACAACATACAACGACTTACACACTGACGACATACGAAATAGATGACATACGACTTAAGAAATACAACACCGTATACCCAGTATAAGAAACAGACGACATACGACATAAGACTTTAACGACTTAACAGCAGCTTCTTCACGATTTAAAGAATCAACGGTTTTAGATTAACTCGGCATAGATTCTACGGCATCCAGAGCTTCTGCGACTTAAAACATTAGCGGTATTCCAAATCAACGTTTAAAGGGAATCAAGGGCAGAGGTTAACTCGGCAGACACATCAACGGCATCCAATGCTTCGCGACTTAAGACCCAACGACTTAAGCCATTACGAGTTAGAACTTCAGCGACCTATGGTAGGTCGTGGCTTCATTAAGTCGTAACTCGTCACCAGTAGGTCGTACCTTGTCTACATGATCTACCTGCTTGCTATCTCGTTTATCTTCCCTAAGTCGTTCCCATGACTTAAGAGCTTTGTTAACTCGCCTATCTTCACTAAGTCGGTCCAACGACTTAAGGGCTTTGTTAACTCGAAGTCTTTTCTCCCCAACTTGGTTAAGTCGTAGCCCTCTTTCGCATGACTCCTTAGGTCGCAAACCTGCTTCTTTAAGTCGGTTACGACTTATGCTTCCTTCCTTAAGTCGGTCACGAGTTATACCTTGGACAAATGAGGGCTGCGCTTCATCATCCTCCCTAGGTTGAGAAAAATTCGACCTCGAATTTGCACCCTCTTCTTCCACAACAGACTCATCCCCATGATATGGTACAAGATGTTTAACATTGAACACATCGGACGTATACACATCATCTGGTAGCTTCAATTTATAAGCATTTTCATTAATCCTTTTCATGATTTCCACCGGACCAATTTTCCTGGCTTTCAACTTGTTGTAAGCACCCACTGGAAAACGATCTTTCGTTAAAACTGCATAAACCAAATCACCCTCTTGAAATTCAACACTTCTTCGTTTCAAATCTGCAGATTGTTTATATTTCTCATTTGCCTTCTCCAATCGTTCCTGAACGATTTTATGACATTCCGTCAACCCGTCAACAAAATCAGCAGCTTTCTTAACTGTCTTCTTTGATTGTGGTACTACCGTTAAATCCAGCGGTCCCTTCGGTAAGCTCGAATAAACAATCTGGAATGGACTAAACTCAGTACTTCGATTCACTGCATGGTTATGAGCAAATTCTGCTTGGCATAACTTCATGTCCCAACTCTTCAGATTGTCTCGCACAAGACATCTCAATAAATTCCCCAGTGATCTGTTAACAACTTCGGTCTATCCATCCGTTTGCGGATGATAAGCACTACTAAACTTCAGCTTCGTTCCCACCATCTTCCACAAACTTAACCAAAAGTGACTCAGAAATCGAGTATCTCTATCCGACACAATAGATTCTGGCAATCCATGAAGTCGATAGATCTCCTTGAAAAACAATTGAGCAACATGAACAACATCCGCCGTCTTCTTACAAGCAATAAAATGTGCCATCTTCGAAAATCTGTCTACCACAACAAATATAGAATCATTCCCCCTTTGAGTTCTAGGTAAACCCAAAACAAAATCCATACTGATATCCACCCAGGGTTTTATAGGCACGGGCAATGGCATATATATACCAACATTAGTCGCAGTTCCTTTCGAAACCTGACAAATATGACAACGCTCCATAAACCTCTCTACCTCTTTCCTCATTGATGGCCAAAAGTAGGATTGCGAAATCAACTGTAAGGTACGGTCTCTCCCAACATGTCCCTCTTCGTGTAACTCCTTGATAATCTTCATTCTCAGACTACCCTCCGGTATGCACAATCGACTTCCTTTAAAAAGAAAACCATCTATCATCACGAACTCATCCGTCTCTCCATCCTTGACTTTATCAACAAACTTTGCAAAGTAAGGATCATCGGTAAATAATTCTGGCAATATTTCAAACCCCGTCACTTCCACCTTCAATGTAGTTAACAAGTGATTTCTTCTACTCAACGCATCCGCAACACGATTCGTCACTCCCGACTTGTGTTTCACAACAAATGTAAATTGTTGCAGATATGCAATCCACGATGCATGTCTCGCTGAAATCTTGTCTTGCCCTTGCAAATGCTTCAATGCTTCATGATCCATATACAGAACAAATTCCTTCTGAAATAGATAGTGTCTCCAGTGTTTAATAGATTGTACAACAGCATAGAATTCCACATCATACGTACTGTACCTCATCTTCGCTCCTGACAACTTCTCACTAAAATATGCAATTGGACGTCCCTTCTGACTCAACACTTCTCCAATTCCAACCTTGGATGCATCAGTATGTAGTTCAAACACTAACTGGAAATCAGGTAATACTAGAATTGGTGCAGACGTCAAAAGTTCTTTGATTCGCTCAAAAGCAACCCCGGCTTCCTCCGTCCATGCAAACTGTTTACCTTTCATGCAATCTGTAACAGGCGCCATCACACTACTAAAGTGTGGAATAAACCTTCGATAAAATAAAGCCAACCCGTGAAAACTACGAACTTCCGTTATCATCTTGGGTTGCGGCCATTCCTTAATCGCCTCAACTTTACTTTGGTCAACCTGTATTCCTTTTTCCGATACAACATATCCCAGAAATAAAACACTATGCGTCATGAACACGCATTTCTTCATTGCAGCATAAAATTGTTCTTGTCGCAATACCATCAGCACTTCTCTAAGATGATTCAAATGTTCCTCTGGACTCCCACTGTAAATCAGAATATCATCAAAATACACCACCACAAATTTCCCAATGAACGGTCGAAAAATCTGATTCATCACCCTCATAAAAGTACTCGGTGCATTGGATAAACCAAATGGCATGACCAACCATTCGTATAGACCCTCCCTAGTTTTAAAAGCAGTTTTCCACTCATCTCCTGGTCTGATACGAATTTGATGATATCCGCTCTTCAAATCAATCTTCGAAAAGATAGTGGCTCCGCTTATTTGATCTAACAAGTCATCCAACCTCGGCATTGGAAATCTATATCTCACAGTAATCTTATTCAATGCTCGACTGTCTGTGCACATCCTCCACGTTCCATCCTTTTTGGGTACCAATAAAGCTGGTACAGCACAAGGACTCAGACTCTCCTGAACACGCCCCTGCTCAAGCAATTCCTCTACCTGCCTCCGCAACTCTTCATGTTCCTTCAGACTCATTCGATAATGCGGTCTGTGTGGCAACACAGCACCTGGAACAAGATCTATCTGGTGTTGAATATCCCTCAACGGTGGTAACTCCGTTGGTAACTCCTTTGGAAATACATCGTCAAATTCTTTCAAAACTGGTTTAACTTCTTCTGGAATCTCAACCTCTTCACTGCTCTCTCGCCCAATCAACAAAAACACTTCAGGTTCCTCCTCCACTTCCTTCACAAACTCCTTCAACGATAACAAAGTTTTGAGCTCTTCAATCTCCTCCAACTTGTTTTCCTCCTGTTGTCGCTTCTTTGGAACTAGAGTAATCTTTGTGCCTTCAAACATGAAACTGTAACTGTTGGTACGCCCATCATGTTGCACCGCCTTGTCATACTGCCACGGTCTCCCCAGCAACAAATGACAAACGTCCATGTCCACAACATCGCACCAGATTTCGTCTTTATATTTCTTCCCAATGGAAAACTTCACACAAGCCCTTCGTCCAACCTTCACCTCCCCGCCTTTCCTCAACCAAGCTAGCTTGTACGGTTTCGGATGTTTCTCAGTCTTCAATGCCAACTTCCTCACAGCTTCTGACGAAATTATATTATCACAGCTCCCAGCATCAATAACAAATTTACAAACTTTCCCCAGAATGGTACATGTTGACTGGAAAATATTGCTCCTCAACCAACTACAATCCTTCTCTTGCTTTGGTGTTAAACAGGATCTCTTCATCATTAGATTGTACCCTTCATCTCCCGTCACTTCTTCTTCCTCCTCATCAGGTGGTGAATTGGAACGTTCAGCTTCTTCATCCTCATCCTCAACTTCTGTTATCATAGCTCTCTTCCTCGGTTTTGGACATTCGCTACTTTTGTGACCAAATTGCTGACAATTGTAACATTTGAAACCGTTGTTAACCTTTGTCTTCTCAGCCTCCTTCACTACTGGTTTACTGATAGGTTTAGTAACATTAGAACTTCCACCAACACCTTTCACTTGATTGTTAGAATTAGTAAACACACCACTTCCTCGTCTACCCTGTTTCTCCCAAGCCAACGCTTTCTGATGTGCTTCCGCTACAGATCTAGGATCGAACATGTTAACCATATCCTGAATCTGCATTCTCAATCCCACAATGAATCTAGATGTCAGCTGCTCTTCCGTTTCCATAATATCATTCCTTGCAATAAGTTGATAGAATTCATCAGCATAGTCATTCACAGATTTCGTCCCTTGTCTCAAGTTCTGCAAACATTGATACATCAAAGACTGATAATTGTAAGGTAAGAACGTTGCCTTCATCAATTTCTTCATCTTCTCCCAAGATTCAACTTTTGACTTCCCCATTCGTTCACGTGTAAGCTTAGTTTGCTGCCATCATGCCAAAGCTCTACCCCTCAACCTCGTAGCAACCAACTTCACTCTACGATGTTCTGGAACTTCTTTGAAGTCAAAAATCTCCTCGACATTAGCTACCCAATCTAGAAACTCCTCCGCTTGCATACCACCTTTGAACTCAGGAATTTCAGTCTTCATCCTCGACTCCCACTTGTGATCATACTCAGAGTAATTTCTTCCTTGTCCTCGTCCTTGTCCTCGAACACTACCACCATCATACTCCTCTTCAAAATCAGATGTATATCGTTGTCTATCTCGTCCACCCACATCTCTACTACCATTACGCCTTCCACCATCATCCCTTCTATCTACATTCCTCCGTTCACGATCATTCACGTTCCTCCCACGCCCTTGATCATTTTCAATACTTCGGTCTCGATTGGAATGTGGCGAGACTCTACTTCCCCCATGGTTAGATTCAGGTGAAACCCTTCTCCGATTTTGATTCATCTCTAACATCATCCTTTCTAATCGTCCAATTCCTTCATCCAACTTCTCATTGAATTTGTCACTTATACGTTGCTCCATTTGTTCCGCATCTTCCCTCTTATACAAATCTTCAACATTTTGGTGACGATTAGCTCTTTGTGGCGGCATGATTGAACACTTCACAATTCTCCAAATTCAAAAATTCAAATCTTTCCTTTGGCGCGTGCAAGCTTCACGGCCCAAGTTTAAACAATTCTCGAACTTAGATTCCAAAATAGAATGGATCAAAACTCCTACTCGTGTTGCTACTCGATGATGAACTCGACGAACACAACTCTCGGTCTCTAACACAAATTCGATCCTCCAAGCTTCAAAAATGAATGCAAATTCCCTCAACTAGCTCGGCTATCTCAAACTTCCTCAAATTTCTTCAAAATGATTAGGCTCCAAGTCTCGATCTAGCTATGATTGGCTAGAACAAGCTCTGATACCAAACTGACGCAGCGGATATTACAAAAACAATGTAGATCGTTGAATGTAGTAATCGGTGGATTGGTAGATACTGAAATGCCCAAATTCGTTGATCCGAAGATACCAAACTCTAGCTATCCCGAACTCGTTGATCACGCACGATACCGGGTTCAAAGATCTTCAATTCTTCAAGCGTTGATCAAGCGCACTTGATTCCGCGAATCGGCTTCTACAATCGTTGAATCGAGCGCACTCGATTATCCGAAAGAGGAGATAGGAGATTACACTCAACTACCAATTTGGAATGAAAGCACAAAGCAATCAAAAGAGAATTTTATTCAAAAATCAACAACCTTTTACAAATGACTTCACTTGCCTATTTATAGGCGTTACAAAAATTACAACACAAATCTGCGCATCTCCTAAGTCGTTTACGACTTACGACTTACGAGTTAGCCTAACTCGGCGATGACTTAAGACACAGTTACAACCCTTTACAAACCTTCAACGACTTAAGACTTAACAAGGCACACGCCTTAAAACAGAAAAAGAATACAACATACGACTTAAAACAAAGTACACGACTCAAAAGTAACAACATACAACGACTTACACACTGACGACATACGAAATAGATGACATACGACTTAAGAAATACAACACAGTATACCCAGTATAAGAAACAGACGACATACGACATAAGACATTAACGACTTAACAGCAGCTTCTTCACGATTTAAAGAATCAACGGTTTTAGATTAACTCGGCATAGATTCTACGGCATCCAGAGCTTTTGCAACTTAAAACATTAGCGGTATTCCAAATCAACGTTTAAAGGGAATCAAGGGAAGAGGTTAACTCGGCCGACACATCAACGGCATCCAATGCTTCGCGACTTAAGACCCAACGACTTAAGCCATTACGAGTTAGAACTTCAGCGACCTATGGTAGGTCGTGGCTTCATTAAGTCGTAACTCGTCACCAGTAGGTCGTACCTTGTCTACATGATCTACCTGCTTGCTATCTCGTTTATCTTCCCTAAGTCGTTCCCATGACTTAAGAGCTTTGTTAACTCGCCTATCTTCACTAAGTCGGTCCAACGACTTAAGGGCTTTGTTAACTCGAAGTCTTTTCTCCCCAACTTGGTTAAGTCGTAGCCCTCTTTCGCATGACTCCTTAGGTCGCAAACCTGCTTCTTTAAGTCGGTTACGACTTATGCTTCCTTCCTTAAGTCGGTCACGAGTTATACCTTGGACAAATGAAGGCTGCCCTGCATCACTTATTGCTTTAAAATCAAGGCTTTAATTATAAACATTTCCACTTTACACCATTTGAAATTTAGAAAATACTTTAGATAGTTATAAATGGTTTAATTATTTTAACATGGTTTTAAATAGATATAAATTAGGTTAAATAGGTTTAAAATATATTAAATAATTATAAAATAGAATAAAATATTTTAAATAGATTTAAAATAGTTTAGATGGTTTAAAATAGATTAAATAGGTTTATTATGGATTTATTTTATTTAAAATAGATTAAATAGAATTAAAATAGCTTAAATAGTTTAAAATAAATTAAAATAGTTTAAAATAAATTAAGATAGTTTAATATAGTTTAATAAAGTTTAAATGATTTAAAATATATTAAAATAGATTAAGATTGATTAAAATAGATTATGATAGATTAAATAGGTTAATTAGTTTAAAATAGTTAAATTAGATTAAAATAAATTAAATAGTTCAAATTGATTAAGTTGGTTTAAAATAGATTAATTTATTTTAATAATTGAAAATCTTAAAATTAGAATTTAGAAGAACATTTACAGTTTATATTGAGATGATAAATTTAAAATTAACATCAAATTTAACTATTTCTTCCATTTCAACAAATCTGGACCATATCCAGATTTCAAATCAAAACCCAATTTCAAATCTTGGAATATCAAATTTAACTATCCCAATTTTAATTGATTTTCAAAGTTACAGTTTCCAACATTTCAATAACTCAATTTCGATAAATTTCGTTTATACTTCAACTTCAACTTTAGAATTCCAATTTAAACCCTCTAAGCAATTTACTTAACACCATTCCAAAATTTCAAATTTAATCCTTTAAACAATTCATTTAAACAATTCAATTTATGTAAATCAAATTCTATTTCAAAATATCATTTAGCTGAATTCAAAATTTAAAGATTTAAAATCATTTAATTTAACCAATCTAATGTCCGTATATAATTTTCTACCCTATGGTCAAGTGATACGGATATTTATCATTTCAATCCGTAAAATTTAAATTTACGGGTATATATCATTTCAACCCGCAATTCCAAATTTATTTCAATGAAAATCGCTTGGGTTTATCATTTCAACCCATAACGATTTCCCCTATTATATATGATCGTTCGGGTATGTATAATTTCAACCGATAGGGAACTTGCAGTGTTATAACAATATAAAATATAACATCCAGTCATCCAATATTAACAATCAAACATCCATCACAATCATCATCCAAATCAACCAATAAACATCAATAGATTACTGACTATCATTAACAGGTATTAAATTGACAATTGAATTTAATATTAAATTAAACGATGATTAAATGCATTAAAAGTCATATTTAACCAGAATGACAATTTAAACACACCAAACATCAATCAATTAAATTTCGAATCACGTCATAAATTTAATTTAACTAACATAAGAAAATTTAGTAGTTGTGAGTGGGTTAAAACACTCACCTTTGATTTCAAACCGATTTGAAATCCAAAATAAGGCCTAAATTTGAACAGTCTCAGAATTCATCCAAACCAACATCAAAATGTCCGGAATTTCGATACGATTCCAACGGAACAAACCGTGCGTGAATCGGACCTCGTACGTAAAAGTTATATGAGTTAGAATGTTTGGAAATTCAAATTTAAATTAAATAAACAAAACAAATTATACCCGCCACGTCAGCACCTTCTGTATGAAACCTTACCCATGAAATCGCGATTCGTTCAAACCAAAATCAGTAGCAGCTGCCTCCACTCATGGATTTCCTCCGCCGCCTGGTTGCACTTCGCCCACATCAAGGAGTGTCACCGAGTTCGCCTCCCCTCCCTTTACCGACGGCCAGGTCGCGGCCTCCCCTAGCACCGCCGAACCCTCCAGCCGCCGTGATGAACTTCGACCCAAAAACAAAAAATTCCAACGAATACACACACGATCTCAATAAACGAACAGTTCCCCTTCGGCCTGCTCGACATCCCCTTCCAAACGTAACTTCCCGATCGTCGATCGGGCGATGATCCACCGTTGGATCAAAACCCTGGCAATTGGACGGCCGAAACGAAATCACTGATTTTTGGAAAAATGGTGATTCGAATCGAGAAACAAATTGCACTAGTGAATTACGCTCGTCGAGAGCTTCGAAATGGTATATAATATGTTAGGGTTTGGAGGAGTTTAAAATTTGAAATTGATTTGAAATTGAATCTAGGGTTTCTATTTGGAATTGGTTTCCGCCATTGAAGAAAGGAACAGACAGAAGTTGATGTACGTACAAAATAAGAAAAATGACTGCTAGGGTTTGGGAAACAAGACTATTTATATTGACAAAGCCCGATAAGAAAATAAACACATATCGAATCTGTACGAACGACGAATAGCGACCAAAAAGCCCGTTTCGCTTCCAAAACGAAAGTGGGTCATCCCATATATCAAAATAGATGTTTTCAATATTTTTTAAACTCAATGGAACATGTTTCAAGTCCTAATTCCATCGTATGAAGAAGTTAGCTTAAAAATCAGCTTATTGCAGATTGATTTCAATTTAATTTAATTTAATTAATTTCTACGCATTTCTAGTCCGTACGATCAAACGACAAGTCCGATTGCCACGAAACTTGATACCTTACAATAATTCACCGTTACGGGTCCGATGAAACCGGTCTCGTCGAAATCCGAGACAATTGCCAAAATGGCTATTTTCACGTTAATTAAATAAATTATTATTAAATTGATTAAATCACTTTTTAATTCCACTTTTAATAAGTAATAAATTTTATCATTTTTGATTACTTAGGCATTTATAATAATTTAAAAAAATTTACGTACCAATCCAGTGTTAACTATTACACTAATTACAGTGTTCAATTTCAATTGTAATTAAATCCAATTAATTATAATTTAATTTCAATAAATTGATTAAATTCTATTTCAATCTTTTTATTCAATCAATCATTACTCTACGGGCATAGTTAACATTGGTTTATATCTTATTACATTAATATTCTCCAATTTCATCTTAATTTCCATTAACGTAATATTTAATTACATTTAATTGCAATTGATTTCCAAATTAATTTAATGGACTAAATAAATAGGTAACATATATTAATTGTCACCATTAACTTTTTTTTGGCAAAGCCGACGGGGTTAAATGGACCCCTACCATTTTATTGCTGCACCCAGAGGGGGGAGGAGAAACAAGCCATCAGCTTGCAAGAAATACATAGAAACACAGTGCAACAAAAGCAGGAAACAGAGAAAACACAAAAACAACAAAATTTAAAAGGAGAACCAAGTTAACTGAGGATGTCAGGGTCAAACGTAAATGAAACCAGACTCAAGTCACGCTTAATTTCCTGCTTCATATGCTTCTCAAATTGATCATCAGTCTTCCCTTTATCTGGCTGAAATATTCGCCTATTTCTTTCATTCCAAACCACTGTTAAGAATCTCTTGGTGATAAATAAGAACAGTCTGTTCGCACCCGATTTTCCTCCAGTGTTGTCGAAGATGTACTTCCACTGGACCACGTTGTTTGATCCTTTCCATCGTCTACCGATTATCCTAATCCACTTCTTCCATAATGCATTCAATAATGTACATTCAAAAAACAAGTGTTCAACCATCTCAGGAGTTTGATTGCAGAAGACGCAATTAACAGTAACAGGAACCCCTCTGGTAAACAACTTCATTTTGGTATTCAGTGCCCTATTCCTAACTTTCCAGAGGAAGAGATTATCCTTCTAAGAGTTATCCTTACACCATATTCTTCACCACCTACATTTCACGTCATCATCACCAGCCAGGAAGGAATAAGTGCCTTTAATGCTCAAACTCTCATTTTTGCTTCCCCACTGAACCTCGCTAGGACCCATAGTTTGAATTATGCACTCCCCCGCTTTGGTCCAAAGTTGCTGAATTCGCGAGTTAGATGTCCTCGGTAACCTTAAAGTAGACTCGCGGATGAAACTCTGAACAACTGCATCCTGTCGCACTCCCGATTGCACTAGATCAGCATAAGAGAGAAACCGCCTCAAGATCAAACCTCTTTCAATCCAGGGATCATCCCAAAAACTAACCACATTATTTTGGCCCACTGGGTAATGAACTAGGGGAAGTAAAACTTCCTTAAGTTTGAAAATAGCTCGCAACGTCCAGCTGGTCACCATTAACTTTTAATCACATTTATATGTTTATTATTTACAAACAAATGTTATAACAACTTACACAATACTAATTCTATCCAATTACAATTTAGTACACATTACTTCATTAATTAATACAACATTTAAATTATCAATTACTTTTTTAATCCAATTATCAATTAATACACACATTATTACAATTAATTTACAATCTATAACCAATTATAACTTTTTAATCATTTTAATTAATTGGAATTATATTTAAAGCAGTTATCAATTACCCTAAATTAATACTATTACATTTCATTCCAGTTATATTCTTATTATTAAATCATAAATTTTGTATTTCTTCCAAAATTAAAACACAAAACCTTATTAAATTAACTATTTTTAATTATCGAAAATTACGGGTGGTTACACTCTCCCCCACTCAAAACTTTTCGTCCTCAGAAAGGGAAAAGAAGGAATTAATATATCTTATTCAAAGTATTCAATTTATAAACAATAAATTTTACATAAATAAATAATTTAAATAAATATATCAATTTATAAATAATTAAATCCTTTAATATTCAAGTTTAATAAAAAATTTAAAATCATTTTCACTTTCACAAAAATTTTCTAAGTTCAAAATTCATGGAAAATTTCGACTGAGTCTCCTTTGCATGGAGAGGTCTGGGAGAAATAATAATATATATCACATATTTCAAAATAATATATTCTAAACCGCGGGAAAACAATATAATATCGGTAGAAAATCGTAATCCGGAAACGTACCTATTTGTCGGGCAAACAACGCTTAATTTATGAAACCAAAAGCAGTAGTTATTGCTTCCATAAACTTATATTTCACTTATATATTCCAAAAGAGTTAGAATTATGCAAAGAGAAATATTTACGTTGTTTCAATCAATAACAAAAAATCAACACAACATAACAACAATTACTTACAAACAAATCATACAATCATCACATGCAGTCAAAGAAATCGATTATTCATCCATAGCAACCAACACATGGTTTGTTCGGGTTTAGAAACTTTTAATCGTATAAAATGATAAATAAACTACTAAGTATACCATACACTCAACAGTCTTAGATAAAACTTACCAGATTATTTATACATCTTAAACGATTTGAAGTATCACCTCCCCAACATCCCATAAACCAAACAACAAAGAATTTAACACATAATTTAAGTTTACTCTTATTAATTTCCATTCACATCATTTACTGTTCATTTTTTTCTTCATTCATACAATGCTTATTTTATTAATTTACATTCATTACTTACAAAATTCATTTTATATTTTTTTATACGATGCCATTTTCTCTTTTCATTACTTTACATTCATTGTTTACATAAGTTATTTTCATTTCAATTATTTAAAATAATCAATAAATCCATTATCTAAGGTTACATACATTTTTCAGTTTCCTTCACATCTATATTTTACTTGATTTCCTTTTTAAACATCAATATTCATTTGTGAAGTAACTCATACTTAGATTCTTCTTCTCTTTTTTCCACTTTTATTCCTCTCATATATAACATTCACTTTTACTATTTCACCTTTACTTTATAAGTGACTTCAATAATTAACTTAACTTTTTAATCATATCTCCAATTATTAACTTAAGTTTATAACATTCTTATACGTCTTAATTCTTTTTATAGAAATAATTCCGTCAGAACACTTTCATTAATTAAGTTTTACTTGTAATATTCTATTACATATTCTTATTAACTTTTCAACTTTTAATAATTTGGTAAGTTATATATATATATATATATATATATATATATATGTTTTTAGAATGCAATAGAAAGTTACCCAAGTTATCACATTTATTTTAATTAACAAAATGTTCAATAGTTACATTTTCTTATTTCCATTTCTTAATTTATAAATGACAACCTTCAATTTCTTTATATTTCATTAATCTCTTAACATTTAATTTCTTATTTCACATTTTAGCAGCTTCCAAACATTAAAATAGTTAAGATTTCATTTTATTACATTAAATGAAAACTACTAATTATCAGAAGGTTTAAGAACTAACTTCGGGTTATATTTCCAAATCATTTTAAATTAATATATATATTCATACCATTTTTAGATCAAAACATATTAAGAAATCAAAATTTAAGATTTGTCTATCAAAACAAGGTGTAGTAAACTACTACAACCGTCTACCCACTTTGAAACTCGAAATGAACGTCGATGATGCGTGCACTCATCACCAAAATTATTTTCCAGCGACAAAGGGGGGAGTACAGAACTTATTTCTTTCCAAAATTTCTTTAAAACCTTTTTTCAAACCATATTGCAATATTTATATCAGAATATACTTTAAATACTACTAATATTATATTCCAAACTCTTTTGAAACAAATTTCAATAATTCCAAAATTTAAGTTCTAAATTTTCCAATTTATATTAACTTTATTTGTAAATTTCATTTATCAATCAATATTTATAAATTTCAACTCCTAACAAACAAACATATCACATCCAACTATATTTTTATAAAATTTATTCTTTTATATACAAAATATAATACTAGGTGAAATTATTTCATTTACCCATATTTCAAAACAATATTGTGTCGGTCTGCCCTATTAAGTGTTTAGAAATCCCTATCGATGCCATAGCGTCCTATGTACCGACCGGAATTCGTAAATACTAAACAGATCAAATTAACACAATATAAAAACCTTTTATAACACTAACAAATACGCTCTCCCATATATATACACTCAGCGATTCATTCTAGGGTATTACTACCCTACTTTATACGAGTCAGACCCCACAAAGCTAAGGTTATCGCTAAACCAAGCTCTGATGCCACTTGTAACGACTTGCCTTTTTGGACGGTTTAAATCGACATACATGCTGACTCAAACCATTCAAAGGGGCAGATTGTTATGGGGTAAATAAGAAAAAGCAAAGAAAAAAAAGAAAACAAACACAGAATCTCACAGCGGAATGACAAAATATAATAATCAAATAAACAGTTCATGAAGCTGTTTTACAAATAACATTTGATTATACTTTTACAATACAGAATTAGAGTACATATAGTAGTAATAATTAAATAATGCAGCGGAACAACATGATGCAGTGGCATGAATATAATAAATAGCAATAGTACTAAATCTTCGTCTTTGTCCTCCAGAAAGTAGTCTTCGATACACTGAAAAGCTCAGACTGACCCGAGTGAAGTGAAAAGACAAAACACTTGAGTCAGAACTAAAAGATCTTGCGTAAGTTAAATCAACAAAAATAAGTGTAACAGCGTCGGAGATGTTTACGGGCTTGACATCTCCTTTCCAGTGTCTAACGTGAGTGCAGTAACTTAAGAGATGTTCGGGATTTCCATCTCCTAAGGATCCATTAAACTATCTACTATGTAGTACAATACGCTATTATAATAGTTTTTATAGTAAAGTAAAGTATTAAAATAGCGTTAAGGCGTTACCCATATTCCCCTTAACACATTTTATATATTCCCATAGTCTATACAGTACTGTACGCTCCTCCGTAAAATGGAAGTTTACCCAGAGGGCACTCCATAGGTATGGTACAAAACAAACTCGTAGAAGGCACGATATGGTATGTGAACACGGCACTCGAGGCAATGCTAGGGTAGGATTCTACCAATTGCAGATCCGGACTAGTGGTAATGCATAGCAGCTACTACCGCCTACCTCGGAATACACTCCCATAATCAAAATCAAGGGGTGGCTACCAAATCATCACAAAGTCATAATATGGTATCGAAGAAGCATGTCCGATAGGAGGAATGACCTCACTTGGCCCGACATAGCTCTTGTTTTAGTCACATCTAAGCCGACTCAGGGGATTCAGGGTCATGTAAATACCTCATCTAGAATCATCCGCCAAACAATCCTACTTCATTCCTAGAGTCTTCACCACGTACATAGTTGTCAAAGTGGTTTTCGGTATTAGCAGAGAGTGAAAATATCTGATCTCGGTCTCTTTAACAACCAAACGCTTATTACACACCGGATGGTTCTTTTACATTTCCAAAACCATTTCATATTGATATCAAAATATCATATTCAATTCAAACCGTATTATTTTCGAAATCATATTCACAATTAGGTTAAACTCTCATTTCAAAATCATCATATTTACTCAAATATGTTGTTTCACTAGCAAATATCATTTCAAATTCCAACTTATGTTATAACATTATTAAACCTTATTCGCTTTAAAATCAAGGCTTTAATTATAAACCTTTCCACTTTACACCATTTGAAATTTAGAAAATACTTTAGATAGTTATAAATGGTTTTATTAGTTTAACATAGTTTTAAATAGACATAAATTAGGTTAAATAGGTTTAAAATAGATTAAAATACTTTAAATAGATTTAAAATAGTTTAGATGGTTTAAAATAGATTAAATAGGTTTATTATGGATTTATTTGATTTAAAATAGATTAAATGAATTTAAAATAGATTAAGTAGAATTAAAATAGCTTAAATAGTTTAAAATAAATTAAAATAGTTTAAAATAAATTAAGATAGTTAATATGGTTTAATAAAGTTTAAATGATTTAAAATATATTAAAATAGATTAAGATAGATTAAAATAGATTAAGATAGATTAAATAGGTTAATTAGTTTAAAATAGGTTTAATTAGATTAAAATAAATTAAATAGTTTAAATTGATTAAGTTGGTTTAAAATAGATTAACTTATTTTAATAATTGAAAATCTTAAAATTAGAATTTATAAGAACATTTATAGTTTATATTGAGATAATAAATTTAAAATTAACATCAAATTTAACTATTTCTTCCATTTTGTAACAACCCGTAAATTTTAACTGTTTTAATAACGTGATTAACTGAAATTTTGTGAAAATTTAATAATTTATTTAGGAAATAAAAATTTGATATTTGAAATACGTCTATTTAAACATAACAAATGATAAATTTTCAATTAATAATATGGAAGTTTATTTTATTGTATAATTTTATTTAAATTCAAATCAGTTCTAAACTGATGATAAAGAAATATTTTCCAAACCTGAATATTTTTATACAATAAATTTGTAAATCATCTTCTGAGTAAGTCATCATATTTCGTTTCTCCAAATTTGGACTGCTATTGCTCCGTTTATCTTATTTTCGGCGTTTTAGCAGCATTTTCGGTACTGAATATCGACTTTTGATCGGATGATCCTATCGCTGATATTTGTATACTGTTTTGATCGTCTCATCGTGCTGATCTCCGCAGTATATTCAATCATCAATTTCGGAGTCCGGTTCGAGCGAAATCTGCAAAACGATTAAATTGTACCGGTATCCAAATTCTAACTGTTGGGTTTCCATGACCTTTAGTCTATCTAGCTGATGAAACAAACAACTGTTTGTCATTAATAATTTCTAAAAATCAAACTATTCACTTTCACCCTTTCCCATATTTAATATAATTCCAGTACGTCCTTTTATTTCCAGTCTCTTTCCCCTACTGTTCATTTGCAATTGAGAATAAGAAATATATATATTATAATATAATATATTGAGATCTGCATTTTTCCTTCTTCCTCCAATCTCTTTTCTATTCCTTCACGCATCACCACACAAACCAGAACCGATGCCACAAAGCCTTCCAGCTTCCACCCTGCCTTCCACCGATCATCCCTAGCCGCTACACCTAGCTCGCACCCAACACTTCTCCCACCAGCGCCCGAGTCTTGTCTCCGCCTCCCCTTAGCAGTCAGCCTTCCACCGAGTCCTTTCCATTAGTCGAACAACCAACTGACACACCACAGTCTACCTCCCCTCACCCGATGACCCTAATGTATCCACCCAGTAGTCATTGCTTTGTGCCTCCCATCTTTGTCTTGCAGCCGATCTTCCCTCCAAACTTCCATCACCGCATCTCCACAGAACAAGCTTTGATCAGCGTTTATATGTGTAAGTTTTATACACTGGTATTTATATAGTTTAGTGTTAAATATATAAACGATATATATGAGGTGTATATATTTTAATTTGTGTGTAGTCTGCATATGTATGTTTATGTATATGTTAGTTTAGTTTTTGTAATCTATTTGATGTTAATATGTTGTTTTAATACGTGTTTTAAAAATTTGTAACTTGTATGTAGTTATATATATATATATAGTATAATAATTTATATATAGCCTGTTGAATGAATGTTGACGAGTTGTTCGTATATATATTAAGTTGTTTGTATATATATAAGTTACAAGTAGATATAATTATGTTTTGATTTTATAATAGTCTCAGCTTATATTAGTATACATATATCAAGTTTTCTTAGGATTTTGTAACAGTTAGTATACATACATATAAAATAAGTTCATGCGCTAGTTATATATATCAAAGTATATTTTGTTCATGTATAATTGGGTCTGCATATTTTGGTGTCTCTGTTTTATTTTGGAAAACATATGGATTTTGAAAAAATTTCATATGTTAGTAATATATATCTTTATATAGTATGCAAGTTATATACGGTAGTTATATATATATTTCAGTCGGTATATATAAGCTTTGTTGTTATATTCAAATAGAGTCTGCACATATATGCTACAGTATTGATATAATATGTTTATGTACATTATGGTATATAGAATATGTTTAAAGGGGTTTGTGTACATAGTTGTTAGAATATAAAAGTTATAACGGTGTTATATATGTTATTATATAAACTTATACTGATATGCTGAATGGTATATAACTTATACATTAGTGATATATTGTTGATCTCAAAGTATATATATAAGTATTGTTTCAAATTTTATTATGTTTGATTTTTAGTGTATGTGTTTTAATTTAAAACATCGATTTTTGAAATATATATTTAAATTTAAATTGTGTTTGGATTTAGAATATGACTTTATATATATAGTTATATATAGCTCTATATATATATATATATCTTATTTCAAATATATGAAAAAAAGATATATATATATATATATATATGTTGAGAAATTTCAACATATATTTTATTTTATTTATATGGGGATGGCTCTGATTCGTTTCATCGATTCCTGTTATCAGCTCTGTTCGTCGAATTCGTGCCAACCTTGCTTTGTTTGGAATTCGTAACTCATTCCATTGTCGACTATCTCTAGCCTCGAAAGGTGAGCAATCACTCATAATTAACATTCTTATATTTATTAAATTTGATTTTAATTGAAATGACAATTGAAATATGCTGCTGTTAGTTATTTCCATTGCTATATATATGATGTTATCTTTATCTATTCACCTGTGGCATCTAACACCTTTATTTGTTATTTACATTGATGATATATGCATGTTATATTATTATCATATCTGCTATCACTCTGCAAGTTCCCTGTTAGTATATAATTCACTATGGGTTGAAATGATACATACCCGAACGATCTTGTAGAATAGGAGAAAATCGTTATGGGTTGAAATGATAAACCCAAGCGATTTTTCATTGACATTGAATTTGGGATTGCGGGTTGAAAAGATATATACCCACATATATTTAAATTGCGGATTGAAATGATAAATATCTGTATCACCTAACCATAGGATAGAAAATTATATACTGACACCGTTCGTCTATATATATATATATATATATTGAAAATGACTTCTATGGTTTTGAAAAGAAATATATGGTTTTAATATGTGACAACCCGGATTTTTATGTCTATTTATCGGGTGACTAACTGATGCAATTATGGGAATATCTGAACAAATGTAAATGTAACGACCTTGAATTTTTGGCAATATATTTCGATAAATATAAACTTATTATCTCTAAAACAAATATTTATATGTAGTTAATGTAAATAAAACTATACTTTATCAATCGTTAAGAATAGAAGTAAATATCACATATATGGATAAATAAATAACATCACCAATAAATTATCGTTAAGCGAAATATAAAGTGAACTATCTTCTATCAATAAATTAAACCATTTGTATAAATCCAAATAGTAATTAGAAAATAAATGTAAACACTTATTATCACTAGAAGTATGTGAAGTAATACAAGTATTAAGTAGAAAAAAATAATAAGGACAGGCAACACCAAGGAAAAGAAGAAAAATGCTAAGTATAAAGTAAATAAAACACATTCATACAATGCAAACTCCTTAACAAAGCAAGAATAATAACTGGGTACGATTGCTTCCAACAAAATCTCGAGTGTACAGGGTAAATATGAGAGTATTTACCAAACCAGCCTACAATGAAAAAAAAGAAGAAGTTGCATATACTTAAGCTTGCAATACAAGCCAGCTGCAACTATTTTATAAAAATGTATGCACAAGTACAAAATCATAAATTACAAATGACAAAGTTAATAAATGAGCCACATTTTTATCTTATCAGCCTACAATCTAAAAAAAAATCTCTGGCAAAGTAAGTCATATTCCAGTACAAACAACAATCTTATACAAAATCTCACAGCCTACATATTCTTTTATAATTATCACAGTTTATATCTTATTCCATTATCAAGTTCGACTAAAAAAAAAGGGGAAAAACAAAAGCAACTACAACCTGAAACTTAAAACTACAACTAGACAATCTAACTTAAGCATTAAAATCAAAATACAAGGAGACTTTAGCAAGCAGGAGGAAGAAGGTGGGGGTCAGGCTGACAGTTTTCAAAAACTCTGTGTTCTCTGTTAAATTTGAAGTCAAGGTGAGTAAAACAAAACCTTAAAACTTTTGACATGATTTCTTATATTTTATATATAGCCATAGGTATGAACAAACCTTGATCTGAAATCAACATACAAAGGATTGTGATGTTGTTATGAAATTGATCATGCATGTTTAGACTTGAATGGTTCCACCTGAACATCAAAACTTGGATCCTTGCCTAAAAATAACCTCTGTTCCTGTTTTTCAGAAAATAGTTTTAAAACTGTTACTAAAAAAAAATAACTCCATATATTCTTATTTTTAAGTTTTGATTCAACAAGGTAACCTGTTTGCCTTCAAGTACAAAGTGTTTAAAAATCTATATCATTAAATATCATCTTAAATGATGGGTAAAACAAACCCAAACCTTTATTTGCAGTGAGCAAAATTATATGTGTCTAAAATTATGTTTATGTAGCCTTGAAGTGTGTTGTCAGGGATGCTTGAAACAGTAATACAAGAATGCTTGTATACGAACATAGGTTAAGTATGACAAGTGTAAAGTTAGGTAGTGTAAAACTGAGTAAACATCACTTTAAAAGCTATATTTGTTTATATCCTATTGCATGTGATAAATTCTTGAAGTAATGTTGTAGTATGGTTTGCATGATTTTTAAAACTGTGTGTATATATATGGCTAAATATATGGATGTACATATCTAGGTTACAGGCAGAGATGCCTCTGTTCCAAGTTTAGGGAGTTTAAAACAATTTAAAATTTCGATCTCTCCTTCTCTAATTCTTTTTAGAGTTTGATGTCACAACGAAAAGTGATTAAATGAATGTAAATTCACTTCTAAAAATAAATTCAAGTAAATATATTAGGTAAATATTTTGAAAAGGTGGTTTTACCAGGATGATAAATTCGAATCAGAAATTCGATTATCTAGATTTCATAATTGGGTTATATGATTGGAATCGCATTCGCAAAAGCTGAATTTTAATAATAAAATCAAGGTTTTTAGACTTGTATTGAATGTGAAGTTTATAGTTGATCGGAAGATACATTATCATCAAATTCTGATGATCGACGACAAGTGCTTCATCGTGCTTGGGTCAGAAGATGATTCAAGTATCAAGGTTCAAGGGAAAAATACAAATTTAATTTATAAATGAACAAGGCATTGGAACGGTGTGGCTTTAGGGTTTAACAACAGTTTTGATCGACGATGATCTGTGGGTTCGTGTGTCATCGTCATGGCATTGGAAGTGATCGCATATGGGGAAAAAGAAAGAGGGGAGTCTAACGTTACTTCGACCAAGGTGGCAGAGCTTCCGGTGGTCAGAATTGATGAGGCGATGTGTTTTTCTGGCAAGTGGGTTGGGTTCCAGTTCCAACTGGATAGCTCAATTTGGAATTATGGAGTGTGATGGTGTTTTGATGATCGAGATAGGTTGTGGAAGCGACCATGGATGTGTGGGGAGTTCTGGCGATGGTCGGAAGATCACCGTGGAGTGGTGCACGTGTATGCATGCATTTGGAATATTTGGTTGTTGTTGTGGTGGGGAAGAAGAAGATGTATCGGGTCAAGCTCGAGTTTGTTGTGTGTTTGACTCGAAGCAGAGTGAGTGTGAAGGCCACGGGAGGTTACTCGTAAATTTTGTGGTGTGGCACGAAGGGAAACTCGAGCTATCTCAGATTATAGCTTTAACAGTTTTAATTTTTATAAATCAAACAAGTTTTTTTAGGTGTAATAATTCTTAATTAATCCTTTATTTGATAAATGTCAAATTAAGTATGGGTTAACCAAGGGTTTAAAAATAAATTATTTAAACTATCTTAAAATTAATTAAGAGATGATTACTTATTGTAAGTAATTTAGGGTTAATTAAGTAATCAACGGTTAATTATTAAATGATTAATGTAATCAATCAAGGTAATGAATTTATGGAAAGTTTGTTAGTAAGATAAATTAAAAGGTTATTTAAGAAATAATTAGTAATGGAAGCGATTAAAAGGATAATTACTTAATGGGAGTAATTTAAATGGATAATTACTGAATGAGATTAGCGGAAGAAATTAGAAGAATAATTGCTTTATGTAATTAAAGGATGGTTTCTATAAGTAATTAAGGAATAATTAATGTGATTACTTATAGGTTAATTAATTAATGTAGTTAATTAAAGAAAAGCTTATAATTAATTTAAGTTAATTAAGTACGATTAAAGTTAATTAATTTAATTTATACTAGGTGATTAAATTAAATTAATTATGAATTGTTTGACTATTAATTTTGCCTATAAATACTAAACTTAAATTGAATACCTTGAGTCTGTCTAAATATCTCTGATATTAAGTTGTGATGTATTGTAGTGTGATATGAGGGGATTGAACTGTGATATTATGGGTTATCTATCGTGAATTGATTTGGTGTGATAATATGAGAACCTGTATTTAAAATTGAATTATATCCACTTAAACAACTGAAATTAGGATGACATTGAAATCAAAGAATCGGGGTCGGGTATCAGTAATACCCGAAACCACTTCGATTTGGAATCTACAATGATTCCTTATGAATTTGACTTTGGAATAAATAGGTTGGAATGGAGTAAATGATATGGACTTGGCCATTAAATCTGTGTAATAATGCTTAGATATGATTAAAAATATGTATAGGACTAGGGCAAATTAAGAAACTGTAATAAGGTACGAGTTACCCGGGTTTAAATAAATTATATGTTTGGGTATTTTCTTGTTTGATGTGTTTACTCACGCTGGTTTCCAGCCTGACCCGGGTGTTACTCTGATGTAATGCTCGGGTCAGACCGAGTATTACAGATTTCTCAGGTAAGGACGTTCTGGAGCTCAAGAGACGAGCTGGATGGCAGGAACGTATGGAGTGTATTTCGCTGTGTTATATTATAGTTGTCTGGGACATGTTGATTGTATCTGTCCAGTGTTTGTGTATATGTTGTAACTCTGATGTATTTAAATGTAATCAACTGATATAGTATTCTTTTGTAAACTGTTATTATTTGATATTATATTTTGATCCGCTGCGATTGTGAGGTTCTGTGTTTTGTTTTCTGTTTCTTCTTCTTCTATCTCTTTCTTCTTTTCTTAACTATCTGGAATTTTCGGGTTTGGAAATTCCGGGTTGTTACATTTGGTATCAGAGCTGTAAGGTTAAGCGAGAACCCTGGCTCTGGTGGGTGTACTCATAGGGATAGGGTCAATAGTACCCTAGAATGAGTGAGTGTGTATACATATGAGAGCGTACTTGTTATATTCTTATAAAGATTTTAAATGATTTTATATAAGAATATATTTTGATATATAAAACAATATTTCTTACTAATAAATATTAAGGAAATTGGCTGTTAAATTATTAGAATTAAAGTAAGAAGTAATATAATACAACCAACCTGAAATTAAGTAAAGATAGATTTGAAATGGATTCAAACTAAAGTTGAAATCTTGAATTGAAAAAGTATTTCGGAATAAGATGATAAAGGATGGTTTTAGATATGATAATTTTGGTTATTATCATAAATGATTATTGCGTGTTTAATAATAAGATGTGTATTATTGAGAAAGCAAATGAAATGTTTAAAAGAAGTAAAACACTTAGACAAGTGTGACTTGTAATTTGGAACTGGAGTAGATCTGAATTCTGGAGTTTTAAAATCTGGGTCCAGAATTTGAAATTTGTTTCAAGGTGCCGAAAGAAATAATAAATAAGTATTATTTGAATAAAAGAGACTTGTTGCAAACAATGGGTTGTTTGAAAAGTTGTTTAGAAATTAAAACCAAGGGTAGTTTAAAATTTAAAGGTAGCCTGGTGTTTGAAGGAAATAAATATGAAACAAACTCTAAGGTAGAATTTTGGATTTTTCCCTGGAATGTGATGTGAAACTCAAAGTGAAGAAAGTTTTAAACTTAAGTGGGAAGGTTATTAATCTGATGTTCAAAATTTGAATGGAAATTCAAATTGTGTAAATTGACTAGATTATGTAAATTAAATTTAACTTTGGGAAAGTTAAATAATTTAAAAGGCAACCTGAATTGGAAATTTCAATATGAAATTGAGATTTAACTTGGGAAAGTTAAATGATTGGTTTAAATGGGAAGTTATGAGTGATCTCAAATGGGTTTGAGACTTGGAAATTGAAATGGATGGATGATTTAGAATAATTGGATAATATCATCCTATTATTATTAATAATCTTTGAATTGTGAATTGGATTTGTTAAATGAATGAGAAATGAAGCATGGTAATATATCCAGTATTGAAATTAAATGGAAATTAAATTTAATTTGAATTAAGGATATGAGATCATTTTGAACTAAAATGTTAATAATTGAATTTAAAAATTAAAATTGTTTAAGAACCAATTTCAAAACTGGAAGATGAAATTTGGTAATAAAGGAACTTTTTATGATAAAATTATTTTGAACTCTTATTTGGACTTCGAAATAAGTTAAGTAAGGATAATATGAAATGGAATTTTGAGAATTGAACTCGGAGTTAATGGTTTAAAAATATAAGTTGATTTGATTTAAGGGGTTAAATCAACATTTAAAAATTTAACTCGAATTTGTCTAATTCGAGATGGTTTAAAGTGAAATGAAATTGAAGATAATTGGAAATTGAAAATTGATGGGAAACGGAGATTGGGAAGTTGTACGGTTTGACTCTGAGACTATTTTCAAATAAATTGTTTCCATATAAATCTATTTTTCCAAGCTATTTACTATATACGATCTTTCTTTTCAAAGCCAAATTATTTTATATTTATTTTACAATTACTTTTGGAACTATTTAAAAAATTTTACAACTAATTTATAAACTAATTACTGCTTTTCAACTGTTTTATCAATAATTACTATTTTTCAACTATTTTACCATTACTTAACTACCTTACAGCTATTTTACAAACCAATGATTATTTTTCAACTATTTATCTATTTTTAAAATTTTCAAGTTATTTTCCAAATATAAACTGGTCGGAGTCCAAACTGTTATTGATTAAATACCCAATTGAGATAAGAATTGAAGTGATAATCCAAATGGGGATTAAGGCAATTGTTAATAAGTGGGTGAAAGTTTAAGTGAATGTGAATAGAAAATAAAAAAATTGATTTATCTGATAATCAATAAAGATATATACGTAGGATGTACGTATATTATTCTATTCGCATGGTAATTTGATCCAGATTCGAGCACAGAATTTCGAGATAGTATTATCGATCCGAGTTGCGATTTTTCGCTCGATTTTCGACGGCGAACCTGGATATGGATTTTTGATTGGTTCTGGATATTCTCTATCATAGTTATGGCTATGCAAGAAGAATGACGGTTTCTAATCAAGAAACCAGATCTGAGTCCGCACTAGAAAGTCAGGTGGACGATACTAGTTCGGAAGTGAAATTGTGTGATCGAGTGAGCGATCAGATGAGTATAGCGTACGGATGGTATGTGTACATCGTACAAATTTGAGTGTTATTGATATCGGGAATTTTGAATAAGAAATGTGAAATGGTTCTTTTGAAATGAAAGAATATTTTAGGAAATTGAAAATGAATAAAGGTGGAAATTTGATTTTGAAGTTGTAGATAAAAAGTTATAAGATGATTTTTGAAATGGAAAATATATTTTGTAAATACATGATGAACTTAAAATAAATAAATTTGATATTTCGATGGTAGAAATTAACTTTATGGAAATAAAGTGGAAATTGAATATCTATCTGATTAAAATTTTACTTTATAATAAAAGTGAGTAATTTGGCAAGTGACATTATAAGTAAATTCAAAATTTAAAATTGGTTTGGAAGGAAAAGAAAATTTAAATTTGATATCTGTGTTAAATACGATAAAAACTACCTTTGTTAAATTGATAGCATGAAGAAAGGATTTTTGAAACTATTTAAAATATAAAAGGTGAACTTATACAAGTATAAAATTTGATTCAAAAGGTTTCAAGATTTATTATATATATATGGATTTTTGTGAAAATTATTTTGGAAGTGATTTTGAGGAAAGGTTTTGAGAACCTATGGATTTGAGAAAGGCTTTTGATTTTTGGGTAAAATCAATATTGAGATTTGGAAAAGCCTACTTTGAAAATTATCGATTTTGGAAATCGATTTTGTGTAAAGAAGATTTATATTGAATTCATACTAGGTGTATGATTTGGAAAATACTATATGTGTATAGTATAAAGAGTTTTGAGATTGGCTCTGGGGAAAAAGGCGCTCCCTTGAATGAACTTCTCAGGAGTGCCACTGGGTGGTGCTGCCTTGAGCCTCTAAAGGGGAGGTTCTAAAGTTGATCCTGTGAGGAGTCCGGACAAACTAGTTCCTGAGGATTATTTGGTAGCGAAAGTCGATGGCGCTGATGCCTACAGGGGCATTTGGGTTATGCTGTGACGACAGTGTAATTCGATGTCGCTGCGATCTACTGTGTGGGGACCATAGCGAAAATCGTGTGGAGGATGAGTGCCAACAGTCTACACTTGATTTTGCCGGGATGGCAACGCAACATCGGTAGACTGCGGTCTATGGTCGAGTGGAGGAGTTTCATTCTTTTGGCAGCGAAATTCGGTGGCGCTGATGCCTACAGTTATATGGGTCTTTACTGTGATAGCAACGTATAGCCCGGGTATAACTGCGATCTGTAGCGGGTTCCATGGCGTAATCGAGTGGCGCGGAGACCTACAGTTATCTGTGGATTTTGTCGAGACGGCAACGTAACCATCGGGTTAACTGCGACCATGGACGGGGGTGATGATTTCCAGAGCATTCTCACCAAAGCTATTTCTTCTATTTTCAAAACTGTTTCCTATATTTTCAATAAAATTATCTTCGAAATATTTTCACTGGATGTTGGAAACGAGTTTATCGAGTACTTATAGATTTTCAGTCCTACGCCTGATCAACGTATGACCGAATCTCTATGAGAACGAAGATGGACTTGTTGAAACATCGAGTTATAAAAGTATCTTTATAAAAACTATTTTGGAATAATATTATATAGATATTAAAGAGTGTTTTAAAAATGATTAAAGAATATTTATCTAATTTTAAGCATTTTATTAATTCTGGTTTCGTTCCTTTTCGAGGACGAAAAGTTTTAAGGGGGAAGGGATGTGACAACCCGGATTTTTATGTCTATTTATCGGGTGACTAACTGATGCAATTATGGGAATATCTGAACAAATGTAAATGTAACGACCTTGAATTTTTGGCAATATATTTCGATAAATATAAACTTATTATCTCTAAAACAAATATTTATATGTAGTTAATGTAAATAAAACTATACTTTATCAATCGTTAAGAATAGAAGTAAATATCACATATATGGATAAATAAATAACATCACCAATAAATTATCGTTAAGCGAAATATAAAGTGAACTATCTTCTATCAATAAATTAAACTATTTGTATAAATCCAAATAGTAATTAGAAAATAAATGTAAACACTTATTATCACTAGAAGTATGTGAAGTAATGCAAGTATTAAGTAGAAAAAAATAATAAGGACAGGCAACACCAAGGAAAAGAAGAAAAATGCTAAGTATAAAGTAAATAAAACACATTCATACAACGCAAACTCCTTAACAAAGCAAGAATAATAACTGGGTACGATTGCTTCCAACAAAATCTCGAGTGTACAGGGTAAAATATGAGAGTATTTACCAAACCAGCCTACAATGAAAAAAAAGAAGAAGTTGCATATACTTAAGCTTGCAATACAAGCCAGCTGCAACTATTTTATAAAAATGTATGCACAAGTACAAAATCATAAATTACAAATGACAAAGTTAATAAATGAGCCACATTTTTATCTTATCAGCCTACAATCTAAAAAAAAATCTCTGGCAAAGTAAGTCATATTCCAGTACAAACAACAATCTTATACAAAATCTCACAGCCTACATATTCTTTTATAATTATCACAGTTTATATCTTATTCCATTATCAAGTTCGACTAAAAAAAAGGGGAAAAACAAAAGCAACTACAACCTGAAACTTAAAACTACAACTAGACAATCTAACTTAAGCATTAAAATCAAAATACAAGGAGACTTTAGCAAGCAGGAGGAAGAAGGTGGGGGTCAGGCTGACAGTTTTCAAAAACTCTGTGTTCTCTGTTAAATTTGAAGTCAAGGTGAGTAAAACAAAACCTTAAAACTTTTGACATGATTTCTTATATTTTATATATAGCCATAGGTATGAACAAACCTTGATCTGAAATCAACATACAAAGGATTGTGATGTTGTTATGAAATTGATCATGCATGTTTAGACTTGAATGGTTCCACCTGAACATCAAAACTTGGATCCTTGCCTAAAAATAACCTCTGTTCCTGTTTTTCAGAAAATAGTTTTAAAACTGTTACTAAAAAAAAAATAACTCCATATATTCTTATTTTTAAGTTTTGATTCAACAAGGTAACCTGTTTGCCTTCAAGTACAAAGTGTTTAAAAATCTATATCATTAAATATCATCTTAAATGATGGGTAAAACAAACCCAAACCTTTATTTGCAGTGAGCAAAATTATATGTGTCTAAAATTATGTTTATGTAGCCTTGAAGTGTGTTGTCAGGGATGCTTGAAACAGTAATACAAGAATGCTTGTATACGAACATAGGTTAAGTATGACAAGTGTAAAGTTAGGTAGTGTAAAACTGAGTAAACATCACTTTAAAAGCTATATTTGTTTATATCCTATTGCATGTGATAAATTCTTGAAGTAATGTTGTAGTATGGTTTGCATGATTTTTAAAACTGTGTGTATATATATGGCTAAATATATGGATGTACATATCTAGGTTACAGGCAGAGATGCCTCTGTTCCAAGTTTAGGGAGTTTAAAACAATTTAAAATTTCGATCTCTCCTTCTCTAATTCTTTTTAGAGTTTGATGTCACAACGAAAAGTGATTAAATGAATGTAAATTCACTTCTAAAAATAAATTCAAGTAAATATATTAGGTAAATATTTTGAAAAGGTGGTTTTACCAGGATGATAAATTCGAATCAGAAATTCGATTATCTAGATTTCATAATTGGGTTATATGATTGGAATCGCATTCGCAAAAGCTGAATTTTAATAATAAAATCAAGGTTTTTAGACTTGTATTGAATGTGAAGTTTATAGTTGATCGGAAGATACATTATCATCAAATTCTGATGATCGACGACAAGTGCTTCATCGTGCTTGGGTCAGAAGATGATTCAAGTATCAAGGTTCAAGGGAAAAATACAAATTTAATTTATAAATGAACAAGGCATTGGAACGGTGTGGCTTTAGGGTTTAACAACAGTTTTGATCGATGATGATCTGTGGGTTCGTGTGTCATCGTCATGGCATTGGAAGTGATCGCATATGGGGAAAAAGAAAGAGGGGAGTCTAACGTTACTTCGACCAAGGTGGCAGAGCTTCCGGTGGTCAGAATTGATGAGGCGATGTGTTTTTCTGGCAAGTGGGTTGGGTTCCAGTTCCAACTGGATAGCTCGATTTGGAATTATGGAGTGTGATGGTGTTTTGATGATCGAGATAGGTTGTGGAAGCGACCATGGATGTGTGGGGAGTTCTGGCGATGGTCGGAAGATCACCGTGGAGTGGTGCACGTGTATGCGTGCATTTGGAATATCTGGTTGTTGTTGTGGTGGGGAAGAAGAAGATGTATCGGGTCAAGCTCGAGTTTGTTGTGTGTTTGACTCGAAGCAGAGTGAGTGTGAAGGCCACGGGAGGTTACTCGTAAATTTTGTGGTGTGGCACGAAGGGAAACTCGAGCTATCTCAGATTATAGCTTTAACAGTTTTAATTTTTATAAATCAAACAAGTTTTTTTTTAGGTGTAATAATTCTTAATTAATCCTTTATTTGATAAATGTCAAATTAAGTATGGGTTAACCAAGGGTTTAAAAATAAATTATTTAAACTATCTTAAAATTAATTAAGAGATGATTACTTATTGTAAGTAATTTAGGGTTAATTAAGTAATCAACGGTTAATTATTAAATGATTAATGTAATCAATCAAGGTAATGAATTTATGGAAAGTTTGTTAGTAAGATAAATTAAAAGGTTATTTAAGAAATAATTAGTAATGGAAGCGATTAAAAGGATAATTACTTAATGGGAGTAATTTAAATGGATAATTACTGAATGAGATTAGCGGAAGAAATTAGAAGAATAATTGCTTTATGTAATTAAAGGATGGTTTCTATAAGTAATTAAGGAATAATTAATGTGATTACTTATAGGTTAATTAATTAATGTAGTTAATTAAAGAAAAGCTTATAATTAATTTAAGTTAATTAAGTACGATTAAAGTTAATTAATTTAATTTATACGAGGTGATTAAATTAAATTAATTATGAATTGTTTGACTATTAATTTTGCCTATAAATACTAAACTTAAATTGAATACCTTGAGTCTGTCTAAATATCTCTGATATTAAGTTGTGATGTATTGTAGTGTGATATGAGGGGATTGAACTGTGATATTATGGGTTATCTATCGTGAATTGATTTGGTGTGATAATATGAGAACCTGTATTTAAAATTGAATTATATCCACTTAAACAACTGAAATTAGGATGACATTGAAATCAAAGAATCGGGGTCGGGTATCAGTAATACCCGAAACCACTTCGATTTGGAATCTATAATGATTCCTTATGAATTTGACTTTGGAATAAATAGGTTGGAATGGAGTAAATGATATGGACTTGGCCATTAAATCTGTGTAATAATGCTTAGATATGATTAAAAATATGTATAGGACTAGGGCAAATTAAGAAACTGTAATAAGGTACGAGTTACCCGGGTTTAAATAAATTATATGTTTGGGTATTTTCTTGTTTGATGTGTTTACTCACGCTGGTTTCCAGCCTGACCCGGGTGTTACTCTGATGTAATGCTCGGGTCAGACCGAGTATTACAGATTTTTCAATTAAGGACGTTCTGGAGCTCAAGAGACGAGCTGGATGGCAGGAACGTATGGAGTGTATTCCGCTGTGTTATATTATAGTTGTCTGGGACATGTTGATTGTATCTGTCCAGTGTTTGTGTATATGTTGTAACTCTGATGTATTTAAATGTAATCAACTGATATAGTATTCTTTTGTAAACTGTTATTATTTGATATTATATTTTGATCCGCTGCGATTGTGAGGTTCTGTGTTTTGTTTTCTGTTTCTTCTTCTTCTATCTCTTTCTTCTTTTCTTAACTATCTGGAATTTTCGGGTTTGGAAATTCCGGGTTGTTACATAATAAATATTGATTTTAAAGATTTATTAAAGTTGATTTAACAAAGTTGATATATAATATGTTTAAGTATTTATTTAATATCTATATTTTCAAATATAGAGTTTATAATGATTTAGGTTGGAAAGATAAATTTGAAATTGATTTGAAATTATATTTATTTAAGAATTTTACTTAACTAAGTTTGATTTGAAATTTTAAAGATATGTTTTATAACTTGAATTTGATTAAAAGTGACTTAAATGAATATTTCAAACTTATATAAATTTAGATGGGGTATTTAGTTTATTTAAATTTGTAATTTGAAGTTTATTTAAATGTCATTGAAATGATTAAATAAATATTTCAAAACTAAATGTTAATGAAGTTAAATTGAGATATAAATGGAATTGTCAAATTTAGTTTTTGGAAATGTGGAATATTTAAAGCTTTGAAATATATTGAAATTTAATGGTTTATTTTGTGGTTCAAATCTGTATTTGAAATCGATATAATTTGAAATGGATTATTGAGAAACTGAATTGAGTTGAAATTTATGAATTAAGATTGAATTAAGTTAAATTTGGAAGTCGAGTTGATTTGAACCAATTTGTGAAATTTGAGGAAGCTATTTTATTATATAAAGTAATTTAAATTATATTTAAAACTATTTTATATTTTACTTTATAAATCATTTTAATATAAACTATTTTAATATAAACTATTTTCATATACTAATTATTTTATTTTAAACTATTTCAACTTATAACTATTTTTGTGAAAACTATTTTATTTTATAAACTATTTTATTATATATACTATTATTAATATTTAAACTGTTTAAAGGAAAGTGTTATGATTTCCAAAGTGTTATGATTTCAAAGTGTTATAATTTCAAAGTGTTATGATTTCCAAAGTGTTATAATTTTAAGTGTTTTGTTTTGAAAGTGTTATAACTTTGAAAGTACTATGATTTTGGAAGTGAATATATTTGAAATGGAAATGATATCGTATTGATTTGGTTTTTGAAATGGAAATGATATTTTGGTTTTGAAGTATAAACTATTTTGAAATGACCGTGGTGTTATAATAACGTTTGGTTGTTAAAGAGATCGGGATCGGATATGGGCATACTCTCTGTCGATACCGAAAACCACTTTAACAACTGTGTATGCGGTGGAGATTCCAGAATGAAGTAGGATGGTTGCGACGATCCTATATGAGGTATATACGTGGACTCGACTCCCGTGAGTTGGCATAAGGTGGCTAAAACATAAGCAATTGACGGGCTAATGAGGTAGCTCCTCCTATCAGACACACTCCATCGTATGCCATTCTATTACTTTGTGATTGATTTGGCGCGCACCCTTGATTCGGGAGTGTGGCTCGAGGTGGGCGATTGCTGCGGCTCTACGTTACCACCAGCCCGAAAGTGTAATTGGTATATCTACCCTGGCATTGCCTAGTTGTGCCGTGTCACCTACCCTAGCGCGCCTTTTACGAGTTTGATTTGTGTCGTACCTATGGAGTATCCTCTGGTAGCTCCAGCTTATGGGGTATTACGGTACTGTATAGACTATTGGCACTATAAAAATGTGTTAAGGTGGAAAATGTAAAGCCTTAACGCTATTTTTAAATAGTTTACTTTACTATAGACATATTATAATAGCGTATATTCCTACATAGTAGATATTTTAACGGATCCTTAGAAGATGGTTATCCCAAACATCCTTTGAGTTACTTGTATTTCAGTTGATATTTCACTTGAGTTGGATTTATTGATATAAGAATGTTAATCCTGACTCGAGTGTTTTGTGTTTTGCTTTATGCTCGGGTCAGACTGAGTGATACAGCATTTGAGACTCACCTTTGGAGTTGGAGATTCGCTTGGAGATCCAGCTATCTATCCAGTTTTTTGTTATTTAGTTGACTCCAGAGATATATTCTGATCTTTGATTATTGTATTGAGACTTATATGTATTCGAAACTTCTATTGTATCTTGTTTAACTCTGTAATATATATAGTAGCTTCATGAACTACTATTCTTTTGTTTCCACCGCTTATTAATATATTACTCTATGTTTGTGATTCTGTGATTATTTTATTTACTGTATATGTTGAGTTTTGCCAAATATAAATTAACAATATGAGATTTTAAGCAATTTAAGTCCGACATGTGCGGATGCGAATGGTTGAAAATTTCAGGCTGTTACACATTTCAACAAATCTGGACAATATCCAGATTTCAAATCAAAACCCAATTTCAAATCTTGGAATATCAAATTTAACTATCCCAATTTTAATAGATTTTCAAAGTTACAGTTTCCAACAATTCAATAACTCAATTTCGATAAATTTCGTTTATACTTCAACTTTAGAATTCCAATTTATACACTCTAAACAATTTACTTAACACCATTCCAAAATTTCAGATTTAATCCTTTAAACAATTCATTTAAACAATTCAATTTATGTAAATCAAGTTCTATTTCAAAATATCATTTAGCTGAATTCAAAATTTAAAGATTTAAAATCATTTAATTTAACCAATCCAATGTCCGTATATAATTTTCTACCCTATGGTCAAGTGATACAGATATTTATCATTTCAATCCGTAAAATTTAAATTTACGGGTATATATCATTTCAACCCGCAATCCCAAATTTATTTCAATGAAAATCGCTTGGGTTTATCATTTCAACCCATAACGATTTCCCCTATTATATATGATCATTCGGGTATGTATAATTTCAACCCATAGGGAACTTGCAGTGTTATAACAATATAAAATATACATCAAGTCATCCAATATCAACAATCAAACATCCATCACAATCATCATCCAAATCAACTAATAAACATCAATAGATTATTGAGTATCATTAATATGTATTAAATTGACAATTGAATTTAATATTAAATTAAACGATGATTAAATGCAATAAAAGTCAAATTTAACCAGAATGACAATTTAAACACACCAACCATCAATCAATTAAATTTATAATCACGTCATAAATTTAATTTAACTAACATAAGAAAATTTAGTAGTTGTGAGTGGGTTAAAACACTCACCTTTGATTTCAAATCGATTTGAAATCCAAAATAAGGCCCAAATTTGAACAGTCTCAGAATTCGTCCAAACAAATGTCAAAATTTTCGGAATTTCGATACGATTCCAAAGGAACAAACCGCGCGTGAATCGGACTTCGTACGTAAAAGTTATATGAGTTAGAACGTTTGGAAATTCAAATTTAAATTAAATAAACAAAACAAATTATACCCACCACGTTAGCACCTTCTTCATGACTATTCGTTCGAACCAAAAACTATAGCAGCCGTCTCCACTCATGGATTTGCACCGCCGCCTGGTTGCACTTCGACCACATCAAGGAGTGTCACCGAGTTTGCCTCCCCTCCCTCTACCCACGGCCAGGTCGCGGGCCTCCCCTAGCACCACCGAACCCTCCAGCCCCATGATGAACTTCGGCCCAAAAACATCAAATTCCGATGAATACACGCACCATCTCGACAAACGAACAGTGCCCCTTCGACCTGCTCGACATCCCCTTCCAAACGCAACTTCCCGATCGTCGATCGGGCGACAATCCACCGTTAAATCGAAACACTAGCAATTGGACGGCCGAAATGAAATTACTGATTTCTAGACAAACGGTGATTCGAATCGAGAAAGGAATTGTACCAGCTCATCGAGAGCTTCGAAACGGTATATAATATGTTAGGGTTTGGAGTAGTTTAAAGTTTGAAATTGATTTGAAATTGAATCTATGTTTTGTATTTGGAATTGGTTTCCGCCATTGAAGAAAGGAACAGACAGAAGTTGATGTACATACAGAATAAGAAAAATGACTGCTAGGGTTTGAGAAACAAGACTATTTATATTAACAAAGCCCGATAAGAAAATAAACACATATCGAATCTGTACGAACGACGAATAGCGACCAAAAAGCCTGTTTCGCTTTCGAAACGAAAGTGGGTCATCCCATATATCAAAATAGATGTTTTCGGAATTTTTTAAACTCAATGGAACAGGTTTCAATTCCTAATTCCATCGTATGAAGAAGTTAGCTTAAAAATCAGCTTACTACAAATTGATTTCAATTGAATTTAATTAAATTAATTTCTACGTGTTTTGAGTCCGTACGATCAAACGACAAGTCCGATTACCATGAAACTTGAAACCTTACAATAATTCACCATTACGGGTCCGATGAAACTGGTCTCATCAAAATACGGGACAGTTGCCAAAATGGCTATTTTCACGTTAATTAAATAAATTATTATTAAATTGATTAAATCACTTTTTAATTCCACTTTTAATAAGTAACAAATTTTATCATTTTTGATTACTTAGACATTTACAATAATTTAAAACAAATTTACATATTAATCCAGTGTTAAATATTACACTAATTACAGTGTTCAATTTCAACTGTAATTAAATCCAATTAATTATAATTTAATTTCAATAAATTGATTAAATTTGATTTCAATCTTTTTATTCAATCAATCATTACTATATGGGCATAGTTAACATTGGTTTATATCTTATTACATTAATATTCTCCAATTTCATCTTAACGTAATATTTAATTACATTTAATTGTAATTGATTTTCAATTTAATTTAACGGACTAAATAAATATGTAACATATAATAATTGTCACCATTAACTTTTAATCACATTTATATGTTTATTATTTACAAACAAATGTTATAACAACTTAAACAATACTAATTCTATCCAATTACAATTTATTACACATTATTTCATTAATTAATACAACATTGAAATTATCAATTCCTCTTTTAATCCAATTATCAATTAATACACACATTATTACAATTAATTTACAATCTATAACCAATTATAACTTTTTAATCATTTTAATTAATTGGAATTACATTTAAAGTAGTTATCAATTACCCTAAATTAATACTATTACATTTCATTCTTGTTATATTCTTATTATTAAATCACAAATTTTTATTTCTTCCAACATTAAATCATAACCATATTAAATTAACTATTTTTAATTATTGAAAATTACGGGTCGTTACAATTGCAGCGGAACAAAATATAATATAATATCAATGATCTTTACCAAAGAGAAATAATTATACACATACATCCATCAGAGTACAACAACAATCATAATTATCAGCCTGGATAGTTATAACATCCCGTCCTCACAATTGCTGATGATTCCAATAACAAAGCAGCGGAAAATAAATTTATATGTGTATACACCTTGAAGTCCTCTAATCCTGAGCTCTAATGCATCCAAAACTATCTGTAAATATGCATGGTCTGACATGAGGATTAAAATAAAATAACACTCGAGTCGGTTTGGAAAACCAGCATGAGAAAACACACCTAGCTGAACTTTTAAAGTTATAAAAAAACCTTTGAAAACGTCAAAGGTATCTCGTACGACCATGACACACAAAAAACGAACCGGTTTTTACCTTATGATAACCAAAATATTTCATATCTAATCATATGATATTATACTAGTGTATAGTATACAAGTACTTATAACCATAGCCAAAATTGATAAATTAACTAAATTCCAGCATACTAAGTTCTGCAACGAAAAGCCAAGGCTCGTATTGGATAATGGATTCCAACTATGAAAGGGTAAGGGTCTACCCACCGAATCTGTACACCTCTAGATCAAATGCATGAGAGGCTACAATACGTTGCACCTCTGCTACTCAGGACCGGCACTACCCCTTCTCAAGTAGCACTGAATATGATCACCACTCGGTTGCAATCAACATCCACACAATGGGATCCCGAAGCGTACATGAATATCACTCTAGATTTGGGATGATCATACCCTACTTAGGTGCGACCCATTTAGCCCTGCCGCACGTCCCTGCTTTGTTTATTTCCCGGATGTGAGGCTCGAAGAGGCCACGCTCTTACCATTTATATAGCAATTCCCACTTGGAATGCCAACACTGCCTCCAGGCAAAAATGCAATATCAGCATTCATCCATATAAGTTCATTCTGGGACTGAACGAAATGATTGAGAGCTCCATCTCCAATTCCATCATCTTCAAGGTGTCTTCACTTCGAATGCTTAGGTTGGATCGAAGTGGTTTTCAGATAAAATATCCGATCCCGGTCTCTTAGAAACAACATTCCAAAACTTCCGATAAACTCAACCCCGGTTCTTTAGGAAATAAACAGGCAAAGATAAGATCAGAGATCAACTCCTAACCATTAGTGGACGAATTTCCTTATCATTGTCCTAGAAGAATGAAACGAGATTTACACGCACAGTACAGCATCATCGGAGATGACTGTGCCGCATAACTCACATGTTTCCACTAGATATTTCCAAAGTTACATTTGGGTCCAAATTCGATAGTCGGTTATTTAACTATCGAATAAAAAACATTCAATCAAGGATTTAATTCCATAGGAAAAACCTACATTTGGTTAAGCACCAAGCAACACTAAGCCTCCTTAATTAATCTTTTTAGTAATTAAAACTGTCTTGTAAATACTTGTATCAAAATACTTTTACAAAGTTATATTCACAAACCCTTCTATTTTCAATACTTAGAAAATATCCATAACTTATCTCATCGGTATAACTATATTTACCAAACTCTAAGGAAGATCTCCCTTTTACCAAATTCTGAAATCATTTATAAACTCCATTATAAATTTCTAAAACCATTTACAAAACATTTATAAATTATTTCTCATGTCATTTCTAAACCCTTTTAGGAAACCAAGCAATTATTTATAAATTCCTTTTTAAATCTTCAAACCATTTTATAAGCTCTTCTTATAAAAATCCAAGTCCGTTTACAAAACTATACTCATGAATCTCGAAACCATCATAATTAAATAATTATTATTAACTTTTAACCTCTAAAATAATAACTGATCATTCAAACCGTTATGGATAAAACAATCGTTAATCTTTACGATATAAATAATAATAATAAATTACCAAAATATTATTAATAATCATTATTATAAATTTCAAAACATATGAATAATTTAAATAATTAACCTTTCAAAATTATTTAAATATTTGTAAAAAACTTTATGCAATATTGACATAGATAACCAACTTAAAAACAATATATATTCCCTTGGTAAAAAAACCATTCTTAAATTTCTACCCAGTCATTTCCATATTTATAAAACTACATTTAAGAATCTCTTTCCACTTTATAAAACTTCCTTTCATAAAACCTATTTATTTATAAATTCCATTTATAACTTTATTTTCTTTATAAATCCGACTTATTCATAAATCTTATTTAAAACATCGATCACCAGTTTTAACGTTACTTCCATATAGATAATTTCCTTTTATAAATTCCTTTCCATTTATAAAAATATCTTTTAACAGTCCAAATTTATCCTCGCCTTAAATTTTAAAAATAGAGTCAACTATTTCTAAAATATCATTCTATATCTTATAATTAATCCACCGTTTGATTTATTCTCCAATTTATTAAACGATATTAGTTTCCTTTAATTTATAAACCTCGTTTATAAATTCATACTTTTATTAACAAAATACGATTTTACAAACCTTCACTTTCTTTGTAAAAATATCACTCTTGTAAATTATCCCATTTATAAATAAATCATAATATATGTACCTATATACATATACATATATATATATATATCACTTTATACAAAGATGATTAATAAATATTATATCAAAATATTTCTATTTCCTTTTAAAACCATATCCCTTCATTTTAAAAGACTGATATATTTTTCAAGATTTTAAAAATCTATATTTTACAGTTCGGCAATCTCTATTAGAATATTTTATAAAACTATCAATTTGTAATATCTTAAATCATACTTTCATTTTAGAAAAATTAATAAAATATATAAAATTTCCAAAATCATATTGAAATCCCTTTTTAAATCAAATCACCATTTTACAGTATTCTATAATACCCAAGAATGAGGCCCGGTGCTACTAAAGCACTATTTAAGCAAAATCATATCCATGTCATCAATATGACATTCAACAAATCATATATCACCATATATATGAAAATAAAATCAACGGTGTGAGGAATCTTTTTAGATCCCTCTAACCTATCCCCCTGCATCACATAAAGTATATAATCATAAAATTATAAATCAATCGTTTCGAGGCCAGATTCATATACAAAGGGTCATCCGCTCTTACACAGGAACGTAATAGGGTCTCATCCACTCTAATAAGTAGGAATATATCCAATCCAACTAATAATAATTAGTAAATTATCCAAACAGTAAATAACTATCAAAAATAAATATCCAAACATCCAATTGATAAATTTTACTGGCTATATAAATTTTCTGATTAACAAAAAATGTGAGATTAACTCACTTGGATTTTAATAGTCACCAAAATGTTTTGTTTTGAATTAAATTGAAAGAACGTCCAATTTTAACCCAAATTTCCCACTAGCTCCAAATTCGTCCAATCCAACTCCATAGGTAGTATTCGCTGATACGAATGCAATGCAACTTGCCATGCTCGAAACGGACCATGTATGAATAAGTTACGGATTTATGAACATACGATATAATTTAAAAGTTAATTGACTTAATTAAAATAATTTAAAAACTTAAAACTTTTTCTCCTATCATCCTCCTCACGCTCGCTACTCCTACTAGGTCTGTGCTTTCGTTCGCAACTTTGTTTTTTTAATCTCGCAATCGATGATCGCTCGCGCCATACACTAGTCAATGCCACCGCTCGCTATGACGCCGCCACCCTCCACCGCCTGCAGCCTCGCGCACGCGCACATGCAAAACTATCTCAAGAAACCCATGTTGCTGCTGACGAATGTGAAGCGATCTCGCCAACCACGCCATGTCGAATGACGATCCATCTGTTAGTTAAGCTCGTATCGATGCTCTCTACATTTTCCTAGTTGAAGTCGTTGGCAAATTTCACCCCTAGAGGCTCCGATCGATGATGACCATTGGATGGTTATATGTTAATGGCAGCTGAAAACAAAAGCTAGGGTTTTGGTTGCAAATGAAGGAAGTTGAGGGCTATTGATAGAAAAATTTCCATTGCACTATTCATCCGTAAAAATTTTGAACTCCGAACGAAGCGTGCCACCTGGCATTCGATATGTTATACCCCTATTCCGAAAACAATGGAATATATATTGGGAGCCAATTCCATTGTATACAGAAGATAGTTTTCCAAAATCGAATTATATTAAATTAGATTCCTTTAATTAAATTTCTGCGTGTTTCAAACTCGCACAACCAAACTATACTTCTGATTGCCACAAAATTCGACAGGATACAACAATTCACTGTTACAGATCCAATGAAACTGGTTTCGTCGAAATCCGAGACAGTGCCCCAAAAGACTATTTTTACACGTCAAATAAAACAACAAATTTCTAAAATCAGCTAAATCACTTTTAACTACAATTTAAAAGTTTACTATCTTATTCTTATTTAAATAGAAATTAATTCAACTTTTGAAATCGTTTTCACTCATATAAAATTCAAGATTCAATTGTTTAAACCATTTCAATATTAAATTCAACAATTAAATTATCCAATAAATCGCTATATTTGAAATTCAAGTTATTTAACTTATAAAATAACTTTTCAATATTTAAAATAAATTAAATATTATAAATTTAAATGACTAAACTTCTGGGTTGTTACAAAAAACGAGTCAAGAACCATCAAATACCTTCAATTTATTATTATTATTATTACAAGCTCAATCAGTTTTCATAAACTTAGTTAATTTATTATTATTATTATAAACTTAGTTAATTTTTATAAACTTATTTAGTTTTTATAAAACTTAATTAACAAAGTTAATTTTTATAAACTTAGTTAATTGATTATTTTTGTTATTATATAAATTTAGTTAATTTTTGTAAAGGTTAGTTGATTTGGTTAATATTTTATAATTTATTATCAGTATTAATGTTAATATATTATTTTAAACATAGTTAATTTTTATAAAATTTAATTTATTTCTTATTATTATTGCTATTATGATTGTTGTTGTTGGTGTTGTTGTAAACTTAGTTAATTTTCATAAATATTAATTAAATTATTATTATTAATACCAACTTAGCTAATTTTTTAGCTTATTTATAAATTATAAACTATAAACTTGGTTAATATTTTATAAATTATAAACTTGGTTAATACTTTATAAATTATTATTATTTGAAATCACGGTATACATACTTTATAAATTAAAAGCATGGTGAATACTTTATAAATTATTATTATTATTATTATTATTATTATTCTAAACTTAGTGAATTTTTATGAAATTTTTAATTTTTATAAACTTATTTTTTTGTTATTATTACTAGTATGACTGTTGGTGCTATTGTTATTATTAGTATTATTATTATAACTTAGATAATTATTAAATTATATAAACTTCGTTATTTTTTGTAAAACTTAGTTAATTTGGTTAATATATTGTAATTTATTATTATAAACTTAGTTAGTTTTTATAAAACTTAATTAATTTGGTTTACTTTATAATATATTATTGCTGCTGTTGTTGTTGTTGTTCTAAACTTAAATAATTTTTATACACTTAGTTTATTTATTGCAATTATTGTTTTTGTTGTCAGTCTTATTATTATTATTATAATCTTAGTTAATTTATTATTATTATTATTATTATTACTATTATTATATATAAGCATAGTTATTTTTATAGAACTTAGTTAACTTAATTAAAATTTTATAATTTATTATTTTATTGTTATTATAAACTTAGTTAATTTTCATAAACTTACTTTATTTATTATTATTAAAGTTAGTTAAGTTAAATAAAACTTAGTTAACTTTATGACTTAATTAATTTATTTTGTTTATTATTATTATTATTTAATTAATTTTTATAAAACTTAGCAAACTTGGTTAATATTTTATAATTTATTATTATTATTAGTACTGTTATTATTATTATTCTAAACTTAGTTAATTGTTATGAAACTTAGCTAATTTTTATAAACTTAGTTTATTTATTATTACCATTACCATTATGATTGTTGTTGTTGTTAGTATTATATTATTATAATAAACATGGTTAGCTTTCATAAACATTAGTTAAATTATTATCGTTATAATAAACTTATTTAATTTTATAAAACATAGTTAATAAAGTTAATTTTTATAATCATAGTTAATTTATTTTGATTACTATTATTATTATATAAATTTAGTTAATTTTAATAAACATGGTTAATATTTTATAATTTATTATTATTAGTATTAGTATTATTATAAACTTAATTAATTTTTATACAACTTATAGTTAATTTATTATTATTATATGGACTTGGTTAATGTTTGCACCAAAATTTGTCACAAACGCTCAATTAATATTATAACACTGCAGATTAACTATCCAAATCCAAAAAGAACGATGTAGAGAAATAAATTTAAAAACAGTAAGAAAGTAGGTAGAGACGCAGATTTATATTGATTCGACGTATTCCGGCCTATGTCCACTCCGAAAGTTTTTCCTTTATAGATTTATACTGCTAATTGCAGTTACAATCCGTAAAATCCAAGAATAGAAATGGCAGAATATAGCCTAGGTAGAAGAAGAAGAGAGCTAGAAAGAAGATCCTTTTCCTTGAGCCATGCATGCTGTATTTATAGAGGAAGCCGATGAAATATCTCACCCAAAATCCGCACATAGAACCTCCAGACCCAAATGGACCCGCATACAAAAAATAAGGCCTATCTGGGCCTCCTAGAGGGATGGCCCCGATCCCTATAGGGGGATCGATGCCGATCCCTAAGGATCAAGAATAGGGTTTGGCGATCCCTAGAGTAGGACCCCCATGCCACCTGCTTCCTGTTTCCATAGACATTTCCTGAGTTGCTTTGGTGTTCGTTGAGTTATTGAGTGATCATCGTTGAGTTGAACTGCCAATCCGAGTGACCCATAGCCTTAGTGATCTGATCCATTCCTAACCATATTGATCTAATCTGATCCCCTGACTCGAGGAAGTGCAAATCCATACTTATTTATTTCTTGGTTGTTACTTGCTTGAATCCACTTGAATATCAAATAGCCTTGCTTATAACTGATCTCTGAACTTGACAATCATCCCTCTGGGCTTCTTACCTCGATGACTGCAAGATCCATTGGATTAAATCCATGATATCACGGCCTTGCCGTAAGGCGAGATAACATTTGGACCCCAAAACATGTTTTGCGATAAGAAGATGTGTTTTGAATTTCCATAAATCCGAATCTATAATCCGCAATCCATCGATTGCCGAGTTTTCCAATCCAAAATCCAATCCTTTGCCAAGCCAAATCCTAGATCTCTCTGGATAGTTGATGAAATCCACGATCGCTTCAAGCCGATAGTCAATTCCAAAGCCATTCCAAATCCTTAGCCGAATCCATATCCATCTAAAGCCAGTAACCAAATCCACGATCTTACCAGATCGTTTTCCAAATACAGAGCCTCGATCTCATTGGATCATTATCCAAATCCGTGACCTCTCTGGGTTAATATTCAACTCTACGACTTTTCTGGGTCGATTTCCAAATCCATAACCATTTGAATCCTAAAAGTTAGTAAGCCAATTCGCAATCTCTCAGGATTGTTATCCAAGTTCATGGTCTCTCCGGATTGATCGATGGTCTCTTCAGACCCTTTCTAAGTCCAACCAAACTTAGCGATGAGTAGGCTGATTTGTCGCACTCCGGCAAAGCGACTTACCCCTTGCACTCCGGCCCTTTTGGGGGCATATAGCGATGTCTTGATCCTCCTAAATCGATCATAGCCTCTCCAAGCTCTTATTGAACCCCATCCTGTCATTCTCCAGTGAAGAAGGAACAACGACAAGTAAGCCGATCCCATCACTCTTCGGCGAAGCGGTATTACTTTTCGCACTCTGATTCAGTTTCCCCGAACATGAAACAATGTCATGGCCTTCCTAGGCCGATCGTGGTCTCTTTGGACCCTTCGCAAACCCCATCCGGTCACTCTTTGATGAAAGGGGGAACAACGATAAGTGAGTTAATCATATCGCTCTCCGACGAAGCGTCTCACTTCTCACACTCCGGTCCCTGACTCTCCAGTCAGGAACATAAAGTGATCAATTCCATGCCGACTCCCTTTCCCTAGCCATGACTCTCCGCTCGCGAGCTTAATCCATGATGCACGAGTCCATCTTGTCGCACTCTGGCAAAGGGTCTCACACCTTGTGGCTATAAATAGAAATTAATTCAACTTTTGAAATCGTTTTCATTCATATTAAATTCAAGATTCAATTATTTAAACAATTTCAATATTAAATTCAACTATTAAATTTTAAAGTGAGTTAGCCATTTTATTGTCGAGTTTATTATTATTAGGTTCATGCCATTCCAATAAAGAGATGACAATCTATGACCTCAATCCAAGGCCATTTCCATTTGACATGGACGATGGTTGCTCCTATTCCATCATTGCAGCCCGAGTCCTTACATACTATGATAGCCTGCCATCCCTGATATGTTCCTCAACCATATCCCGTAAGTGCCGACATTCATCTGTAGTATGCCCATCTAGTTCTTGGAATAGGCAATACTTTCTAGTCCTCCAATCTCGCTTCGTAGGATCCTTCCTCGTCGGTTTCCAATAGAGGAGTTGCCCCCTTGTGTCCAAGTAAATCTGTTCCAAGCTTTCCGTCAAATCCGAATAAGATGAGAATTTTGGCTCCTATTTCTTCCTTTGCCTTTTTGATCCATCATAACCCTCATCCATTTTCCGTTTGCCCTTACTCTTTCTAGACCTTTCTCCAGACGGTCCTTCACCTCTCACGGCATTTACTTCCTATTTGTCGGTTCATGCGTCCTCCTACCGTAAGAACCTCTCCTCTTCATAGAAGAATTCCCCGAGATCTATTGGTGGATTGGTACCAGTGCAATCTTAAAGTCCATGTCATCGACAATCCCGGATACCGCTGCCATTTAAACCATTGATGGATCCAGCCAATCCACCAAAGCCACTGCTACATTAAACCATGTCAAGAAACTCCTCAAGGACTCTTCGGTCCTATGCTTTAGTGCCGCCAATGTCATCACCTTCTTGGGTCATGAAATATGGACCCGAAATTGTTTCATAAACCTGTCCAATAGCTCGTTCCATGTCCCGATTGATCCATTCTCCAGCTACCTAAACCAAATTGCAACTAATTCCGTCAAGTATAAAGGAAAATATCTCGCCATAAATTCTTTCGATGCCCCCAGCACTTCCATATGCCGGATATACCTTATCATATGTGTTGTAGGATCCGAATTTCTGTCATATACCTTTAGTGTTTGTTGTTTAAACTCCGATGGAATCCTAGCATTCCTGATATTCGAAGTAAATGGACTCTGATTGACATCTTTCAGATTCCTATTAGGTAATCTACCTCTCATTATCCATCATATTAGCTCAGCCATCCTTTATTTCTTATCCATAGGTGGTCTCAAATCCCTATTAGCAACTTACCTCTGACTCTGTGCGAGCATTCCAGAACGTACTCCTCTAGACATTCATCCGCATTCCGATCTGCATACAACCGAACAACATCAACCACTGGCCTTTCATAAACTGATCCAGCCTGATCCAAGGGCATGTATCCAAGTTCCATGCGATCGGCGCCGATCCTTATGGGAGGATCGATGTCATTCCCTCCATGTTGACCGAGGGCTACCCCCGGTTGCTCCACTCCATTCCTCTGCTTGTTAGCCTCGTTTCCATGCCCCTAGATCTGATTTTCTACAACTCATGTTGTTCCAACTCCTTGATCCAGATTACCATTAGCTCCTACTCCAGCCTGTCCAAATTTCCTGAGGAAATTCTACATCATCTCCTCTTATCTCTTCATCATCCTCTACTTCATAACATCCATCATAGTCTCCATCTCGTTCCTAGTAATGTAGACGAAGGGCTGATTAGTTCTAGCTCTAGAGGATGCCTCTTAACTTCCTCCATGGTGACACCTATCCGCAGGTGCTTTCCTTGTAGATTGCCTGACCATTGATCCAAATTCAAGCTCTAAATCATCTTCAAATCTACGACTGCAAGTAACTTGGCTCTGATGCCAAAATATTTCCACCAAGTCACAAACACTCAATTAATATGATAGCACTGCAGATTCATGATTTAAATCCAAAAGGAATGATGTAGAGAAATAAATATGAAGAATATAAAATAAAAAACAATAAGAAAGTAAGTAAAGAAGCAGAATTATAGTAGTTCGGCATACTCTGGCCTATGTCCACTCTAAAAGTTTTTCCTTTTACAGATTTATACTACTGATTACAGTTACAATCCATGAAATCCAAGAATAAAAATGGCAGAATATAGCCTAGTAGAAGAAGAGGAGAGCTAGAAAGAAGATCCCTTTCCTTGAGCCCAACCTGCTGTATTTATAGAGGAAGCCAATGAAATATCTCGCTCAAAATCCACACATAGAACATCCAGACCTAGACAGACGCATACACAGAAAATAAGTTCCATTTGGGCCTCTTAGAGGGATCGGCCCCGATCCTTATAGGGGGATCAACACTGATCCCTAAGTATCAAGAATGGGGGTCAGTGATCCATAGAGTGGGACCTCCATGCCACATGCTTCCTGTTTCCATAGTCATTTCCTAAGTTGCTTTGGTGCTCGTCGAGTATTTGAGCGATTATCGTTGAGTTGAACTGGCAATCCAAGTCACCCATAGCTGTATTGATCCGATCTAATCCATTCCTAACCATATTGATCCGATCTGATCCCCTACATAAGGAAAGTGCAAATCCATACTTAGCCATTTCTTAGATGTTACTTGCTTGAATCCGCTTGACTATCATCCATAGTCTTGCTTATAACTGATCACTAAACCTGACAATCATCTCTTCGGACTTCTTGCCTTGATGACTACGAGATCCATTTGATTAAATTGATGATATCATGGCCTTGCCAAAAATGGGATAACAGTTAATTTATATAAAACTTAGTTAACTTAGTTAATATTTGATAAACTTAGTTAATTTTTGTAAACTTAGTTAATTATTATTATTATTATTATAAACTTAGTTAATTTTTTTAAACTTTGTTAATGATCCTACAATAACACAATAAAAATTAAGTAAAAATACCTCATTTGGTATCACAGCCCATAAACTATCCCTTGCCTTTTCCTTCATTAGCATAATAAAAGTTCTTTACTCATAGAAATCACTCGATAATAAGCATAAATAGTATGCTTCGTGAGCCCGTTTTGTACTAGCAACGTGTTATGCCATTTGTACCCATATTTCCTTTATTTTTGGTGCATTTTTTGTACTAGCAAATATATGTAGTCAATACAAATATGTAAAGCGGGTTTTATAAATTTCAGTCACATTATGAGTTTGGACTAAAGTGTTTATATTATTAAGTTCAAAGGAGACAATGCCACTTCAGTATTCTGTCATGTCAATAGGTGGATGAATGAAGACATAGGTAAAGAAACAAAGAAATAAAATGACAAGTATATATATCAAATTACCTTAATTTTTTTCATTTTCCATCAATTTTTCCATAAATGAAATCCAATGAATCCCACTATTCATTAACTCATGTCCATGAACAGCCTCTATATGCTAATTTCCTATGCTCCTACTATTCATGCTACTTGAATTGCCCATGCCTATTCTGAGGCAGTTGCTGAAACACATCCACGACTCACTTCTGCTACTTCTAATGATCAGCCTGCATTGATCATCATTTTGTTCCACCATATGCTCTGTCTAACGCAGTTGTGCATTCTCTAACTCATTACCAAAATAATGCACAAAATATGCAAGTGATTGATGATGCTCAATTTTTTTCTCTATAACATGATTAATCAATTTTCTTAGTCCTCATTAAACCAGCTAGCCCCATAAAGTTCTTTTCTATGGTTTGTTGTGCCCGATGTTTAATTATGTCTGATCAATAAAAATACCAATGCAAGTTACTTTCAAAAGTAACTTACCCTTCTCTAGAAAAACTAATGGTTACTATGGTCAATCAATAAAAAAATCAATGCTTGATTTGTTCTCTTTTTTTTATTAGATTCAAAGTCGACACTATAGGAGGGCCATAAAGAAGAAGATGAGACTTGAGTCATCGATGCAACAATTGTTTGATATGGTTGAAATCAGTGCAAGTTGTTTAAGAAAACTGTAAAAATAAACAAAAAATGAAATTAAATTTTTGTTGCAACTAATGCATGTTTCCAACTCTATATAATATGTAACAGAAACTCATAATCCATCATTAGTGGTAGCATACCAACCACTACACCAATCTTATAGACAACAACAGTATATAAACCAAGGTTTTAAAGTCCAACCGGCACGCCGAAGTTCCGGCCATCTCAGCACGGTTCCCACGTGGACCGAACCGGAACATCACCATAAAACCGAATTTCAGTTTTCTTCAAAAAAAGGGGAAAACAATAGAAAACACCAATTTGTATAGCATTTCATGTGAAGAAAATCCTAAAACAAAAGATCATTGAACTTTATTTCAATCAATCAAATTCTTGTCTGCCATAAAAGAAAAAAACAAATTCCATACATAAAATTCACGTGATTAAGGTTCAATCTTTGATCTATAAAACCAGATATAATTCATACCAAATACACAACAAAATTTACCTCTTCACTCAACTTCGCTTCTTCTTCATCATCGTCAGAATGTCTTGTTCGAGCTTGGCAGCATCGATCGACCTGTAACGTCCTAGGCTTTCTCTCCATAGAAAGTCGCATCGTTATGAAGAAAGAAAGGGGTAGAAAATAGAAAAGAAGAGAAGAAAGAAAGAAACAACAACAACGATCTCACAGCGGAACGAATAAATTATATTAATAACATAAACTATTACATAGTATACAACAATTTACAGAGTTACACAGCATATACATCACTTACTAGACAGTTATAAATATCTGTCTAGACATTACAACTCAAATACAAGACAAGACACTATCACAGATATCAACACAGCGGAATACTATATCTACGAACGCCGAAGCCTCCTGCTCCATTGCTCCTCCAGAATATTCGTCAAAGCTAAACCTGAATCCCTTGGCTACTCGTAAAAATTTGAGTACCCAAGAGTTTATAAAACAGAAATAAACACTTGGGTACTCAAATTTTTACGAGTAGCCAAGGGATTCAGGTTTAGCTTTGACGAATATTCTGGAGGAGCAATGGAGCAGGAGGCTTCGGCGTTCGTAGATATAGTATTCCGCTGTGTTGATATCTGTGATAGTGTCTTGTCTTGTATTTGAGTTGTAATGTCTAGACAGATATTTATAACTGTCTAGTAAGTGATGTATATGCTGTGTAACTCTGTAAATTGTTGTATACTATGTAATAGTTTATGTTATTAATATAATTTATTCGTTCCGCTGTGAGATCGTTGTTGTTGTTTCTTTCTTTCTTCTCTTCTTTTCTATTTTCTACCCCTTTCTTTCTTCATAACGATGCGACTTTCTGTGGAGAGAAAGCCTAGGACGTTACAGTGGTATCAGAGCTAACAAGCAAACAGATTCTTATATTTTAAGTTCTAAGAATGTTACTCACCTGATTGAAAAAAATGAAACAGAGCTTCCAGATTTTAGCTTTTGAAAACTGTGGACTTGCATGCTTCTTGAATTTGATTTAAAACTCGAATTGTTGCCTTTAAATTGCTTTTCATTAACATGCAAGCTTGATTTCCATTTTGAAGAGATGAATGCAGACAGGCCTTAAAATGATTCCAGATTTGAAAGAAATGAAGGTAGGCTGGTTCTTTGAATATGATGCAGAGATGAAGAAAAATGTTGCAGTCCCTTGTCTTTGATTTCAGATTGTAACTTGGTTACAGATTGAAGGATTTGGCTTAAGGAAGATTTGTTTACAGACTTTGGTTTGAGAAGTTTGATTCTCTGATTTGAGTTTAGAGGATTATCTTGAAAAGTAATATTGATTTGTTTCAGATTTCGATTAGAGAAACTGAGTTTATCTTGTTTTGAAAAATAAGAATAGAAAGAAAATGAAGTAAAGAGAATGCATATGTTTATATAAGTGAAGTTGAAATTTATAAAAATAAAAGAAAATAAAAAAAATAATAAAGACACTTGTCAATATAGTTCATCTGATACCACGTGTGACGACCCGGCTTTCCACTCCCGGAAAATCGCATCGACAGAAAGAAAGAAAGGGGTGAGAAATAGAAAAGAGAAGAAGAGAAAAGAAAACAACAAAAGATACTCACAGCGGAAACGAAACGAAATATAATATATCACATAAATATTACATAGTATCATATACATCATCTATCAGAGTTACACAGATTACACATCACATACTAGACAGTTATAAACATCTGTCTAGTTATTACATCTCAACACAATACAGATCAATACAAAGATCAACACAGCGGAAAACTACTATCTATATCTACAACGCCGAAGCCTCCTGCTCCATTGCTCCTCCAGATTACTCGTCAAAGCTAAACCTGAATCCCTTGGCTACTCGTAAAAATTTGAGTACCCAAGAGTTTATAAAACAAAAATTTTAAATTAAAGTTTAATCTGAAATCTAGTTTAAATCTGTATTTCAGATTTAAAATATGGTAGCATCGATCTTGAATCGACCATGGCAGATCGTTCGATTCATCTCGATCTATCGACAACCAGTTTTTTCTTTCATTCATTTGTGTTTTGCGTTTGAATCGAACTGATTAGGGCATAAAGGAACGTGCGACTTTGAGGAAGATAGGTTGTTGTAAAATAATGGGTCGGGTTTATTTAAATGGATTATGAAGTAGTAGTTGGGTTTATAAACAATGGGGGTTAAAAATGGCTGATAAAAACTATATAAAACATGTTTTGTTTGTAATTTGTAATTTCAAAATTGTGATAAAAATTATTACAGAAAAAACTATATTATTTATTTGTAATTTGATAATTGAACAACTATGAATGGAAGTTCTATCATGCAAATAATATATTGTTTAGTTTGCATTAAAATGTATCAATGTTGAGTAATTAAATAAAATCTTTTTTCTCATTTAGGTAGTTAATTATGGCAAATCGTGATATCGTTTGGAATTATTGTACGGTAGTTGGTAAAAAAAATAGATGTAACCATTGTCACAAAGTAAATTCTGGTGGTGGTATAACACGTATGAAAGAACATTTAGCAGGACAAACAGGCGACGTGGCAGTATGTCTGACTGTTCCCAAAGAAGTCAGTAAACTTATACGAGAACATCTGAATAAAAAGAGAAGTGAGCGAAATCAAGGGAAGCTTGAAAAACAACGCATGCAAGAAGAGCTAATGAGCATGCCTGAACAACAAAATCAAGATACCAACAGCAATGGAGGTGAAGACGATGGAGAGGTTCAATGCGCCTTTCAAGAAAGTAAAGAAAGTTATATAAACTCAAGTGTAGGATCTAGTGAAACAAGTATACGATCTAGCGGACTAAAGTGCAATGATCGTTCTAAATCAATCAGAATATATGACGATTTAACAACACGGGCAGCTGGAAGGATTGATCCCTGTGTACAAAAATGAGGAGGTAGAACTCAACCTTTCATTAGAACTGCAATAAAAGGCATTAGAGATGCTAAAAAACACATAGGTCGTGCAATATCAATTTTTTTACTTTAATCATATCTCACACAATGCTGTTAATAGTCCTTACTGAAACTATGGTAGAGGCCATTCAAGAAGCTAGTACTGGAATTAAAGGACCCACAACACATGAATCATCAAAAACATATTTAGATTTAGAGTGCACTGAAATCAAACAACACATTTACACTTACTCCTACTTTTGGGATGAACGTTGATGTGCGATGGTTGGAGCACACAAAATAGAAGAAAAATCATAAATTATCTTATGTATTCTAGCCAAGGAACCGTCTTTCTTAAATCTATAGATGCTACCGACAAATTTAAAAGTGCTGAGTATATTTGTGGTCTAATGGATAATGTTGTTAATTTTATTGGAGAAGATAGAATTATGCAAATAGTAACTAATAATGGAGCAAATTACAAAGCTGCTGGCCAACTACTAATGGAAAAAAGAAGGAAACTATATTGGACACTATGTGTATCACACTGTATCGATTTGGTTCTTGAAGATATTTCAAAAGAAATCGAGGTAAAAACGATTGTTTCAAATTGTCGGTCAATAACAAGATTCATATACACTCATGGTTGGTTGCTTACCATAATGAGAAAAGAACCCAATAATAAAGGACTAATTCGGCCAGCAGTAACTAGGTTTGCTACTAACTTTCTTGCATTAGAATCCATATACACACATAAAGGAAATCTAAGAAGAATAATTTCTTCGAGGGAGTGGAGCACAAAGATTCCTGAACTCGGTCCTAAAGATAAAAAATAGCAATTCTTATCTATAACTTGATTCACAGTGATAAATTTTGGGCCAACGTTGTTGCTATTATTCTCGTATTTGGTCCACTTGTAAAAGTTTTAAGAATGGTGGACAATGATGATAAAACAGAGATGGGATATCTATATGAAGCAATGGATCGAGCGAAGGAATCAATTAAGAAAAATATTGGTGTAAGACAGTGTCAAAAGTGGTGGAATATTATCGATAAAAGATGAAAAAGACAATTGCATTGACCTATTCATGCAACAGGTAATTTTTTTAATTATTACACAATTATAAAAGTACATAACATTTTAATATTTCTTTGAACTATCAAATTGTTTTAGGTTATTTTCTAAATCCTCGTATATAATACGGAGATAATGCAATAAACGATGCTGAGGTTTTAAATGGATGGACAAATATTCTTGAAAAAATGGTACATGATATTACTATATGCAAATTGAAATTTCAAAAGAGGCAAGAAACAAATTATTAAACTACTCATGATTCTTGCTATTATATTTAGTGTAAAGAATAACTTGGTTTATTAATGAATGTTCGTAGACTGAAAAATACAGAATTAAACTTGATGTATTTGGTTCTGCAAAAGCGAAACGTGCAGTTAAGCCATATCTTTCAGCAATATGGTGGTCAATAATTGGCAAGGAAACTGCTCCGAATTTAACATGCGTAGCTATGCATATTCTTAGCCAAACAGTTTCTTCTTCAAATTGTGAAAGAAATTGGACAACATTTGCGATGATTCACACGAAGTTAAGAAACATAATAAAAATGGAGAACTTAGAAAAACTGGTATTTGTATATTATAATATGCCATTAAGAGTACGACACGTTAAACGCCAATAAACAGCCGACCAACTTATTAACTTAGGTTACATCTTTCATGAGGAGGATCCACTTGTATAATGGACTAGAGAAGCTGAGAATCCACTGCTTGATAATGCAAGCGATAATCCTTGGTCAAACAATGATAATGTATCCGTAGAAAATACTGAAAATGATAGTTCATCAAATGATGATTCAGGTAATGCTGGTGGTGACGGTATTGGTTCTAGTGGTTATGGTGTTGGTTCCACTTTTGATGATTCTCAAAGACATATTCAAAATTATGATGTAGATGACTATAGTCGACGAAGAGATAGAAATTTGGACGTTGTACATGGAGATAAAGGTAATTATGATGGCAGATATACTTCTAACAATGTCCCCAGTTCTAGGTATTCTACATCTGATTATGCCGGATGTTATTCGTTTTGTGGATTAAATCAACCGTATGCTGCTGAACCATCAAATAGCCAAGATGAACCCTCACCCATTGATAATATGATTACGACATTTTTAAGTTTGGATCAGATGCAGCAGTATGTTTTTCCAGCATATTATAATCCGACAAAAGATAAAGAGAGCGATGGACAAAATTTATATGATGCTCAGAGAAATAGTTTTTGGTATTCAATTTTTATGTTATATGTTTTGTATCTTCTATGTAACTTGAATAATTTAGTGTACTTGACTATTAGTATTGCATATTTATTTGCGTATTTATAAAAAAATACCGGAATTAAAATGGAATTTCCGGAAATTTTGAAATGGGACCGAAATTTTAAATATTTCTGATGACCGGAACGAAAATAGAAAACGGAACTTCGAACCTTGATATAAACACAGATATAACATCCCATATGAAAAATACAATGCAAAATCATCAATATAGGAAGAATATCAAACTAACCTCAAACATCAAAAAATATGTCAGCTGCAGTAAGCTTCTTTATCATTTTAGTACTTGTCACAGCCTCATGCAAATTCGCTTCATCAATAGCAGCCTGTCCAGAATCTCCTACATCTAGCGGACATAACCAACCTATCATCTTTGACTCCACACCACTATAATTCCAAATAATGATGTATACCAGAAGCTCCATTCTTACTTCCACCTGCACACACTACTGCAACACTAGTAATTTCATATCAAGACAATGATAGTATTATACCAGAAAACACCACTAATTCCACGTCCAAATATTATTATTATTATACCAGAAGAAACACCATTGTTGCCTTCTCCTGCACATAGCCCAATTAGAGTACAAATCTAAATGAAAATGAAAATGAAAGTGAAGGAGGAGAACAATTACGCGCACAAAATCAATATGAGAACAAAAATACTGGTAATACTGGTTTGCAGGAGTAACTAGGGATATTTAAGGTGGAGTAGGAGCATGACCACTTGTTGATAATATGTCATTTGATAGCAGTAGCACAACCACTTGTTAGTTTATTGGCTTCTCTTTATATCTTGCTCTCATAATCCTTCCGATTCTCATTTGGATTTCCATATTATGTGCTTAAAATCTTTGTTGCTCCTAGCTTTTAATTCAAGTGTTGTGTGTGAAAAGTAAAATATTGTCTTCCTCCCGTTGAAGATGAAACTAATAGCATACTCACTACCTAACCATATGTTACTGGCTGAGATGCTTCCAATCTAGCTTTATCTTCTATTGTGAATGTCCACCCTATTACAACAAAGTGTTCATATTATTACTACAACTATTGCAACAGGTTCAAGTATGGAATGAATCATTCATCCACCTATTAACATGAAAATATATAAGAAGATGACTTCCAGCTTAAACTTGGATATTAACTGTGATAGTATTGTTATATCAAAAAAGTCATGGCTTATATCATTACAATGGTGTATCAATCCACATTATTATGCTAGTGTGATTGTACTGTTACAAATGTACTCAATCTAATACCAATAGTAAGATAACAAAAATCCACCAAAACAATCGTGGTCATTATGAATTTCAAGAGAACAATAATTCAGCATATCGAAGAGAGATTAGATATTAGATAATAACAGTAAAAAAACTGAATTTCTAATTAGCTAACCAATTCAAATAGTATAATGTATATTTCAAACTTGTAGGATTATAAATACAATACTACTAGTGAATACACCAGAAGATAGTACAGGTGTAGAGATAAGACATATTGAACATCATAATAAAGTTTATGATGTAAGCATTGCTTTATAAATTAAGTATTAAGGTTATAAAAGATTACATATTGGAAGGTATAATTTTTTCCATCTTATTTCGATTCTAGTTACCCCATAGAAAGATGCAACTTCAACTTAATCGAACATAACTTTAATTATATACGCATTATCAAATCTCAAAAATGCTCGGTGAGATGTGCACATAAATCGTGGTGTTTATACAAGTGCAATTCAAATACTTCAATATGAATCTTTCCCTTAAATTGAAGGATATAAAATCAATGAACTCGATCTAACCCTATTACATAATCAAGTGTAGAAATAGAAACTAAAGATAATAGAAAACGAATTCTGAATACAAACTAATTAGCTGAACTCTCAATCAAGAAAACTAAGCTTGCAAGTAACATGAGATAACTGGTTAAGTAGATCATATACATTGCTAAAGATGAAGCCATAAATGAAAATAAGGATCGCCTCAACACAAATGTCCATCAATAATTGCAGAGAACATGTTAGCTACAATTTCGTTTTAATAATATCTTTTGTAAATCTCCACCAATAAAATATGGCTACAGCATTAATGTTTATCTGTTTAAGAAGCATAACTTAAATCCTGTCATGTTGAAGCAAGTCTACCATCATAAAGTCTACTTTACTAATAATAAATTAGATTTATGGAATTCAACTAATTTATAATATAAGATCAAATTCAAATAACTATAAAGTGTGAATGTCCGAATTAAACTATCTTAACCCATACAGTACAACAATGATCATCTATGAATCAGTAAATCATCTAAACTAAGTAAAGTCATCTAAAATTACTTCTTACATACTCAGTCACATTAACCCTAAATCATAATCATTAGATCTACTAATTATTAACTGTTAGATATTTTCAAGTTTTCCCTTGTTTTTGTTTTCATGAAGAGAGAAGAAAGGAAGAAGGAAGAAGGAAGAAAAGCAAAGTCCCACATCTTGGGATATTGGGAACCATACTTGTTTAAGTATGGGTTTCCCATAAGGGAGTTGGGGCCTTGGGACCTCCAGATGTGTGCTTTGTTGAGAGGACTTTATTCTGCCTCCATATTTGCATCATTTCAAATCAAAATAAAGTGTTCTTAACCAGATCAAAACCCTACAAATTTTGAATCTGGTTACGCTCTTCCAGCATTAACAACACTCCCCACCAAATGATTAGATTGCTTTTGAATTGGATCCAATATTTGGAGTTTGTAAGAGAGAATTAAGGTTTGTTTGAGGTAAGGGCAACTGATTAGATTCAAAATTTCATAAAAATTGAGTTAGTAAAGTCTAGTCTTTCTATGCCGAAAAAAGGAATGATACGGCAGGTTCGGGATTGATCCTCGATAATGGATTAGATTGCACCAATATCAACCCTTTTTTTCGAAAGTGAAGATTTTAGTAGTTTTCTTTTTTGTTGTTTTCGTCTTCTTAGATTTAGATTCGGGTCGAAAATAGAAGAATTAAGTCGATCAAAAATTTAAAGGAGGTTCATGGCTAAGGGACCTCCAGATGTGTGCTTTGTTGAGAGGACTTTATTCTGCCTCCATATTTGCATCATTTCAAATCAGAATAAAGTGTTCTTAACCAGATCAAAACCCTACAAATTTTGAATCTGGTTACGCTCTTCCAACATTAACAACACTCCCCACCAAATGATTAGATTGCTTTTGAATTGGATCTAATATTTGGAGTTTGTAAGAGAGAATTAAGGTTTGTTTGAGGTAAGGGCAACTGATTAGATTCAAAATTTCATAAAAATTGAGTTAGTAAAGTCTAGTCTTTCTATGCCGAAAAAAGGAATGATACGGCAGGTTCGGGATTGATCCCCGATAATGGATTAGATTGCACCAATATCAACCCTTTTTTTCGAAAGTGAAGATTTTAGTAGTTTTCTTTTTTGTTGTTTTCGTCTTCTTAGATTTAGATTCGGGTCGAAAATAGAAGAATTAAGTCGATCAAAAATTTAAAGGAGGTTCATGGCTAAGGGTAAAGATGTCTGAGTTAGAGTTATTTTGGAGTGTACCAGTTGTGCCCAAAATGGTGTCAATAAGAAATAGCTTTTATTTCTTAATTCTATCTTTTTCTAAAAACCTTCGAAGAAGACAATAAACTCATTCTTATGTTTCCATATTAAAGTGAAGGATAGTACTTAAAATTTATCTTTAATTTAATGCCCATTGGTGTTCCAAAAGTACCTTTTCGGAGTCCTTGAGAGGAAGATGCGGTTTGGGTGATGGACTTTACCTGGACTGAGAATGGACCAACTTTTAAATTTTGGATGGAAATTCCTTTTACCTGTTTCTCTGGGTAATCTATTATTGACAACTTCTTCCCAACTTATTTACCAATAAAGAATAGAATAAGATAACGATATTCTCCATTCATAACTGATCTTAAACAAGAGAACCACTGCCTTGATCCACTTGGCCACATCCGCCCCTTATCTAGCTAAAGGATTTTCTCTTTTTTCCATTCATCATTATTGTATTTATTCTTACCTTCATACTTAGATTGCGATATTCAATTGGACATAGAATGCCAATCTTTAAAATGTAAAAAAGAAGTAATCGGGTGTGGCACGTTCACTAAAAAAACCCTTCAAAAAAGGGTTTGTATCGAATAAAGTATATACTTCGGCTTTCGTGTGCTAGAACTTTGCCTCATAAACATAAAAGTAAAGTACGCATTTTTTGCGTAGATTAGGTTCGAGGTTATTAGAAGAATTCTTTACGGAAGAAGAACAGATTCTTTTTTTGATCTTTCCAAAATAAATTCCCTTTACTTTACATGATCATAGAGAGAACGTATGGGGGTTCGAATCCCTCCTCGCCCGCAACCGACCCAAAAGGGAAGGACCTTTCCCTTTGGGGTGTAAGAAAATCATGATCGGGATAGCGGACGCAAAGCTAAGCCAATAGTGGGTCAAGAAATATTAAATAGCGATGTGGGCGGTGGTTTTCGAGGGATACAAATAACCATCGGGTTTTTTCAGATTTGGCGAGCATCTAGAATAACTAGTGAATTGCAACTCTATTGTACTGCAATTGGTGCATTGGTCTTTCCATATTTAATGCTTTTTGCTGGTTGGTTCCATTATCACAAAGCCACCCCAAAATTAGCTTGGTTCCAAGATGTAGAATCGATGTTGAATCACCACTTAGCAGGGTTACTAGGACTTGGGTCTCTTTCTTGGGCAGGACACCAAATCCATGTATCTTTACCAATTAACCAATTTCTCGACGCTGGAGTTGATCCTAAAGAGATCCCACTTCCTCATGAATTTATCTTGAATTGGGATCTTTTGTCTCAACTTTTTCCCAGTTTTGCCGAGGGAGCAACCCCCTTTTCACCTTGAATTGGTCAAAATACGCGGATTTCTGAGTTTTCGTGGAGGATTAGATCCAATAACAGGAGGACTGTGGTTAAGCGATATTGCTCATCATCATTTAGCTATTGCAATTCTTTTCTTGATCGATAGAAAAAAATGGAACGAGAAAGAAGAGGGAAGTGGAAAATATTTCAAGGAAGAGGCGACCACACAAATAATTATGGGAGCCCACTTTCTTAAAAAGTGTTGCGTACCCAATCCTACCTTAAATAAAACAAATTGAAAAAAAAAATATAACACTATGGAATAAAGTTTTATCTATGGGCATTATAAAAGGCAACATTTTTTTGTAGTGAGAAGCTAATGATCTTTCACAACTCAAGATTAAGGAGCGGTAATCTAATGGTCTATTAAGTAAACTTGCAAGTTGGAAAAATGCAAAAGCAGGAGAAAAGGACTACTGCATTTCAGATTGTAGAGGTCTCGAACTAGATGAAGATGAAATGGATTTCATTGTAAAGAACTATAGAAAATTTAAAAAGCAAGTAAAGAAAGGCAACAATAGGGGAAATAATAATTCTGGACTCAAATGCTTTGGGTGCAATAAATTCTGTCACATAATAAAGGAATGTCCACTTTAGAATAATGGGAAGAAGGAGTTCAAAAGCAAAAATAAATACGAGAAATACAATGTTGTGTGCATTCCAACCACCGAACCAAGCTACATCCGGCCTCACCATTCCAACCACCGGACCAACCTCACCGAACCAAACCCCCGGACCAAGCATTACCGGTCCAAACCACCAGACCAACCTCACCGGACCAACCTCACCGAACCAAACCCCCGGACCAAGCGTTACCGGTCCAAACCACCGGACCAACCTCACCGAACCAAACCCCCGGACCAAGCATTACCGGTCCAAACCATCGCACTCCTACCACCGAACCATGGGATGCCGAACCAAGGTGTGCCAGGCCAGATTGCATCAGCCCAGGCCCACCAGCAGCTATATACATCCAAGACCCCTGCTCCCAACCTCACTCTATAAATAGAGGGGCAGGGGTACAACAATGGGGACAAGTTTTGAGAGCTCAAGCACGGAAGGAACTCTTCAAACAACTTTCTTTTACTCGTATCAAAGCTTTGTACTTGTAATCAAAACTAGAGAAGTGAAATAACATATAAAGTGGACGTAGGCACATTCTGGCTGAACCACTATAAACTTGCGCGTCTTTTTACAGTTTAGTCCCTGCTTTTCATATATCTGCATAAACCTCCAAAATCGCTAAGAACAACATAAGCTCTACTAAATCATACGACTTTGAGGTGTTTGTCCATTTTTTGTGCAAACATTTTTGGTGCTTTCACTGAGAGCTAGAAGCTCGAAGCTTCAGCTTCATCTACTTAACAAGTTTTCCTAACAGCATCGTCCGCCACTTGGAAAACATGCCTCCCAAACAGAGAAAAGATGTTAACAAAGGAAAAAACATCGCATCCAGCAGTCTTCCAGATCCAGCTGTCACGAATCAAGTAAATCGTCCTCCTCCAGCAACGGTAACAAATGGAGAACAGTCTAACCCAACTGCTCCCGCCGCAGAACAGCCTGCGGCAATTACTAGAGCAGATCTGGACAGAGTTGTGGTTGAAGTAACTAACCGCTTCACGTCCCAGCAGGAAGCCTTGGTGGACCATCTCATGTCACGCTTGAGGGACGCTGAAGAATCCAATCGCAACACTGAATCATGGGGCGAGTCCCAGTCTGGAGGATCTCAGAGACAGCAAAGATCTTCCTTCGTCGAAGGAGCTAACGGCAGAAGTAGCCGTGGTAGGAGCCGAGACCGAGCACAGCCCGAAGTTAGGCCTGAGGAAACGTTTGGTACCGAACCCAACGGGGAAGGTACCGGGCGAAGGTCAACTGTAGCTGAGCCTGTCATGCTACCTAACAACAGAAACACCGGTGAACGGGGCCGAGCTAGAGTTCAGCTCGAAGTTGGACCCGAGGAAGTGCTTAGATCAGAACCCAACAGGGGGAGATCAAGACAAGGGCCAACTGTAGCTGACCCAAGCATGCTCCCAGAAGACCAAAGGCAGCCACGGGAAAATATGAGGAATGATAGACGATACCATCCCTACAGGTCGTCTGGACGGAATCAATCCCACAGAACAGAACCAAACTCATTTCTATCCGCTCCAAGTTCTGATGAAAGGATGGCACGCTTATTCAGAGAGTGTGTCCAGCGGGAGCAAAGAGATCGAGGGATAGGCGCTAGGGTAACCAGCCCTTTTGCCCACAATATCGAAATTGCTATCACCCCCCGAGAATGGAAGATGCCAACAATGGAACCCTACAAAGGAACCTCTGATCCCGTTGTACACTTACAGAGGTACACGCAGCATATGCTCATGAGTGGAGCAACAGAGGGAGTACTGTGCAAATGCTTTCCGCTCTTCTTAGCAGATCTTGCTACCTCCTGGTTCTGTCATCTACCCCAAGGATCCATCAGCTCATGGGAAATGTTGAAAGAAAAATTTATCAGTCAGTTCCGCATTCATGTGGAGCAACCTAAGGACGCTTATTCCTTATCCAGCGTCAAACAGAAACCCGGAGAAAAGCTGCAGCAATACCTAACCAGATTCAACGCCGCAGCAGCCGCAGTTCAAGATGCCGATGAGAAGCTTATCCTAATGGCCCTCTGCAGTGGGGTGCATCCGGACACTAAATTTGCTAGAAGGTTGACAAAAGAAAAACCAGCTACTTTACCCGATTTCTTCCATGAAGCCGGGAAATACATGAGGCTTGAGGATGCTGCCATTGAGGGGCAGTCAGGACAGCAAAGTAAGACGACCCATGGCAACGCCCCTGCTGTGGTGAGGGACGTTCGAAGAAATGATTCCAGAGACAATGCTGGGGGCAAGAAGGTAGAAAAGCGCCTATATCGGCCAGGACCAAGATTCGACACTTACACCCCTTTGAACGAGACCGTCGAAAATATCTTCCTTGCCACCCAAGGCGAAGTTAGATATAAACGCCCACCATACAAGAAGGAATCAGATAACGCACAGAAGTCTGGAAAATTCTGCCGCTTCCACGAATCTCACGGACATGATACCAACGAATGCCATCATCTCCGAGATCTGATTGAGGAACACATCAGAAGGAAGAAACTGGAGCGTTATGTAAAAAGTCAAGACAGAACTCCAGCTCCTGCCAATGAAAACCCAAGGCTACCCTCACCAGGGACCGACAGAGGAAACCGCAACGCTAGCAGCTCTAGTCAAGAGAAGATAGTGGTCCATACCATCTCAGGAGGTCCGCACATCGCAGACAGAAGTTGGAGAGAGATGGAAAGATATGGGAAGTCGCTTAGAGACAGTAGAGACTGTGTCAATACGGTTATAGAAGAGCGCCACCCAAAGCGGAAAGAAAGTGATGACATCACATTCAGTAAACGCGACCTAGAAGGAAGACAGTACCCTCACATGGATCCCATGGTTATCTCTGCCTGACTCGGTCCCGCCGAAGTTTACCGAATCCTGGTAGACACTGGAAGCTCTGTAAATATCCTGTTCAAACACGCATTCGACAAAATGAAGCTATCAATGAAGGATGTATCTCCCTGCGATAAACCACTACACGGTTTCACTGGGGATGCGAAGATGCCCCTCGGGCAGCTGGACCTCTTTGTTGAGATTGGAAGCCATCCCCGCTCCGTTGTAAGGAAACAAACGTTTGTGCTGGTAGAAAATCATTCGGCCTACAACGCCTTCTTAGGAATACCAGCCTTGTCTGACTTCCAGATTGTCCTAGCCCCATGGTGCCTGAAAATGAAATTTCCAACAGACAATGGGGTAGGGGAAGTGGAAGGAGACCAGGATATTGCACGAGACTGCTATGTAACCGAACTTCGTAACAACCACAAGAAAGATAAGGGGAAAGGTGTAGAGATTGCCCTCTGCACAAAAAACCTTGAAGCATAGCAACTAAAGAAAGCCCCTCCTCTTCGATACACCAGCGACCCTTTCAACGAATTAGACCCTAGGGACAAAGAGGAGGAGGCCACCGCCGAGCCTGCAGAGGCTATGGAGTTTATATCTGTAGACAAGCACGACTCAAGTAGGCTACTGAAAATTGAGTCCCAGCTGAAAGCTGAATTGAAGGAACAACTCATTGATTTTCTCCGCCACAACTCGGATGTATTCGCTTGGTCACACGCTGACATGACCGGAATCTCCCCCGACATAGCGTGCCACGTATTAAACATTGATCCTACCAAGGCGCCTGTAAAACAAAAAAAGAGAAGTATGGGGGCAGAGCGATCAGCAGCCCTCGATGAAGAAGTAAAGAATCTACTCGCCAATGACTTCATACGAGAAGCTATTTACCCAGAATGGATCGCCAACCTGGTACTAGTAAAGAAGGCTAATGGGAAGTGGCGGACCTGCATTGACTTCTCCAACCTAAACGACGCCTGCCCAAAGGATTGCTTCCCGCTTCCCAGAATCGACCAACTTGTAGACAGCACAGCCGGGCACGAACTCCTGTCTTTTATGGATGCATACTCAGGATATAACCAAATTCCTATGCATGCTCCCGACCAAGACCACACTAGTTTCATCACCGACCGGGGTTTATACTGCTACAAAGTGATGCCCTTCGGACTTAAAAATGCAGGAGCCACCTACCAGCGCCTCGTCAACAAGATGTTCGCAGGGCTAATAGGACGAACAATGGAAGTATATGTAGACGACATGCTGGTAAAATCACGGAAAGCCAAAGATCACGTAAGCCACCTAGGCGAAATGTTCCAGGTACTTCGACAGTATGGAATGAAGTTGAATCCACTAAAGTGCTCCTTCGGAGTGTCATCGGGAAAATTCTTAGGATTCATCGTCCATGCCCGAGGGATAGAAGCAAACCCTGAACAAGTCCGAGCATTAAGGGACATCAAAATACCTTCCACCCGAAAGGAAATGCAAAGCCTAAATGGAAAAGTGGCTGCCCTAAGCCGATTCATCTCCAAAGCAACGGACAAGTGCGTCCCCTTTTTCGAAGCTCTAAAGAAAGATAAAGGAAAGTTCGAATGGACGGACGAATGCTTAACCGCTTTCCTTAACCTAATCGAACACCTCCAGAAACCACCGGTACTCTCGACCCCAAGCGAAGGCGAAGAATTATACCTATACCTTGCTGTGTCATCTCACGCTCTAAGCGCTGCCTTGGTAAGGGAAGACAACCGCACGCAACGACCAGTTTACTTCGTCAGTAAAAGGTTTACTGGGGAAGAAGTCAGATATCCTGAGCTTGAAAAGTTAGCATACTGTTTACTAATCACTTCACGAAAGCTACGTCACTACTTCCAATCCCATTCCATCAAAGTTCTGACCGATCAACCACTGAGGCGGGTACTCCATCGTCCCGACACTTCTGGGCGACTACTTAAATGGTGTATTGAGCTGAGTCAATATGATATCACCTATCACCCTCGCACCGCCATCAAGGGACAAGCCATGGCTGATTTCATTGCAGAATTCACTACCAACGAGGATAAGGAGCAACTAGAAATAACGGAAGATATCAAGTGGAATCTCTTTGTGGACGGTGCATCTAACGAACAAGGCTCGGGGGCAGGTGTGGTAATAATCACTCCCAAGGGAAATAAACTGCACTATGCTATAAGGTTGGAGTTCGCTGCCACCAACAACGATGCAGAATATGAAGCAGTGATAGCTGGACTAGAAATTGCCATAGAAATCGGAGCCAATTCTTTGTGTCTTCACAGCGATTCTCAACTTATTGTTAATCAAATACTAGGGGAATTCCAAGCTCGAGAGGAACGACTCATCGCATATCTAAAGAAGACCAAGTTGCTTCTCAGCCGATTGGATCAGTACTTAGTCAAACACATCCCTCGGGAAGAGAACCAAGAGGCCGACGAATTGGCGAAGCAAGCGAGTATGAGAGACATCGCCATCTTCGGGGCAGTAACCATCTCAAAGCAAACGGTCCCGAGTTTTGAACAAGTGAATCTGATAGCCGCAGCCGAAGAAGCAACTTGGATGACTCCCATCCGAGACTACCTACAAGGTGGCACACTACCCAACGGGCGCAATGAAGTCAAGAAAATCTTGAGGAAAGCGTCCCGCTATACGATACAAGAAGACATCCTCTATCGGCGCGGTTTCTCCAACCCATTATTAAGGTGTGTCGCCGGAAGGGAAGCCAAGGAAATCTTATCCAACATCCATCAGGGGAGCTGTGGAGATCACACCGGGGGGCAAACATTAGCAAAAAAGATACTCCGATACGGATATTTCTGGCCCACCTTAAGCAAGGACGCCTTAGATTTCGTCAAGAAGTGTGACAGATGCCAAAAATTTGCTAAGATCCCTCGGCTACCAACAACCGAGATTACTCAGATGACCAGCCCTTGGCTCTTCGCGATATGGGGAATTGACTTAATCGGCGAGCTACCAATGGGCCGAGGCGGGGCCAAATATGCTATAGTGGCAGTTGATTATTTCACCAAATGGGTGGAAGCGGAACCTCTAAATAAAGTATCTTCAGCAAAAGTTATTAACTTCTTGATCAAAAATGTTCTGTGCAGGTACGGAGTCCCACTCAAAATCATATCAGACAATGGACTTCAATTTGACAGCGAGGAATTCGCCAACTGGTGCCAAGAACACAGAATTCATAAAAGCTTCTCATCCGTAGCATATCCCCAAGCAAACGGACAAGTCGAAGCGGTCAACAAAATTCTGAAAACTCTAATAAAAAAGAAGCTCGAAAAGTCAAAGGGCACTTGGGTGGATGAACTTCCTACGGCACTATGGGCCTATCGCACATCTTTCAGAACATCGACAGGGCACACTCCTTTCTCTTTGGCATACGGATCGGAGGCTATGCTCCCAGTTGAAACTATTGTGCCTTCCCATCGTCGGATCCACTATAACCCAGAAGAGAACGAAGAACTCCTTCACATGTCTTTGGATCTAATCGAGGAGAGAAGAAACAATGCAATCCTCAAAACAGCAGCCCACAAGCAAAAAGTGGCAGCACAATACAACTCCAAAGTCAAGCATCGTACCTTACAAGAAGGGGATCTTGTCCTCAAGCGAATCTTCCCTCGCCCCGGAGCACTAGACCCAATCTGGGATGGACCATATGTGATTCATAGAGATCTCCACAACGGAGCCTATATTTTGTCAACAGTGGACGGAGAGGTGTTCCAGAGGGCATGGAACATCCAACACCTCCGTCGATACTTTTCTTAACTTGTATTGCCCATATGAAGTGAATTAACAAAGAGAATCAGTGGACGTAGGCCTTTTCGTGCCGAACCACTTTAAAAAACCTTGTCTCTTTTTTTTGTTCCTTTGTATCTTGGCTGCTTGTTAACTTTATCCTTTTCTGTTGAACAAAATCCTGAGTATACAGCCCTTCTATTCAAAGCGCTCCACAACACAACTTCACCTGGACAAGACCTAACAGGTACTATGCGAATCTATGCCCTCGCCAATGAGACACTTTTGCTCCAGCATCCCTCTGCTGCGGGTTAACTCATTGCTCGCGACGGCCCTTAAAGCCAACTGTAATGAGCCGATTATAAGCCACCGAGAAGGCCGACTATAGCCGAGGCAGCTCATTACGGCGTTAGGCTCGCCGGCAACTGTGAACCGACTATAAGCCCCAACATAAGGTGTGGCCAGCCAGGGGCAGTTCACAGTTGACGATCGGCACCCACGCTAGCCGGCCACAGTAAATCGAATAATACCCACGATTACGGGCCATAATGGCCCGGGTAGTTACTGTGCGCGATCTCGGCTCCGATGTGTCTTAAGTGCGGCTGTGGTAAAAAAGAATTAACTCCCCGCGGAGGCGTAAGATGGGTGACAAATGTCTCCAAGACCCACAGCTAGGGAAAGTGACTACAAAACCCGTTTGCCACGAACTTAACCACCTCGAAGGCCTTCCGTGATTGGAAGTTTTACTATTTCACGTATTTCAATTTTACTTAAAAAGCTTTTTTTTTCTTTCCTATCCCCTATAACAATCCCTAAAGTACATGATACAGAGTAGGAGATACTCGCCAATGGGTATAGGGACTCACAGTGGCAGGACATTCGACTACGTTCTATGCTCGATCCTACGAGATATTCAAGACTGCCATCTACGATTAAAACATGAAAGGCGGTATTTTCTTCTTTTATGTACAAATACATGACTATAATTTGTTCACACCACACGCTAATATTGCAAGTCATAAAATCATGGTGTAGAACCAGAGTCTAACATCAAACACAATTTAATTACAAGAATATACATAGCCACATTTATCATACGATATGTCGAAATAGCAACAAATATTCAAGAAACGACAAAATCAGCTTAAGTTAAAAAATTACACGTCAAGAATAATGTTGATTATTACAAGTAGCAAGAATTACAACTTAGAAGTTACTCTACTGTCTTAAGACTAACAGATACAACAATGCCAAGCCTACAAAAAGAATTTTCCAGGTCCAATCAGGGAGCCGGTTGCGTCGAAGTCTTGTCCTTGCTCTTTTGCCCGCCTGTCCGGTCATAAAAAGGATTCATTAGTGATGAGTAACCAAGTTAACGGAAAGACTAGAAAGGAAGACTTACCAGCACCTGCTTCTTGACCGTCCTGGTCGTCATCCTCTACCTGCACACCTGCCTCTTCAGCAGCAAGCAGCCGCATACCCTCCTTTACCGCCACTTTCTCCTCCTTGGTGAACTGGGCAGTGACCACGTCCATACTGAAGACCGTTCCACCCTCTTTATCTGCATCAGCCTTAGCCTCCTCCAAAGCCCGAAGATAGATCTTGGCCATGACCCTGGGATAATCATCCATCCAAGAGAGATTGCCCTGCTTCCAAGTTCGGAAGTACATGTCCTGGAGCATGTCATCCATCATTCCCTCATTCTCCTCAAACTCCCTCATCCGGGCATCGGAAGCCGACAACCTTTCGACGGCATCATCTCTCTCCAATCTGTATCTCGAGCAATCAGCCTGAAGGGACCTCCGCATCACCTCCATCTCTTCCCTCAACTTAGCTTGAGCAAGCTCTGCAGCCTCAAGTTTCTCGGACAATTCCTCCACCTGCTCGAGATCCGCTCTCCGAACCTCATCCACCGTGGCAATAGCCATGTCAATCCGCTCTTTGCAAGCAGCTTCCATTTTCCGCAATTCGGCCCGACTGGCCTCTTCCATGGTTTTCCTTAGTCGCCCAGTAGCAGCCTCATGCTGAGAAATCTGGATAGCCTGATCCGCAAGCTGTTTGGCCTGATCCGAAACCACCAATCGAAGTCGGATATTGGCGCTCCCAATCTCCTCTCCGGCCTTAACCAGCCGAGCATGATGCCCCATCAGCTTCTTGGTCTCCTCTGCCACCCGATCAATATTAGCTTTGGCCTCGTCTCCCATAGTGACTATACGAGTAGTGAGTAGATCGAGATCTAAGGACTTGGCTTCATCAAGTACTCGTACCATGGGGTTACGGGGGAGAAGGTGTTCGCCAGTGACTTCGTCAAAAGTAATATCATGAGAACCTGGATCCAGATCAGGATGACCCGCAAATGGATTACGGGCCAAGTCGGGACGGTCGATATGAATAACAGAAGGGTTTCCGGACGGGTGCGGAGAAGGTACAAACTCGCTACCCTCCTCAGTAATATCATGAATAGGCTGAGCCGGAGGCTGAGGACCGGGCGAAGTTTCGGATAAAGGATGACTCCTCTTCCTCTGCTGAATACCCTCTTCGATGACCCCAAGAAGAGGACGGTATCCGACTACATCCCCGGAGCGTTGGGTTGAGGGCTTCGGCTTAGCAGAAATTTTGGAAAGTTTATATTGCTCAAGCCTGTGTCGAAGGTCTGAAGCTTTGGGCGTCTTGCCTGCTCCTGATATAAAGAACAAGTGTCACAATCTTACATTACTATACGATTTGAGAAACGCGGTAAATTACAAATTAAAAAAGGAAAAGAAACACAGTTGTGGTTGTACAAACCCTGGGGAGGAGTGGGATACTGCAATAAGTCCTGGATTTCATTCCAGGACGGGAGCGGGTCATAAAATATTCCTAAGTCCCTATCATTAATGAAGCATGCAGGAGTCAAGAGTTCACCTTGAGTCGTCAGAGCCACCTTGGCTGGAATGGTCGGAGAAGACTCACTTGCACCAGTCCCGGCTTTGTCCGCCTTCCCGGTCTTCTCTGCCAAAGCCGGATCCTCATCCAACCCCTCAAAAGCCTGGTGGAACGCATCATCCGTCCACTCCTGAATCTCGCCCGCTTGCCCAGGAAGTTGGGCCCCGACGCCATCGCCACCTTTGTCACCATCCCGACCATCTCCACCCTCGCCTCGTTCCTCCTCTATGTCTTCCTCCTCCCGGGTAAGTGGACAATTGCTGGGGGAAGGACCGTCCGATTTCTTGAGTTTCTTACCTCCGACAGCTGGAGGTTTTGTGAAAGGTTTCCTCTTGCTACCCTCTGCCGCAACACCCTCCTTGGTCTGAGCAGCCGCCCTCTCCTCCGCCGTTTCCCTCAACTTAACTACAGACTGCTGCGGAAGGATCAGGTTATATTCCAGAAGAATCGCATTTCTAATCAAGAAGGCAGATGATCTATATTTCCCAAGAATGGCTTCTATCTCAGCCGCCGTCTGAACCAGGCGGTCGGTCTCCACAACCGGAAAGCCACCTGTCGCTAGCAAAAATGAGAAAGTATGAGAAGAAGCATCGCAATCGGAATAGAAATTATAAGTAAAAGCATCAACTTACACCCAGAGGTAAAGCGCCGGATAGAAACGGATTCGTCCCTAACAAAGAACCACTCTTTCTTGAACATGCTGAATTTAGAGTACAGATCCAAGACCGGTTTGAAGGTCACGGCTGACTCCAAGCTAATGTATGGGGATCCTTTCTTGTAGCCTCTCAAATTATATAAGTACCGGATCTCCCGGTTGGAAGGAGGGCGCCCGTACTTCCTCTGAAAGATGACGAAAAGGCTTGCCAGTATGGCATAAGAGTTGGGCTGAAGCTGGAATGGGGCCACCTTTAGATACGTGAGGAAGCTGACTACCCAAGCATTGAGAGGCGGAATAGCACCACACATACAATGGTACCTACTAAAAGCAAAGTACCCTTCGGGAGGATTGTATGGCATGACTCCTGGGCCCGGCAACAGCATGAGGGCTCTATCGATCCCAAAGGAACGAGATATAACATCGAGCTGCTCCTCTTTGAGAGAGCTAGGAAAGCAGTCAGGCGGGGAATCCAGCAGCTCCTGGGGACCATGTCCATCCACTAATGACCTTGGGGCGGGCCCATGACGCTCCGATCCTGGTTGAGCTGGGGGCACGGCCGAGGACTCTCCTTCGCCCCAGACTTCTTCTTATCTGACCTGGTTTCAACTTTTCGAGACATTTATCTGCAAACATGGGAAAAGTATATCGTTAGAATATACAAGCAGCGTAATCTGGAATTTCGCTTAAAAATTCGAAGTATGAAACACATGTTCACTCGATACAACAGTTCATTCGGCGAGCAGATGCAACAAGTCAATAGTCCACTCGGTAGTATGATATAAAGTTCATTCGGTACTAAAATGTCAAGCTCATTCGGCAATACAAGGGAACCTTCGGCATTAAAGGCCTTTCGTGTTCATTCGGCAATACAAAGCGAAAAATCATTCGGTATTCCCAACGCTAATCATTCGGCGAGAGAAGGTTAACTCACATGATTCGGCAACCAAACGTGATTCGGCAAAGAAGTTGATTCGGCTGGGAGGGATCTGGTTTGGCTGTTACACTTGGTAGGGAATAACGGTGGCACAAGGTCTCTACTTATAGACGAAGGTGGACTACCGGACCAGTTGGCTCGGTAATGAAAACCAGAGGAAAGCTCCTCCAAACTTAAAGCAAAGCACGCCATGCGCACGCACATGCCCTACTTTGGGGGGCAAGTGTTGTGTGCATTCCAACCACCGAACCAAGCTACATCCGGCCTCACCATTCCAACCACCGGACCAACCTCACCGAACCAAACCCCCGGACCAAGCATTACCGGTCCAAACCACCGGACCAACCTCACCGGACCAACCTCACCGAACCAAACCCCCGGACCAAGCGTTACCGGTCCAAACCACCGGACCAACCTCACCGAACCAAACCCCCGGACCAAGCATTACCGGTCCAAACCATCGCACTCCTACCACCGAACCATGGGATGCCGAACCAAGGTGTGCCAGGCCAGATTGCATCAGCCCAGGCCCACCAGCAGCTATATACATCCAAGACCCCTGCTCCCAACCTCACTCTATAAATAGAGGGGCAGGGGTACAACAATGGGGACAAGTTTTGAGAGCTCAAGCACGGAAGGAACTCTTCAAACAACTTTCTTTTACTCGTATCAAAGCTTTGTACTTGTAATCAAAACTAGAGAAGTGAAATAACATATAAAGTGGACGTAGGCACATTCTGGCTGAACCACTATAAACTTGCGCGTCTTTTTACAGTTTAGTCCCTGCTTTTCATATATTTGCATAAACCTCCAAAATCGCTAAGAACAACATAAGCTCTACTAAATCATACGACTTTAAGGTGTTTGTCCATTTTTTGTGCAAACATACAATAAGAAGAAGAATCTACCATTTCAAGTCACATGGAATGACTGATTCCTCACCATCTTTGGAAAGTGATAGCAGTAATGAGCAAGAAAGTGTTTGTTTCATGACTACAAATGATAAGGTATAATTTGAATTAACATATAATGAGCTTTTTGAATTTTGCATTGAATTAGAGAAATTTTTTAGAAATCTTTGAAAAACTCATAAAAAAACCTTAGTTCCTTTAGAAAAAAAATGAGAAAACTGTTTTAGAAGAAGTTATTGATAATCAAAAACTATCTTTAGAAAAAATCTGCTACTGAAAATGGAACTGAAATTTTGTTCCATGAAAACTAGATTTATCCCAAGAAAGTAATTCACTAAAAGATTTAAATAAAGATTTGAAAATTTCAAATAACAATTTAAATTAAAATTTTGATTACTTGGAAAATGAAAATGATATTTTAGAAAATAAACACACTGGTTTACATAAAAGACTTAAAATAATTAGAAAATTCACAAAGTTCATTTGAAAATTTAATAAATAAAATTTCAGTACTTGAAAATGAGCTTAACTCTTACAGATATGAAAATGTCACGTTAGTAAAAGAAAACTGTGAAATAACTTCTAAAACAGAAATTTTAAAATTTAAATTTCAAATTTTAAAGAAAAATTAGAAAACTTTCTACAAATGTTTCAAAATTTAATAAAGGTCAAGAAAAGTTATCAAATAAAGATTTCAAGATCATCTCATAATAAAACTGGTTTGGGTTTCAAGAAAAAATAAAGTTAAGAAAACTCGAAAGAAGTGCAGTTCTCTATATGCAAAATTTAAAAAATCTAGTAATAAGTATAGAAAGGAATTCCTAAAAATTAGATAATTAAGATACGGTTTTCAAAAACAAATAAAAAACTAATTAGAAAGAAACACATGGATAAATTTTTCTCTAATTAATGTTCATAATAATATTAATTATTCTTTCAAATGTTTACCAAACCCTTTTAAGTATGGTTACCTAAAACTTAACCCCAGCACCCTAACGTAGGAAGTTGGTACAAATGAATTTACTTATTTTTTTGCAGGTATCCACTCATATTAGCAAAGGAGAAGATGGATTCTAGATAGCGGATGCTCCAACCATGTGATAGGAAACTCCAATATGCTAATAAATATCAAACCAATAGATGGAGGTACTGTTTCTTTCGGTGATAATTCCTGCAACGACCTACCGTTTTGGACGTTTTAAGCAGACACACATGCCATACTCAAACCATTCAAAAGGGCAGATTGTTATGGGGTAAATAAGAAAAGCAGAGAAAGAAAGAAAAAAAATACATAATCTCGCAGTGAATAACAAAATATAATAATCAAATAAACAGTTCATGAAGCTGTTTACAAATACATTGATTATACTTTTATAATACAGATCAGAGTTACAAACAGCAAGAATAAATAAATGCAACGGAACAACATGATATAGTGAAATAAATACAATAAATAATACTAGTACAAAATCTTCATCTTCATCCTCCCGAAAGCCGTCTTCGATAAACTAAAAAGCTCAGACTGACCCCAGCGAATTGAAAAGACAAAACACTCGAGTCAGAACTAAAAGATCTTATGTAAGTTAAATCAACAGTAAGTAAATATGAGTGTGATGGCATCAGAGATGTTTACGGGGTTTGACATCTCCTATCCAGTGTCTAACGTGAGTGCAATAACTTAAGAGATATTCGAGATTTTCATCTCCTAAGGATCCGTCAAACTATCTATTATGTAGTATAATACGCTATTATAATATGTCTACAATAAAGTAAAGTATTAAAATAGCGTTAAGGCGTTACCCATATCCCCCTTAACATATTTTTATATATTCCCATAGTCTATACATTAACTCCTCCGTAAACTGGAGGATATCAGAGGGCACTCTATAGGTATGGTACAAACCAAACTCGTAGAAGGCACGATAGGGCATGTGAACACGGCACTCGAGGCAATGCCAGGGTAGATATATCAATTGCACTCCCGGACGGGTGGTAACACATAGCGGCTACTACCGCCCACCTCGGAACACACTCCCAAATCAAAATCAAGGGTGGCCACCAAATCAATCACAAAGTCAGAATATAGTATCGAAGAAATGTGTCCGATCGGAGGAATGACCTCACTTGGCCCGGTATAGCTCCTATTTTAGCCACATCAAGCTGACTCATGGGGGTTAAGGTCATGTAAATACCTCATGCAGAATCGTTCGCCAAACCATCCTACTTCATTTCTGGAATCTCCACCACGTACACAGTTGTTAAAGTGGTTTTCGTTATTGGCAGAGAGTATGACAATATCCGATCCCGGTCCCATTAACAACTAAACGCTTATTCACACAGGATGGTTCTATTACATTTCAAAAGTCAATTCACAATTGATATCAAAATATCATATTCTCAAAACCATACCATTTTCGAAATCATATTTACTTTTGAAATTATCGATAAGATAGGTTAATTAAATCCTCATTCCAAAACCATCATATTTACTCAATTATGTCGTTTCAAAAAGGTTCGATTCCAAATTCCAAATTTAGGTTGTATCATCATCAAGGATTTAAATATAAATACTTCAACTTTACACCGTTTGGATTTTTTTTGAAAATAGTTTAGGTAATTATAAATAGTTTATTTAGTTTTTTTAAAATAGTTTTAAATAGATTTAAAGTAGTTTAAATAGACTTAAATTTGATTTAATTAGTTTTAAAAATGATTTAAATAGATTAAATAGATTTTAAATAATATTAAGTAGATTTTACATAGATTAAATAAATTTAAAATGGATTAAATATATTTAAATTATATTAAATGGATTTAAAATAGATTAAATAAATTTAATTAGTTTAAAATAGGTTAAATTGGATTAAATAGGTTGTAACAGATTAGTATAACTTAAAATAGTTTAAATTAATTAAAATAGTCAATTTAATTAAAATAGTTTAATTTAGTTTAAATAGATCTCACAGTTATATACAAACATTCCAATAACTCAATTCCAACAAATTCATTTATATTTACACTTCAACTTTGAAATTCCAATTTAAATTCTTTGAGCAATTCACTAGACCAATTCCAATTTCAACATTTAACACTTGGATTATCGAAAATAATTCGGTTTATATAAATCAATTCCTATTTCAAAATGCCAGTTAACTGAATTCAAAATTTAAAGAATTAAAAATCATTTAATTTACCGAACCAGTGTCTATATATAATTTTCTACCCTAGGATCAAGTGATATGGATATTTATCATTTCAATCCGCAATTTACAATTTTACGGTTATATATCATTTCAACCCACAATCCCAAATTAAATAAAATCCATAAAATCGCTCGAGTCTATCATTTCAACCCATAACGATTTTTTCCTAATCTATAGATCATTCGGGTATGTATCATTTCAACCCATAGGGAACTTGCAATATTATAAAGATATAAAATACATCATCCAGTCATCCAATATCAACAATCAAACATCCATCACAATCATCATCCAAATCAATCAATAAACATCAATAGATAATTGATCATCAATAACAGGTATTAAATTGACAATTTAAATTCAATATTAAACTAAACAATGATTAAATGCAATAAAAGTCAAACTTAACTAGAATGACAATTTAAACATACCAAATATCAATCAATCAATTTCTAATCACATCATAAATTAAATTTAACCAACATAAGATAGTTTAGCAATTGTGAGTGGGTTAAAACACTCACCTTCGATTTTTAAATCGAATAAAATTTCAATTTAGGCTCAAAATTTGAACAGTCTCAGAATTCGACCAAACAAGCATCAAAATTTTCAAAATTTTAATACGGTCGCAGCGGAATAAACCGCGCGTAAATCCGACCTCGTATGTGAAAGTTATTGAGGTTAGAACGTTTGAATTGAGATTTAAATAAAATAAAATAAAAATTACCAAAAATGAGCGGCCATGTCATCTCCGGTATCAAAATGCTCCTGCTCGAAGAAAAAAACTCTCGTACAAGTCAAACCTATGCCACCAGATCGATGACAGCTCACTCACACCCACGGCCACACGCGGCCAAACGCCTCCACCAGACGAACGACCACCTCTAGCGCCTCACCCTCCAGCACTCGCGACCCTATGCTCCTCTCATATCACGCACAAAAAGTCAGCCGCCGCCCACCTAGCGAAACCCTAAGCGAATTTTGAGCCCAATCCAACCGTCACCTCACCAAACGAACCTCACTGATGGACTACGCTCGACGCTCTCTATAACCCAGTAGCCTCCGTTCGACGATCGGTCGACGTTGATCACAACACAATGAACGGTCGAGATTAGTTCGCCCAGTTCTAGCCACACAGAAACCCAAATCAAAAAATGGACTGTGGATTTGACTTGCGTTCGTTGAGAGCTTCAAATCGATATATAATTCGATATATATTGAGGAGTTTAAATTTTTGATTTGATTTTGATTTGCAATTGAATTTGGAATTGGTTTTGGTTTGTCTACCATTGGAAAGAGAGAAGCAGATGGAATTGTACGTACAAACAAATGGAATAAGAAATAGTTAGGGTTTATAACAGGCTATATATAGGTAGATCAGAAATAGAAATGAATGGACAAGATCGATTTGAAAGTTGAATGATAAACGACCCGAAAAGGCCGTTTCGTTCTCGAAACAAAAATGGGTCATCCCATATATCAAAATAGATGTTTTAAATATTTTTAAACTCAATGGAACAGGCTTCAAGCCCTAATTCCATGGTATGAAGAAGTTAGCTTAAAATCAGCTTATTTCAAATTGATTTCAATTGAATTGATTTCTACACGTTTCGAGTCCGTACGATCGAACGACAAGTCCGATCGCTATGAAACTTGAAATCCTACAATAATTCACCGTTACGGATCCGATGAATCTGGTTCCGTCAAAATCCGAGTCAGTGACCAAAATGGCTATTTTCACGTTAATTAAATAAATTATTATTAAATTAATTAAATCACCTTTTAATTTCAAAATTTATAACTAACCATTTTTATCATTTTTGATTACTTGGATATTTACAATAGTTTAAAACAAATTTACATATCAATTCAGTGTTAAATATTACACTAATTACAGTGTTCAATTTCAACTGTAATTAAATCCAATTAATATAATTTAATTCCAATAAATTTATTTAATTTGGTTTCGATCTTTAATTCAATCAATCATTACTCTACATACATAATTAACATTGTTTTATATTTTATTACACTAATTCTTTAATTTCCACCTTTTATTTGTATTATTTACTATATTTCAATTATATTGAATTTTTGTCAATTTTACACATTAATTTTAATTTAAAATCCCAATTAATTTATTTATCTTGAATCCACTTTTTTTATTAAATCAATTATTACCTAATGAATATAATAAACATTTCTATTCCTTTTATTACATTCACAATTTACAGTTATTGTCTTAACTCACATTAACGTAACATTTATTTGTAATTGAATAAATGAATTGGTAACAACTAGCAATTACCACCTTTCCTACATTTAATAACACTTGTAAGTTTGTTATTTACAAAAAATGTTATAACAACTTACACTATACTAATTCTATTCAATTTCAATTTATTACATATTATTTCATTAATTAAATCAACAATCAAATTATCAATTGCTCTTTTAATCCAATTATCCATTAATACATACATTACTATAATTTATTTACAAACTATACCAATTTTAACTCTTTTTAAGCCTTTTAATTAATTGGGATTACATTTAAAGCAGTTATAAATTACCTTAAATTAATGCTATTCCATTTCATTCCCGTTATATTCTTATTATTAAATCACAATTTTTATTTCTCCAAATATTAAATCACAAAATCTTATTAAATTAACAATTTTTAATTATCGAGAATTTCGGGTCGTTACACTCTCCCCCACTCAAAACTTTTCGTCCCTGAAAAGGAAAAGAAGGGAAAAGAAGGAATTTATATAATTAATTTATCTTATTCAAAATATTAAATTTATAAACAATTAATTTACATAATTAAATAATTTAAATAAAATATATCAATTTATAACAATTGAATCCTTTATATTCAAGTTAACAAAAGTTTGGAAAATATTTCACAAAATTTTCTAAGTCCAAAATTCACGGAAAATTTCGACAGAGTCTCCTTTGTACGGAGAGGTCTGGGAGACAAATAATATCAATAATAACAATATATCATATATTTTCAAAATAATATATCCCAAACCACGGGAAAAACAATATAATATCGCTAGAAAACTGTAATCCGAGAACGTACCTATTTTTTGGGAAAATAACGCTTATTTTATGAAACCTAAAGCAGTAGCAATTGCTTCCATAACCTGTATTTCACTTATATAATCCAAGAAAGTTAATAACTATATAAAAGAGAAATATTTAAGTTGTTTCAATAAATAACAAACAAAACATCACCACATAACTACAATTTCATTTGCAAACAAACAACTGTACAAACATCATTTCAACAAAGAGAGCAATCATCCATCCATAGCAACCAAAACAAATGGTTTGTTCGGGTTCAGAACTTCTAGTCATATAAAATGATAAACAAATTATGAAGTAAACCATACACTCAACCGTCGTAGATAACTTTATAGATTATTTATACATCCTACACCATAAAAGTATCCTTTCCCAACCAATCCATAAGTCAAGTAAACAAAGAATTCAACACATTTTTAAGTTTAGTCTATTTATCTTTTTCACATCATTTATTGTTCATTCATTTTTTTCATACAATGATTTTCTTTAATTCACGTTCATTACTTACAAAATTTTAAATTCATTCATTCATGTAAGGCTTATTTCATTAGTTTGCATTCTTTACTTACATAAGTTATATCCATTTAAATTATTTGGATCATAAATGAATTCATTATTGAAGTATTGTATATATTATATTTCAGTTTACTTCACAATTACAATTTAGTTTGATTTTCTTTTTCTTTCTTCATCATTTACTTTTCTTTTCTCATTCATATAATGTTATTTTCATTAATTTACATTCGTTATTACTTACAAAAGTTTATTTCTCCTTTACTCATACAGTGCCATTTCCTTTCATTTTATTACTTTCACATTGATTGCTTAAACAAGTTATTTTTATTTCAATTATTGGATTATATAATACTATGTAAGTTTCTTTACAATTCAATTTACCATTTATAGGTTATTTCTCTTTTTCACATTCATTCTTCATATATAGTTTTATAGGATATCAAATTTATTTCTAAGTCATTTCAATGTTTTAGAAGTTATAATCATTCAATTAATATAGTACTCATTTTAATTATAAATGGCTTCAATATTAATTCAAGTATATAATTATTTACTTGCGGTATTCACATTTTCCATTCAATCTGATTATATATCGCTCAAATATTAACTTAAGCTTATAATCACTTTTCTTACATTATTCACTTTAATTACATTTAATTAGTAGCATTTCAACTATTTACTTCAGTTTATAACAATTTATAACATTAGAATTCTCATTTATATAAGTAAGTCCATTGAATATTTACTAAAGTTTACTTACACAATATTCCATTACATATCCTATTTAACATTTCAACTTTTAATAATTTGGTAAGTTATATATATATATATATATGTCTTTTAGAATGCAATTGAATATTACCTAAGTTTCTTTTATTTATTTAGTTGACAAAATATTCAATAATTACCATTTCTTATTTTCATTTCCTGTTTATTTATGGTTTTCAAAATTTCAGTTTCTTATCTATTTCATTAACCATTTTAACATCGAATTTCTTATTTTCATTTTTGAAGTTTCCAATTATTAATATAGTCAAGATTCCATTCATTACCCTAATTTCAATTTCTAATTTACAGAAACTTAAGAACTAAACAACCGGGTTCCATTTTAATCCTTTTAAAATAATATATATGTATATACTCATAACTTATATATATCCAATCATGTTTAGGAAAATTTAGATTTGTTATCAAACAAAAGTGTAGTAAAACTACTACAACAGCCTTCCCACTTTGAAACTCGAAAATGAATGTTGATGATGCGTGCACTCATCGCCGAAATTATTTTCCAGCAATAGCGGGGGAGTACAGAACTTATTTCTTTCCAAAATTTGTTTTAAACATTTCTTTCAAATCATATTGAAATATTTATATCCGAAACTACTTATAAATAATATTATATTATATTACAAAATCTTTCGAAAGTAATTTTCAAAAATCCCGAAACTTCAGTTCTTAACTTTCGATTTATATGTACTATATTTGTAAATCCTATTTTTCAATCAATATTTATAAAATTTCACTACCTAACAAACAAATATATAACAACCAACTATATCATTTATAAAATTTATTTTTTATATACAAAATATATAATAGGCAAAAATTATTTCATTTACCTATATTTCAAAAAAATATTGTGTCGGTCTGTCCTATTTAGTGTTTTGAATTTCCTATCGATGTCATAGCGTCCTATGTACCGACCAGAAATTATAAATACGAAACGGAACATATTAACACAATATAAAAACCTTTTATAACACTAACAAATACAATCCCTCATATATACACATTTAGCAACTCATTCTAGGGAATTACTACGTATTCTATATGAGTCAGACCCCACAAGGCTAAGGTTATCGCTAAACCGAAGCTCTGATACCAACTGTAACGACCTGCCTTTTTGAATGTTTTAAGCAGACACACATGCCATACTCAAAACATTCAAACGGGAAGATTATTATGGGGTAAATAAGAAAAGCAGAGAAAGAAAGAAAAAACAAATACAGAATCTCGTAGTGGAATGACAAAATATAATAATCAAATAAATAGTTCATGAAGCTGTTTACAAATACATTGATTATACTTTTATAATACAGATCAGAGTTACAGACAGTAAGAATAAATAATAAATAAATGCAGTGGAACAACATGATGCAGTGAAATAAATACAATAATTAATACTAGTACAAAATCTTCATCTTCATCCTCCAGAAAGCCGTCTTCGATAAACTAAAAAGCTCAGACTAACCCGAGCGAATTAAAAAGACAAAACACTCGAGTCAGAACTAAAAGATCTTATGTAAGTTAAATCAACAGTAAGTAAATATGAGTGTGACGGCGTCAGAGATGTTTACGGGGTTTGACATCTCCTATCCAGTGTCTAACGTGAGTGCAATAACTTAAGAGATGTTCGGGATTTCCATCTCCTAAGGATCCGTCAAACTATCTACTATGTAGTACAATACGCTATTATAATATGTCTACAGTAAAGTAAAGTATTAAAATAGCGTTAAGGCATTACCCATATCCCCCTTAACACATTTTTATATATTCCCATAGTCTATACAGTATCGTAACTCCTCCGTAAACTGGAGGGTATCAGAGGGCACTCCATAGGTATGGTACAAATCAAACTCGTAGAAGGCGCGATTGGGCATGTGAACATGGCACTCGAGGCAATGCCATGGTAGATATACCAATTGCACTCCCGGACTGGTGGTAACGCATAACAGCTACTACCGCCCACCTCGGAACACACTCCCAAATCAAAATCAAGGGTGGCCACCAAATCAATCACAAAGTCAGAATATAGTATCGAAGAAATGTGTCCGATCGGAGGAATGACCTCACTTGGCCCGGTATAGCTCCTATTTTAGCCACATCAAGCTGACTCACGGGAGTCAGGATCACGTAAATACCACATACAGAATCGTTCGCCAAACCATCCTACTTCATTTCTGGAATCTCCACCATGTACACAGTTGTTAAAGTGGTTTTCGGTATTGGCAGAGAGTATGACAATATCTGATCCCGGTCTCTTTAACAACCAAACGCTTATTTCACACCGGATGGTTCTTTTACATTTCAAAAGTCAATTCACAACTGATATCAAAATATCATATTCTCAAAACCATATCATTTTCGAAACCATATCATTTTCGAAACCATATTTACTTTTGAAATTATCGATAAGAAAGGTTAATTAAATCCTCATTCCAAAACCATCATATATACTCAATTATGTCGTTTCACAAAAGGGTTCAATTCCAAATTCCAAATTTAGGTTGTATCATCATCAAGGATTTAAATATAAAACTTCAACTTTACACCGTTTGGATTTTTTTTAAATAGTTTAGGTAATTATAAATAGTTTATATAGTTTTTTTTAAATAGTTTTAAATAGATTTAAAGTATTTTAAATAGACTTAAATTTGATTTAATTAGTTTTAAAAATGATTTAAATAGATTAAATAGATTTTAAATTATATTAAGTAGATTTTACATAGATTAAATAAATTTAAAATGGATTAAATATATTTAAATTATATTAAATGGATTTAAAATAGATTAAATAAATTTAATTAGTTTAAAATAGGTTAAATTGGATTAAATAGGTTGTAACAGATTAGTATAACTTAAAATAGTTTAAATTGATTAAAATAGTCAATTTAATTAAAATAGTTTAAATTAGTTTAAATTAGTTTAAATAGATCTCAAAGTTATATCCAAACATTCCAATAACTCAATTCCAATAAATTCATTTATATTTACACTTCAACTTTGAAATTCCAATTTAAATTCTTTGAGCAATTCACTAGACCAATTCCAATTTCAACATTTAACACTTGGATTATCGAAAATAATTCGGTTTATATAAATCAATTCCTATTTCAAAATGCCAGTTAATTGAATTCAAAATTTAAAGAATTAAAAATCATTTAATTTACCAAACCGGTGTCTATATATAATTTTCTACCCTAGGGTCAGGTGATAAAGATATTTATCATTTCAATCCGCAATTTACAATTTTACGGTTATATATCATTTCTACCCACAATCCCGAATTAAATAAAATCCATAAAATCGCTCGAGTCTATCATTTCAACCCATAACGTTTTTTTCCTAATCTATAGATCATTCGGGTATGTATCATTTCAACCCATAGGGAACTTGCAATATTATAACGATATAAAATACATCATCCAGTCATCCAATATCAACAATCAAACATCCATCACAATCATCATCCAAATCAATCAATAAACATCAATAGATAACAGATCATCAATAACAGGTATTAAATTGACAATTTAAATTCAATATTAAATTAAACAATGATTAAATGCAATAAAAGTCAAACTTAACTAGAATGACAATTTAAACATACCAAATATCAATCAATCAATTTCTAATCACATCATAAATTAAATTTAACCAACGTAAGATAGTTTAGTAATTGTGAGTGGGTTAAAACACTCACCTTCGATTTTTAAATCGAATAAAATTTCAATTTAGGCCCAAAATTTGAACAGTCTCAGAATTCGACCAAACAAGCGTCAAAATGTTCAAAATTTTAATACGGTCGCAGCGAAATAAACCGCGCGTAAATCCGACCTCGTATGTGAAAGTTATTGAGGTTAGAACGTTTGAATTGAGATTTAAATAAAATAAAATAAAATAAAAATTACCAAAAATGAGCGGCCATGTCATCTCCGCTATCAAAATGCTCCTGCTCGAGGAAAAAAACTCTCGTACAAGTCAAACCTACGCCTCCAGATCGATGACAGCTCGCTCACACCCACGGCCACACGCGGCCAAACGCCTCCACCAGACGAACGGCCGCCTCCAGCGCCTCACCCTCCAGCACTCGCGACCCTACGCTCCTCTCAAATCACGCACAAAAAGTCAGCCACCGCCCACCTAGCGGAACCCTAAGCGAATTTTGAGCCCAATCCAACTGCCACCTCACCAAACGAACCTTACTAATGGACTACGCTCGACGCTCTCTACAACCCAGTACCCTCCGTTCAACGATCGGTCGACGTTGATCACAACGCAATGAACGGTCGAGATTAGTTCGCCCAATTTTGGCCACACAGAATGTAACGACCCAGAATTTTAAACAAATTAAATTGAGAATATTTAATTTATTTTAAATATTTGAACGATGATTTAATTTGAATTCCCGATATAACTTTGAAATTGGCGGTTAAATTACAGAATTTAATCTATATAGCGTTGAATAAAAATTCGAATCTTCAATTTTAAGTTGAAGAAAAATATTTCAAAAGTTTTTAAAATTCGTATTGATAATTCTGAAGGTAATAGAACTTTCAGAATTGAATTTGAAACTGTTCTGTTCAGTTTTGAATTTATATCGTTCGTATCGATATTTAAAATACAACGTTCCGGGGCACAGTCTCGGAATTCGACGAAACCAGTTCCATTGAGTCCGTAATATTGTATTATTACCGGATTTCAAATATCGTATTTTTTCGAACTTGTTATGCGAGCGTATGACGTATAAACGCGTTGGAAATAAATCGTAAATTCAAATTTAAAATTTTATAAACACACGTACAAATCACATCAGCTATTATTTTTTTTCCTCCGTTGATCTCGCCTAAAATCGCGGTGCAAGATCGTGAAAACCCTACCGTATTCAATGTTAAGTGTTCGTTCCTTCTTCCTTTAGTTCAAAAGAAAAATTATCAGAGCATAGAAAGTAATGGGGATGGCCGAACAAAATTCTAGCAATCACTCTCTCATTCTCGTTCAAAATCCCCTTCCTCCATTTCAATTTAAACCGAGCCTCTACACCCAAATTAATAGCAGCTTCGAAATCAATGGTTGCCGCGTGAGTCACCGCGAACTTCGTGGGGGCACGCGTTCATTTTGATAGTGAGCAGCGGCTCGAACGAGGCAGTTGACCACGGGTTGGGCGTGTACTTGGCGGCGGAGGAATGTTGGAGGAGGCGCGAGCATGGGGATGGCACGCGAGTCGCCAGAAAAAAAAGGGTGAGCAGGGGCGGCTCGTTCGCGAGGCTAAGGGATGGCATCTTCGAGTTCGACTCTCGAGTTCACTGGAGGCAGTGGAGTCGCGACTCGCGATAGAGGCAGGTGGAGGCACGATGGTCTCGAACAACACTTGGAGTTGTCGATAGTGAAGCTGGGTGGAGCTGTTGGGATTAGCCTGATTTTCCCTTTCTTGTCGCAGTAGGGTAATTTCTTAAATTATTGCTATATAACATTTTAGCTAAATTTTTTTTGTTAGGTTACAAGAATAAAATATATATATATATACATACATATTTAATTGGTTATAAAATGTTTTAAGGAAGAAAGAAAATTTTTGAGTTAACTTTATAAATTAGTTGGAATCACTAATTTTACGCATACTTTAGCTTACTGGCTTATTTTACGAATGATAGATTTAATGATTAATTTGTTTTATTTTAATTTATTTTTGATACTAAAAGATTTTCAAAAGGAAATTCGATTTAATTAAATAAATTGGTCAGAGAAAGTTTGTTAATAGAACAATTTAGCTAAATTTATTTATCTAATAGGAAATAAATTTTTAGATTAGTTCAAATTTAAAGTGTTAATTAATTTAAATCTGTTAAAATGAAAATTTATTATTCGATTTAATTCGAATATTAATAGATTTTATAAAATTATTTATACAAGGTTAAAGTCGAGAAAACAAAAGAAGGATTGGATTGGTTTGCTAATAAATGCTAAGGTGAGATTTTTCTCACTCAAATTGAATGTGGAATTTTTGCAGTTATTGATTGCTATTTGGATGTGATATTAGATATAGTAGGATATATATCTATATATAGCAATATATACATATTGGCATATGTATATATTGGATTGATGATTTCCCGCCTCGTATAGCGGATGAGACCCTATTGCGCCGTTAGTAAGCGAATTATTTTTATAAAACCCATATACCGCGATAATTCCGTACTGGAGCGGAATTGGTATTGTGCTAACATCTTTGGATGCAGGGAAACAGGTTGGAGGGATCCAACTGGATTCCTCAACTGTATTTACTTATTTACAGATATTGATATATATTCTGTTATCATATTGATATATGATATTGACTGTTGTGATGGACTAATTGGTGTTGTTGCATCATCGGGTTCAGTTTTGAAATGTAAAAATAACGACTTTTACTTTAAAAGGGTTTTTAAAAGTGATTTTTGAAAATATACGTTTTATGGAATTTTTGAATCGATTTATAAACGTAAAATTTTAAAGTTATAAAAGTTATAATTTTTAGTGAAATATAACCGAAGTGTCGTTTTTGAAATAAAAGTCGATTTATTTATAAAATGGTTTAAGTTGGGATTTTTTGAATAACTATAAACGATTTGTATAGAAAGATTTATAAAATTGATATTTTATAAATCAAAATATTGGACTTATAAAACGAATTTTATAAGTGTTAAAAAGAAGTATAAATGGATTTCATAAGTGAACGAAATTAATAGATTTACATTGTGAAGTTAAAAATGAATGAAGTTGTAGAATAAAGGATTTATAAGTAATTTAGATTTTTGCCTTTAAATGGAATGTTGATTGAATTTGTTCATAAATGATTCTTTTTAAAGTTGAAATCGTTATAAAGTACAAATGCGATTTATAAACATTGTTTATAAATCCGAAATCACTTATTTTTATAAGTGAATTATAGAAGTTAATAAAATGAGATTTATAAACCGGAGTTGTTATAGAAAATAGAAAATGGAATTTATGAACGTTGTTTAATAAATTCGAAAATCAATCAAATTTGATGAATTGAATATAGAAGGTTATTAAGGGAATTTTTTCCACGATTTTGGATAGTGGATAATTCTTGGAATAAATGTGTAGAAAAGATTGAAATTTGGTTAGTGAAGTATATTCACGATTTTGGACAGTGAAATATATTATTGAGTAAAATGGATATGTTTTGGAAAAGTGATATTACGAAATGAAGTAATTGTTTTAAAAGATGTTTTAAAACGTGTTAAGTATCGAAACATAGATTTCAACATTTATTGTTGAAATAGATGTAACGACCCGCCATTTTGGACCATTCGCGTCCATTATAAGTGTATAGGTAGACACTCATGCCGGAGTTGAATTGCTCAAAATACCGCGTTGTTAATTTAAATTTGGCAAAACTGAACATATACAGTAAATAGATATAATCACAGAACACAGACACAGAGTAGTAAGTGCAGCGGAAATAAAAGAGATAGTAGTTCATGAAGCTACTATATGAATATATAAAATACATCAGAGTGTACAACAGAAGAGTAATACGATACATCAGAGTTAAACCAGATACAACGGAAGAGTAACACGATACATCAGATACAATCAGAATGCATCACTGGAATCATCGGATACTGAAAGCAGAATAGATGGCTGGATCTTCAAGCAAAGCTCCAACTTCAAAAGGTGAGTCTCGAATACTGGTACACTCAGTCTGACCCGAGCGTAAAGCAAAAACACAAGACACTCGAGTCAGGATTAACATTCTTATATTAATAAATCCAACTCAAGTGAAATAGCAATTGAAATACAAGTAACTCAAAGGATGTTTGGAATAACCATCCTTTAAGGATCCGTCAAACTATCTACTAGGTAGTAGTGTACGATAAGTAGATAATGTCTATCAGTAATATAAAGATATCAAAATAGCGTTAAGTCATGGCCCATTCCACCCTTAACACATTTTTATTCCCACAAGCATATACAAGACCGTAGTTTCCCCAAAACCGGAAGTCACCAGAGGGCAATCCATATACTCAAGGTACAAATCAAAATCGTAGTGGTCGCGCATAAATGGAATACAAGTATGACAAGGCACATGAGGCTATACCCAAGGTAGTGATACTACCGTTCGCCTGATCCGGGCTGGTGAGAACGCAACGCCGCAGCGCCCGCAACACCGTGAGACAACACTCCCAAAATCAAGGGTGCACCAATCGACAATAAGTATAAGTAGTTCGAAGAAGTGTGTCCACTTGAGGTATCAATCCTCCATTGGCCCGGCACAGCTCCTGTTTTAGTCATTTCAAATTTGACACAAGTGTCAAGGCTATCCATTATCGTTCTCTTTCTTCAGTCAACACGTACATCATTCCAACCACTTCATTCTGGATCATCACTCCGCGTATAGTTATTAAAGTGGTTTTCGGTTTAGATAGAGAGTATATCCATAACCGAATTCCGGTCTCTTTAATAACTTTCGTAATTATTACACCGATTGGTCGTTTATTTATTTCAAAAACCAAATCAATTCAATTTCAATTACAATTCGTAAACCAACATTTCATTTGTCTTTCAAAAACCAATTTCTAATAATTTACGTTTCAAAACTTCCAAATTATCATTTCACCATCTTATAAATCAAATTTCAATCTTTATTTTTAAACCCTTCACATATTGATTCAAGTTCATATATACGTTTCATTCCGAAGTCATTTGAACAAATTTCAATTAACATTCAAATCAATTTTAAATTCATTTATCGATTCCATTTATCATTCAAAACAATTTCTATTAATTTCCAATTTATTAAATCCATTATTCAAATTCAGCTTCATTATATCAAATCTTACAATTTAATTAAATTAAATTCATCAAATCAAATTCCTTAAATTTCAAGTCTTACATTAATTTCAATAAATCACATTTTATTTCTTGTTAAAGAAATTCAATTTTACTTATTTACTTTCTTAAATAATTTCCCAAACTTACTTAATAAAGAAAACTCAATTTCAAATATTTCCGAAGTAAAATTCACTTATTCAAAAGTTCGATTTTCTTATTAAAGAATCTCAATTCAATCTAATCATTAAATAATTCAATCTTATTTAAGTATTAAATAATTCAAAACTTAATTATTAAATAATTTCAAAGCTTAATAATTTTAAACCTAATTATAATTTCAAACTTAATTATTAAATCATTTCAAACTTAATTTCAATCATTTCTCAAATTAAACATCGTTCTTTCATCAATTTCATTTTTAATATTTTGTTTCAGATTTTTAAATATCAACATTTCCCATTCATTAAAAATTCAAATTTCAACTTTATTTCAAAACCATATTATTTATTCGAATAAAATCTTCATTTTATTTTAAAACAAATTATTGACCAATCGGGTTTTATTTAATTTTCTATCCTAAGTCAAATTCATTTGGGTATTTATCATTTCAACCCGATTCCAATTCAATTCAAAATCAAAACATAACAAAGGGAACTTGCAGTGTGATAACTGGGATGGTGTCAAAGTAAATAAACAAGCAATAACAACAATCAATATCAATCCAATAATCAAATCAAATAATCCCGAAATAACCGTATTAATTCGCATTGTTATTTGTACGAATTAATATAATTATTTCTAGAATCTACACTATCATTTCATGTAGATTAAAGATTGCTACATTACGGTTTTCACTTGTCATCTATTTACAATTTCCTACATTATCAATTTAACAACATACATTCACTGGTTCAAAATGAAACTAAACAAATCCTACGTGTTGATAATTTCAACAGTTAAAGGGGTCATATTATACAAATGTCAGTTAATCAAATTTAACATTTAATTATCCTATATCAAGTTCAATTTCATACTATTTATCATTTTAACATCAACAATTTAACGTCCAATATAAACATCAACAATCAATCAATTATCAGCCAAACTGTATTATCATTGCATAAATAATAACAGATAATGGTGTCAGATGTCACAGGTGAACTGATACAGGTAATAGCATATATAACAGTGTAATTAACTAACAGCAGCATATTTCAATTGTCGTTTCAATTGAAATCAAATTTAATAAATAAAAGAACGTTAATCGTGAGTGAGTGCTCACCTTTCGAGGCTAGAGAATACAGAAGATGATACGGATATGCACACTGATATGGACATAGAAATTTGAGTTACGGATCCAAGCAAAACAAACGGCACGAATACGACGATCAAAGCTGATAACAGAAATCGATAGAACACATCAGAATGAGATCGATGAAGAAAATTGGTATAAGTGAACACATATAATTATATATATAGAGTTATATTTTAAACTCAACATATTTTTATATTATATATATAATTTCCAAAATCATTGGTTACACTAAACACATATACACTACCCGGTAGCAAAAGTAACATAGTAACTATACGGTAACAAAAGTGACAGATGCAACTTATAAAACTTTAATTTATAATAAACTATAACCAAACTTGTAAACAGACCAAGTATAAGTAAAAATATAATAAACTTTTATAATCATATATATAACAGTTTAGCATATATATAACTAATATACTAATGTATTATAACTATAACACTTATACCGACATATATATTTATACACAGTACAATAATAATGTAAACCAGATTCAAACCTATATATTTACACATACATTTATATATCAACACAAAATATAGCTAATTTATAGTTTGCCGACTCTTAAATATAGTATAGATATAAAATTATACCTTTCTTTTATAAGCAAGTAACAGGTGCAGTTACAGCAAATCAACAAGTGTACTAACTATATATGTATACAACAGCCTTTATAAACTTAACAGATTAAAAACTATAACTATACTTGCAAACTCACCCCATTTCAGAAAGCAGATCTATATAGGGCTATGTATATACCTATATAACCTTCATTAATATAATATTAATTTAGACTGCTGTAATGTGTCTACAATTTATATTAATAAATAACACTAATAAAACATACTGCAATTCATATACTAATAGAACTTATACGCATATAAATAAAATAATATTACTTATGTAATATACATACTAACAGAACTTGATATATCATGCTGCATACAATAAAGCATACAATAAACAACTTATAATTGATTTATAACCTAAAACCCGTACACGTTTTAAAGAATCAACTCTATATATAAATTGTAAACATGTGTATGACAGCACTCATATATATAAACCCGTTTATATATATATTATACAAAAAAAAACAAAGTAAAATACGTACTTCCTTTATACTTACTATATAAGATTATAAAACAAATAGATTATATATATATCGTAACCCAAATCTTATTATATAACCCATGATACAATATACATAAGCAGCTTACAGAGAAAAGAGGAATCGGAGGCTAAACGGCCAGGTTGAATGGGTACGGCAAGCATGCAGGGAGGGAATCTCGGCCTAGCTGTCACGTGGAGGAAGTCGGTGGGTTTTGGTTTGCTGGGTGTTCGGAGATGCAGAGGTGCTTAGATGATGGGGATCAGATGGGTCCGCTGGTGCATGGATGGGGTGGTCGCACGTGGTGGAGGCCGAGTGGAGAAGGCTCGGAGCGGATTCGAGAGGCTAGGTGGCGAACTAGGCAGGCGGTGGAGGAACGGGGAAGGCGGATGGTGATGGTTGCTAGTGGTCGGAGAGGGAATAAGAAGAGAACCAGGGAAGAGTTGAAGGGTTTGCGAAAAATATATGGAAGCGAACATTATTTTATATGAACTTTCATTTATCTATTTCCTTTCTTTTTGAAGCAACAGAGAAGCGAACTAAAAATGAAAGGACGACCTATATTATTGAACAGTTGGAATCACAAAAGTCAGAACGTTGAATTCAATAAATAATAAAGGCTAATGGCTGTTCAGATCAGGATGGATAAACGAAAGGTCATCCGGAAATCAAAAAGGTCAAATACAGAACCGATACGGTAGGCGTTACGCAAAGTGCAACGTACACCGGAACTCTGAATTTGACAATCGAATATACCGTAGAGATCAGCACGACGAGACGATCAAAACGGTATATAGAAATCAGTGGTACGATCATCCGATAAAAATCGATATCGGTACCAGAATACTGCTATTTTGCAGAAAATAAGAACGACGGAGCCAAAGATGTCCGAATTTGGAAAAACGACAAACTGAAACCTTGCTCAGAAGATGGTTTAGAATTTTTCTATGTAAAAATATTTAGGTTTCGGAAACATTTTATTTTCATTTCTTTTTAACTGATTAAATTGAAGTGAATTTACGCGCGAAATAAATTTTCATATTTTCGGACGAAAATTTACCAGCTGCTATGTTAAACTAGACGTATTCCAAATATTAAATTTTTATTTCAAAATTTTATCGTTTAAAATTTCACAAAATTTTAACTAATTGCGTTATTAAAACGGTTGAAATTTACGGGTCGTTACATTCTCCCCCACTCAAAACTTTTCGTCCCCGAAAAGGAACGAGTTAGGAGAATAGAAACAACCAGAAAGAAAAACAGATTTGAAATACAAAATAACAATTAATTTAAACCATATAAATTCCAATTTAAATTAATTGATATTCAATAATTGATTTAATCCATTTGATTTCACTAACATCAATCTCACTATTTCTAAATTCATTATCTTATTATCCGATTTCTTAAATTCACAATTTCTAAAACCAGAAATTTTGAATAGTCTTTTATTATAATCATATTTTCTTCAACAATTTTAAATTCTTCTTTATTCCACATTACTGTTAAATTTATTCTACTTAACATATCTTATCACATATATTTAACCCATATAAATTAATTTAAAACATAAAAGTTTCGATTTAAATTAATTTACATCTATTAATTTCTTTTAAATTCAAGGTATTTTCATATGTTGATCAAATTTCAATTTATTAATTCTTTCAAAACAAATTTATTTTATTATCTTATTATTCTATTTATCTCTATTCACATTTTATAATTAAAATTTAAGTGTATAACATTTATTATAAACACTCAAATTTTATTTATAAATTCAATTTATCTTATATATTATCCAATTACATATTCAACTTCTGAATGATTTAGGTAAGTTGTATTAGAATGCAGTTGAACAATATACAAATAAAATTTTCCCAATTCAATTATTCAAGTTTAAATATTTATTCTAAATTTTGGTTTTATTTAAAATTAAAATCATCCTTTAACAAATTTTAAGAATTAGATTTCCTATTAACTTTAAACAATTTAGAGATATATATAATATATTTATATCGAATCAAATTTTAAAATAAGATACCTATATATATATATAAATCAAATTATACTGAAGAAATCAAATCAAAATATTGTTTCAAAACAAAACCGTAGCAAAGCTACAGAATAGTATCTCCACTTCGAAACTCGAAAATGAATGTCGATGATGCGGCCGCCATCACCGAAATTATTTTCCAGCGACAAAGAGAAGAGCACTGATTTCAACATTTTAAAATTCTTTGGAAACGACTCCTATTTGAAAATACTTTAAATAATATACATTAAAATTTTAAAAGCAAAGTTCGAAATCACCGGAAACTAAATTCTCAAATTTCTGAATTAAATTCATTTCAAATTCCAATCAATTTATAACCAAGTTTATAAATTCATTTAGAACAATAAATGATAATCAAATATTATCATTTCAAACAAACAATTTAATTAACCTATTAAATTCCAGAAAAAATTTTAACTTATAAAATTCCAGAAAATTTTAACTTATATTTTTACAATATAATCAACAAATTTATATCATTTACCAAATTTGAAAATAATATTGTGTCAGTTTGCTCTGTTCAAGTGTTTTGGAAATCCTATCGATAGCGTTGATCAGACGAATCGATCGGAAACCCAAATCAACATCAACAACTCAAACAACACAATATATAAAACATTTTAATATAAATTTACAAATACACTTCTTTGCTCGACGATACAGGGATGAATTTTCAAAATAAGGATAGGGTTTCAAATTTTATGGACTCAAGTTAAAGAGAATTCTGATTTAAATACAAGTTCGAAAGAAAAGATAAGATGATTCAATTGACAGAATCGGGTTCGATAAGCTTATTTAATTTACGGGCAATCTTAACCGGATCGTCCGTAACTTCAAGAATAAGATCGATGTAGAAATTTGAGGCAAATCGACATTCGATCTCAAGAAATAAAATTCAGGTATAGCAGGAGATAGATAGCATCGTAAACCGAGGATACAGAAATCTCCGGTAAATCGATGTCTATTATAAAGGAGTTTTGCTCCTTTACGAATCATTCGAATGTTGGCGAGACCGCCGATCTGTTATAGATATCATTCAAAATGGAGTTTTGAGGTGCTCCAGAATTGAAAGAAGATGAAAAGTGAAGGACACGAATGAATTTCGGAACCGAGGGAACGTTCCAAAATTCAAGGAATCGAGTAAAAAGGAAGAGATTGAAACTCGAATGAGAGTGATTCTGTAAATACATTTACCCTATATGTTAAGTTTTGCCTAGAGCTACCAAAGCTCTGATACCAACTGTAACGACCCGCCATTTTGGACCATTCGCGTCCATTATAAGTGTATAGGTAGACACTCATGCCGGAGTTGAATTGCTCAAAATACCGCGTTGTTAATTTAAATTTGGCAAAACTGAACATATACAGTAAATAGATATAATCACAGAACACAGACACAGAGTAGTAAGTGCAGCGGAAATAAAAGAGATAGTAGTTCATGAAGCTACTATATGAATATATAAAATACATCAGAGTGTACAACAGAAGAGTAATACGATACATCAGAGTTAAACCAGATACAACGGAAGAGTAACACGATACATCAGATACAATCAGAATGCATCACTGGAATCATCGGATACTGAAAGCAGAATAGATGGCTGGATCTTCAAGCAAAGCTCCAACTTCAAAAGGTGAGTCTCGAATACTGGTACACTCAGTCTGACCCGAGCGTAAAGCAAAAACACAAGACACTCGAGTCAGGATTAACATTCTTATATTAATAAATCCAACTCAAGTGAAATAGCAATTGAAATACAAGTAACTCAAAGGATGTTTGGAATAACCATCCTTTAAGGATCCGTCAAACTATCTACTAGGTAGTAGTGTACGATAAGTAGATAATGTCTATCAGTAATATAAAGATATCAAAATAGCGTTAAGTCATGGCCCATTCCACCCTTAACACATTTTTATTCCCACAAGCATATACAAGACCGTAGTTTCCCCAAAACCGGAAGTCACCAGAGGGCAATCCATATACTCAAGGTACAAATCAAAATCGTAGTGGTCGCGCATAAATGGAATACAAGTATGACAAGGCACATGAGGCTATACCCAAGGTAGTGATACTACCGTTCGCCTGATCCGGGCTGGTGAGAACGCAACACCGCAGCGCCCGCAACACCGTGAGACAACACTCCCAAAATCAAGGGTGCACCAATCGACAATAAGTATAAGTAGTTCGAAGAAGTGTGTCCACTTGAGGTATCAATCCTCCATTGGCCCGGCACAGCTCCTGTTTTAGTCATTTCAAATTTGACACAAGTGTCAAGGCTATCCATTATCGTTCTCTTTCTTCAGTCAACACGTACATCATTCCAACCACTTCATTCTGGATCATCACTCCGCGTATAGTTATTAAAGTGGTTTTCGGTTTAGATAGAGAGTATATCCATAACCGAATTCCGGTCTCTTTAATAACTTTCGTAATTATTACACCGATTGGTCGTTTATTTATTTCAAAAACCAAATCAATTCAATTTCAATTACAATTCGTAAACCAACATTTCATTTGTCTTTCAAAAACCAATTTCTAATAATTTACGTTTCAAAACTTCCAAATTATCATTTCACCATCTTATAAATCAAATTTCAATCTTTATTTTTAAACCCTTCACATATTGATTCAAGTTCATATATACGTTTCATTCCGAAATCATTTGAACAAATTTCAATTAACATTCAAATCAATTTTAAATTCATTTATCGATTCCATTTATCATTCAAAACAATTTCTATTAATTTCCAATTTATTAAATCCATTATTCAAATTCATCTTCATTATATCAAATCTTACAATTTAATTAAATTAAATTCATCAAATCAAATTCCTTAAATTTCAAGTCTTACATTAATTTCAATAAATCACATTTTATTTCTTGTTAAAGAAATTCAATTTTACTTATTTACTTTCTTAAATAATTTCCCAAACTTACTTAATAAAGAAAACTCAATTTCAAATATTTCCGAAGTAAAATTCACTTATTCAAAAGTTCGATTTTCTTATTAAAGAATCTCAATTCAATCTAATCATTAAATAATTCAATCTTATTTAAGTATTAAATAATTCAAAACTTAATTATTAAATAATTTCAAAGCTTAATAATTTTAAACCTAATTATAATTTCAAACTTAATTATTAAATCATTTCAAACTTAATTTCAATCATTTCTCAAATTAAACATCGTTCTTTCATCAATTTCATTTTTAATATTTTGTTTCAGATTTTTAAATATCAACATTTCCCATTCATTAAAAATTCAAATTTCAACTTTCATTTCAAAACCATATTATTTATTCGAATAAAATCTTCATTTTATTTTAAAACAAATTATTGACCAATCGGGTTTTATTTAATTTTCTATCCTAAGTCAAATTCATTTGGGTATTTATCATTTCAACCCGATTCCAATTCAATTCAAAATCAAAACATAACAAAGGGAACTTGCAGTGTGATAACTGGGATGGTGTCAAAGTAAATAAACAAGCAATAACAACAATCAATATCAATCCAATAATCAAATCAAATAATCCCGAAATAACCGTATTAATTCGCATTGTTATTTGTACGAATTAATATAATTATTTCTAGAATCTACACTATCATTTCATGTAGATTAAAGATTGCTACATTACGGTTTTCACTTGTCATCTATTTACAATTTCCTACATTATCAATTTAACAACATACATTCACTGGTTCAAAATGAAACTAAACAAATCCTACGTGTTGATAATTTCAACAGTTAAAGGGGTCATATTATACAAATGTCAGTTAATCAAATTTAACATTTAATTATCCTATATCAAGTTCAATTTCATACTATTTATCATTTTAACATCAACAATTTAACGTCCAATATAAACATCAACAATCAATCAATTATCAGCCAAACTGTATTATCATTGCATAAATAATAACAGATAATGGTGTCAGATGTCACAGGTGAACTGATACAGGTAATAGCATATATAACAGTGTAATTAACTAACAGCAGCATATTTCAATTGTCGTTTCAATTGAAATCAAATTTAATAAATAAAAGAACGTTAATCGTGAGTGAGTGCTCACCTTTCGAGGCTAGAGAATACAGAAGATGATACGGATATGCACACTGATATGGACATAGAAATTTGAGTTACGGATCCAAGCAAAACAAACGGCACGAATACGACGATCAAAGCTGATAACAGAAATCGATAGAACACATCAGAATGAGATCGATGAAGAAAATTGGTATAAGTGAACACATATAATTATATATATAGAGTTATATTTTAAACTCAACATATTTTTATATTATATATATAATTTCCAAAATCATTGGTTACACTAAACACATATACACTACCCGGTAGCAAAAGTAACATAGTAACTATACGGTAACAAAAGTGACAGATGCAACTTATAAAACTTTAATTTATAATAAACTATAACCAAACTTGTAAACAGACCAAGTATAAGTAAAAATATAATAAACTTTTATAATCATATATATAACAGTTTAGCATATATATAACTAATATACTAATGTATTATAACTATAACACTTATACCGACATATATATTTATACACAGTACAATAATAATGTAAACCAGATTCAAACCTATATATTTACACATACATTTATATATCAACACAAAATATAGCTAATTTATAGTTTGCCGACTCTTAAATATAGTATAGATATAAAATTATACCTTTCTTTTATAAGCAAGTAACAGGTGCAGTTACAGCAAATCAACAAGTGTACTAACTATATATGTATACAACAGCCTTTATAAACTTAACAGATTAAAAACTATAACTATACTTGCAAACTCACCCCATTTCAGAAAGCAGATCTATATAGGGCTATGTATATACCTATATAACCTTCATTAATATAATATTAATTTAGACTGCTGTAATGTGTCTACAATTTATATTAATAAATAACACTAATAAAACATACTGCAATTCATATACTAATAGAACTTATACGCATATAAATAAAATAATATTACTTATGTAATATACATACTAACAGAACTTGATATATCATGCTGCATACAATAAAGCATACAATAAACAACTTATAATTGATTTATAACCTAAAACCCGTACACGTTTTAAAGAATCAACTCTATATATAAATTGTAAACATGTGTATGACAGCACTCATATATATAAACCCGTTTATATATATATTATACAAAAAAAAACAAAGTAAAATACGTACTTCCTTTATACTTACTATATAAGATTATAAAACAAATAGATTATATATATATCGTAACCCAAATCTTATTATATAACCCATGATACAATATACATAAGCAGCTTACAGAGAAAAGAGGAATCGGAGGCTAAACGGCCAGGTTGAATGGGTACGGCAAGCATGCAGGGAGGGAATCTCGGCCTAGCTGTCACGTGGAGGAAGTCGGTGGGTTTTGGTTTGCTGGGTGTTCGGAGATGCAGAGGTGCTTAGATGATGGGGATCAGATGGGTCCGCTGGTGCATGGATGGGGTGGTCGCACGTGGTGGAGGCCGAGTGGAGAAGGCTCGGAGCGGATTCGAGAGGCTAGGTGGCGAACTAGGCAGGCGGTGGAGGAACGGGGAAGGCGGATGGTGATGGTTGCTAGTGGTCGGAGAGGGAATAAGAAGAGAACCAGGGAAGAGTTGAAGGGTTTGCGAAAAATATATGGAAGCGAACATTATTTTATATGAACTTTCATTTATCTATTTCCTTTCTTTTTGAAGCAACAGAGAAGCGAACTAAAAATGAAAGGACGACCTATATTATTGAACAGTTGGAATCACAAAAGTCAGAACGTTGAATTCAATAAATAATAAAGGCTAATGGCTGTTCAGATCAGGATGGATAAACGAAAGGTCATCCGGAAATCAAAAAGGTCAAATACAGAACCGATACGGTAGGCGTTACGCAAAGTGCAACGTACACCGGAACTCTGAATTTGACAATCGAATATACCGTAGAGATCAGCACGACGAGACGATCAAAACGGTATATAGAAATCAGTGGTACGATCATCCGATAAAAATCGATATCGGTACCAGAATACTGCTATTTTGCAGAAAATAAGAACGACGGAGACAAAGATGTCCGAATTTGGAAAAACGACAAACTGAAACCTTGCTCAGAAGATGGTTTAGAATTTTTCTATGTAAAAATATTTAGGTTTCGGAAACATTTTATTTTCATTTCTTTTTAACTGATTAAATTGAAGTGAATTTACGCGCGAAATAAATTTTCATATTTTCGGACGAAAATTTACCAGCTGCTATGTTAAACTAGACGTATTCCAAATATTAAATTTTTATTTCAAAATTTTATCGTTTAAAATTTCACAAAATTTTAACTAATTGCGTTATTAAAACGGTTGAAATTTACGGGTCGTTACAATAGACGTCTCGAGAATATAAGGAAATGATGGACTATAACACTGTTGTTATAGTAAATGATTTCCGAAAGGAAATGTTTTATATAGTATTGGGATTTATATATCTATCTAAATTTCGAATCCCTATACTAGTGATTTTGAGTTGTCGTAACGATGTTTTACGTAACATTCGTTTTGACTCAAATAAAATTTGTGAAAGAGAATGATTTCCTTAAAGGATGAAATATATACTTAATTATAATTTAAGTATATCGAATATTTTCCAAGTGTTGAAAATAAATGATTTGTGAATTACTTATTATTTAATAAGTATGGAAATGCTTTTCCAATATGAAAAGAACTGTTTAGAGATCTTATCTTTTAAAGATAAATTGAAAAGTGAATATTTGAAATTTGTTTTCAAATGGTTAAGTGTGGAAATTTTATATCTAGTAAAGATATTTTTTTGGAAGATTAAATAATTTGGAAAATTATTTGGAATCTGATGATGTTGCGCATCTTTATTGATAGTTAAATAACCGACTATCAATAATTACCTTGAATATGGTATTTGTTGTGAATTGGATGAATTTGAATGCCACACTTATTTTTGAATAAGCGCTCACTATTCGGGTTAGCCGGGAAAGGACCATGGGGTCGTATAACCCATTCCGAATATGTGATACGTCGTTATGAATCGCATTTGAAGACCGGTGTTGAAGACCGGATATTTTTGAAAACGGAAGGATTACCGTCGAGTTACTCTACATCGGCTGATCTCCGATTTAGAGGTTTTATCACCCTTAGTGACGGGAAGTCCGGACGTGATTAGAAATTATCCGGATTTGCAAGGGCTTCGTGAGAAGTGCCTTCGGTTCTGTTCGATCCCGGAACAGACTTGTATGGATTGTGTGTCTGACGTTACAATTTGAGATATAAAGCTGATTTCTTTCAAATACATTTCTGTTGGTGGCGGAGAATTTATTCTCTTAGCTTAACACCCTTCTCTGAGACGTACGAGCTCAGAGGTTATGTAGTTGAAATTTATCAGCGATATACTCCCAATTTTGTAACGTGGCATACTGAGTGTTGCTGTGAAATGATCAGTGTTTGATCATTTGCGATATGATCATTTGTTTGATCTTATATCTTTGTGATCATAGGTTGATCATTTTGTTTAACCCGAAGCATGGCTTTGTAGAAAGCGTAGCTTTGTGGACGAGACTTCATCGAGCCTCACACCCCGGAAATGGTCGAAACAGGAAGGATGCAGCAAGGTTCTAGGGAGTAGCTCCCCTTAGTGTATGTCATTCCTTCTGGATAGAGGTGGTATCATGGTATGGAGCCCAGATACTTAACCTATGTGGTTGCTGCATTATTATCTATGTGGTTTGTTGGAAATCGGGGATCCTCGGGAAGATCGGTTACGATCGGGGGATGACATACGCGTGTCAGTAGTTACCTACTTTTGCAGAGGTAACCCGGCCTTGTGTTAGCAGAGATCTAACCGTAATGTTAGGTTATTTCTCGGGTCGTCTATTCCAGGGACGTACCCATCGTGGAAAAGGAAGTTCCTTAGCCTGACCATTTGTTGGAAATCCAAAGAAACAATACGTGACTTGTACGGTTTTAGTTGTATTACCTGCTATGGAATGTGGCGGTAACCTGCTATTGAACATAGTAGCTATAGTAGGCATAAGTGCGGAATGCCTATGCTGGCTAAGATTAATATTATACTTTCGAAATGTTTTCTACACTATGCACTAATATTAATATAAAAAAGAATTTGATTTTGCGTAGTAAGCATCTTTGACTATCATAAGAAGAAATCTCCTCCAATTCTGCGTTTGCATTGTGTGTGTGGTGGGAGGTCTTATGGTAGTTTCATTTTCCAAAAGCATTTCGAATTGACTTTAAAAATTATCTTGTTGTTATAAAGAATAACTGTTTTACGATCTCACACCAGTCACCATGACTGACTCGGAGTTTATTGTTTCCCTTCTAAACTCTGGGTGCCCACCAATTTCCACTCGGGCAGTCTAGAGTTAGGTTATCAGTATATTTTGGATATTCTGGAGCTTTGGAAGCAAGCTGGATGGCGAGACGTAGTATTTGTATCTGATATATTTATTCCGCTGTGTATTCTGTATGAGGACAAGTTTATATAACTGTCCATTGTTGTATATTGACTCTGATTGATGTATGTATAAAAGGCTATAGTTCTTTGTTTAAAGATTATTAATTTATCTATTATATGTTGTTCCGCTGCGATATGTGAGATTCTGATATTGTTTCTGTTCTGTTCTGATGTTGTTCTGCTGTTCTTCTTTCTTTCTCTTCTCTCTTTTTTTCTTTTGTTTTCTTCTTTCTAAAACCCTAAGAATTCGGTTTTTCGGCATTCGTTGCTCGGCAGTTGATACAGTGGACGTATCGATGTCGATTTTCGGAAGTCGAAGAATCGGGTCCTTACACAGAAACCCAAATCAAAAAATGGACCGAGGATTTAACTTGCACTCGTTGAGAGCTTCAAATCGATATATAATTCGATATATTTTGAGGAGTTTAAATTTTTGATTTGATTTTGATTTGCAATTGAATTTGGAATTGGTTTTGGTTTGTCTATCATTGGAAAGAGAGAAGCAGATGGAATTGTATGTATAGACAAATGGAATAAGAAATGGTTAGGGTTTATAACAGGCTATATATAGGCAGATCAGAAATAGAAATGAATGGACAAGATCGATTTGAAAGTTGAACGATAAACGACCCCAAAAGCCCGTTTCGTTCCCGAAACAAAAATGGGTCATCCTATATATCAAAATAGATGTTTTCAATATTTTTAAACTCAATGGAATAGGCTTCAAGTCCTAATTCCATCGTATGAAGAAGTTAGCTTAAAATCAGCTTATTTCAAATTGATTTAAATTGAATTTATTTCTACGCGTTTCGAGTCCGTACGATCGAATGACAAGTCCAATCGCTACGAAACTTGAAATCCTACAATAATTCACCGTTACGGATCCAATGAAACTGGTTCCGTCGAAATCCGAGTCAGTGACCAAAATGGCTATTTTCACGTTAATTAAATAAATTATTATTAAATTAATTAAATCACCTTTTAATTTCAAAATTTATAACTAATAATTTTTATCATTTTTGATTACTTGGATATTTACAATAGTTTAAAACAAATTTACATATCAATTCAGTGTTAAATATTACACTAATTACAGTGTTCAATTTCAACTGTAATTAAATTCAATTAATATAATTTAATTCCAATAAATTTATTTAATTTGGTTTCGATCTTTAATTCAATCAATTATTACTCTACATACATAATTAACATTGTTTATATTTTATTACATTAATATTCTCTAATTTCCACCTTTTATTTGTATTATTTACTATATTTCAATTATATTGAATTTTTGTCAATTTTACACATTAATTTTAATTATAAATCCCAATTAATTTATTTATCTTGAATCCACTTTTCTTTGACAAAAATTTTAACATCTCTAAAGATGACACTGAAGTATCAAATATTAATCAATCTACAAATATAACTCAGAATATGGAATAAAATAATTTAATGAAATTCTTTAGAAATAAATGGGTCCTCACAACAAAACATAAACAAATATCCCATCAAATTTTAAAAGATTGTCCTATTGAAAATATTTTAGGAGATGTAAGTAATAAAGTTTAAACTAGAAGATAGTTAAATGAAATGAGTCGCATGGCATTTATTTCAACAATTGAACCTAAGAACTATAAAGAAGCTGGCAAAGATGAATATACTACATTATAGAAATTAGTAGGAAATAAATCAGTTTGAAAGAAATAATGTATGGGAATTAGTGCTTAGGCTAATGATCAATCCATAATAGGAACAAAATGGGTATATAAAAATAAAAGCGATGAAAATAGAGAAATTATTAGAAATAAAGCTAGATTGGTTGCTCAAGAATACAATCAAGAGGAAGGAATCGATTATGATGGAGTTTTTTCTCAAGTCGAATGTCATGAAGCAAATAGAATTGTAACAACTCTTATCTTAATGGGCCTAAATTTCGACAAAAATCTAAACCCAGGTCCATCAAAGCATAGACCGTTGGATTTGGTACCTGCAAATAAGCATGAGCATCATCAGAGATTAATAGAAATCCAAACTCACAACGAAAAAATAATAGAATAAGAATACTGACTATGACTACTACTCTGAAATAACGGTATTCCTTTGATAGTAGATTGTCACATCGGCATCGAGCATGAGAGAAAAGAAGCTTCTCCAACAACAAAGCACATCCAACTCCAGTGACATGTTCCTCTAAATCTATCGTGTGGGTTGTAATGAGGAGGGTGGTCAGAATAATGTTCTAGTGACGGGAAAATCTATAAACTGTCCATAGCATAAATTTATACCAATTGGTGTTATCCCACTTTTTAGCAAAGTTGAGATATCAAGAAATTAACTGAAAATCGATGACTGTTCATCCCAGATATCGATTATACATCACAGGTTCATTATGGATGTCGATGAATTTTGTCCGAGTCCGGAACGAGCTACAAATGACAAGGCATGACAAACAAAGCCATGAAAGATGACGTTTCAAGTTTCATGTCAATCGGATTTTATATGATCGAGATACGATCATTGCAAGTTGAGAAAGATACGTTGTTCATATCCATCAGGAATGTATGATTTCGAATCGATCACGTTCGAATCGATCCACGATAACGTTGTACGAATCCATCTAGAGATGTCATGTTCGTGTCCATATGTTCGAATCCATCCAGAGAGTCATCGCACCAATTCTCTAGAATTGCACTGTTCGAATCGATTATGTGAAGGCTTTATTCGTATCCATCATACGACCACTGTTCGTATCCATCACATCATCAATCATTCGTATCGATCGAGTTGGGACTACTCCGATCGATACGAACAATACCCCACAATCGATGCAAATAGAGTCGCGGCGATCGATACGAACATGCAATACGACATGATCGATACAAACAGAACAGAAGTACTAGCATCGATACGAACAAGGCTTCGGTATTCGATACGAATCATACTCGGTCAACTGGGCATAAAAAATGGATCGACCTAGGGATTTCGCGCCACGTCACCTTGCAAACACGTGCTTGAGATCGAGTCGAACAGATCGATACGAAATGTATCGATACGAACAGGAGCGACGCGAAGAGGATCGAGTCGAATGAAACAGCCAAAAGAAAACGCAAACTTGTATCGATCACATCTCACAAACCATAAGTCCAAATGCTATGAAATTTTCACAGGAGCTTACGTTCAAGATGAAGAATGTCCACACCAAATTTTGACCCCATTGGATGAAATCCTGATCGATGCGAATTACGTTCGTATCGATCACGGATCGAGTCGAAACTTCATAGGCTCGGTCGCGTGGGCCCACTCACGTGCCTGAAGAAGTCTCCCGAAGTTTGAGCGAAATATCAGCCTCCTACGCCTATAAATAGCACCCTAGAGCCTACAGAAAGGGGACTTTTGGGGATCAAGCAACGTCTAGACTCTGCCAAAACCAAGATTGAACTCAACTTTATTGTTTGTACTCGAAAATTACTGTTGTAATCCGCTGCAATCAGCGAAGAACATCAATAAAAGATTAACTTTTGGAGTGGACGTAGGCCGGAGATAGCCGAACCACTATAACTCTTGTGTCTCTGTCTATTTCTTTCTGTTTTAAGTTCATTATTCTTCACTTTTTATCCTCTACAATACTTAGATCTGTGATCTGTGATTATATACTGTTGATTTGTGTTCATACACTGGTGCTTTCACGATATTTGGGGTTTGTGATAATTTTTGGCGCAAACAATTGGTTTCCATTTAATTGTTATGTCCATTAAGGTTAGCAATTCTAATCTAACCTTGCATGGCACACACGATTACTGACTTACCCCTTCCTAAGGTACAAGATACTGATGAAGCCTTATCAACCATCCAATACTTCCAAACTCATTTGCGACTAAATACTTCTAAATATGAAGCGGGCTTCTATAATACTTTTAAAAGAGAAATAGGCATACCTTGCCATTTAAGACCTCAATCAAGGTAGACCCCATCATTTAAGACCTATTCCCAAGGTGGTTTCCTAACAATGTTGTCAATGGTTGGTGGGTCCTAGCTACAAGACATCTAACCAATATTTAAGGCTTCTAACATTTAATGTCCAACTATTACCGCATCTATCACCGATAAAATCGTAGCCATGTAATAGACAATACCCAAGCTAGTTAATACCTTTTAAAAGGACTAGGCGGACTTCTAACATTTAATACCTATATTCTAGGCAGATCCTACATCACTTAATACCTATCCCCAGGCGAACTCCTCATTGGTACTATGTTATTAGGGCCTTAGAAATATGAGAGACAATACCCAAGCCACTTAATACCTCATTAATAAGGACGGGTCATACCCCTGACCATTTAGCACCTATTTATAGGTAGGCCTTTGTCATTTAATATCTAACCCCAAGGCAGACTCCTCACTAGTACTATCTAGCTGCCATTGCTTGGAAATCTCATTAGGCTACTTAGTACTTGTTTTATAGGAAAGAGGCGAACCCTACAGTCACTTAATACCTCAAACCTGAAGCGAACCCTTCCCGTGATATCCACCATCACTCTTAACCATAAATATGGAATCTCATTAGGTTACTTCTTTTAGTAGGGAGGTGGGCCCTACAGCCACTTAATACCTCAACATTGAAGTAAACCCTTTTAGAGACATCCTTATTGATTTGGAATCTCACTAGGTTACTTAATACTTCTTTTTAGGAGAGAAGTGGACCCTACAGTCAAGTAATACCTCAAACCAAAAGCGAACTCCTATAGAGATATCCCTCACCGCTTGTAATTCCAAACTTGGACCATTTAATACTTTTCAATTAAGAAAGCAGGCCCAATCTCTCACATCATCATGACTCCTAGGATTAGTGATATCTCACATCAGTAGTAAGTTCACCCGACTGTTGGTAGCCTCAAAATGACGGGCAGATTTCCATCGAGTGACTCTACTGACCTCGCATCACTAACCTACTAAGTCCAATTAACGATCCTAAGTCTTTACTTATATTATCTTAGGTAGACATTAGACTCAGATTACTAATTCCCTTTTTATTTAAGGCAATAAGATTTACCTTAAATACTTATTAACCCATAAATCCCCGTTTAATGCTCCTAAATGTCAATTTGTCCATAAAATCCGAGTGGATGTTTCGTAAGACATATATGTATGATTACTAATTTCAATTTAGTAACCTTTTTAATTATTTCATAGTTATTAATTCAACTTCTTTATTTGTTAGTCTCCTTAATCCATTTACTCTATCAAATTATTGCAACTCCCATATTTATTGTCATTTATTCCCCATTTATTGAAGTTACAACCATTTAAATTCCTTTTCCATTAATTAATTATCCTAAACGCGAATACTATGTACAAACATCATTATTTGCTAAGTTTTATTTCAATTATTATAAACATAGTAAATTACATACAAATATTTACTTTTATCAAATTTGAGTTATATATCTTCACTAAAATATTCTTTTCCATGTTAAATTGTTAGAATCATATATAAAAAGATTATCTGCTATAATTTCTAGAAATTAGTCCAAAACAAAATATTTAGCTTTAAAATACAAAAGATTACATCATTTGAAATTACAAGGGATAATCATTTCTTTTTTTATTACTGAAATAAACAGTGTAAACTACAACGAGTTCATACTTTACACATCTCTTTCTCTTTTTATTTGCATATATTCTTTGTTAGATCAAATGCTATATTTTTCTAAAATGGAAAGAAATCAAACTAATTTAGAAATGTTAAACGGATCCAAATTCCAATAATTCCAAACATAGAAAAGTTTACATTCCAATAAGATTAGCGTAATAATCCAAATTCATAACATTATTATACAAACTATTTTCAAATCTGGAATAAATTTCATTCAAATCAATATTTTTAGTTCATGCTTTTGGGACTGATTTCCAGATCAGGTTGTAAACAATTCTAAATTAATTCATATACATGAATATGTTTGTGATATTTATTATATTCAGATTATATTCAATTTGTTGCCTACAACTCATATACAATTATCTAGTTAGGCATAATAATTAAATAAACATAAATAGAATAATTTTCATATTATAACAATCTATAAAATTTCCCACTCACCTTTTGAAAGCGATCAAAATCTCCAGATCTGAAGTAGAACCCTTAATTCATCTTCAAATCCTTATAATCCAAGAAATAGGTAAAAATGGTATATACATATATTATAATTACAGATTTGAGTAGAGATTTTGGATTGGGGGAGAAAATTGATACAACTATACAAATTACCTCAAATAGCGTATAGTTGATTCACTTCTCTTCTCCTTTCTATTAGATTTCTATTCTTCTCCAATTTGTATAGATAAAAATATATTTTTTTATTATTTAAAAAGAAAATGGAGAATAAGAAATGGCAGAGCTTCGTTGCTGCTTCCAGTAAAAATATGAGAAGAGAAGGGAGGACTAGGCCTGAATTTATAGGCGCTACAATCGACCAGATCCGTTAGATCGAAAAATTAAATTCGGACCATTCATAGCCTAGGTTTACTGGAGCTGCCACACATGAAGCGGTCGACCACCCCCATCCTTGGGGTCGACCTCCCCTGGTCGACCGCTCCAATATGTGGGTCGACCTGTGGATCCCAACTAATTAATTAAAAACGTGAATTTTTCTTATTTATTTAATTTTGTTCCGAATTCGTTTTTCGTTCGTAAATTTTTTGGTTGGACCCCGATCACAAAACTCCAACTATGAAACTTGCTTTGAATTTCGCCATGAATGCAATGGTGCAAGTTTCATGATCAAATTCTATCGTTTGCACAAACACCATTTTCGGAGCCTAATTAATTGACAACTAACTAATTAAATAACTAACGCTAAATTACGGGGTGTTACATTCTTCCCTCTTAAAAAGAATTTCATCCCCGAAATTTCACCAATGACTAAGTCAAGGTTTTGGCTTCTAATTATTCTAAACTACACAACCAATGAGTGTACAACCAATTTTTGCAACCAAACGTGCACAAGTGCATATTGTATTACTTTATCACTACATAGAAAATATGTACATAGATTGATTTTAAACCAGATCCTCCTATATAAATGCATTTCTTTTGAAAACATTTTTGGAAACATGATGCAAACAACCTACATGTATACTAAAAGTTCTATTTGTATGTAGCTTTTTGAAACATCTTTTCAACCAATACCTCCATACTCTTACGAATATAAGTATGAAGCAACCTATTTGCATCCACTTCCTACCATCCAATAATCTAACGCATCGGAAAATCATTTCCTAAACTTTACTCATATGGTGAGAAATGGAATTTACGTGGAGAATTTAACATTCTTTCCACACTATAATCTTCCTATTCCCAAAGTACAGTAGAAATTTCCTCGCTGCCTAGGATTTATTGCAAAATTTCCATGTACAAAATGCATAAGAAGGCTTATTTCAAGCTCTAAAACAAAATTAAGTCTAAAAATAGGCTCACACATGTCATCGACAAGGTATGAAAATAAAAATTCCAAGGCTAAAATAGTTTTTCCCTCGTTATCACTTGCATTTTTCACATCGTCGATCCTAATGCACCACTAAATCCGTAAATTTTAACTCTATTTGTCTTCCCTACACCTATCATGTGGCCTTTAAAATCAACTATTTCACAAAATTCTTTAACTTTTTGAATTTGTATGTCATTTGGAAAATAAAATCTCAAAATATTTAGATGCACACTTTCTCTTGAAATTATATTTTTGGGGCAAAATCTTTAAAAATAATTTAAGAGCAAAAAACACCTAATTTTTTTTTCAAAGGAGAACTTTTTAAACCAAGGGGAAACCTTTTCAAATAAATTTTCTTCTCCAAATTTTTGATAAATCAAGCCATAATTTCAGTGTAGTTGTAAGTCGGTTATGCGCTAAACACATAAACCAAATTCTAAAATCTACGACTAACATTTGCCCATAAAACATGACATTTTATTTAAAAATGTCATCACTATTTTTCAAAAAATTTAGCTTTTAAGGAACATGAGTAATGACCCGTGATATCAAAACAACTTTATCATGTCCTTTGCTAAAATTTCCAACTATTCGAAAATTCCAGTCTTATATTGTATTTACTATTAGTCAAGTGTCTTTATGAGATTTTCATATTTATACTGCTTCTTTATTATACATATATAGGAGCGGTTCGTATGTCCAAAAACAATAACACAGTAAATAAATAGAAACTCATAATATCGTGTGTGCGTTTTACAAGAGACAACTAATAGTTATAATCCAAACAACTAAAAGAGAAGAACAAATGCTGGAAGGGAAAATACAACAATAACATAAATCCTAAAATAATGCCTACAGACTACGAGATGCCTTGCTTCGCGGTGGAAGCTCAATCCATTACTACGACCCTTGAATGGTCGTAGCATGGAAACTACACATTCAATCTCGTGCCGCTGTCGTTGCTGGTGTTGCTGACGGTTTCAGAATTGCCATCTTCCTAAGGAAAGATCTAATGATAGTAGAAGGAACCTTCTACTAAACTGCCTCTCCATGGAGGTTCACTCGTATTACCTAAAGACGAGAGTGGATATGTGAAAATACGGAAAATGACTCTATGTAGTGCTAATAGCAAATCGAATCAAAAGAGTGTGGGTCCAATTGACGACAATGCCGCCAATACTAGCATAGGTGGTCTTCTGCACCATAGGATAAATCTGGTCGTAACTCCCCATCTTAGGGATGACGTTGTGTAGGATGATGCACATAATCAGACGGGCAGTCAGACGTAGCTTATCCATCTTCCAAACACCAACCTCTTGGGAAAAGATCTGCTGCAAAAATATTTGAGTCGATCACATCAAAATCATCTAAGTCTGCGTCCTTCACGGAGGCCTCCAAAATCTCAGCAAGATCATCGTTAGTCGGCTCAATCAAGACACCGTTCACTTTTGAACGAATCAAACTATTGCCTCCCTTGAAAAGGCAGATGCAACATGGGTAACATTCCCTCTCAAAAGTCTTGAAGCAAAGGAGCAAATCCTACCACGACAAATAGCACTCCTAGCCCAAAAGTGGGGAAACCTTTTGCTCATTCCGGTTCAGCCAAGTAGCCTCTTGAGGGTTGAGACCATAATGGTGCGAGGAAAAGCCGACAGTGCGGAAAGGGCTCTTGGGCTAAAAATTCATCGGAGGGTGGAAATAAGGTTTAGATTTGGAGTTGTGGTGGTGCGAGATCTAACGTGCAAAACCAGCACGAGGGGGAGGCAAGACTACTTCTCCAAGGGAAAAATAACGTTGCCTAGGGAGGAACAGAAGAAAGAGGCTGATACTTAGAGGACTAGGAGGATGGAGATTGGGTTTGGCTTATTGAGGAAGGAGGAACGAAAGAAGGTGACTTGGGGAAATTTGGACGCGGGTTTTATAGTCGCGTTCCAGATTCAAGTTGTGCCAAAACTAGTTAACCGGTAGACCACTATAGGTTTAGTGCTAGGTGGTCAACCATTAGATGGGCTTTGGGCGTTAATTGAACCTAGACCCAATTAGGGTCGGATTAAATAATAATAATTGTTTTGCGTTGTCTCCTTCAATTTTACACCATTCGAAAAATTAATGTCCACATCATGGCAGTGTCAAAGCCAGCTGCCTAGTCCCGAACCATGCTCCAGCAATTCATAGCAATTCCAACAAAACTTCTATGACCAACAATAATTCCAAAAACCCAAAAATATTCCAGCTGCTATTTCATGCCTGCTTCAGACAAATACATTTCTTCCAATAGCTGGTGGTACAACAACACTTCAAACAACATACCCTAATAAAATTGATTGTCATTCGTATTTTGTCCGTACCATAAAGAGAGAAAATATAAAAACCTCGATTTTATAAACCAAAAAATCACTAATCTAAATATATGCTCCTTTGCACTTGTTTCTAAATAATAGAAACTATTTCATACCAAAACTTCCCTTAAAAATCAAACTTATATTTATATAAACATTTCAGGATTTCCAAAAACCTTTTTAAAACACAAATTTCCCAAATTGGAAAAATATTTCCTTACTAAAAATAAAAATAAACCCTTTTTGATATATACATATAAATATTTAAGGATTTCAAAAATTAATCTTTTATAAACTAAAAATTTCTTAACACGACCAATCTAGTGGTATACATGTTTCTTTGAAAATTAAAATTTCAAAACTTTCCCAAAACAAATTTCCAAAATAAATCCTTGGGAAAAGAAATCCTTTGGTAATCCTTTTTTCCAAACTCTAAGGTATTTCCAAAACATACTTTATAAAGATTCTCTCACAGGTTTTAGACTAAGTAATTGACATTAATTATCCAAATAAATCCGGTTTGCCATCAAAGAGGTGATCAATGAATGCACCCTAGCAAAAACTTGCCTCCGGACAATTCAACATAAAGACTTTAATTTTCCGCCCATCTGAAATAAATATGTGCCTTCGATTGGAACTCATTATCAAAATCTAAAATCACAAGGTATCTAGAATCTCAACCATCAAATCGAACACCTCGAGTCTTCGGGATTCTACTATATGTCATACTCATGCTCTTCATCAATAGCGCTTTACGCATCGCCAGCACTCCGTGGGGGTACTTCGAAGTCGATGTGAAAATCTAAACCCTAAGATATTTCCAACCCATAGTTGCTTTGCCCATTCCTTCGGAGTGGAACTACAACTACTTCTATAGTCGGAACTCTTAGAATCTAACATAAAAATATTATATTACTGGACGGGAAAGTATGAATACGTTCTCTCAATTTATCCTAATTCCTCTAATCTACTAACCTAGGCTCTGATACCAAATGTAACAACCCGTACCTTAATAGGCCTAAATTTCAACAAAAATCAAAACCCAGGTCCATCAAAGCACAGATCGTTGGATTTGATACTTGCAAATAAGCATGAGCATTATCAGAGATTGATAGAAATCTAAACTTACAGCGAAAACAATAATTGGATAAGAATATTGACTATGACTACTACCTTGGAATTAATGGTATTCCTTTGATAGTAGATTGTCACATCGGCATCGAGCATGAGAGAAAACATACTTCTCCCATAACAAAGCACATCCAGCTCCAGTGACATGTTCCTCTAAATCTATCGTGTGGGTTGTAATGAGGAGGAGGGTAAGAAGAACATTCTGGTGACTTGAAAATCTATAAATTGGCCATAACATAAATTTAAACTAATCAGTTTCCATTTAGTTGTTATATTCATTAAGGTTAGCAATTCTAATCCAACCTTGCATTGCACACACGATTATTTACTTAACCCTTTCCAAGGTGCAAAATACTGACGAAGTCTTATCAACCATCTAATACTTCCAAACTCATTTGCCACTTAATACTTCTAAATATGAAATAGGCTTCTATAATACTTTAAAAGAGAAGTATGCAGACTCTGCCATTTAAGACCTCAATCAAGGTAGACCCTATCATTTAAGACCTAAATCAAGGTACACCCCGTCATTTAAGACCTAGTCCCAAGGTGGTTTCCTAACAATGTTGTCAATAGTCGATGGGTCCTAGCTACAAGACCTCTAACCACTATTTAAGCCTTCCAACATTTAATGTCCAACTATTACCACATCTATCACCGATAAAACCGCAGTCGTCTAATAGACAGTACCCAAGCCACTTAATACCTTTATAAAGGACTAAGCGGGCTTCTAACCATTTAATACATATATTCTAAGCAGGTCCTACATCACATAATACCTATCTCCAGGTAGACTCCTCGCTGGTACTATTATTATTGTGACCTTAGCAATATAAGAGATTGTACCTAAGCCACTTAACATCTCATAATAAAAACTAGGCAGACCCCTGACCATTTAACACCTATATATAGATAGGCCTTTCTAATACCGAACCCCAAGGCAAACTCCTTCCTAGTACTATCTAGCTGACATTGCTTGAAAATCTCATTGGCCTGCTTAATACTTCCTTTATAGTAAAGAGACGGACCCTACCGTCACTTAATACCTCAAACTGAAGTGAACCCTTTCCGAGATATCCACCATCAATCTTAAGCATAAATATGGAATCCTATTAGGTTACTTTTTCGGTAGGGAGGCAAGCCCTACAGCCACTTAATACCTCAACACTGAAGTATACCCTTTTAGAGACATCCTTATTTATTTGGAATCTCACTAGGTTACTTAATACTTCCTTTTAGGAGAGAGGCGGACCCTACATCCACGTAATACCTCCGACCAAAAGCGAACCCCTATGGAGATATCCCTCACTACTCCTAATTCCAAACTTGGACCATTTAATACTTTCCAATTAAGAAAGTAGGCTCAATCTCTCACATCGTCATGGGTCCTAGGATTAGAGATATCTCACATCAGTAGTAAGTGCACCCGACTGCCGGTAGCTTCAAAGTGAAGGGTAGTCTTCCGTCGAGTGACTCTATTGACCTCGCATCACTAACCTACTAAGTCCAATTAACCATCCTAAGTCTTTACTTATATTATCTTAGGTAGACATTGGACTTAGATTACTAGTTCCATTTTTATATAAGGCAATAAGATTTACCTTAAATGCTTATTACCCATAAATCCCCGTTTAATGCTCGTAAATGTCAATTTGTCCATAAATTCCTAATGGACATTCCCTAAGACATTTATGTATGATTACTAATTTCAAATTAGTAACCTTTTTAACTATTGCAGAGTTATTAATTCAACTTCTTTATTTATCGGTCTCATTAATTCATTTACCCTATCAAATTATTGCACTCCCGTATTTATTTCCATTTTATTAGAGCTACAACCTTTTAAATTCCTTTCCCATTAATTAATTATCATAAACGCAAATATTACATGCAAGCATCGTTATTAGCTAAGTTTTATTTTAATTATTATAAGCGCAGTATATTACATACAAATATTGGCTTTTATCAAATATATTCTAGTTATTTATCTTTACTAGAATACCATTTTCCATGTTAAATTGTTAGAATCATATCTAAAAAGATTATCCGCTATAATTTCCATAAATTAGCCCAAAAAAGATTTAACTTTAAAATATAAAAGATGTCATCATTTGAAATTACAAGGAATAATCATTTCTTTTTTTATTACTGAAATAAACAGTGTAAACTACAATGAATTCATACTTTACATATCTCTTTCTCTTTTTATTTGCATCTATTTCTTGTCAGATCAAACGCTATATTTTTCTAAAAGGGAAATAAATTAAACTAATTTACTAATATTTAACGGATCTAAATTCCAACAATTCCAAACATAGAAAAGTCTGCATTCCAATAAGATTAAGCTAATAATCCAAATTCATAACATTATTATACAACCTATTTTCAGATCTGGAATAAATTTCATTCAAATCAATATTCTAAATTCATGCTTTTGGAACTGATATCAGGATCAGATTGTAAACTATTCTAAATCAATTCATAAACAAGAATATGTAGGTGATATTTATTATGTTCAGATTATATTCAATTTGTTGCCAAAAACTCATATACAATTATCCAATTAGGCAAAATAATCAAATAAACACCAATAGGATAATATTCTTATTATAACAATCTATAAAATTTCCTGCTTTTGTTTTAAAAGTGATTAAAATCTTCAGATATGAAGTAGAACCTATGATTCAACTCCAAATCCTTTATAATCTAAGAAATATGTATAAAAGAGTATGTACATTGTGACGACCCACATTTCGAATGGTTTAAATCAACACCACACACGTCCAACTTAAACAATCCGGAACATAGATAACCATTGAGGTTAATTAAGAAAATAAGAAAAGAAGAAGAAAACTTCATAGTATCTCACAGCGGAATGACAAAATATAATAATCAAATAAACAGTTCATGAAGCTGTTTACTATACTTTTGATTATAATTTATATAATATTTATCACGGTTATATATATACAACAGAACAAATAAAATAATGCAGCGGAACAAACAATGATGGAATAATACTACTAATAATATACCAAATCTTCGCCTTCGTCCTCCAGAGAATAATCTTCGATAAGCTGAAAAACTCAGGACTGGCCCGAGCGTAATGAAAAGACAAAACACTCGAGTCGGGACTAAAATATCCTTATGTAAGTCAAATCAATATCGCATATAACATGAGTGTATTAGTGTCAGAGATGTTTACGGGATTTCACAACTCCTATCCAGTGTATAACGTGGATGTTACGGGATTTTTAATCTCTTAAGGATCCGTCAAAATATTTATATGTAGTAGAATACGCTACATATATAATGTCTAATCAATAAAATATGTGACGACCGCCCATAGCCCCTGCACTGAACCTAGAGAAAGTGCGCAGTAAAGTGTGGCAGACAGCCATGGACGATTGTCAAGGTAAATTAAAACAACAGAATCTATCATATTACTCACAGCGCATGGACAAAATACAATAGAACATATATATTTTGAAGCTTCACAGAATAGAATCTCATCAATAAAACTTCTTAATAGTTGAATACAATCATCAGAATAGTCGATACATCAAGCCTCACTACATAACACTCAAAGAATATGCAAACAGTGGAATATCCAGTACATATAGTAAGAAGATAATATGCAACCCTTCAGCTCGTCTTCGATATCAACACCGTGGAAAGCAAGAACAGCACCTGTCACCTGCTACCTAGTCTGCCCGTCCCAAAATGGACGAACAGCCCAAGGAAATAAGAATTAAAACATAAAGCCTTGAGTCAGACAACAGTCTTAGTGAGCGGTAAATTAACTAACAACATACCAAAAGAGTACAAAGGAAAAGGAATAGGAATACAACCCTCCCACTCCAACCTCATTCTAAAGTGATAGCCCCTAGACACACACTAAGCAGAAGCAATCATAGCAAAACATACACTTTAAAGTAAAGTAATTGTCACTCGAGTCAAGGGCGATGTTTTCCAAGTACAAACCCCCAAGGCCTAAACCAAGATCAGATAAGCACCTAGAAAATACCGCTCTTGAGACTGAATGACGATATAACCAAACATCCATGACTCTGGCTATCACTGTTATCATTGCTTCGACTTCACCGTTAATTGAATGACCGACACATTCTTTCAGCCGTCCGTCAAGGGCTAATGGAAACCCCGGTTCTAGACATAACTCCCGCACGTCATCGTGACCCGTGCCTAGGACTATCGAATCTGCCCAGAGTACTTGACTACCAATCCGTAGCCTTCAGGGACTATCGAATCTGCCCAACGTACTCTTGCTTTGAGCATGCTAGAACCTTCAACAACGATGAGATCTCAGCCTTCTAGTCATCCTCCTCGACGACTATTTCCATACTAGCTCAAGCGCCTCTCGAGCATCCATTATCCTCAACTCGAACCATATCACCGAGTTATCAATCTACTTGGAATGATCCCGTCTGGATTAGACCAAGACTATCTCATATCTTGCTTCGCTTCATTACATCCTCGCAAAACCTCATCTCAACATCATCATCAAATCTATGCATAAGAGCTTCATCATCCGCTACATATGCCACGAGCAGCTTTCCCAATTCAAGAGCCTTTCTCTTAGCTTTTGAATCATCTTTGGTCTAAATCAAATCATCAATCATCTAATTCATAGCAATCAACCAAGTCAAACATTAATCCAAGCAATCAAGCATTCAAATATGATCTAAGTAGACAATTATAACAATAATGGCAATTTCGTAATTAAAGAGTTGAAAGTCTAACAAGCATGAAAACATGAACAATATCTCTATAAACTTGATGAATGAACTTGCATAGGTTAACATGTAATAGAATGGATGTCAAATCATCATGAACAATGAATCTATATGGATCTACACATATGATTAGGAAAATGCATGGAAATCTCTACTTTAACACAAAATCAAGCCAACGATCCTATATACTCCTTTGGATCCGTGTGTGAGATAATCACCACTCACCAAATCACCTAAACAACCCCAAATGAACACGCTTCAGATCTGGACAGCGAAGGATCAATCTCGATCTATCACCAATCCGCTTCAAACGATGAAATCTCTCTTCGAATAATGTAGATCTCCAATGTAAGCTCTTCGATCTTCGATTTGATCTTCAATATGGATTGATGGAATCACTAGATTAGAGTAGAGAAAAGAAGTGAAGAAGTGTAGAAGTCGAGCTCTCAAAATGGCAGCACTTCGTCGCTTCGAAATCCGGATCCCAAAAAGTGAGAAATGGACGAGTATTTATAGCTGAAATCCTCCTAAGTCGTCCGCCTTCTTAAGTCGTTGCCGACTTAACTCCTTCTCCGACCTAACACTCCAGACGACCTACGACTTAGCTAACCTCCTTAAGTCGCTTACGAGTTAACAACTCTCGCGACCTAAATTAGACCACTACCCTGCGACCTAACACCCCACACGACATAACTACTCACGCGACCTAAATGGGTTATGGCCTAACACTTAAGTCGTCGCCGACCTACCCCTTAGATCCTTAACTCGCCAAAACCCTTAAGTCTCCTATCTCTTAGGTCGCGCTACCTCTTAGGTCGTCTACGACCTAACTTCTAAGTCGCTCCAATACTTAGGTCGTCCACTCGACTTATCTCAAACTCCTTAGGTTGCCAGTTTCTTAGCTCGGTAAATCTTCTTAAGTCGGTCACTTACCTTAAGTCGTCTAAATCTTTAGGTCGACTAATTCTATAGGTCGCCTATCTCCTTAAGTCGGCTACGAGTTAAGCCTATGCTTACTTACGACCTATCAGACTCTCCGACCTAACTCTTTGCCGACCTAAAACCCGTACGACCTAGGACTTAAACTCTAAACAACTTATCAACAGTGTGACCAAATGTCAACTGTTTTAAAATGTATCGATCCGTAAAATACGGGTCGTTACATTCTCTCCCCCTTAGGAATTTCGTCCCCGAAATTCCAAACAAACAAAGCAATCAAAGACTATTCTGCACGCCTACCATCCATAGCAATTAACAAACCATGCATCCAATTCTAGCTTAGCGTACAAAATTCTAACACTAGAACAAGTTACAATATCATGAGATGACACGACACCTTAGGGCCATACCTTGAAGAGTTCATGATGAGCTGCCTTCATCCTCTCTTCCACCTCCCACGTACAGTCGTTATCATCGTCACTCTATTGTATCTTGAGCAACTTAACTATCTTTCTCCTAAGCTGTTTCGTGTCGGTTTCCACAACACAAAGCGGCTTACGAGGTCTTCTATCGACTGGATCAACTTTGAAATCTTCACAGCTATCAGCAGAAACCACTGTATTCGAGTCGTGCACATACTTCCGTAGATACGATACGTGAAAAACATTGTGCACACCCGACATCTTCTCTTGTAACTCCAATCTATAGGCGAGCTTTCCAATTCGCTCGATGATCGGGAATGGTCCAACAAATCTCGGAGTCAATTTTCCTTTCTTCCCGAATCGAATAACATTCTTCAGTGGAGAAATCTTCACAAAAACCATATCACCTACGTCGAATTCCAAATCCTTACGACGCTTATCAGCATAACTCTTCTGTCGATCTTGGGCTGCCTTCATTCATTGCCGAATGATCTCTATGCAATCCGAAGTCTGTCGAATTATCTCCGGCCCAAGCATCAGCTTTTCTCCTGTTTCTAGCCAACATGTCGGAGAGTTACACGGTCTTCCATACAATGCCTCATATGGTACCATACCAATGCTCGACTGGTAACTGTTGTTGTACGAAAATTCCACCAAATGAAGGTGATCTTCCCATGATCCTCCGAAATCCAAAACACAAGCTCTGAGGAGATCTTCCAAAACTCGGTTGACTCTCTCGGTCTGACCATCTGTTTGAGGGTGATAAGCTGTACTCAAACACAACTCGGTTCCCAAAACTTCCTCGAAGCTCTTCCAAAATCCACTAGTGAACAATGGGTCTCGATCGCTCACTATACTCTTCTGAATACCATGGAATCGAACTATCCACTTAACATACAACTCAGCCAACTTTGATGCGGTCCTAGTCGATCGAACAGGAATGAATCTTGCACTTTTAGTCAGACGATCTACGATGACCCAAATTCCTTCATTTCCCGTTCTGGTTTTAGGTAGTCCATCAATAAAATCCATCGACACTTGTTCCCACTTCCATGTAGGAACCTCTAATGGCTGAAGCAATCCACTTGGCTTCTTCTGTTCGGCTTTTACCAACTGGCAGTTCATGCATTTGGAAATAAAATTTCCAACATCCTTCTTCATACCTTCCCAGTAGTAGGTTCTCTTCATATCCCGATACATCTTATTTCTACCTGGATGAATTGTCAACTTCGAGTGATGACTTTCCTTCAGAACTTCACTCCTCAATTCATCTATATCGGGAACAACTAGTCGTCCTTGCTTTCGAAGCCAACCCTCACGATCGACCTCGAAACCTTTATCCTTTTCTGGATCCAATCCAGATTCCAAATCATGGATAATCTTGACAAGCTTATCGTCTCGCTTTTGGCTCTCGCCAATACTTTCCACAAGAGTAGGTCTTATCGATAAGTTTGCCAACATCTCAGGTTCCAATTCACATCTGGGTCTGAAGTCAAATCCAGCTAAATACTCGAGATTCTTCCATTCTGAAAAAAAAACTCCCAATCCTGCATGTCTTCGACTTAACGCATCTGCCACTGCGTTACCTTTTCCCAAAGTATAAGCTATACCAAAATCATATGATGCCAAAAACTCTAGCCATCGCTGCTGCCGAAGATTCAAATCCTTTTGGGAGAAAAGATACTTCAACGACTTATGGTCTGTAAACAACTCGAATCGAACTCCCAATAGATAATGTCTCCATATCTTCAGAGCAAAAACAATCGCCGCTAACTCCAAATCATGAGTCGGGTAATTCCTTTCGTGCGGCTTCAGTTGTCGACTAGCATACGCAACAACTTTATCCTTCTGCATTAGCACTGCTCCAAGTCCAGTACCACATGCGTCGGTGTAAACCACCATCTCATCATTCCCACTTGGAATAGTCAAAACAGGAGCACTCGTCAATCGCTCTTTCAGGATTTCGAAAGCTTGCTCACACTTAGCATCCCATCTTAACACTTGGTTCTTCTTCGTCAATCCTGTTAACGGTGCAGCTATCTTGGAGAAGTCCTTGATAAACCGACGATAATATCCTACTAATCCAAGAAAACTTCTCACATCTGATGCATTCTTAGGTCTAACCCAATCCTGGATTGCTGCCACCTTAGCGGGATCAATCGCTATTCCACTACCAGAGATAACATGGCCTAAGAACCTCACTTCACTCTTCCAGAAGTGACACTTTGAAAACTTAGCCTTCAGCTGATGTTTCCGTAAGATCTCCAAAACAATACGCAAGTGCGTCTTGTGCTCTTCTTCAGTTCTGGAATAAATCAGAATATCATCCACGAACACAAGTACGAACTTGTTCAACTGATCTCTGAACACTCTATTCATAAGATCCACAAAATATGCTGGCGCGTTAGTCAATCCAAACGGCATTACCAGCCACTCAAAGAAACCAGATGGTGTTCGAAAAGCAGTCTTCGGCACACTATCCTTAGCCACTCTCAACTGGTGAAATCCCGTTGCCAAATCCATCTGAGAAAACACCTTAGCTTCGTGAAGCTGATCAAACAAGTCATCTATTCTCGGCAATGGATACTTGTTCTTCTTAGTCACTTTATTCAACTCACGATAATCCACACACAATCTCAATGACCCATCTGCCTTGGTTGCAAACACAACGGGTGCACCCCATTCGGACACACTACGCCGAATGAATCCTTTCTTTAAAAGGTCATCAACCTGCACCTTCAACTCCTGCTGTTCCCTAGGCGCCATCCGCCTAAGTGGCATCACAACAGGTCTGGCTCCTTCAACTAGATCTATACGAAACTCGATCTCTCTATGCGGCGGTAACCCTTTGACCTCATCAAAGACATCCTCAAATCCATTAGCGATTGGCACAGATGACAGTCCATCCCGTGGAACAACCAGCAAATACATGAAGCTCATGAAGACGCCTTCTTCATGCTTACATCGTATCACAATCTTTCGCCCCTCCACATTCTCGACTGTCACCTCCAACCTCTCACAATCAACCTTTGCCGCATACTTCCAAAGCCAGTCCATACCCAAAATAATTCTGAACCCCGCAAATTTCAGAACAAAACAATCACAAACAAAAGAGCAACCATGACTCGACACAATCAGACCACGGCATAACATACACAAACAAGACGAACCCCCAACTGGATTAGTCACAACCAATGGCCTATCAACAATATCCGGTTCTAAACCTAACCGGCCTACAAGTTCACTACAAACAAAAGAATGCGACGCCCCAGTATCAAACAACACTCTAACTGGAACATCACGTAAGAAAAGAGTACCTTGAACCACTACACTCTTTCCTTTCTCTTCAGCGGTAGGAGCTTTCGAAGACGACGGAACAACTCCCAAAGCATAAGCTTGCACAATCTGCTTGTCCCTCCTCGGTTCTGGACAATTCTTCCTGATATGCCCCGGCTTGTCACAGTTGTGACACTTCATCGGTACCTTCGGATTCTTACAATCCTTAGAGAAATGGCCCTTCTGCTGACAGTTGTAGCAGGTCACTTCGCCCTTCAGCTTCTTTTGACCATCATTACCCTTCTGCTGTTGCTGCTTCCTCTTCCTGTTTCCACTCTGCTGTGGTTTAGACTCTCCCCTGGTTACAGAAATAACATATCCTTCCTTAGGAAACAGACTCTCATGCCTGAGAGCTTTCTCCACAAGCTTCTCAAATGAATCGTCCAAATGATCCACCAGCTGTCTCCCAAGATAGCTGTCCAAGCCTGTCACAAACTTCTCATTCTTCTGATAAGCAGATTCAATATACGATCGGGCATACTTGGACAAAGCCTCAAACTCAGAAACATACTCAAGAACTAGTCTTCCACCTTGCTTGAGCTCCACAAACTTCTTGAACAGAACAGACTTCTGAGCTGTAGAAATGAACTTAGCTTCAAATCTAGCTTGGAATTGCTCCTAAGTAATCTCTTCCTCCGGAGTATTGATGGTAATAGAGTTCCACCAATCAGAGGCTCTCCCTTGAAGCTGCCTTGATGCTAACTTCCTCTTAGTCGCATCCTCAATTCCCAAATCACCAAAAATCCTTCTACAAGCATCTATCCACCTTTGGACATCAATGGTTGATTCTGTCCCCAAGAAAACCTTCCCTCCAAGAGCGGTATAGTCTTTACACAGCTTAGCAAAATCCACCGGCCTTGGAGCCTAAACTTGAACTCCAACATCAACTGATGGCCCTGGAGCTGGTATCCTTCTCATGATCGAAGTCATCATAGCTTCGAACATGGCTGCATAATCAGCAGTCCCTTCAGCAGCTCGGCCTTCCCTAGCAGCTGGTCTCCCTCTTCGACTCATTCTCGATATCTATAAAAAGGAATGATTAATACACCTATAGAAAACAACTGCATAAGGAATTCAAATCCTTCTATGCTACTATATTATATATAGTAATCATCCATCAAAATACAATTACGCCTCTCATACGTAGTTACATCAGCGAGCGTTGGGTAAAATCGATTAACCAAAGCTCTGATACCAAATGTGACGACCGCCCATAGCCCCTGCACTGAACCTAGAGAAAGTGCACTGTAAAGTGTGCCAGGAAGCCATGGACGATTGTCAAGGTAAATTAAAACAACAGAATCTATCGTATTACTCACAGCGCATGGACAAAATACAATAGAACATATATATAGTGAAGCTTCACAGAATAGAATCTCATCAATAAAAATTCTTAATAGTTGAATACAATCATCAGAATAGTCGATACATCAAGCCTCACTACATAACACTCAAAGAATATGCAAACAGCGAAACATCCAGTACATACAGTAAGAAGATAATATGCAACCCTTCAGCTCGTCTTCGATATCAACACCGTGGAAAGCAAGAACAGCACCTGTCACCTGCTACCTAGTCTGCCCGTCCCAAAATGGACGAACAGCAAGGCAATAAGAATTAAAACATAAAGCCTTGAGTCAGACAACAGTCTTAGTGAGCGGTAAATTAACTAACAACATACCAAAAGAGTACAAAGGAAAAGGAATAGGAATACAACCCTCCCACTCCAACCTCATTCTAAAGTGATAGCCCCCAGACACACACTAAGCAGAAGCAATCATAGCAGAACATACAATTTAAAGTAAAGTAATTGTCACTCGAGTCAAGGGCGATGTTTTCCAAGTACAAACCCCCAAGGCCTAAACCAAGATCAGATAAGCACCCAGAAAATACCGCTCTTGAGACCGAATGACGATATAACCAAACATCCATGACTCTGGCTATCACTGTTATCATTGCTTCGACTTCACCGTTAATTGAATGACCGGCACATTCTATCAGCCGTCCGTCAAGGGCTAATGGAAACCCCGGTTCTAGACATAACTCCCGCACGTCATCGTGACCCGTGCCTAGGACTATCGAATCTGCCCAGAGTACTTGACTACCAATCCGTAGCCTTCAGGGACTATCGAATTTGCCCAACGTACTCTTGCTTTGAGCATGCTAGAACCTTCAACAACGATGAGATCTCAGCCTTCTAGTCATCCTCCTCGATGACTATTTCCATACTAGCTCAAGCGCCTCTCGAGCATCCATTATCCTCAACTCGAACCATATCACCGAGTTATCAATCTGCTTGGAATGATCCCGTCTGGATTAGACCAAGACTATCTCATATCTTTCTTCGCTTCATTACATCCTCGCAAAGCCTCATCTCAACATCATCATCAAATCTATGCATAAGAGCTTCATCATCCGCTACATATGCCACGAGCAGCTTTCCCAATTCAAGAGCCTTTCTCTTAGCTTTTGAATCATCTTCGGTCTAAATCAAATCATCAATCATCTAATTCATAGCAATCAACCAAGTCAAACATTAATCCAAGCAATCAAGCATTCAAATATGATCTAAGTAGACAATTATAACAATAATGGCAATTTCGTAATTAAAGAGTTGAAAGTCTAACAAGCATGAAAACATGAACAATATCTCTATAAACTTGATGAATGAACTTGCATAGGTTAACATGTAATAGAATGGATGTCAAATCATCATGAACAATGAATCTATATGGATCTACACATATGATTAGGAAAATGCATGGAAATCTCTACTTTAACACAAAATCAAGCCAACGATCCGATATACTCTTTTGGATCCGTGTGAGAGATAATCACCACTCACCAAATCACCTAAACAACCCCAAATGAACACGCTTCAGATCTGGACAACGAAGGATCAATCTCGATCTATCACCAATCCGCTTCAAACGATGAAATCTCTCTTCGAATAATGTAGATCTTCAATCTAAGCTCTTCGATCTTCGATTTGATCTTCAATATGGATGGATGGAATCACTAAATTAGAGTAGAGAAAAGAAGTGTAGAAGTCGAGCTCTCAAAATGGCAGCACTTCGTCGCTTCGAAATCCGGATCCCAAAAAGTGAGAAATGGACGAGTATTTATAGTTGAAATCCTCCTAAGTCGTCCGCCTTCTTAAGTCGTTGCCGACTTAACTCCTTCTCCGACCTAACACTCCAGACGACCTACGACTTAGCTAACCTCCTTAAGTCGCTTACGAGTTAACAACTCTCGCGACCTAACATAGACCACTACCCTGCGACCTAACACCCCACACGACATAACTACTCAAGCGACCTAAATGGGTTATGACCTAACACTTAAGTCGTCGCCCACCTACCCCTTAGATCCTTAACTCGCCAAAACCCTTAAGTCTCCTATCTCTTAGGTCGCGCTACCTCTTAGGTCGTCTACGACCTAAACCAATACGACCTAACTTCTAAGTCGCTCCAATACTTAGGTCGTCCACTCGACTTATCTCAAACTCCTTAGGTTGCCAGTTTCTTAGCTCGGTAAATCTTCTTAAGTCGGTCACTTACCTTAAGTCGTCTAAATCTTTAGGTCGACTAATTCTATAGGTCGCCTATCTCCTTAAGTCGGCTACGAGTTAAGCCTATGCTTACTTACGACCAATCAGACTCTCCGACCTAACTCTTTGCCGACCTAAAACCCGTACGACCTAGGACTTAAACTCTAAACAACTTATCAACAGTGTGACCAAATGTCAACTGTTTTAAAATGTTTCGATCCGTAAAATACGGGTCGTTGCAAAATAATTATCTTTCTTAGAGTTAAGGCTTTACATTGATCCCCCTTAACGTGTTTTAAGCATCGGCGTACAGTTTGCATTTGACACCACCAGTAGAACGTTGGTAGTCAGGGATGCGCCGTGATACGACAACACCAAACCAAAATCGTATGGGTCTCGTATAGGGATAAAAGTATGACAAGGCACGTGAGGCAATGCCCAAGGTAGGATACTACCGGTTTACCCTTCCCGACCGGTGGTAACGCATCATAGCCATGATTGCCCACCGCGTCCAACACTCCCAAAAATCTGAGGGTGCGCACCAACCAATCAAAATGTAAATGATGGTAAAAACGAAGAAGTGTGTCCGCTCGGGGTAGCTAGCCCACTTGATCGGTACGGCTCCTGTTTTAGTCATTTCAAATTGGAACAAGTGCTAGGCTAATCCATCATCGTTCTCTTTCTTCAAATCCAGCAAACGTACGCCAAATCCAACCACTTCGTTCTAGACCATCACTCCACATACACAGTTGTTAAAGTGGTTCTAGTATCGACAGAGAGTATGCCCATATCCGGCCCCGGTCTCTTCAACAACCAAACGTCGTTTTACACACCGGTTGGTACTTTTACATTTCGAAAACAGTTCAGACTTGATACCAAAATATCATATTCGCTTCAAAATCAAATCCATTTCTAAATTATCATATTTACTCAAAAAATCATTTTTGCCTCAATATTTCGATTTTAGTTTCAATTCAAAATTGCTTCGAATTTCCGTTTGGGTTATTACTTAAATTTAACCCAATTTGTATTTAAATCCATGATTTAAAACTAAACATTTCACCCTTGACCAGTTTGAATTTCTAAAAAACAGTTTGAATAGTTTTTAAATAGTTTAAATAATTAAAATGGTTAAAAATAGTTTAAATGGTTAAAATAGTTAAAAATAGTTTAAATGGTTAAAAGAGTTTAATATAAAATAGTTTAAGTATTAAAATGGTTTATATAGCAAAATCGTTTAGGAAATCCAAAATAATTTGAATATTAAAAAGGATAGATTTAAATAGTTTATATCATAATAATTTATTTAAAAATAGATTCAAAGTCAAACTGATTCAATTTCCAGATATTCCAATTCGAATCACTTTTAAATTTCCATTTTGATTTTTATCAGTTCCGAGTTCGATTCTCAAAACATTGATTCAAAACACTTAAATCAAATTTACTTTCAATACCCAATTTGAAATCCAAATTCTAAAATATAATTCAATTCCGAGCTCAATTTCAAAATAGTTCGATTTCCATAAATTCGATTTTCATTTTCTTAAAATCAAATCATTTAAATAAATTTCCAATCAAAAATTTTAAAATCATTTAATTTAACCAATCCGATGTTCGTATATAATTTTCTATCCTATGGCCAAGTGATCAGTTATTTCAATTTAATTCAGGGATGGATATATATCATTTCAATCCAAAATAAATGTCATAGGTATATATCATTTCAACATATTTCTTAGTTTATTCGAAATAATTCGATTTCCAGTTTTTTATACTATAAATAAATTACAGGGTGATAACAAGACATATATAAATTAAATAAACACCCAGCCATCCAAATATCAATTAATTTGCATTCATCACAAACAACCAACCAAACAATCAATAAGTCCCAACAATTTCATAGCTATTAATATCGGGTATTTTACTAGAAATTAAATTCTGAATTCAAATTTAACTGTCAATCTTAATTTCTATAGTTAATTCAGATATCAATTTATACGTCAATTTAACTACCAAATGACAGTAAAAAAAAACTTCATGATATTAATTTAACGAACATCAGAAAATTTCAGTACGTTGTGAGCGTTATAAAACACTCATCTTTTATTTGAAACTAAAATTATTCTAGCTTCAAATAAATCCCAATCAGACTCCAAGCTGTTGACGATGTCGATACGGTTGCATTGCAACTCGTTTCGTCCGAAACGGACCTCGTATAAGATAGTTATTCAATTTTTAGTTCATCGATTTGAATATAATTAAATTAAACAATTTATATATATAACTAAATTTTAAATCAAACATATTACCCAGCCCACAAACGAGAATTCGGCCCGCAAACACTTCTTCGTTCTTCGCCTTTTTCTTTCTTCTCTTCTTTTTTTCTTTTTTTTCTATGAACGGCCCAAGGCCCACGAACGAAGAAACCCGATCCACTCTTCTTCTCCCTCCATTCTCTTCTATTTTCCAGTAGAACCCGAATGCTTGCCCACCCAAACGTGCAGGTGCACGAACCACCAAAGCCACCGTCCATCGATCTACGACCACTCACAAACTCACCTCGCCGTCCTCGTCAAACTAGCACCACCGCCCATTCCTCCGAGTCACCCAATCAAATCGCGACTACTCAGACCTCGACCTGTTACAACAAAAGGTCACAACCCTCCATCTACGATCGCACGCTACGACGTTGACCACCAAGGTGCGCCACAACCCCGAGAACACGAATCCAAGCTCCCCTTGGCCAACCGCTTCCTCCCTCAAGCGAATTCCTAAACCCTAGATCCATTGGCACTCACGGCCTTCCCAAAACCATAGTCGAATGCCACCAAACCCCCATCAACATGAAACCCCTGATGAAACGTGATTTTTACAATTGGTTTTAGAATTTTTTATTGAGTATTAAAGGAGAACTAGATTTTTAAAGTTTCTTTTTATTTTTCTTTTTGTTCTGTGTGTTTTAGAGTGAAGAGAGGGAACGTAGACGATTTTAAATCAAGCAGGAGGTAGGTACTATAGTAGGGTGGCTAATGGGTGCGACTTGAATTGAGAGGAAAAGGCTGTGCAATCACATCGATCAAAATATATTATTTTAAATTCGAAAATATCTAACTGAAATTTTCGGATCCCAATCGAGGCGTGCCGCCTGGGGTTCATAATGTTATACCCCTACCCCGAACGCAATGGAACAAGTTTCGAGTCTCAATTCGATCGTATGGAGAAGATAGCTTTTTGGACCCAATTATTATATTGAATTTCGATACTAATTTCAGCGCATTTCTATCCCGTATGACCAAGCGATAACTCCAAACGCTACGAAATTTCAAATCCGATAATAATATATTATTATGAATCCAATGGAGCTGGTTTCGTCGAAATTCGAGACTGTGCCCCAGAATGCTATTTTTACTTGTCAATTAAATATAAAATTTTCAAATTTTAAATTAATTGCTTAAGTTCAATTTTTAAGTGTTGACAATCTTCATCCATATTTATATGACATCTAAATCAACTTTTGAAATCATTTCATTCATATTTAATTTAGGATTCAGTTATTTATATAATTTTCAAGATTAATTTTTTTAAACAATTAATTAGTTGTCCAATATTCAATAAATTTCAATATTAGCTTTCACATAAATTTTAGTTATCAACAAATTACTTTATTTACATCTAATGAATTCGACATTTATTATTCAATTCAACTATTGATTGTAAACACATTCAATACATAGCATTTCATTTCAATACTTGTTATTACTTAAATCTTCGAAATTTGTTTATTACAAAATCTTATTCAAGTTCATATTGAATAGCTATATTAATAAATATTAATTTTTTTATTTTTTAACCATTTTTATTCATTAATTACACTAAATTTAATAATTTAAAATAGTTAAAAATACGGGTCGTAACATTCTCTCCCACTCAAAACTTTTCGTCCTCGAAAAGGAACTAAGTAGAGAATTTTACATCCAATATATTTTATTCAAAATAATCAACTTGTAAAACTTTAAATCTCATTTATAACACCATTACTACATTTCTACTACGCTACTCCGATTGGCTTACGGAATTTACAAGTTAGTTATCAAACAAGTTAGAAAAAATTTAAAACCTCAAAAATTTTCTAACACTCGGATTTACGGAAAATTTCGGTAGAGTTTCCTTTGCGCGGCTCGATCGGAAAATTTTTACAGTTCAATATATAACCCAAATATATCCAATATATATAAATATACATCTCATCTCAATGATGAGGCATCCCGTAGGGAAAAATATAAAAGCGCGGTATGTAATCCGAGATGTGTACCTTATTATTATTAATACGAGTGAGTTCGCTCGTATCAAGCAAGCAAACGCATATAAAATCTACGTATACGTCCAAACGGTCTTCTTATGTACCTATCTCAACTTAATTTAGAATATTAGTCCCTTATGAAGATATGGAAAGCATATATGAGTTTTATAGAAGCATATAACATGAATTTTAAACCCAACCATAACATAAGCATTAATATACGACAAACAACAATCATATACAATAAAACAGTTATAACGACGATTTACAATGAAAGAAACCATTTAATTATTAGTATTCATTCAATTAATTCATAACGATATGAATTGACATTATCCAATGTCAATATTTCAATTTATACACTTCATTTCTTACTAACATTCAAACTTCATCAACATTTAATTGGTTTACTTCCAATTTATTCAAATCTATTTCATTTGCATTCTATTTTATTCAGTTCAATTTGTTATATTTCAATTGTTTTATTTTACGTTTAGCAACATCTCATATCAATTCATTTATTCACATTCATTCTACACTTAAAGTTCATTTTCGTTTTAAATAAATGTTATTTCATTTACTCATTTTATCGATACAATTCACTAACTTCTTCCATTTATTCATTTCGATTAGTTTTTCATAAGTTAAAGTTCATTTCATCATTCAATATGAGTTTCCTTCCTTTAACATCCATATTTAATTAATTTAACATCTTGTTTAACTAACATTTATCAAAGTTATAAACTATAAACTTTACTTTACATTTTCGCGAAACATTTGAATTATAATGTTCACATCTCCATTTTTAGCATCAACATTGTTAATGAATTATTTCTTATATCCTTACTTAAGTTTCTTTACAACTTAATTCACATTTATTTTTCACATTTTCATTTAATAACAAATTTATTTGTGAAACGTTTTATTAATTATCACTTATGTTTATAATCATTCTACAAAAGTCCAACTTCTTATATATGACTTTATCTAAGTTTATAATTATTGCAAAGTTACAAATTCAATTTCAAAATTTCTTTGCAATTTTATATTTAATTCTATAACCAATTTACAAAGATATTATTTCATTCATTTGTCTACTTTCTTAGGTTGCATTTACTTATTCAATTTAGTCATTAACCATTTCATAATACACTAATTAAGTATATAACATTTATTATAACAACTTAAATTTCATTTATAAATATTTTAATTACTTAAGTATTGATTTACTTGTAAAATATTCCATTACGTATCCAAATCATCATTTTAACTTTTAACGTTTGGTAAGTCTTATTATATGTTATTAGAATGCAATTTGGTACTATACAAATTAATATGATTCATTTTACTTAACTAGAATGTTCACTATTTTAACTTGTTTAAATTTTCTTTACTTTCAATTTTAGAGTTGCAAACTTCAACTCTAAAGTTTCTCAAAACATTGAGCTTAGTCTTAATTCTCTTATTTTATAAGTTCTGGTTATTCAAATATTTCATTTCATTCAAATAATTTGAAGATTATTAATTAGTAGAACTTAAAATTTTTAAATACCAGGTTCATTTCAAATCATTTAAAATAAGTATATATACTTATATCTTTTGTATATCAAATCATACTTTTGGAGTTTAAACCAAAATCCGTTTATCAAAATTTTTGTAGTTCTCAGAAGTCTCCCGCACTTTGAGACTCGAAAATGGACGTCGATGATGCTGCGCAGTCATCACCGAAATTATTTTCCAGTGACATAAGAGGGGAGTAATAAATTCATTCCTTTTAAAAATTGTTTTAAAAATATTTTTCTACTAATATCACTATATTTTTTCAAAACATTGAAAACCATTTTCAAAATTTCCGAGTCTTATATTCAAAACTTCTCAATTTAAATCCATTTTAATTTATAAGTCACATTTATAAATTATACTTAAAAAATTTCACTTTCTTAAAACATTCACAAATATTTTATCATTGTTTATTTTATAATAAACATCTTTTATTAAGGAACAACACCCAATTAATTATAATCATCAATATTATCATTCCTAAAAACCAAACACGCTATATATATACCATAATAATTTCTGAAAATTATTCCTTTATATACAAAATATAATCACAGTAAAATTATTTCATTTACCCAATTTAAAACAATACAGTGTCGAATTGTTCTGTTCAAGTGTTTAAGATACCTATCAATAACGTTAATTACTCGTATTGACTAGAATCCATAAGCCACTCAACAAATCAACCAACACAATACAAAACAACTTTTATATTAACAAACAAATACGCGCTCATATCTATTAATACACTCAAACTCATTCTAGGGTGCTACTGACCCTATCTGTAACGACCCTGAATTTTTTATATTGGAAACTAGGATATTTAATTGATTTTAAATATCTGGAAGTTAGTTTAATTTGAAATTCGAGATATCAAAATGAATTTGGCGATTTAATTATTGAATTTAATCGTTAAATCTGGGTAAAAATTTGAATCTTCAGTTGTAAGCTGATTAAAAATATTTTCAAGGCTTAGAAAATTTATATTGATAATACTGAAGATAATAAAAGCTTCAGAATTGAATTTGAAACTGTTTTGTTCCGTTTTGAAATTTATCGTTTAAATCGATATTTGAAAATAGCGTTACGGGGCATAGTCTCGGAATTCGACAAACCAGTTCAATTGGATCCGTAATATTGTATTATTATCGGATTTCAATTTTCGTAGTGTTCGGAGTTGTGGTGTGGCCGAACGATAAGCAAACGCGCTGAAAAATATATCGAAATTTAATATTATAACTTGGTCCAAAAAGCTATCTTCTCCATATGATCGAATTTGGACTCGAAACCTTTTCCATTGTGTTCGAAATAGGCGTATAACATTATGAACGCCTAGCGGCACGTCTCGATAGGAGGTCGAGATTTTGAGTTGCAAATTTAGAGACAATTTGAATTTGAATTTAAATTTATATATATTTAAATACCCAAGTCAACACAGCTGAGATTCCCTTTCTTCAGCCTGCCTTCTTTCAACATCGGTACTTTTTTCCTTCTCTACAGTAGGCATTCAACACAAGAAATCGCGTTTTACCTCAGTGTAAAATCAAATCAATACCCAACCTTCCCTAATCGTTCAAAAGAAAATAAACGAACGAAAACCTTTTCTTCGTCTCAAATCAAAATCATGGCCGAACTCAGATAAAAAGAAAATAAATTTTGTGATCCCTTCTTCTCCTCAGAATCGAAATCATCTGCATTCTTCATCTCCGTTTCGTTCTTCACAAATACGAAAAAAATGGCAGAGCGATTTTCTTCCTTCTATTCAAATCGAGCACGAGGTCAGAGAGTTCAAGCAAGCGATTGTCTCCATAATATCTATAGTTGAATCGATCAACGACGTCACGATTTGTGGGGACTGGGGCGGCGACCGATGTGGTTCGCCAGTGGTAAGTTCGACGATTGGAAATCATGAGATTTCGGAAGGAAGCATGGTGGCGTCGTCGCGATTTGGCGAGGCGACAGCAGTGGCTCAAACTCGAGAGCGATGGTGTTGGCGATTTGGGATCGCCGTGGCAGCTGCGATCGAGTTGTGGTATGGGTAGAGAAGCGATGGTTCAAGGATTGGCGGCTAGGGTTCACGTTAGGTTGGTTGGGATTTCTGCTGTCAGGTAGCAGTTAATTCAATTTAATTTAATCCAATTTAAATAAATTTATATATGTATAATATAGCAGAAATTATTTTATAGTAAGGTTATTCGTGAATAAACATAAAAGATTTGTAGTAATAGTATAAACATGCAGTAAAGTATTAATCTATTTAGTTTTGAATTGGTAAATATATATGTATATGATAAAGATAGATTTGTTAATAAAAATTTATTTAATGGTTTCAGTTGCTGAAAATAATTATTAAAAGGGAATTTAGTTTTAAATTTAATTTTTAGTTAAATAAATTTATTAAAAGGAATTGGTTTAAAAAAATAAAAAAAATAAAAAGTATCAGTTTAAAATAAAAACACTGGTGAATTAAAATTATCAGATGAAGATTGATTATTCGATTTTTCGAATATTAATAAATTGTATAAATTGTTTTATACAAGGTCAAAATTGCAAAGAAAACAAACTGGAATGGAAAATGGATTGCAAAATAAAAGCAAAGGTGAGATCTTCTCACTCAAATAAAAATTTGAATTGCAGTTATTGATTGACTGTTTGGATGTGGTAGTATAAATATAGTAGTATATATATGTTGGAGTTGTTGATTTCCCGCATTATATAGTGGATGAGACCCTATGCGCCGCATAATAGCGGATGATATTTTTATAAATCCCATATACCGCGATAATCCACCTCGAAGTGGAATTGATATTGTGCTAACATCTGTGGATGCCGGGAAAGAGGTTGGAGGGATCCAACTGGATTCCTCAAATTTTATGAATTTGTTTCATATGTTGTATGAATTTGTTTCATATGTTGTGTGATGATTTATTTATAATCTGTGAATGATTATATCGATGATTAAATTTATTGAAGGCTATAATTTAGCCAAATGTATTTTTGGTATCGTAGGATACCAGAAATAAATAAAATTGGATTTTTGAAATTAAAGTTGGAAATTTTAAGTGAATTCTTTTTGAAAGAATTGAGTGAATTTAAAAGAAGGAATTTAAAAGTATAAAGTTGATTTTTGTAATCTTATCGAATTAATTCCAAAATATGGTGAAAAGATTTTTTTTAAATGGATTTCGGGTAATATTATTCAAAGGTTGAAGAATTTATTTGAAATACAAATTTTAATAATTGAAAGAAACAAAGGCATTTATTTTAAAGGAAGATAAATTCAGAAATCAATTTGGGATTGGAAATAAAATTTGGAAATCAATCTGAAAATTGATTTGGAGTTGAAAGTAAATATTTGAGAAATCGATTTGAAAATCATATAAAAAGTAAATATTTGGGAATGTAAATTCAAAATGGAATTTATAAAGGAAAGGGAAATTTGTTTAAAAAAATAAACACTGATTATTTTTAAAGTGTGGAAATAAATTTACGGATTATGAACGTAAATTTAAAATGAATCGATAAGGATTATTTAATTGGTTTAAATGGACCATTTTGAAGTGAAAGTGTATTCTCACTATAAAGCCGAGTATATTTCCAAAGTAGCTTTTAAAATATAAATTAAAGGTTCTAAAGTTGGTTTTTTAAAGGAATATTTTGGAGATAAAGTATTTGAACTCGGTAGATTTCCAGTGGGAATGAATAAATATTTGGAAATATATTCCGCGTAAGGAAATTGATTTTCAAAAGTTGAAAGGTGAAATATGATTTGAAATTTGTTTTCAAAATGTTGAAGCGTGAAAAAATATATATCTTGTGAAGATATTTTGTAAATAAATAATTTGGGAAAATTATTTAAATCTGATGATTGTTGTGAATGTTGTTTGATAGTTAAATCACCGACTATCAATATTTGCCTTTGAAATGGCACTTGAATTTGTTTTAAAACAAGCGCTCATTATTCGTTAAGCCGGGAGAGGACTTTGTGTCATATAACCCATTCCGAATAATGATACGACGTTATGAATTGCAATTGAAGACCGATGTTGAAGACCGGGTGTTTGCGAAAACGGTAGGACAACCTATCGATTGTCTCTGCACTGAGTTGCTCCAGTATAGAGATTCCCTATGTGATGGGAAGTCCGATCAAGATTGTGGATACCCGGATTGCAAGGGCTTCTTTGGAAGTGCCTTCGGTTCTGTTCGAACCCAAAACAGACTTGTATGGTTGTATGTCTGACATTACACTTTGAGATATAAAGATGATTTCTTTCAAATACATTTCTATTTCTGTTTTTCTGTTCTTTCTTTTCTTCTGTCTTCTTCTACCTCTTCTTTTTAATCCTAATGGTTCGGTTTTTTGGCATTCGATTGCGCGACATTTGATACAGTGGACGTAATAATGTCGACTTTCGAGCGTAGAAAGATCGTATCGTTACAATGTGGTATCTGTGACGACCGCCCATGACCCCTGCACTAAACATGGAAATAGTGCGCTGTAAAGTGTGCCAGGCAGCCATGGACGACCGTCAAGGTTAAGGTAAAACAGCAGAATCTATCGTATTACTCACAGCGCATGGATAAAATACAATAGAGAATATATATAGTGAAGCTTCACAAAATAGAATATTATCAATTAAGCTTCATAATAGCTGAATACAAACATCTGAATAGTCAATATATCAAGCCTCACTACATATCACTCAAAGAATTATACAAGCAGCGGAACATCCAGTACATATAGTAAGAATATAATATGCAAGCCTCCAGCTCGTCTTCGTCATCAGCATCGTCGATAACTAAGAACATCACCTGTCACATGCTACCTAGTCTGCCCATCCCAAAATGGATGAACAGCCCAAGGTAATAAGAGTTGAACATAAAACCTTGAGTCAGACAACAGTCTTAGTGAGTGGTAAATTAACTAACAACATACCAAAAGAGCATAAAGGTAAAAGGAATAAGAATCCAACCCTCCCACTCCACCTCTTTCTATAATGATAGCCCCCAGACACACTAAGCAGAAATAAACATAGCAAAGCAGACATTTAAAGTAAAGCAATTATCACTTGAGGAAAGGTCGATGTTTTCCAAGCACAAACCCCCAAGGCCTAAACCAAGATCAGATAAGCACCCAAAAAATATCGCCCTTGAGACCGAATGACGATACAACCAAACATCCATGACTCTAGCTATCACTGTTATCATTGCTTCGATACCACCATTAATTGAATGACCGGCACATTCTTTCAGCCGTCCGTCAAGGGCCAATGGTAACCCCGGTTCTAGACAGAACTCCGCACGTCGTCGCAGCCCGTGCCTAGGACTATCGAATCTGCCCAGAGTACTCGACCACCAATTGTAGTCTTTTGGGACTATCGAATCAGCCTAGCGTACTCTTGCTTTTGAGCCTGCTAGAACCTTCAACAATGATGAAATCTCAGCCTTCTAGTCATCCTCCTCGACGACTATTCTCATACTAGCTCAAGCGCCTCTCGAGCCAACCATTATCCTCAATCTCGAACCATTTCACCGAGTTACCAACATGCTTGGAATGATCCCGTCTGGATTAAACCAAGGCTATCTCACATCATGCCTCGCTTCATCTCATCATAGCAAAGCCTCATCTCAACATCATCATCAAATCTATCCATATGAGCTTTATCATCCCCGTCATATGCCACGAGCAGCTTTTCTTATTCAAGAGCCTTTCCCTTAGCTTTTGAATCATCTTCGACCAACTTGTCCAAATCAAATCATCAATCAACTAATTTATAACAATCAATCAAGTCAATCATTAATCCAAGTAATCAAGCATTCAAACATGATCTAATAAACAATTATAACAATAATGGCAATCTTGTAAATAAAGAGTCTAAATCTAACAAGCATGAATCATGAGCAATATCTCTACAACTTGATGAATGAACTTGCATAGGTTAACATGTAGTAAAATGGGTGTCAAATCATCATGAACAATAGATTTATACTTAAGTTTAAGAAAATGCATGGAAATCACTATTTTAACACAAAATCAAGCCACCAATCCGATATACTCCTTTGGATCCGTGTGAGAGATAACCACCACTCACCGAATCACCTAAACACCTTAAAAGCAACACACTTCAGATCTGGATAGCGAAGAATCTAACTCGATCTACCAAAATTCCGCTTCAAATGATGAAATCTCTCTTCGAAGAATGAAGATCTTCAATCTAAGCTCTTGGATCTTCGATTTGATCTTCAATTTTGGATGGAAGGAATCACAAGATTAGAGTGGAGAAAAGAAGTGAAGAAGTGCAGCACTCGAGCTCTCAAAATGGCAGGACTTCATCGCTTCAAAATCCGGATTCCAAAAAGTGAAGAAAACCCATGTATTTATAGGCTGGAATCCTTAAGTCGTCCACGACTTAATAAAATCCCACGACTTACGACTTACGACTCAGCCAATCCTACGACTTAACAAACATAGGTGGCTTAGCGACTTAAATGCTATACGACCTAACTGAGATGCCCACCTAACGACCTAACTACAACGCAAGTGCGCAACCTAACTGCACTCACGATCCAACGACTCATCATCTCAACGACTAATCATCCTTGCGGCTTAATGACTCAACCAAGGTCGCGACCTAACTACTCAACTGCTAAACTTAGGTCGCTCACGACCTAACTAAGCACAACACCCCATAGGTCGCTCACGACCTAACTACAACAACTCCTTAAGTCGCTCGAACGACCCAAACTCCCTAGGTCGTTAACCCGCTTAGTTCCTTAGGTCGTTAACTCGCTAACTCCTATACTGCTAATCCTTAAGCCGCTAACTACTAGGTCGTTGCCGCTAGTTCTTAAGTCGCTACCCTCCTTAAGTCGCTTACTAACTTAAGCCGTTAACTCCTAAGTCGTCCATTCCTTAGGTCGTCTAAACCCTTAAGTCGCCGACTCTCCTAAGTCGCCAACTCCTTAAGTCGATCCATTCCTTAGGTCGTCTACCCCTTAAGTCGTCAACTTCCTTAAGTCGGTCAAATCTTGTAGGTTGCTCCAATCTCTTAGGTCGTTCACCCAACCTAACCTACCCCACGACCTAAACTACCACACGACTTAAGCTCTAGTCGACCTAAACTCTGGACGACTTAACACACTAACAATCTAATAACAACTGTTTTACAATCTTTTGATCCGTAAAAATACGTGTCGTTACATTCTCTCCCCCTTAGGAATCTCGCCCCCGAAATTCCAAACAAACAAGAGCAATCAAAAACTATTCTGCATGCCTACCATCCATAGCAATCAACAAACCATGCGTCCAATTCTAGCCTAGCATGCAGAATTCTAAAACTAGAACAAGTTACAACGTCGTGAGATGACACGACACCTTATGGCCATACCTTGAAGAGTTCAGGATGAGCTGCCTTCATCCTCTCTTCCACCTCCCATGTACAGTCGTTAACATCATCACTCCATTGTACCTTGAGCAACCTAACTACCTTCCTCCTAAGCTGTTTCATGTCAGTTTCCACAACACGAAGCGGCTTACGAGGTCTCTTATCGACTGGATCAATCTCAAAATCTTCACAGCTATCAGCAGAAACTGCTGTATTCGAGTCGTGCACATACTTCCATAGATACGATACATGAAAAACATTGTGCACACCCGACATCTTTTCTGGTAACTCCAATTTGTAGGCGAGCTTTCCAATTCGCTCGATGATCGGGAATGGTCCAACAAATCTCGGAGTCAATTTCCCTTTCTTCCCGAATCGAATAACATTCTTCAGTGGAGAAATCTTCACAAAAACCATATCACCTACGTCGAATTCCAAATCCTTACGACGCTTATCGGCATAACTTTTCTGATGGTCTTGGGCTGCCTTCATTCGTTGCCGAATGATTTCTATGCAATCTGAAGTCTGTCGAATCATTTCTGGCCCAAGTATCAGCTTTTCTCCTGTTTCTAACCAACATGTCGGAGAGTTACATGGTCTTCCATACAATGCTTCATACGGTGCCATACCAATGCTTGACTGGTAACTGTTATTATACGAAAACTCTACCAAATGAAGGTGATCTTCCCATGATCCTCCGAAATCTAAAACACAAGCTCTAAGGAGATCTTACAAAACTCGGTTGACTCTCTCAGTCTGACCATCTGTTTGGGGATGATAAGCTGTACTCAAACACAGTTCAGTTCCCAAAACATCCTGGAAGCTCTTCCAAAATCCACTAGTGAACAATGGGTCTCGATCGCTCACTATACTTCTCGGAATACCATGGAATCTAACTATCCACTTAACATACAGCTTAGCCAATTTCGATGCAGTCCTAGTTGATCGAACAGGAATGAATCTTGCACTCTTAGTCAAACGATCTACGATGACCCAAATCCCTTCATTTCCCGTTCTGGTTCTAGGTAACCCATCGATAAAATCCATCGATATTTGCTCCCACTTCCATGTAGGAACTTCTAATGGCTGAAGCAATCCACTGGGCTTCTTCTGCTCGGCTTTTACCAACTGGCAGTTCATGCACTTGGAAATAAAATTTCCAACATCCTTCTTCATACCTTCCCAGTAATAGGTTCTCTTCATATCCCGATACATCTTATTTCCACCTGGATGAATTGTCAACTTCGAGTGATGACTTTCCTTTAGAACTTCATCTCTCAATTCATCTATATGAGGAACAACTAGTAGTCCTTGCTTCCGAAGCCAACCCTCTCGATCGACCTCGAATCCTTTATCCTTTTCTGGGTCCAATCCAGATTCCAAATCACGGATAATCTTGACAAGCTTATCGTCTCGTTTTTGGCTCTCGCCAATTCTTCCCACAAGAGTAGGTCTTATTGATAAGTTTGCCAATATCTCAGGTTCAAATTCACATCTGGGCCTGAAGTCAAATCCAGCTAAATACTTGAGACTCTTCCATTCTAAAAACATGGCTCCCAATCCTGCATGTCTTCGACTTAACGCATATTCCACTGCGTTACCCTTTCCCGGAGTATAGGCTATACCAAAATCATATGATGCTAAAAACTCTAGCCATCGTTGCTGCCTAAGATTCAAATCCTTTTGGGAGAAAAGATACTTCAACGACTTATGATCTGTAAACAACTCGAATCGAACTCCCAATAGGTAATGTCTCCACATCTTCAAAGCAAATACAATCGCCGCCAACTCCAAATCATGAGTCGGATAATTCCTTTCATGCGGCTTCAGTTGTCGACTTGCATACGCAACAACTCTATTCTTCTGCATCAGCACTGCTCTAAGTCCAGTACCACATGCGTCGGTGTAAACCACCATCTCTTCATTTCCACTTGGAATAGTCAAAACTAGAGCACTTGTCAGTAGCTCTTTCAGGATTCCGAAAGCTTGCTCACACTTAGCATCCCATCTGAATACTTGATTCTTTTTCGTCAATCCTGTTAATGGTGCAGCTACCTTGGAAAAGTCTTTGATAAATCGACGATAGTATCCTGCTAATCCAAGAAAACTTCTCACATCAGATGCATTCTTAGGTCTACTCCAATCCTGGAATGCTGCTACCTTAGCGGGATCAACCGCTATTCCATTTCTAGAGATAATATGGCCTAAGAACCTCACTTCACTCTTCCAAAAGCGACACTTCAAAAACTTAGCCTTCAGCTGATGTTTCCGTAAGATTTCCAAAACAATATGCAAGTGCGTCTTGTGCTCTTCTTCAGTTCTGGAATAAATCAAAATATCATCCACAAACACTAGTACGAACTTGTTCAACTGATCTCTGAACACTCTATTCATAAGATCCAAAAAATATGTTGGCGCATTGGTCAATCCAAACGGCATTACCAGCCACTCAAAGAAACCGGATGGTGTCCTGAAAGCAGTCTTCGGCACACTATCATTAGCCACTCTTAACTGGTGAAATCCCGTAGCCAAATCCATCTGAGAAAACACCTTAGCTTCGTGAAGCTGATCAAACAAGTCATCTATTCTCGGCAATGGATACTTGTTCTTCTTAGTCACTTTATTCAGCTCACGATAATCCACACACAACCTCAACGATCCATCCGCTTTGGTTACAAACACAACTGGTGCACCCCATTCGGACACACTACGCTGAATGAATCCTTTCTGTAAAAGATCATCAACTTGCACCCTCAACTCTTGCTGTTCCCTAGGCGCCATCCGCCTAAGAGGCATCACAATAGGTCTGGCTCCTTCAAATAAATCGATACGAAACTCGATCTCCCTATGCAGCGGTAACCCTTTGACCTCATCAAAGACATCCTCAAATCCATTAACGATTGGCACCGATGACAGTCCATCCCGTGGAACAACCAGCGAATACATGAAGCTCATGAAGACGCCTTCCTCATGCTTACATCGTATCACAACCTTTCGCCCTTCCACATTCTCGACTGTCACCTCCAACCTTTTACAATCAACCTTTGCCGCATACTTCCTAAGCCAGTCCATACCCAAAATAATTCCGAACCCCGCAAAGTTCAGAACAAAACAATCACAAATAAATGAGCAATCATGACTCGATACAATCAGACCACGGCATAGCATACACAGACAAGACGAACCACCAACTAGATTAGTCACAACCAATGGCCTATCAACGATATCCGGTTCTAAACCCAACCGGCCTACAAGTTCATTACAAACAAAAGAATGCGACGCCCCAGTATCGAATAACACTCTAACTGGAACACCACATATGGAAAGAGTACCTTGAACCACCACACTCTTTCCTTTCTCTTCAGCGGTAGGAGCTTTTGAAGATGATGGAACTGCCCCCAAAGCATAAGCTTGCACAATCTGCTTGTCCTTCCGCGGTTCTGGACAATTCTTCTTAATATGCCCCGGCTTGTCACAGTTGTGGCACTTCACCGGTACCTTTGGATTCTTGCAATCTCTGGAGAAATGGCCCTTCTGCTGACAATTGTAGTAGGTCACTTCGCCCTTCGGCTTCTTCTGGCCATCCTTACCCTTTTGCTGCTGCTGCTTCCTCTTCTTGTTTCCACCCTGCTATGGTTTAGACTCCTCCTTGGTTACAGCAACAACAGATCCCTCTTTAGGAAACAGATTCTCGTGCCTGAGATCTTTCTCCACAACCTTCTCAAATGGATCGTCCAGATGATCCACCAACTGCCTCCCAAGATAACTGTCCAAGCCTATCACAAACTTCTCATTCTTCTGGTACGAAGATTAAATATACGATCGGGCATACTTAGACAAGGCTTCAAACTCAGAAACATACTCAAGAACTGGTCTTCCATCTTGCTTGAGCTCCAAAAACTTCCTGAACAGAATAGATTTCTGAGCTGTAGAAATGAACTTAGCTTCAAATCTGGCTTGGAATTGCTCCCAAGTAATTTCTTTCTCCGGAGTATCAATGGTGATAGAGTTCCACCAGTCAGAAGCTCTCCCTTGAAGCTGTCTTGATGCGAGCTTCCTTTTGGTTGCATCCTCGATTCCCAAGTCACCAAAGATTCTTCTACAAGCATCTATCCATCTCTGGACTTCAATGGTTGACTCTGTTCCCAAGAAAACCTTTCCTCCAAGAGCAGTATAGTCTTTACACAGCTTAGCAAAATCCACCGGTCTTGGAGCTTGAACTTGAATTCCAACATCAACTGATGGCCCCGGAGCTGGCATCCTTCTCATGATCGAAGTCATCATAACTTCGAACATAGCTGCATAATCAACAGCCCCCTCAGCAGCACGGCCTTCCCTAGCAGCTGGTCTCCCTCTTCGACTCATCCTTAATATCTATTAAAAAAAGGAATGATTAATACACCTAGAGAAACAACTGCATAAAGGACTAAATCCTTCTAAGCTACTATATTATATATAGTAATCATCCATCAAAATACAATTACGTCTCTCATACGTAGTTACGTCAGCGAGCGTTGGGTAAAATCGATTAACCAATGCTCTGATACCAAATGTGACGACCGCTCATGACCCCTGCACTAAACATGGAAATAGTGCGCTGTAAAGTGTGCTAGGCAGCCATGGACGACCGTCAAGGTTAAGGTAAAACAGCAGAATCTATCGTATTACTCACAGCGCATGGATAAAATACAATAGAGAATATATATAGTGAAGCTTCACAAAATAGAATCTCATCAATTAAGCTTCATAATAGTTGAATACAAACATCTGAATAGTCAATACATCAAGCCTCACTACATATCACTCAGAGAATTGTACAAGCAGCGGAACATCCAGTACATATAGTAAGAATATAATATGCAAGCCTCCATCTCGTCTTCGTCATCAGCATCGTCGATAACTAAGAACAGCACCTGTCACCTGCTACCTAGTCTGCCCATCCCAAAATGGATGAACAGCCCAGGGTAATAAGAGTTGAACATAAAACCTTGAGTCAGACAATAGTCTTAGTAAGCGGTAAATTAACTAACAACATACCAAAAGAGCATAAAGGTAAAAGGAATAAGAATCCAACCCTCCCACTCCACCTCTTTCTACAGTGATAGCCCCCAGACACACTAAGCAGAAATAAACATAGCAAAGCAGACATTTAAAGTAAAGCAATTATCACTCCAGTCAAGGTCGATGTTTTCCAAGCACAAACCCCCAAGGCCTAAACCAAGATCAGATAAGCACCCAGAAAATATCGCTCTTGAGACCGAATGACGATACAACCAAACATCCATGACTCTGGCTATCACTGTTATCATTGCTTCGATACCACCATTAATTGAATGACCGGCATGTTCTTTCAGCCGTCCGTCAAGGGCCAATGGTAACCCCGGTTCTAGACAGAACTCCGCACGTCGTCGTAGCCCATGCCTAGGACTATCGAATCTGCCCAGAGTACTCGACCACCAACTGTAGTCTTTTGGGACTATCGAATCTGCCCAACGTACTCTTGCTTTTGAGCCTGCTAGAACCTTCAACAACGATGAAATCTCAGCCTTCTAGTCATCCTCCTCGACGACTATTCTCATACTAGCTCAAGCGCCTCTTGAGCCAACCATTATCCTCAATCTCGAACCATTTCACCGAGTTACCAACATGCTTGGAATGATCCCGTCTGGATTAAACCAAGGCTATCTCACATCATGCCTCGCTTCATCTCATCATAGCAAAGCCTCATCTCAACATCATCATCAAATCTATCCATATGAGCTTTATCATCCCCGTCATATGCCACGAGCAGCTTTTCTTATTCAAGAGACTTTCCCTTAGCTTTTGAATCATCTTCGACCAACTTGTCCAAATCAAATCATCAATCAACTAATTTATAACAATCAATCAAGTCAATCATTAATCCAAGTAATCAAGCATTCAAACATGATCTAATAAACAATTATAACAATAATGGCAATCTTGTAAATAAAGAGTCTAAATCTAACAAGCATGAATCATGAGCAATATCTCTACAACTTGATGAATGAACTTGCATAGCTTAACATGTAGTAAAATGGGTGTCAAATCATCATGAACAATAGATTTATACTTAAGTTTAAGAAAATGCATGGAAATCACTATTTTAACACAAAATCAAGGCACCAATCCGATATACTCCTTTGGATCCGTGTGAGAGATAACCACCACTCACCGAATCACCTAAACGCCTTAAAAGCAACACACTTCAGATCTGGACAGCGAAGAATCTAACTCGATCTACCAAAATTCCGCTTCAAACGATGAAATCTCTCTTCGAAGAATGAAGATCTTCAATCTAAGATCTTGGATCTTCGATTTGGGATGGAAGGAATCACAAGATTAGAGTGGAGAAAAGAAGTGAAGAAGTGCAGCACTCGAGCTCTCAAAATGGCAGGACTTCGTCGCTTCAAAATCCGGATTCCAAAAAGTGAAGAAAACCCATGTATTTATAGGCTGGAATCCTTAAGTCGTCCACGACTTAAGAAAATCCCACGACCTACGACTTACGACTCAGCTAATCCTACGACTTAACAAACATAGGCGGCTTAGCGACTTAAATGCTATACGACCTAACTGAGATGCCCACCTAACGACCTAACTTCAACGCAGGTGCGCGACCTAACTGCACTCACGATCCAACGACTCATCATCTCAACGACTCAACGACTCATCATCCTTGCGACTTAACGACTCAACCAAGGTCGCGACCTAACTACTCAACTTAGGTCGCTCACGACCTAACTAAGCACAGCACCCCTTAGGTCGCTCACGACCTAACTACAACAACTCCTTAAGTCGCTCAAACGACCCAAACTCCCTAGGTCGTTAACCCGCTTAGTTCCTTTGGTCGTTAACTCGCTAACTCCTATACTGCTAATCCTTAAGCCGCTAACTACTAGGTCGTTGCCGCTAGTTCTTAAGTCGCTACCCTCCTTAAGTCGCTTACTAACTTAAGCCGTTAACTCCTAAGTCGTCTACTCCTTAGGTCGTCTAAACCCTTAAGTCACCGACTCTTTTAAGTCGCCAACTCCTTAAGTCGCTCCATTCCTTAGGTCGTCTACCCCTTAAGTCGTCAACTTCCTTAAGTCGGTCAAATCCTGTAGGTTGCTCCAATCTCTTAGTTCGTTCACCCGACCTAACCTACCCCACGACCTAAACTACCACACGACTTAAGCTGTAGTCGACCTAAACTCTGGATGACTTAACACACTAACAATCTAATAACAACTGTTTTACAATCTTTTGATCCATAAAAATACAGGTCGTTACAGTATCAGAGCAATTGGTTAAGCGACAACCTTGGCTCTGTTGGGTGTTACTCATTAGAGATAGAGTCAGTAGTACTCTAGAATGAGTGTGAGTGTAATAATAGTTATGAGCACGTATTTGTTAGTGAATATAAAAAATTTGTTTTGTATTGTGTTGACTTATCGGTTGATTGTTTATAGATTCTGGTCGGTGCAGTCTGGCCAACTTTAATCGATAGGGGTTTCTAAACTCTTAAACAAGATAAACTGACACAGTATTGTTTTAAAATAGGGTAAATGAAATAATTTTACCCAAAACTATTTTTGTATAGAAAAGAAATGATTTTCTATGAATTATCATAGTATATGGATGCTTGGTTGTTAGGAAGAGATAATATTGAATATTATCATTATTATATGGAAACGGAATAAGAAATAATGGTATAACCAAAGATTTGGAGATAAATTCATTTAACAAATGAAATTTATAAATATGAATTGGAAGGATAAGGAAATGAATTCATATACGAATGGGATTTTTAAATGTAAATTGTAAATGTGATTGATAATTTGAAATAGAATTCCAGAAGAATATTTGAAATAAAATTCATTAATGGAATGTAAATAAGTTTGATAACTTATAAAAACATTTGAAATTTGATTGGAATAATATTCAAATTGAAAAGGAATGAATTTGTGAATGAACAAATGAGGTTACATTTGTAAATAAATGAATTGGAATTGAAAAATGAAATGAGATTTGATTTGAATCAAGTTGAATAAAAAATCCAAACTTGGAAAATAAAATAATATAGATTGAATTCAAGTAAACTGACTGATAATTTACTAATTCATAAAATAATGAATTGGAAGTTGAGTTAGTTAAATAAAAAAATTGAATTGTGAGCTGGATAAAAATGGTTTGAATTTGCGTATCAATTCAAGTAAGTAGTAGAAATAAATTGAAATTTCCTTGTTATTGATAAAGTAAATTCAGGATGAACTGAATATGGAAATGTGAAATTTAAAATGGATAAGTGAATATACTAATTGAATTAAATTAGTAGATGGAATGGATTTGATAAATGAAAAATAAAATCAAAGATTTAAATTGGAAATTGTTTACAAGGAAACTATAATTTGAGTTTTGAGTTGAAATAACTTAAGCAATACTTGGATAAATGCTCGACTTAAGTAAAATTGTAAAATGGTTGTTGTCGAGTTTTGTGAAATGGTTTCAAATGAAATGAATGTGAATGTGGAATGTAAATTAAATTGAATGGAATCAATTGGAAATGAAATGGAATTAAAATAAATTGAGTTGGTATCAATTTAAATTAGTTATAAACTAGAATGGATATTCTATTAAGTGAATATCGTTGAATTTGCATAATAATGGTTGTCATTTGACGTAAACGAGATTATATAAAATTCTATGAGTTAATAGAAGAAAATAAAAAAATTGATTTTGAATCAATTAAAATGGATATGAATTCGTTTCGCTTAAAAATGAATTGAATGTAAGAAAGTGCATTGAAAATCACTTGAATTGAATAGAAATGGTATGTGAATTAGATGAAAGAAATTTAATTTGTATCGAAACCATATAAATTGCTTATGGGAATTATTTTGAATGCATTGCTTATGAAAACTATGTGTTTACTGTTGAAAATAAGTGAAATGTAAATGAATTTCTTATATTTGTCACTTACGTGTTTAAACTAAGTAAGTACAGATTTTTGGAAGCCGTTTGGCTGCATTTTGGTTGCGCAAAATGCTTAAAAATAAGCCGCTTTGCTTAAAATGCTAATAAAGGTACGCCTACGCAATACAAAATAGGAAATATAAACTGTTTTTGTTTTTCCGACCGAGTGGGTCGATGTATATATATTTATATCTTTTGTCAAATTGCAAAAGCTCCTCCGTACAAAGGAGACTCCGCCAAAATTTTCTGAAAATTTTGGGAGTTTGAAAAAATTTGGAATTTTTGAAAATTTTCACTTAACGACAAGTGATTTCAAATTGAATTTGAGATAAGGTAAATAGAATTCAATATCTAAAATGAAGTAAATTGAATTCAAATGGAATTGAAAATGCAAAGTTGAATGGAAATGAATATATAACTTTGTTTGTGAAGTGAAAATAAATATAAGAAGTATGTAAATATTTATATTGAACTTAAGAAATGAATGGAGAAAATTCTTAAGTAAATGGGTATTTGGAATCCAATAAGTAAATTTGGACATTGTTGTTAATTAAAGTATACAGGGATTATAAAGGCTATAGGAAAATGGAATTGGATTTTGATTTCGAAGATAAGGTATGTATTTAAAATTTCAGTATGAAATTTTATTTGGTTTTTTATTTTGCCACTTGGCATTTTGTTTTCTATTAGAATATTGGAGTCCGTAGGGACATTTTGTAGTTGTACCGAGCTAGTAGCGCAAAGAAGACGCTGGCGGAATTTCTTGAAAATTTAGAGAGTTAGAAAATTTTTGAGAAATTTTGGATAATTTAAAGTTTGAATTCAAGTTTAAATTTGAATTGTGAAGTGAATAAAGTTGTTTGGAAACTATGGTTAAGATTTGGACAGTTAGTTGAAATAATGGATCTTTAATAAAAAGAAGATAGGTTTGAAAATTTGATAAAACTGATTGGTTTTGGTAAAATGATAAACGGGTATTGGAGCATTCTTCTTAACTTGTAATTTCGGGACGAAATTCTTTTAAGGGGGGAAGATTGTAACAACCCTGAATTTTTGATATTGGAAATCAGGATATTTAATTGATTTTAAATATCTGGAAGTTAGTTTAATTTGAAATTCGAGATATCAGAATGAATTTGGCGATTTAATTATTGAATTTAATCGTTAAATCTGGGTAAAAATTTGAATCTTCAGTTTTAAGCTGATTAAAAATATTTTCAAGGCTTAGAAAATTTATATTGATAATACTGAAGATAATAAAAGCTTCAGAATTGAATTTGAAACTGTTTTGTTCAGTTTTGAAATTTATCGTTTAAATCGATATTTGTAAATAGCGTTCCGAGGCACAGTCTCAGAATTCGATGAAACCAGTTCCATTGGATCCGCAATATTGTATTATTATCGGATTTCAATTTTCATAGTGTTTGGAGTTGTGGTATGGCCGAACGATAAGCAAACGCGCTGAAAAATATATCGAAATTTAATATTATAACTGGGTTCAAAAAGCTATCTTCTCCATACGATCGAATTTGGACTCGAAACCTTTTCCATTGTGTTCGAAATAGGCGTATAACATTATGAACGCCTAGCGGCACGTCTCAATACGAGGTCGAGATTTTGAGTTGCAAATTTAGAGACAATTTGAATTTGAATTTAAATTTATATATATTTAAATACCCTAGTCAACACAACTGAGATTCCCTTTCTTCAGCCTGCCTTCTTTCAACATCAGTACTTTTTGCCTTCTCTGCAGCAGGCATTCAACACAAGAAATCGCGTTTTACCTCAGTGTAAAATCAAATCAATAGCCGACCTTCCCTTATCTTTCAAAAGAAAATAAACAAACGAAAACCTTTTCTTCGTCTCAAATCAAAATCATGGCCTAACTCAGATAAAAAGAAAATAAATTTCGTGATCCCTTCTTCTCCTCAGAATCGAAATCATCTGCATTCTTCATCTCTGTTTCGTTCTTCACAAATACGAAAAAAATAGCAGAGCAATTTTCTTTCTTCTATTCAAATCGAGCGCGAGGTCAGAGAGTTCAAGCAAGCGACTGTCTCCCTAATATCTGCAGTTGAATCGATCGACGACGTCACGATTTGTGGGGACTGGGGTGGCGACCGATGTCGTTCGCCAGTGGTACGTTCGACGATTGGAAATCACAAGATTTCGGAAGGAAGCATGGCAGCGTCGTCGCGATTTGGCGAGGCGACAGCAGTGGCTCAAACTCGAGATGGTTGTGGGCTTCACGATGGTTCAAGGATTGGCGATCGAGTTGTGGTATGGGTAGCGAAGTGATGGAGGCTGGCTGTGGGCTTCGCGATGGTTCAAGGATTGGCGGCGAGGGTTCACGTTGGGTTGGTCGGGATTTCTGCTGTCAGGTAGCAGTTAATTCAATTTAATTTAATCCAATTTAAATAAATTTATATATGTATAATACATCAGAAATTATTTTACAGTAAGGTTATTCGTGAATAAACATAAAACATTTGTAGTAATAGTATAAACATGCAGTAAAGTATTAATCTATTTAGTTTTGAATTGGTAAATATATATGTATATGATAAAGATAGATTTGTTAATAAAAATTTATTTAATGGTTTCAGTTGCTGAAAATAATTATTAAAAGGGAATTTAGTTTTAAATTTAATTTTTAGTTAAATAAATTTATTAAAAGGAATTGGTTTAAAAAAATGAAAATTAAAAGTATTAGTTTAAAATAAAAACACTAGTGAATTAAAATTATCAAATGAAGATTGATTATTCGATTTTTCGAATATTAATAAATTGTATAAATTGTTTTATACAAGGTCAAAATTGCAAAGAAAACAAACTGGAATGGAAAATGGATTGCAAAATAAAAGCAAAGGTGAGATCTTCTCACTCAAATAAAAATTTGAATTGCAGTTATTGATTGACTGTTTGGATGTGGTAGTATATATAGTAGTATATATATGTTGGAGTTGTTGATTTCTCGCATTATATAGCGGATGAGACCCTATGCGCCGCATAATAGCGGATGATATTTTTATAAATCCCATATACCGCGATATTCCACCTCGAAGTGGAATTGGTATTGTGCTAACATCTGTGGATGCAGGGAAATAGGTTGGAGGGATCCAACTGGATTCCTCAAATTTTATGAACTTGTTTCATATGTTGTATGAATTTGTTTCATATGCTGTGTGATGATTTATTTATAATCTATGAATGATTATATCGATGATTAAATTTGTTGAAGGCTATAATTTAGCCGAATGTATTTTTGGTATCGTTGGATACCAGAAATAAATAAAATTGGATTTTTGAAATTAAAGTTGGAAATTTTAAGTGAATTCTTTTTGAAAGAATTAGGTGAATTTAAAAGAAGGAATTTAAAAGTATAAGTTGATTTTTGTAATCTTATCGAATTAATTCCAAAATATGGTGAAAATATTTTTTTTTAAATGGATTTCGGGTAATATTATTCAAAGGTTGAAGAATTTATTTGAAATACAAATTTTAATAATTGAAAGAAACAAAGGCATTTATTTTAAAGGAAGATAAATTCAGAAATCAATATGGGATTGGAAATAAAATTTGGAAATCAATCTGAAAATTCATTTGGAGTTGAAAGTAAATATTTGAGAAATCGATTTGAAAATCGTATAAAAAGTAAATATTTGGGAATGTAAATTCAAAATGGAATTTATAAAGGAAAGGGAATTTTTTTAAAAAAAATAAACATTGATTTATTTTTAAAGTTTGGAAATAAATTTACGGATTTGGAATGTAAATTTAAAATGAATCGATAAGGATTATTTAATTGGTTTAACCATTTTGAAGTGAAAGTGTATTCTCACTATAAAGCCGAGTATATTTCCAAAGTAGCTTTTAAAATATAAATTAAAGATTCTAAAGTTGGTTTATTAAAGGAATATTTTGGAGATAAAGTATTTGAACTCGGCAGATTTCCAATGGGAATGAATAAATATTTGGAAATATATTCCGCGTAAGGAAATCTATTTGAAATTGATTTTCAAAAGTTGAAAGGTGAAATACGATTTGAAATTTGTTTTCAAAATGTTGAAGTGTGGAAAAATATATATCTTGTGAAGATATTTTGAAAATAAATAATTTGGGAAAATTATTTAAATCTGATGATTGTTGTGAATGTTGTTTGATAGTTAAATCACCGACTATCAATATTTGCTTTTGAAATGGCACTTGAATTTGTTTTAAAACAAGCGCTCATTATTCGGTTAAGCCGGGAGAGGACTTTGGGTCATATAACCCATTCCGAATAATAATACGACGTTATGAATTGCAATTGAAGACCGAAGTTGAAGACCGGGTGTTTGCGAAAACGATAGGACAACCTATCGATTGTCTCTGCACTGAGTTGCTCCAGTATAGAGATTCCCTACGTGATGGGAAGTCCGATCGGGATTGTGGATACCCGGATTGCAAGGGCTTCTTTGGAAGTGCCTTCGGTTCTGTTCGAACCCGGAACAGACTTGTATGGTTGTATGTCTGACATTACACTTTGAGATATAAAGCTGATTTCTTTCAAATACATTTCTGTTGGTGGCGGAGAATTTATTCTCTTAGCTTAACACCCTTCTCTGAGATGTACGAGCTCAGAGGTTATGTAGTTGAAGGTTATCAGTGATATACTCCCAATTTGGTAGTGTGGCATGCTAAGTGTTGATGTGTGTTGTTGATCATTTGTTGATCATTTGTGATCAAAGCATGCTTTGTGAAAAAGCATAACTTTGTGGACGAGACCTCATGGACCTCACAACCCGGAAATGGTCGAAACAAGAAAGATGCGGCAAGGTTATGAGGGTCGCGCCCTTTAGGGTATGTCATTTCCTTTTGGAAAAAGGTGATATTATGGTATGGAGCCCAGATATTTACCTGTGTTGTTGCTCCAATCTCATTTACTGTGTGATTGTTGCTGTGTGATAGAGGCGCCTCGGATAAAGGTCCCAAAGGACCGGGGGATGGCATATTCGTGTAGTAGTTACCTAGTGTAAGGGGTAACCCGACCTTGTGTTGGCAGAGAGCTAGTTAGTTCTCGGGACGTCTATCCAGAGGCATACCCATGTGGCAGTAGGAAGTTCCTTAGCCTGACCATTTGTTGGAAATCCAATTCCCAATATGAACCCTGTACGGTTTTAGTTGTAGAACCTGCCATTTACTTATGGTGGTCACCACTGTTTAGATGGTAGCTATAGTAGGCATAGTTCGGAATGTCTATGCTGGTTAAGATTAATATTATACTTTCGAAATGTTTTCCACACTAGACATTAATAATAATATCAACTGATTTTTCGTAGTAAGCATCTTTGACTATCATAAGGAGAAATCTCCTCCAATTCTGCGTTTGCATTGTGTGTGTGGCGGGAGGCCTTATGATAGTTTCATTTTCCAAAAGCATTGCGAATTAATTTTATTTTCTTTGTGAAAATAACTGTTTTACGATCTCACACCAGTCACCATGACTGAATCGGAGTTTATTGTTCCCTTTCTAAACTCTGGGTGCCCATAATTTTCCACACGGGCAGCCTAGAGTTAGGTTATCAGGATATTCTGGATATTCTGGAGCTTTGGAGACGAGCTGGATGGCGAGACGTACACTCATACTTATTTATTTATTCCGCTGTGTATTCTGTATGGGGACAAGATGATATAAATGTCCATTGTTGTATTGAGTTGTATATTGACTCTCATTGTTGTATTATATAAACTGATATAGTTCTTTGTTTAAAAGACTAGTGATTATCTATTATATATTGTTCCGCTGCGAATGTGAGATTCTGATATTGTTTCTGTTTCTGTTTTTCTGTTCTTTCTTTTCTTCTGTCTTCTTCTACCTCTTCTTTTTAACCCTAATGGTTCGGTTTTCCAGCATTCGATTGCGCGACATTTGATACAGTGGACATATTAATGTCGACTTTCGAGCGTCGAAAGATCGTATCGTTACACTATCTTTAAAGAGTTACCCCTTAAAGCCAAGTTTACCGCTAAACCTCGCCCTGATACCAGTTCCGACGACCCACATTTCGGATGGTTTAAATCGACAATAATCCACACATGTCCAACTTAAACAACCGGAACATAGATAATCATTGGGGTTAATTAAGAAAAATAAGAAAAGAAGAAGAAAACAACACAGAATCTCACAACGGAATGACAAAATATAATAATCAAATAAACAGTTCATGAAGCTATTTACTATACTTTTGATTATAATTTATACAACATTTATCATAGTTATATATATACAACAAAACAAATAAAATAATTCAAGGGAACAAAAAATGATGGAATAATACTAGTAATAATATACCAAATCTTCGTCTTCGTCCTCCAAAGGATAATCTTCGATAAGCTGAAAAACTCAGGACTAACCCGAGCGTAATGAAAAAACAAAACACTCGAGTCAGGACTAAAATACCCTTATGTAAGTCAAATCAATATTGCATATAACATGAGTGTGATAGCCTTAGAGATGTTTACGGGATTACACATCTCATATCCAGTGTATAACGTGTGTGCAATAACTCAAGAAATGTTACGGGATTTTCCATCTCTTAAGGATCCATCAAAATATTTATATGTAGTAGAATACGCTACATATATAATGTCTAATCAATAAAATAAATATTTTTCTTAGCGTTAAGGCTTTACACCGATCCCCCTTAAGGCGTTTTTAAGCATCAGCGTACAGTTTGCATTTGACACCACTAGAAGAACGTCGGTAGTCAGGGATGCACCGTGATACGACAACACTAAACCAAAATCGTATGGGTCTCGTATAGGGATAAAAGTATGACAAGGCGTGAGGCAATGCCCAAGGTAGGATACTACGAGTTTACCCTTCTTGGTTGGTGATAACGCATCATAGCCATGATCGCTTACCGCATCCAACACTCCCAAAATCCAAGGGTGTGCACCAATCAATCACAATGTAAATGATGGTAAAAACAAAGAAGTGTGTGCGGTCGGGGTAGTTAGTCCACTTGACTGGTACGGTTCCTGTTTTAGTCATTTCAAATTGGAACAAGTGCCAGGCTAATCCATCATCGTTCTCTTTCTTCAAATTCAGCAAATGTACACAAAATCGAACCACTTCGTTCTGGACCATCACTACACGTACACAGTTGTTAAAGTGGTTCCGTATCGACAGAGACTATGCCCATATCCGACCACGGTCTCTTCAACAACCAAACGTCGTTTTACACACCGGTTGGTACTTTTACATTTCGCAAACAGCTCATACTTGATATCAAAATATCATATTCGCTTCAAAATCAAATCCATTTCGAAATTATCATATTAACTCAAAATATACCATTTCACATTAAAAAATCATTTTCGTCTCAATCTTTTGATTTCAGTTCCAATTCAAAATTGCTTCGAATTTCCATTCGGGTTATAACTTCAATTTAACCCAATTCGTATTTAAATCGATGACTTAAAACTAAACATTTCACCCTTGACCAGTTTGAATTTCTAAAAAATAGATTGAATAGTTTTTAAATAGTTTAAATAATTAAAATGATTAAAAATAGTTTAAATGGTTAAAATAGTAAAAATAGTATAAATGGTTAAAATAGTTAAAAATAGTTTAAATGGTTAAAAGAGTTTAATATAAAATAGTTTAAGTATTAAAATGGTTTATATAGCAAAATCGTTTGGGAAATCCAAAATAATTTGAACATTAAAAAGGATAGATTTAAATAGTTTATATCATAATAATTTATTTGAAAATAGATTCAAAGTCAAACTGATTCAATTTCCAAATATTCCAATTCGAATCACTTTTAAATTTCCATTTCGATTTTTATCAGTTCTGAGTTCGATTCTCAAAATATTGATTCAAAACACTTAAATCAAATTTACTTTCAATACCCAATTTGAAATCCAATTCTCAAATATAATTCAATTTCGAGCTCAATTACGAAATAGTTCGATTTTCATAAACTCGATTTTCATTTTCTTAAAATCAAATCATTTAAATAAATTTCCAATCAAAAAATTTAAAATCATTTAATTTAACCAATCTGATGTTCTATATAATTTTCTATCCTATGGCCAAGTGATTGATTATTTCAATTTAACTCAGGGATGGATATATATCATTTCAATCCAAAATAAATGTCATAGGTATATATCAATTCAACTATTGATTATTCAATTCAACTATTGATTGTAAACACATTCAATACATAACATTTCCTTGCAATACTTGTTATTACTAAAATCTTCGAAATTTGTTTATTACAAAATCCTGTTCAAGTTCATATTCAATGGCTATATTAATAAATCATTAAAAAAATTATTTTTTACCATTTTTATTCATTAATTACACTAAATTTAATAATTTAAAATAGTTAAAAATACGGGTCGTTACATACATACATTTGAATTATAGATCTAAGAAGAGATTTGGGATTAGGGGAGAAAATAGATATAATTATATAAATTACCACAAATACATGTATAGTCAAATCTCTTCTTTTCTGATTTTTATTAGATTTCTATTCTTCTCCACTTTGTATTAATATAGATATAAATATCTTATTTTTTATAATTTAGAAAGAAAGTGGAGAATAAGAAATGGCAGAGCTTCGCTACTCCTTTAAGTAAAAATATGAGAAAAGAAGGGAGGGCTAATCCCGAATTTATAGGCACTGGAATCAACCAAAACCGTTACATCGAAATATATTAAATCCGGGTTGTACATAGCCTAGGTTTACTAGAGCCGCCACACATGAAGCGGTTAACCGCCCCTTTCCTAGGGGTCGACCGCCCTTGGTCAACCGCTCAAATATATGGATCAATCTGTAGGCCTCAACTAGTTAATTAAAAATATTAATTTTTCTTATTTATTTATTTTCATTCCGAATTCGTTTTTCGTCCGTAACTTCTTCGTTTGGACTCTGATCGCAAAATCCAAACTGAAAGTTGCTCAGAATTTCACCATGAACGCAAAGGTGCAAGTTTCGTGGACAAATCCCATTATTTGCACAAATTCCATTTTTAGAGCCTAATTAATTAACTAACTAACTAATTAAATAACTAACAACAAATTACGGGATGTTACAAGAATGCTACTAGTTTTTGCTTGTCATCATAATATTTAATTATATCAAATGGATGTAAAAAGTGATTTCTTAAATGTCTTATAAAATAAAATGTATATGTAGAACAACCTCCCTTATTTAAATACGAAAAATATCCTGATCATGTTTTTAAACTTAAACATGCACTTTATGGTCTTAAATTAGCACCTTGCGCTTGGTATGATAGGCTTAAAAATTATTTACTTAACTCTGGTTTTTTAATTGGTAAAGTAGGCTCGATTCTTTTTATAAAAAATAAAAATAAAAATTTGTTGGTTGTCCTAATATATGTTCACGAATTATTTTTGGATCTACTAATAAAAAAATTTGTATAGATTTTTCAGAAATAATGAGAAAATAATTTAAAATTTCATATATGGGAGAACTAAATTATTTTTTAGGTTCACAAATTAAAAAATTGGAAAATAGTATTTTTTTTCACAAGAAAATTATTTTAAAAAGTTGATTAAAGGACTTAGAGTCGAAAATATGAGTAGTAGGCCAACACTGATAAGTACAACTATTCACTTAGATAGAGACGAAAATGGTAAGGATGTCGATTAGAAACTATTTAGAAGTATGGTTGGATCTTTGCCTTATTTAAGAGCTAGTCACCCTGATATAATAATGGGTGTATGTTCATGCACTAGATTTCAATCTAATCCAAAAGAGTCACACTATGAGCTATTAAAATAATTATATGATATTTAGTTGTAACTAAAGATTACAGACTTTTCTATCCAAAAGGATCTCCATTTGAATTAATATTATATGGTGATGCTAATTTTGGGGGATGTCATACAGATAGAAATGGTACTAGTGGCACATGTCACTTTATAGGTCAATCCTTAGTTTCATGGTTTAATAAAAAAAACAAAATTGTGTATCTTTATCTACTTGTGAAGTAGAGTATATTTCAACCGCTTTAGCTTGCACTCAAATAATTTATATGCAAAACAAACTTAAGGATTTTGGTGTTAACTTAAGAAAATTGGCTATAACTGTAATAACACAAGTGCTATTAATTTAGCTAAGAATCCAATTAATCACTCAAGAACTAAACACACTGATATAAGACAACATTTTTTACTGGACCACTTTGAAAAAGAAAATATCTCTTTAGAATTTGTAAATCATAAAATGAGATTTTAGATATATTTACTAAATCGTTAAATGAAAATTGTGACGACCGCCCATGACCCCTACACCGAACCTAGAGATAGTGCGCTGTAAAGTGTGCCAGGCGACCATGGACGATTGCCAAGGTAAATTTAAACAACAGAATCTATCGTATTACTCACAGCGCATGGACAAAATACAATAGAATATATATATAGTGAAGCTTCACAGAATAGAATCTCATCAATAAAACTTCATAATAGTTGAATACAAACATCTGAACAGTCAATACATCAAGCCTCACTACATAACACTCAGAGAATATAAAAGCAGCAGAACATCCAGTACATATAGTAAGAAGATAATATGCAAGCCTCCAGCTCGTCTTCGACATCAGCACCGTGGAAAGCAAGAACAACACCTGTCACCTGCTACCTAGTCTGCCCGTCCCAAAATGGACGAACAGCCCAAGGCAATAAGAGTTAAAAACATAAAGCCTTGAGTCAGACAACAGTCTTAGTGAACGGTAAATTAACTAACAACATACCAAAAGAGCATAAAGGAAAAGGAATAGGAATACAACCCTCCCACTCCACCTCTTTCTACAGTGATAGCCCCCAGACACACACTAAGCAGAAGCAAACATAGCAAAGCATACAATTTAAAGTAAAGCAATTATCACTCGAGTCAAGGGCAATGTTTTCCAAGTACAAACCCCTAAGGCCTAAACCAAGATCAGATAAGCACCCAGAAAATACCGCTCTTGAGACCGAATGACGATACAACCAAACATCCATGACTCTGGCTATCACTGTTATCATTGCTTCGATATCATTGTTAATTGAATGACCGGCTCTTTATTTCATCCGTCCGTCAAGGGCTAATGGAAACCCCGGTTCTAGACATAACTCCGCACGTCATCGTGACCCGTACCTAGGACTATCGAATCTGCCCAGAGTACTTGACTACCAATCAGTAGCCTTCAGGGACTATCGAATCTGCCCAACGTACTCTTGCTTTGAGCATGCTAGAACCTTCAATAACGATGATATCTCAGCCTTCTAGTCATCCTCCTCGACGACTATTTCCATACTAGCTCAAGCGCCTCTCGAGCAAACCATTATCCTCAAACTCGAACCATATCACCGAGTTATCAACCTGCTTGGAATGATCCCGTCTGGATTATACCAAGGCTATCTCATATCATACTTCACCTCATCATTATCATAGCAAAGCTTCATCTCAACATCATCATCAATTCTATCCATATGAACTTCATCATCCGCTACATATGCCACGAGCATCTTTTCCAATTCAAGCGCCTTTCCCTTAGCTTTTGAATCATCTTCGGTCTAAATCAAATCATCAATCATCTAATTCATAGCAATCAATCAAATCAAACATCAATCCAAGTAAACAAGTATTCAAATATGATCTAAATAGACAATTATAACAATAATGGCAATTTCGTAATTAAAGAGTCAAAAGTCTAATAAGCATGAAAACATGAGCAATATCTCTATAATCTTGATGAAGGAACTTGCATAGGTTACCATGTACTAAAATGGATGCCAAATCATTATTAACAATGGAACTATACTTAGGATTAGGAAAATGCATGGAAATCACTACTTTAACACAAAATCAAGCCAACGATCCGATATACTCCTTTGGATCCGTGTGAGAGATAATCACCACTCACCAAATCACCTAAACACCTTAAAAGAAACCCACTTCAGATCTGGACAGCGAAGGATCTAACTCGATCTATCACCAATCCGCTTCAAACGATGAAATCTCTCTTCGAAGGATGAAGATCTTCAATCTAAGCTCTTGGATCTTCGATTTGATCTTCAATATGGATGGAAGGAATCACTAGATTAGAGTGGAGAAAAAGAAGTGTAGAAGTCGAACTCTCAAAATGGCAGCACTTCGTCGCTTCAAAATCCGGATCCCAAAAATGAAGAAGAACCCTCCTATTTATAGGCTGAAATCCACCTTAGGTCGTTCACTCGGAGTTAGGTCGTCCACGACCTACGACCTAAAACCCTTCGACCTAAAACCTTCGACCTAATAGCCCCAAGCCTCTACGACCTAACCAGATGCGCTTCCTCGCGACCTACGACCTAACCAGATGCGCTTCCTCGCGACCTAACTGCTAAGCCCTTACGCGACCTAACACTCACGCGACCTAACACACACGCGATCTAACACACACGCGACCTAACTGACTAATGGCCTAGCAACCTAACTATACTTAGCAATCTACCTTAGGTCGCTTACGACCTAACTTCAACACAAGGTCTCACGACCTAACTACACACAGGTCATACGACCTAACTACTCCTTCCTTAGGTCGTTGCCGACCTATCCTTCTTAGGTCGCTAACTCCTATAGGTCGCTAACTCTTATAGGTCGCTAACTCCTATAGGTCGCTAACTCCTATAGGTCGCTAAACTTCCTTAGGTCGCCTAATTCTATAGGTTGCTCAAAACCTTAGGTCGCCAACATCCTATAGGTCGCTCCAACCGACCTAATCTACCCTACGACCTAAGCCACCACACGGCCTATCTTCTAAATGACCTAACTATCACACGACCTAACTCCTTAGGTCGTTCTAATCCTTAGGTCGCTCCACTTCACTAAGCCGCCTACCCCCTTAACTCGCCCACTTCCTTAGGTCGCTCCAAACCCTCATACGACCTAAGACTTAGACTCTGGACAACTTATCAACAATGCGACCAAATGTCAACTGTTTTATGATGTTTCGATCCATAAAAATACGGGTCGTTACATTCTCTCCCCCTTAGGAATTTCGCCCCCGAAATTCCAAACAATCAAGAGCAATCAAAGACTATTCTGCATGCCTACCATCCATAGCAATCAACAAACCATGCATCCAATTCTAGCTTAGCATGCAGAATTCTAAAACTAGAACAAGTTACAATGTCGTTAGATGACACGACTCCTTAGGACCATACCTTGAAGAGTTCAGGATGAGCTGCTTTCATCCTCTCTTCCACCTCCCATGTACAGTCGTTATCATCATCACTCCATTGTATCTTGAGCAACTTAACTACCTTCCTCCTAAGCTATTTCGTGTCGGTTTCCACAACACGAAGCGGCTTACGAGGTCTCCTATCGACTGGATCAACTTCGAAATCTTCACAGCTATCAGCAGAAACCACTATATTCGAGTCGTGCACATACCTCCGTAGATACGACACATGAAAAACATTGTGCACACTCGACATCTTTTCTGGTAACTCCAATCTGTAGGCGAGCTTTCCAATTTGCTCGGTGATCGGGAATGGTCCAACAAATCTCGGAGTCAATTTTCCTTTCTTCCCGAATCGAATAACATTCTTCAGAGGAGAAATCTTCACAAAAACCATATCACCTACGTCGAATTCCAAATCCTTACGACGCTTATCGGCATAACTTTTCTGACGGTCTTGGGCTGCCTTCATTCGTTGCCGAATGATCTCTATGCAATCTGAAGTCTGTCGAATCATCTCTGGCCCAAGCATCAGCTTTTCTCCTATCTCTAACCAACATTTCGGAGAGTTACACGGTCTTCCATACAATGCCTCATACGGTGCCATACCAATGCTTGACTGGTAACTGTTATTATACGAAAATTCCACCAAATGAAGGTGATCTTCCCATGATCCTCCGAAATCCAAAACACAAGCTCTGAGGAGATCTTCCAAAACTCGATTGACTCTCTCGGTCTGACCATCTGTTTGAGGGTGATAAGCTGCACTCAAACACAACTCGGTTCCCAAAACTTCCTGGAAGCTCTTCCAAAATCCACTAGCGAACAATGGGTCTCGATCGCTCACTATACTCTTCGGAATACCATGGATTCGAACTATCCACTTAACATATAACTCAGCCAACTTTGATGCAGTCCTAGTCGATCGAACAGGAATGAATCTTGCACTCTTAGTCAAACGATCTACAATGACCCAAATCCCTTCATTTCCCGTTCTTGTTCTAGGTAACCCATCAATAAAATCCATCGATACTTGCTCCCACTTCCATGTAGGAACTTCTAACGGCTGAAGCAATCCACTTGGCTTCTTCTGTTCGGCTTTTACCAACTGGCAGTTCATGCACTTGGAAATAAAATTTCCTACATCCTTCTTCATACCTTCCCAGTAATAGGTTCTCTTCATATCCCGATACATCTTATTTCCACCTGGATGAATTGTCAGCTTCGAGTGATGACTTTCCCTCAGAACTTCATTCCTCAATTCATCGATATCGGGAACAACTAGTCATCCTTGCTTCCGAAGCCAACCCTCTCGATCGACCTCGAATCCTTTATCCTTTTTTGGGTCCAATCCAGATTCCAAATCATGGATAATCCTGACAAGCTTATCGTCTCGCTTTTGGCTCTTGCCAATCCTTTCCACAAGAGTAGGTCTTATCGATAAGTTTGCCAACATCTCAGGTTCCAATTCACATCTAGGCCTGAAGTCAAATCCAGCTAAATACTCGAGATTCTTCCATTCTGAAAACATGGCTCCCAATCCTGCATGTCTTCGACTTAACGCATCTGCCACTGCGTTACCTTTTCCCGGAGTATAAGCTATACCAAAATCATATGATGCCAAAATCTCTAGCCATCGTTGCTACCGAAGATTCAAATCCTTTTGGGAGAAAAGATACTTCAACGACTTATGATCCGTAAACAACTCAAATCGAACTCCCAATAGATAATGTCTCCACATCTTCAGAGCAAATACAATTGCCGCTAACTCCAAATCATGAGTCGGGTAATTCCTTTCATGCGGCTTCAGTTGTCGACTGGCATACGCAACAACTTTATCCCTCTGCATCAGCACTGCTCCAAGTCCAGTACCACATGCGTCGGTGTAAACCACCATCTCATCATCCCCACTTGGAATAGTCAAAACAGGAGCACTTGTCAGTCGCTCTTTCAGGATTCCGAAAGCTTGCTCACACTTAGCATCCCATCTAAATACTTGATTCTTTTTTGTCAATCTTGTTAATGGTGCAGCTACCTTGGAGAAGTATTTGATAAACCGTCGATAATATCCTGCTAATCCAAGAAAACTTCTCACATCAGATGCATTCTTAGGTCTACCCCAATCCTGGATTGCTGCCACCTTGGCGGGATCAACCGCTATTCCATTTCCAGAGATAACATGGCCTAAGAACCTCACTTCACTCTTCCAGAAGTGACACTTCGAAAACTTAGCCTTCAGTTGATGTTTCCGTAAGATTTCCAAAACAATACGCAAGTGCGTCTTGTGCTCTTCTTCAGTTCTGGAATAAATCAGAATATCATCCACGAACACTAGCACGAACTTGCTCAACTGATCTCTGAACACTCTATTCATAACATCCACAAAATATGCCGGTGCACTAGTCAATCCAAACGGCATTACCAGCCACTCAAAGAAACCGGATGGTGTCCTAAAAGCAGTCTTTGGCACACTATCCTTAGCCACTCTTAACTGGTGAAATCCCGTTGCCAAATCCATCTGAGAAAACACATTAGCTTCGTGAAGCTGATCAAACAAGTCATCGATTCTCGGCAATGGATACTTGTTCTTCTTAGTTACCTTATTCAGCTCATGATAATCCACGCACAACCTTAACGATCCATCTGCTTTGGTTGCGAACACAACTGGTGCACCCCATTCAGACACACTACGCCGAATGAATCCTTTCTGTAAAAGGTCATCAACCTGCACCCTCAACTATTGCTGCTCCCTAGGCGCCATCCGCCTAAGAGGCATCACAACAGGTCTGGCTCCTTCAACTAGATCTATACAAAACTCGATCTCTCTATGCGGCGGTAACCCTTTGATCTCGTCAAAGACATCCTCAAATCCATTAGCGATTGGCACAGATGACAGTCCATCCCGTGGAACAACCAGCGAATACATGAAGCTCATGAAGACACCTTCTTCATGCTTACATCGTATCACAATCTTTCGCCCCTCCACATTCTCGACTGTCACCTCCAACCTTTCACAATCAACCTTTGCCGCATACTTCCTAAGCCAGTCCATACCCAAAATAATTCCGAACCCCGCAAAGTTCAGAACAAAACAATCACAAACAAAAGAGCAATCATGACTCGATACAATCAGACCATGACATAGCATACACAAACAAGACGAACCCCCAATTGGATTAGTCACAACCAATGGCCTATCAACAATATCCGGTTCTAAACCCAACCTGCCTACAAGTTCATTACAAACAAAAGAATGCGACGCCCCAGTATCAAACAACACTCTAACTGGAACACCACAAATGGAGAGAGTACCCTGAACCACCACACTCTTTCCCTTCTCTTCAGCGGTAGGAGCTTTTGAAGATGATGGAACAGCTCACAAAGCATAAGCTTGCAATTGAAGCAAGTCACTTCGCCCTTCTGTTGACAATTGAAGCAAGTCACTTCGCCCTTCGGCTTCTTCTGGCCATCCTTACCCTTTTGTTGCTGCTGCTTCCTCTTCTTGTTTCCACCCTGCTGTGGTCTAGACTCCTCCTTGGTCACATGAAAAAACAGATCCCTCTTTAGGAAACAGATTCTCAAGCCTGAGAGCTTTCTCCACAAGCTTCTCAAATGAATCGTCCAAATGATCCACCGACTTCCTCCCAAGATAACTGTCCAAGCCTGTCACAAACTTCTCATTCTTCTCATACGAAGATTCAATATACGACCGGGCATACTTGGACAAAGCTTCAAACTCAGAAACATACTCAAGAACTGGTCTTCCACCTTGCTTGAGCTCCACAAACTTCTTGAATAGAACAGACTTCTAAGCCATAGAAATGAACTTAGCTTCAAATCTAGTTTGGAATTGCTCCAAAGTAATCTCTTCTTCCGGAGTATCAATGGTGATAGAGTTCCACCAATCAGAGGCTCTCCCTTGAAGCTGTCTTGATGCTAACTTCCTCTTAGTCGCATCCTCAATTCCCAAATCACCAAAGATCCTTCTACAAGCATCTATCCACCTCTGGACTTCAATGGTTGATTCTGTTCCCAAGAAAACCTTTCCTCCAAGAGCAGTGTAGTCCTTACACAGCTTAGCAAAATCCACCGGTCTTGGAGTTTGAACTTGAACTCCAACATCCACCGATGGCCCTGGAGCTGGCATCCTTCTCATGATCGAAGTCATCATAGCTTCGAACATAGCAGCATAATCAACAGCACCTTCAGTAGCACGGCCTTCCCTGGCAGTTGGTCTCCCTCTTCGACTCATCCTTAATATCTATAAAAAGGAATGATTAGCACACCTTGAGAAACAACTGCATAAAGGACTCAAACTCTACTAAGCTACTATATTATATATAGTAATCATCCATCAAAATACAATTACGTCTCTCATACGAGGTTACGTCAGCGAGCGTTGAGTAAAATCGATTAACCAAAGCTCTGATACCAAATGTGACGACCGCCCATGACCCCTGCACCGAACCTAGAGATAGTGTGCTGTAAAGTGTGCCAGGCGACCATGGACGATTGCCAAGGTAAATTTAAACAACAGAATCTATCGTATTACTCACAGCTCATGGACAAAATACAATAGAATATATATATAGTGAAGCTTCACAGAATAGAATCTCATCAATAAAAATTCATAATAGTTGAATACAAACATCTGAACAGTCAATACATCAAGCCTCACTACATAACACTCAGAGAATATACAAGCAGCGGAACATCCAGTACATATAGTAAGAAGATAATATGCAAGCCTCCAGCTCGTCTTCGACATCAGCACCGTGGAAAGCAAGAACATCACCTGTCACCTGCTACCTAGTCTGCCCGTCCCAAAATGGACGAACAGCCCAAGGCAATAAGAGTTAAAAACATAAAGCCTTGAGTCAGACAACAGTCTTAGTGAACGGTAAATTAACTAACAACATACCAAAAGAGCATAAAGGAAAAGGAATAGGAATACAACCCTCCACTCCACCTCTTTCTATAGTGATAGCCCCCAGACACACACTAAGCAGAAGCAAACATAGCAAAGCATACAATTTAAAGTAAAGCAATTATCACTCGAGTCAAGGGCGATGTTTTCCAAGTACAAACCCCCAAGGCCTAAACCAAGATCAGATAAGCACCCAGAAAATACCGCTCTTGAGACCGAATGACGATACAACCAAACATCCATGACTCTGGCTATCACTGTTATCATTGCTTCGATATCATCATTAATTGAATGACCGGCTCTTTATTTCATCCGTCCGTCAAGGGCTAATGGAAACCCCGGTTCTAGACATAACTCTGCACGTCATCGTGACCCGTGCCTAGGACTATCAAATTTGCCCAAAGTACTTGACTACCAATCAGTAGCCTTCAGGGACTATCGAATCTGCCCAACGTACTCTTGCTTTGAGCATGCTAGAACCTTCAACAATGATGATATCTCAGCCTTCTAGTCATCCTCCTCGACGACTATTTCCATACTAGCTCAAGCGCCTCTCGAGCAAACCATTATCCTCAAACTCGAACCATATCACCGAGTTATCAATCTGCTTGGAATGATCTCGTCTGGATTAGACCAAGGCTATCTCATATCATACTTCGCCTCATCATTATCATAGCAAAGCTTCATCTCAACATCATCAACAATTCTATCCATATGAACTTCATCATCCGCTACATATGCCACGAGCAACTTTTCCAATTCAAGAGCCTTTCCCTTAGCTTTTGAATCATCTTCGGTCTAAATCAAATCATCAATCATCTAATTCATAGCAATCAATCAAATCAAACATCAATCCAAGTAAACAAGTATTCAAATATGATCTAAATAGACAATTATAACAATAATGGCAATTTCGTAATTAAAGAGTCAAAAGTCTAATAAGCATGAAAACATGAGCAATATCTCTATAATCTTGATGAAGGAACTTGCATAGGTTAACATGTAGTAAAATGGATGCCAAATCATTATGAACAATGGATCTATATGGATCTATACTTAGGATTATGAAAATGCATGGAAATCACTACTTTAAGACAAAATCAAGCCAACAATCCGATATACTCCTTTGGATCCGTGTGAGAGATAATCACCACTCACCAAATCACCTAAACACCTTAAAAGAAACCCACTTCAGATATGGACAATGAAGGATCTAACTCGATCTATCACCAATCCGCTTCAAACGATGAAATCTCTCTTCGAAGGATGAAGATCTTCAATCTAAGCTCTTGGATCTTCGATTTGATCTTCAATATGGATGGAAGGAATCACTAGATTAGAGTGGAGAAAAAGAAGTGAAGAAGTGTAGAAGTCGAACTCTCAAAATGGCAGCACTTCGTCGCTTCAAAATCCGGATCCCAAAAATGAAGAAGAACCCTCCTATTTATAGGCTGAAATCCACCTTAGGTCGTTCACTCGGAGTTAGGTCGTCCACGACCTACGACCTAAAACCCTTCGACCTAAAACCTTCGACCTAACAGCCCCAAGCCTCTACGACCTAACCAGATGCGCTTCCTCGCGACCTACGACCTAACCAGATGCGCTTCCTCGCGACCTAACTGATAAGCCCTTACGCGACCTAACACTCACGCGACCTAACACACACGCGACCTAACACACACGCGACCTAACTGACTAATGGCCTAGCGACCTAACTATACTTAGCAATCTACCTTAGGTTGCTTACGACCTAACTTCAACACAAGGTCTCACGACCTAACTACACACAGGTCATACGACCTAACTACTCCTTCCTTAGGTCGTTGCCGACCTATCCTTCTTAGGTCGCTAACTCCTATAGGTCGCTAACTCTTATAGGTCGCTAACTCCTATAGGTCGCTAACTCCTATAGGTCGCTAAACTTCCTTAGGTCGCCTAATTCTATAGGTCGCTCAAAACCTTAGGTCGCCAACATCCTATAGGTCGCTCCAACCGACCTAACCTACCCCACGACCTAAGCCACCACACGACTTATCTTCTAAACGACCTAACTATCACACGACCTAACTCCTTAGGTCGTTCTAATCCTTAGGTCGCTCCACTTCACTAAGCCGCCTACCCCCTTAACTCGTCCACTTCCTTAGGTCGCTCCAAACCCTCATACGACCTAAGACTTAGACTCTGGACAACTTATCAACAATGCGACCAAATGTCAACTGTTTTACGATGTTTCGATCCGTAAAAATACAGGTCGTTACAAAAATATTTATATTAAATTATGTCAAGAACTAGAAATTTGTACGCTAATGGATTTAATCTAATGTTCATTTTTAAATTTGTTCAAGTATAATAGTATTTTACCTTTAAGTAAACCTTTTTAACCTTTTAATAAAACTAGTATATGATTTTTACAATAAAAATAAAGTATAATTTTAAACTATATATTTAAAGTTTTATAATGAGCTTAATTAAACTTTATAATTATAAATTATAAATTTGTATAAGTCGCATATAAGTTAACGAATAAAAGATTGTAAAAATAATAAAAATAATTAATTAGCATGATATAATAAATAAATATATAGTTATATACTAACAAATTTTAGCATATTAATAGAAATTAATAAAATTATACACTATCATAAATTTAAATGTTAATATCTACAAAAATTAATCAAACTAGTGCACAGGTGCGTTGTAAATTGGTATATAGGTGGCGATCATTTTTTCAGATCCGAATTTGGTTAAACACTGCCCTTTCCACTCCATCTCCTCGTTTTTACTACCTCAAACCCATTTTTCCCACTTACTCCATTAACCCTAGCTTTAAAAATCGCCAAATCCCTTAATTTTAATTCAAAATCACTTCTTTTCCATCATGGGAAAAGGCAAGTGACCATTCTCCCCACATCTTTTGGATCTATCTACGAAAGTCTAATGGAAGAGGTAAAGGGATGGCTCAAGAAAAAAAAGGAGAACATTAATAGATTCAAGGCGGTTAAGATGAATGAATTGCTAGGAGGCCAGTTGGTAAATCTAAATTAACTTTCATTATATGATATTCGCTATATCATTAGTAGAGCATAATTAGTAAACATTATAGACATAAGCGGTTATGAGATAGACATATATCCATGATGTATTGTACTTTTTTACACAAATTTAGAAGTTGGTCAAGATGATAATGGACTAGTGATATATATAAGTGTTAAAGGAATTGACATTACACATAGCGAAGGAGTGTTAGAAGATATTTTAGGAATTTCTTTTGTAGGGGTCACTTTAGATGAATTAGAGATTGACGACGAATGTATTATGCAACAAATCATTGAAAGACAATGTGAATTGGACGACTTTGAATTTAACACATTTAGCTTGCATTGTCATTAGAATTCTCCAATAAAACTTAATCCCTAAAACAGGTAGCTTTGATGAGATATATCCACTTGTTAAAAAACCTGCTTATGTAATCATTGGAAATGTTAGAGTAAATTGGGCCCACACGATCATGGATAATATGATCGAAAACCAGTCAGGTGAAAGGCATTGATATAACACCCATATGGCAATTTGATTTCTATTATGCTTCGCAACTTTGGTGTGCCTCTAGATGACGAGACTCATGTTCAACACCATTATTCTTCGATGTTTGATGCCAAGTATTAAAAGCAATTAAGGTTCCTGCAGTTTTAGATGAGATTCATATTGAGACTCCCATATATAAGACAGTAGAGCAATATTTACCTTCCTCTTCTCCATCTAGAGAAGACTGGATCATCTCGATGCTTGATAGACAGAAGCAACTGATATAGACTATAATGGATGAGCAGAAAGAGCAAAAGAAGTAGTTAAACTTTATTCGTTCTCTTCTTACACGTCTATATAGCCCTTTTCATACTAAAGAGAGTGGAGTAGGCACTCGCAGTGAGGGCAATTCTCTTCAGCCTCCTCTTGTACCTCAACTGTCAGATAATGACTTTCAGATAGGTGAAACAACATGCATCCTAATGGGTCTGAATTTTCGCTAAATCGAAAACCCAAATCCACCAAAGTTCAGATCGTTGGTTTTGGTATCCTGCAAATAACAAATGTATATCAGAGCACTATTGATATAAACTCACATTAGAATAGTAAAGTATAATAAACATAGTTATTGACCAAGATTGACACTTCCAAAGTCTAGTGTCCTTGTCGGTGCCGAGCATGCATTAAGAAACCTGTTCTTCTAAAGCTATCCTATGGGGTGTAATGACAAGGGGGTCATAACAACGTTCTGGTGATCGGTAAATTATACATTTTATATATAACACTAGTTTAGTTCGATTGTATTCTCTCTTGTTATGTCTTTTCATAGTCATCTCGATTCCATGTTCGCGCATGATACGCCCCATCTACCCGTAGTAGACTATAATTTCTTATATGTGTATAAGTACCATAGTCTCCCTCTAGACTAAGATACTATCCCCACTAGTATCCGTAATTCTACACCATCGGGCTTCATCATCAATTTCAATGCCAAATTGCTCGCGTACAAAGTAGAACCTCCCGTTAGTGCTTAATAACGGCGTCACTCTAATTTAGCTGTATTCTATTTTGCTTTGCTTTGGGGATTTACTACTTGTCTGCTTCCTATTGCGGACTCAGTTCCATGGACTACCATATTCATTTTTGAAAGAACTCTTCCATGAGTTAACTAGCCTTGCCTTGTCAACAACTAACAAACAACTATGGTCGTGCATTGCCTAACGTGGCCTACCGTAGTAGGAGGTGTAGATCATTAGGTGTAACCCTATCTTTCCCGTTTTGAATGCTCGAGACCGATGACGCACTCAACATATGTAGCCCCTACTCTTGATTTGGAGCCTTACCCGCTAACATAGCGTCAAGCTGCTCATCATCCTACTTAGATTACCTAACGCAACCAAGGCGATACCCTTTTTTCCTATTTGATTGAAGCAGACTACCTTCTCTATTGGGGTATTCATTTATTTATATGCAAGCGTATACTCTCCACAGATACTATGGTTGGATATGTCCCAGATTAGTATAATGATACATAATTGCAGGTAGACCCTTGCGGTGGGTAGAATTTTATTGTGCAACACTACTGACCTCGCATTCCAACCTACTCTAATAACTAATTTCATTCTATTTATATAGGTATGTAACAACCCGCACCCCATGGGCTTGAATTTTAATTAAATTGAAAATTCAAGTCCACTAAAGTATGGATCATTGGTTTGGTATCACGCAAATAAAGCAATGGAAGGATATCAAAGCACTAACGATATAAGTCATAGTGGAATAAATAAAATATAATAAGTCACATAACTCCTGACCAAGATATGACACTTCAAAGGACTAGTGTCGTCGTCAGCACCGAATTCACCTAGCACCAGTACCTATCCTTTAAGATATCCTTTGGGTTGTAATGAGGAGGGGGCAAGAACAATGTTCTCGTAACTGGTAAATTATACACTTTGTACATTACACTAGTTTATACCGATTGTTCTCTATCTCATGTTATGTGTAACGACTCGCAAATTTATTACTTTGGTAAATTATATTTATATTTAAAATATTCAAATACATGATTTTATAACATAAATTATAATGTTTGTAAATTTGTTTTAAAAGTGTATTAACAAATATGGATATTTGGGGGTTTTCGTTAGAAAAACGATGAAAATCAGTTTTCAAGGAAATTGAGACTTTCTCAATATTAAAGCGAATGGAACTGGATAACTTATTTATCTATTTAAGAAACAATATGAAATAAAAATTATTTATTTTATTTTTGAAAATAAAATATATTTATGACATCATCAAGGATATCATTACTTTTATATATTTTCTAGAATTTTAAATTAAGTTTAAATAATCAAATAATTGTTTTAGGATGACAATAATTCATTTTAATAAGTTATATAGTGATGATAAATCATTTATAATAGTTTTATAAAGGTATATGCTTGTTTTAAAAATATAAGAAAATTCATTACATTTTGTCGATATGACATCACTTTTTGTAAACACTTGTTTAATATTGATTTATATGGTTTTATAATTCAAATGTGATCGTTTTAATTAATTACTAATGATAAGAAATTAGTTTTCAAATTTTGTTTAAATTTATATGTAATCTAATTAATAAGTCAAAATGTGACCAGGAATCAGCTTCCATATCTAACGGTTTAACGAACAGAAGTTGTTCAAAGTGATCGCAACGTTGTTTATTTGTCTTGTGCACATATATAACATGAGCATATAATATATATATATATATATATATATATATATATATATATATATGTGTGTGTGTGTATATATATACACACACACATACATATAAACATATAAAATACATTTACACACTTATATACATATATCACAAATATCATTATATTTTACAGTTTTCTTTCTACTTAAGCATTGTAAATGCAAACTAACCCTTAATCATCACCTCCTTACATACCATCATCACTCAAGCACATGGAGAGGAGGACAATGGGGGAGTGGTCATGCGTGTGGGAGGGGTGTGGGTTAGAGGTAGTTTGGTAATTTCACATTTAGATATTTGTTCATTTATTTTTCCTATAAATACCACCCTCCATTCTCTCATTTCTTCACACTATCTTCTTCTTCTTCCAAGCTATTTCAATAGTGTCTCGCCATAAAGAAATTATGGTAAAATATTGCAAGTAAAAGAGAAATTTTTTAATACAAGTATAGGATATCAATCCACCTCAAAAGCAAGTTCAAACTCCTTCTCTACCCATCATAAACTCACGGCCACCCTTGCACACTCCATCCCTCCATCCAAGCAAGGCCGTACACTTTCAAGGGTCCTAAGGTCGATTTCATAAGCTTCGGTGCGATGATAGCGAAGCTATACTCAAATCTAGTAAATCTAGAAACCAATGGATGCAAGAAACTCTACTTATTTATATTATAAATTATATGATGATATATTATATTTGCTATGATTGTTTTCTAAGTTTGATCATCATGTTTTGGTTGTGATAATATGTTTGTTTGGTTATGGAAATAATTCACGTTTAATACACGTCAAATTTACACAAATGAAATCACTTTCCTATATGAATTACAAAAGTGTTACGGAGTAGTTAAACCTCTTTAAATATTAATAAAATGGTCTAAAAATATTTTATAAACTTTAAAACTTATTTCAGTAAAGTTTGGAAAAGATTTGAAAATGAAGTCAAAATAAGCGCGTCACATAACGACATTTCGCGATTTCCCATGTAAAAGTTAAATCAATGTGTAGAATAGAATATAGCTCGGAATTATTCGAAAGAAGAATTTTCCAAACTCTTATAACCATATTTTTCAAATGAGGAGGAAAAATCAAGATTTCATTTAAATAGAATTTGAGTTATTTCCAAATCAAGTTTTTAAAAACATCACGGTTTGGCAGTTTTGGGAACAAAAGTGGTAAATGCTTTAAATGGTATTTTTAATTTTTAAAAATATGAAATATATTTTATAAATATGTTAAATGTTTTAAAAGGGATTTGAGTTATAAAAATGGACATATATGAAATGAAATTAGTGTTTTGAACAAAGAAGCTTTAAAAACACTATTCGGGGTAGTTTTTGCAGCGGTTTCGGTAACTTTTGCAAATTATGGTTTTAACTTAATTATTCTTTCCTAATTTTTTTAGTAATCTTTTCAAATGAATAATTAAGTATTTTGAGGATGATAATTATTTTAATGGAGTTTTAAATAAATGGTTAAAATTTAAAACAAAATTTGGAATTGTGTTAAGTAAATGAAAATTTTCTCTAAAAGATCATATAAAAGAGTTTAGAGTTGATCAAATAACTTGACTGTCTTATGGGTGACAGAGAGATAGTCTCTAGACCCAAGCTTGGACAATAGTGTATGGGTTCCGCTCTAGCTATCTGGACTGACCCAACGGAGGGGATAGTAAATTTGATTTACTCGAACCACATTTTCCTAAGATAAAAAGGGATTTGGAGATTTCCAAAAGTTAAACAAGATTTTAGAATAATAAGATTTTGGTGATATATGAAATGTATTGGTTAAACTTTGTATTAAATTCCGAGGAGGGAACTCGTACTACCCTTGTGAATTTTAAAGGTAATTTCACCATTATTTGATGAATAGTTCCGGTTGAATACATGTTACGGCCCACTTTTCCGTACAGTTTAAACTGACAATTTACCACACTTGTCCAGCCCAAATTGCACGGGAAGGCGGATAGTTAAGAAAAAGAAAGTAGAAAGAAGGTAGAAAGAAGATAGAAAGAAACTAAACAACACAAAATCTCACAACGGAACGAATAACCTATAATATATATAACAATCTTTACACAAAACAAATCTGTAATATAAGTATATACAGACATAAATCAGAGTACACTAACCTATTTCAACACGGACAGTTATAACAACCCGTCCTCACAAATTGCTGAACAATATACAACAATGTAAGCAACGGAAATATAATCATCTACGTGAATACATCTCTGGCCTCTAGCTCCTCTCCTGAAGCTCCAAAATATCCATCTAAACCTAGAAATATGCTTGGTCTGACCCGAGCATATAGGAAAAACCACGCCCGAGTCAGTCTGGTAAAACCAGCGTGAGAAATACAATCAACTTGTTTTCTTAAAGTTTAATAACCCTTTCAAAATAAAGGTATCTCGTAAGACCTTACCGCAAATAAACACAGATGAGTTTTTACCTTACGATAACCAAAAACTCTTTTATAGAAAATTATCTGATATTATAATAGTATCTAATCGCCAAAGTAATAATAACAAGTAGTTGTGATGCATGCGCTATGTACATCACAACGATACTAGTTGTTAGCACCAAAATTGGTCACTAACCTCGTAGAGAAAGATTGTGTAGAGATATAAGTGATGAAAGTAAATTAAACAGAGAAGATAATGCTAATCTAACTGCAGAAAGTAAGAACACCAAATTTATAGTGGTTCAGCGTAATTGCCTACGTCCACTTTGAGGTTAAACTTTATTGACTTCTTTATAGTTGATTACAAATACAATTCGTGAATCAAATGCTTGCATGAAGATGTTTAAGTAGAGAAGATGAGTCTCGAAAATGGCAGAGTTTCCCCAGTGTTCTCTCCCAAAAAAGGATCCCTTTCACTGTGACCCTGCCCCTCTATTTATAGGCAAATATGGGCTGGACTTCCCAAATGGGCTGGATGGCCGAACACTCTAGCCCCAGTGCAGTGGTCGCTGCATGCCGATCCTGGTATGCCGAACAATCTGATGCCGAACAGTCCTTCTATGCCGAACGATACGCTAGATGTGTAGGAAGTGCAGGATGATTGTCAGTTGAGGCCGAACGTGTCTCTATCCGAAGCTCTTGAACGAAAAGTGCACGCTGGCCGAACGACATTGTCACCTTGAGTAGTTGTGCATACTGAATGTCTTCTGGATGCCAAGTACTCTCGTTGCCGAGTACTACGCCGAGTACCTTGGATTGCCGAGTACTCCTGTTTCCGAGTACTACGCCGAGTACCAAGGAGTGCCGAGTACTCCTGTTGCCGAGTACTACGCCGAGTACCAAAGAATGCCGAACGCTCTTGTTGCCGAGTGCCAGTTGACGCCGAACACTACTTGACGCCGAGTCTCCTGGTCGCCGAGCATTACGGATGCCGAACGCTATGGATGCTGAGTCCCACTGGATGCCGTGCGCTTCGCCGAACACTCCTGGATGCCAAGTGCTTCGCCGAACACTCCTGGATGCCAAGTGCTTCGCCGATCACTCCTGGATGCCAAGTGCTTCGCCGATCACTCCTGGATGTCGAACACTTTCTTGTTGTCGGGTGCTACCTGATGCCGAGCACTAGTTGCCTGGTCAAATCTCCAGGAAACACTTGCCCCCCAAAGTGTATCATGTGACCGAACGTGATGCGCTTTGAATCTGGTTCAATTTCCCTTGATGATGCCTTCTCGAGAATGCCTGTAACGGAGGTGCGTGACTAGCGTGGTTTGGACGCCGAACGATACGTTCGAAGCCGGACAGCCCTCATGTGCCGAACGATACTTCGTTTTGATGCCGAACACTCTGGTATTGACCGGTTCCACCGGGTATAGCCTTTTCAACTTCTACCTCCCTCTATATAACCAGGTCCTTCCCGTCCCTTCTCCTTTACCTTTTCATTTCTATCACTCTTCCAAGATTTGCAATTTTCTCTAGCCGAACAGATTTACAACTTGAACATTCCTTCCTAAGCTCCTAACTGCAATCTAGGTACTGCTCCTCGTATAACTCGAATAGGTTTCAAATGAGATGGTCAAGTTTGTCATGTAGAAAGCTTTCGAGTATGTTGCCCTCATTGCCGAACGATAATGCGAGGCGAGGAGGAAGGATTTGAGGTGTTTGCACATGTGGCTTTAGCTCCATCGCGCCGAACTAAAGTCAAAAAAGAAGGAAAAGGAAAACGTTGGAGGTGGTAAGGGTGTTGGATGGCATAGCTATGGTTCGGCGTATGTTGTCATGCGCCGAATGATAGAGGCTGCCGAATAGTATTTCGTCTGAATAAACTAAGGCCGAACACTCGCTAGAACGCCGAACAACAACTTAGCCGAACGAACCAAAGCCGAACACTTACTAAAATGTTGAACAATAACTTAGCCGAACAAAACCCAAGCCGAACAATAACTTAGCTGAACAAAACCCAAGCCGAACATTCTTAGATGCCGAATAGTATCGAGGCCGAACAATACGATTGCCGAACAGAACTTAGACCGAGCAAAACAAAGCCGAACACTATACCTAGGCCGAACAATCTGAATGCCGAATAGGACTTTTAACTGGACAATGACTTAACCGAACGAGGCTTTTAGGCGAACACAGACTTAGCCGAACAAGGCCTTTAGCCGAACACTGTAGCATGTCGAACAAACATACATGCTGACCTATACTTAGGATGAACAATACAATTGTCGAATAACATTCAAATGCCGAACAGTATAAATGTCAAACTACACTTAGGCCGGTTACTTTATAAATCATATGTTTTCTGAATCTGGAACTGTAATCACCACCAGGCGGGCTCTTTGAGACGGTCAGCGATGACGGTCTTCGAAGGCAACGATTCGAAGCTCATTTTTATATCTTTGAAATCTTTAGATTCTTATCGCTTGTACACAATTGCTTGCACTAGTTCACACACCACGTGGGGGGAAAACTCGTGTTGCTAATTCTAACGTTCAACGTTTTTTAAGTATAGTTTTCTCAAGCACTTAGCCAGGTTCGCTATTTATTGGGGATGCCGAGAAAATCTAGCTCTGCCACCATATCCGACAGGCCTGGGCCGTCATCATGACAAGGAGCCGCTGATACTTCTAATCCGTCGACTTCTCCTGCTCATAACTTGGCACCTGATGCTCTGGAGGCAACCATCCTACTAGACAATCCGATCGATTCACAAGCCTCGAAGGTCAACGAAGCTGCTCTGCGACGGATATGCTCCATTCATGGGATTCCTTTTGCCGACGTGTTAGTTCCTTCGAGACACGATCGTCCTCATCTGCCCCCAGTCGGGTACACTACCTGCAACAAGTTCATGTGTTGGATGGGCAGCGTGCCTCCATTTAATTTATTTCTTCGGGATGTACTGCAGTATATAGACATAGCTCCGTCGCAGCTGCACCCGAATGGCCATGCATTTCTATATGGGACTTACTTACTTTTCATGGCCGTCTTCTCCAGACCTCCAACCGCCGGTGATATCAGATACATTTATATGTTCAAGAGACGGAAAGACAGTCCTTCCTTTATGTTCCTCGAGCCATACCACAAATGCCAGATCTTGACAGGGGCATGTAGTAAATTCGCCCTGTACAAACAGAAATGGTTCTATGTGCGCTGCCCTTCTGGTTTCGCTAGGAGATGGGTTGAAGGCGGTAAGTCTCTATGCTGAGTCACTATTCGTATTTAATCGGAGTCATGCTTTTCCTAACTCTTCATTTCATCTTTTCAGGTATCAACCCGCGTCCGAAAGGCCGAGGATATTCTGAGGCTGTTGAAGCCATTAGAGCTCTTCCTGCTGAGGATCGAGACATCCGGACTATCATTTCAAATGAATCACTGTCGGGGTTTGGCTTGCTAGCCCCTGGTCATCGGATCAGCCTTCCAGAAGGTGTCACCATTCCCAAACCTCCGCCCGGTAAAGGGAAAAAACAGGTCGGATCATCGTCGCGCCGCACTCCCGATACGCACGGAGAAGGTGAGCGCAGAGAAGATGATGTCCCTGAGACTCAAGGCGAGAACGTGGGTCCCGCTTGGAATCCGGCAATCGAAGTTCAGGATATTGAGACGTCATCCTCCCCTTCGAAGGGAAAGAAGAAGTTAAAATATACAGTTCAAAAAGAGAAAGTTGGTGGCACTTCAAAAGTTACGCCTATCCCGCCTGAGAAAGAGGCTTCATCACAGCATTTGGAAAGTTCTCTGAGGGGTCTGTCCAACCTGTCCATTCCCGATGATTTACTTAATTACGGGTTCGATGATCCTGAAGCCCTCAAATTTTCTTCGCCCGCGAGAGGCAATGCAGGAGTTCAACTCCCGACCCAAGGAGACATCACTCCGATTAGCAAAGATAAACGAACGGGTCCGTCGGGGGGAACACTAGGACACACACGCACATGCGCATTCCAAAATATACTTCAAGTCTTTTTTCTTATCTCGTGAATTTTCCTTAACTCGTTGTTATCTTCATTCTTTGCAGGTGATATGGGGCGTTCTCACGGTCTCGATCGCCTTTAGGGCTCTTCTGTATATCATCACTCTGGACGGGATTCTGGTTCAGGCAGACGCAGGGACAGAGGCGATTATGAAGATAGGGACAATCGTCCTCGCGAGTCGTCTCACCGCAAGAAAGCACACTCTCAATCTTCCCAGCCCCGCGATCTTCCTCCTCCAACTGAGCCGGATAGAGAGAAGTCTTTACAAAAGGGTTATCAATCTGATGCTCCTCGAGAACAACACTCCAGTTCATCGAGTACAAGGCAAGTTCGAGAGCAACGGAAAAGAGCGGAATTCTCAAAGCCTCCTCCTCCTACTCCTGCGGTGGACCCAACTGTTGCGGAAAAGATGGTCGATCTTAAGGACATGTTTCCAAAAATTTGCTTCGATGGTCTGAAGTTCCTCCCGGCCATTCATCATATTCCCGGGCATGTGAAGCAGAGTGCCATTGCCTGCAATAACGACGTTTATGTTCAACATGACGCGTTTGTGCACTTGGTGGAGAAGATCTCGGAAGTATCCGTTGAGCGTCAACACGAGATTGATCGTCTGAATCTGGAGGCTGGCAGCGATAAGAAAATCATCAAACTCCAAGAAGAAGAGCTTGCTTCGTATAAGTCGAAGCTGTAAGCCGCTGAACAAAGCGCAAAAGATACTGCTGAGGCAGTTACTCGTTTAGAGGCGGCTCACAAAAAAGAGCTTGACGAAGCAGTCCAGCGCAGCGGTGCCCTCGCCCTAGAAAAAGACTCTGTCCATAAGGAAAGGGACGCGCTCGCCACCCAAGTCAAAGAGCTGAAAGAATTACTCTCCAAGGAGAAGGAGGATAAGGTAGCTGCTCAAGAAGAATCACAATGATACTGTGATGAGATCGTTGCTACCCGACTCCTGAAAACAAAGCTCGATGACGAACTCGCTGGGGTTGAGAAAATGAAGGATGAGGCCCGTGAGGAGGGCAAAAGAGAGGCTGCGGAGGAGATTGATTCTCGCCTCGAGGCGGCCGCGGAAGCCGGTAGGGAAGAGGTCAAAAACATGTTTGACCCGTTGATTGCTGAATATGGAGCCCACGTCCTTATGCATCGCGACTTAACATTCTTGGGCGACGGCTACCTTGAGTCCCTAGCTGAGGCCTGGGAAACTTTGATAAGGATCAGGAAGATCGAGTCGGGCTCCGAAGAGGTTGATGATGAGGCCTTGGTGAAAGAGTTCCTTAGGGGGAATGAGCCATCGGATTTATCCGCAGCATTGGCACTTTACAGCAAAGGCTCTCCCCTTCTGAAAGAGAAAAATGACGAAGCTGGCCCGTCTGAGGCCAATATTACTGCTCTTCATACTACTGCTCAATCCGCTGCCCAATCGGCCGGTCGGCCGACACTTGATCCATTCGAGCAGCATGTTGGTTATGACCCCGAAGACCCCGGGCTCGGTGCTCATGTGCTATCCCCTATCCTGGAGGGTGAAACCCCACGCGCCACCGATAGCCAACCGGAACTTGGTAGTAAATTCTTCTTTCTCTAGAAGTTGAAAGATCCCGTCTTTTTTCAGCAGTGGCTAATCGTTCTAACGCTCATTCTTTATGTTCCCGTGCAGGTTGTTCTGACGCCGAGCCAACTCCGAGGAGCGATGACATCAAGGAGGAGGCAGGGAAAACCAGCGATGCTGTCCACGCGGGAGTACTCCCTGGTCCCGATGCTCAGGTGATCGGGGCGCTGGATGATGATAAGCTCGACGCTTCATCTCCTGCCGAAGGGGATGATGAAATTGAAATCACCGGTGCCTCTGAGCATACCTCGCATATGAGCATGAAGGACCGCCTTGCCGAAGAGGAGAAGAAAAAGGCCGAGGTCAAAGTTGAACCTGGAATCCTGGAACTTACCGACCCGCGGAACAGACCTTTGAAAATCATCCTCCCGGGCAGGTCCAAACCACTAGATGTTCCGTCTCCTACTCCTGACTCCGCTTCCTTAGCAAGCAAGAAGTCCAAGAGAAAGCGTGAGGGAGAGGAGTCATCAGAAAAGACGAAGGAAGACAAGAAGAAGAAATCGAAGAAATAATCGATACACTCGTTCAACGAGTTTCTTGCTTAAGTCTTGTAATTTCTTTTATCTTCCACAACTTGTACTTTGTATAGAGAGGTCTGAATTTCGTAGGAGTGATCATGTATCCCCATTTTGGACTTATCAAATAAAGTTTTTAGTTTCTTTTTCGCTTGAATGATTCTTTTGTCTTTTTTTGGTTTGCTGACTAATTGTAGCCATAACTCAAGTTCTTATGAGTTGCATTATCTCGCGGTCCATTCTCGTGTTGTCCAGACATCTCTAGACATGGCGTGCTTCTCGCCCCACATCTCTCGAGTACTTGGACTTTTTTTCTAAATCTGCGCTCCGGTGATTTAGAGTGAGTTGATCCGCGTTCAGGGGATTCGGAGGTTCGAAATCGTTTATACTCTAGTCCGTGCTCTGGGGACTTAGAGTACTCCGATCCACGCTCTGGGGATTCGGAGACTTAGAATCATTTATACTCTAGTCTGTGCTCCGGGGACTTAGAGTACTCCGGTCCGCGCTTTGGGGATTCGGAGATTCGGAATCGTTTATACTCTATTCCGCGCTCCGAGGACTTAGAGTACTCCGATCCGCGCTCTGGGGATTCGGAGATTTGGAATCGTTTATACTCTAGTCCGCGCTCTAGGGACTTAGAGTGCTCCGATCCGCGCTTTGGGGATTCGGAGATTCGGAACCGTTTATACTCTATTCCGCGCTTCGGGGACATGGAGTACTCCGATCCGCGCTCTGGGGATTTGGAGATTCGGAATCATTTATACTCTATTCCGTGCTCCGGGGACTTAGAGTACTCCGATCCGCGCTTTGGGGATTCAGAGATTTGGAATCGTTTATACTCTAGTCCGCGCTGTGGGGACTTAGAGTACTCCGGTCCGCGCTCTGGGGATTCGGAGATTTGAAATCATTTATACTCTAGTCCGCGCTCTGGGGACTTAGAGTACTCCGATCCGTGCTCTGGGGATTCGGAGACTTGAAATCGTTTATACTCTAGTCCGCGCTCCGGGGACTGAGAGTACTCTGATCCGCGCTCTGGGGATTCGGAAATTTGAAATCGTTTATACTCTAGCCCGCGCTCTGGGGACTTAGAGTACTCCGATCCGCGCTCTGGGGATTCGGAGATTTGAAATCGTTTATACTCTAGCCCGCGCTCTGGGGACTTAGAGTACTCCGATCCGCGCTCTGGGGATTCGGAGATTTGAAATTGCTTATACGAGTCCGTACGTCGTACAAGATAATGTAGTTCGTCATTCAACTGTGAGATACAGAAACGTTAGTGATTGATGGAAAATACGGCTTCAAGCCTTTATTAATGAAAATCAACTAAACTGCTTGATTACAACTTTAAAAAGAAACTATGTTATGACTGAACGGAAACATGTAGGAAATAATAGTGCCTAAAATAAGAAAGGAAACATGCTAAATGTAATAGTGCCGCAGATGTTCACTGTTCCATGCTCGGGGGAGTGTCGTGCCATCAACGGTCGCTAGCTTGAATGTTCCCTCTCCAAGCTTCCGTTCAATGGCGTACGGACCTTCCCAGCTGGGATTCATACGTGATGGTACCGGGAAAACTCATTTCAGAACGAGATCACCCACATCAAAAATCCTTGGACGGACTCTGCCGTCGTAGTAACGCTTGACTCGATGCCTATGCGCTGCCGCCCTTAGTTCGGCTTCTTCACGCTTTTCATCGATGCAGTCCAGTGATTCCAGCAAGAGGTTATGGTTCGTCTTGGGATCATAGTATGTCACTCGGTGCGATGGAACTTCAAGCTCCACGGGTATAACGGCTTCAGAGCCGTATGCCAAGGCGAATGGAGTGTGGCCGGTCGCGGACTTGTTGGTAGTTCTATATGCCCATAATGTTGTCGGGAGTTCATCTACCCACTTGCCTCCAACCTTCTCCAGACGCTTCTTCAGTATGGACTTGATTATTTTGTTAACGGCCTCGACTTGTCCGTTAGCCTTCGGGTGTGCAACGGCGGCGAACTTTTTCTCGATGCCATACTTCAAACAGAACTATTTGAACTCTCTACTTTCAAATTGTGTCCCGTTGTCCGTGATGATGGTGCGAGGAAGGCCAAAGTGGCATATAATGTTTCGTACAACGAAGTTAATGACCTTCTTAGAGGTGATTGTGGCCATAGGTTCTGCCTCAGCCCATTTTGTGAAATAGTCGACTGCAACTATCGCATATTTCGCGCCACCTTTGGATATAGGCAAAGAGCCGATTATGTCGATTCCCCAGATCGCAAATGGCCAGGGACTAATCATTTGTGTGAGTTCCGTTGATGGAGCCCTCGGGATTTTCGCATATCTTTGACACTTGTCGCATTTTCTTGCGTAGTCCGCGGCGTCCCGGTTTACGGTGGGCCAGTAATATCCATAGCGGAGGATCTTCTTTGCTAGCGTTTGCCCTCCTGTATGGTCGCCACATTCCCCTTCGTGCACCTCTCTCAAGACCCGCTTTGTTTCATCATTAGCGATGCATCGTAATAATGGGACTGAGAATCTTTTTCGATACATTGATCCATCCTACATTACGTATCGCGCGGCCTTTCGAAGGACCTGCCGTCTTTCGCTTCTTTTTTCTGGTAAAGCCCCGGTCGTTAGGTACAGTTTGAATGGGGTTATCCATGATTCCTTCTCGATTTCTGTTTCCAACACGCGATCGACTTTCATCTCGTCTATGCTCGGGGCATGCAAGACTTCGACGGGATACAATCCCATTTGCTGCGCGTCGCCGGTACTCGCAAACTTAGCAATAAGTCGGCTTCTTTGTTTTGTTCGCGCGGGATATGTGAAATGTCATAACGCTCAAGATTTGATAGTAGTTCTTGGACCTGAACGAGGTACGGAGCAAGCTTCCGTCCCTTTGCTTGGTAGTCTCCCCGTACTTGGTAAACCACCAACTGTGAGTCACAAAAGATTTCGACTGATTTGATCCCGAGTTCTCTGATGAGCTTCAAGCCAGCGATCAGTGCTTCATATTCGGCTTCGTTATTTGTAGCCGGGAAATCGAGCTTCAGGGCATAACAGATTGATCGGTTTTCCGGAGTTATAAGAACTACGCCCACGCCGGAGCAACGATCGTTTGATGCACCATCAGTGTATAATTTCCATCGAACGGGGGGAATGATGTCGTGATCATCCGGTTTGATGGGTATGGTAAACTCAGCGATGAAATATGCTAATGCTTGCCCTCGGATGGCTCTCCGCGGTAAGTACGCGATATCGAATTGGCTCAACTCGATGTTCCATCTTAGCAATCTTCCAGAAGTCTCCGGCCGTTGGAGTACCTGCCTCAGGGGTTGATCGGTATAAACACCGATTGAATGTGCTTGAAAGTATGGGCGCAGCTACGTGATGCAATCACCAAGCAATAAGCCAATTTCTCGATTTTAGGGTAATTCCTCTCTGCCCCTGTTAAACGCTTGCTAACATAATACACCGGCTTTTGGACTCGATCCTCCTCACGAACCAGAGCCGCACTTATCGCATGCGGGGATACAGCCAAGTATACGTACAACATTTCATGGTCAACTGGTTTTGATAGCATTGGTGGACTCTCTAGATGCCTCACCAGATTCCGGAATGCTTCCTCACAACTAGACGTCCATTCAAAATTTCTCTTCCCTTTCTTTATTATATCGAAGAATGGGATGCACTTGTCAGTTGCTCTGGATATAAATCGACTTAGCGCAGCTACTTTTCCATTCAAGCTCTGTACTTGCTTTATAGTCCTGGGCGCTTGCACATCTCGAATAGCTTGGATCTTTTCTGGGTTGGCTTCGATTCCCCTAGCATTGACGATGAATCCCAAAAACTTCCGTGATGCAACGCCGAAGGAACACTTCAAAGGGTTGATCTTCATCCCATAAAACCTGAGTATGTCGAACATTTCAGCCAAGTCTCGAATGTGGTCGTTTGACCGTCGTGACTTCACGAGCATGTCATCCACATAGACTTCCATCGTTCTACCCAGCTGGTCCTTGAACAATCGATTCACTAAGCGCTGGTATGTTGCTCCTGCATTCTTCAATCCAAAGGGCATCACTACATAGCAATATAGTCCGACGTTTGTAACGAAGCTGGTGTGTTCTTGGTCCGGAATATGCATCGGGATTTGGTTGTACCCTGAGTACGCGTCCATGAATGACAGCAGCTCGTGTCCTGCGGTGGAGTCGACCAACTGATAGATCCTGGGCAACGGGAAACTGTCCTTGGGGCACGCTTTGTTCAAGTCGGAATAATCTACGCAAGTCCTCCATTTCCCATTCGCCTTTTTTACAAGCACGGGGTTGGATACCCATTCAGGGTAAAGGGCGTCGCGGACGAACCCATTTGCTTTGAGTTTGTCCACCTCCTCTCCAAGAGCGGCGGATCTCTCCGGATCCATTCCTCTCCTTTTCTGTTTAACTGGGACATATTTCGGGTCTATGTTCAACATATGACTCGTGATGGCGGGAGAAACCCCGCACATATCAGAATGCGTCCAGGAGAAAACATCAAGATTCGCCCGGAGGAAGTCGCTAAGGTCTTCAGCCATCGCGGGACCATGCTGTGATCCGATTTTCAGAATTCGCGAAGGGACGTCACGGCTAACTGAGATGTCAATTGTTAATTCAGCCGGTGCCGCCTTCTCTTCCCTGGGTTTCTCATCGTCGTCTCTCAGATCTATATCTCCGAAGATCCGAGAACTATGCCCGAGCCAGGGCTCGGGCGCTACTTGTCAATCATCCGCATTAAGGATGCGGACGGGATTGTCCGCAACCTTTCCCTTTTCCCTCCGATGGGCTTCTCGGAGCTCAGCCACATAACAGGAACGACCAGCTGCTTGATCGCCATGAACAATACCTACTCCTTTGTCAGTCGGGAACTTCAAAGTTAAACACCACGGGGCTAACGCTGCCCTAAACTCAGCCAGGGCCGGCCGGCCCAAGAAACATTATACGGAGAGTCCACATCCAAAACTACAAAGGGTAGAATTCGCACTCTCCGACGCTCGCCTTGTCCCAGTTCAACTGGTAACTCAACATATCCCACTGCATCGGTCGCAGCGCCGTTAAAGCCGTGAATACGAGCTTTGGATGGTTTCAAGTCTTTTGTTTCCATTTTCATCTGGTTGTAAGCCTTTTTGAAGATTATGTTGACAGAACTCCCGCAATCAATCAGAATTCTTTTTACATATGCTGGTCCGATCGTTGCAGATATGACCATGGGGTCGATGGTCGGAGCCTCTACCTGATCAGCGTCTCTACTTCTGAACACAATATCGTCTGTCATTACGCGCTGCTGCTTGGCAGGGGCCCCGTCCTCCATGTTCGAACAATACTCAAAATCTGCATGCTTCAGGGAACTTGCATAGCGCTCCATCTCTTGACAATTCTTATCCGCGGGGTGAGGTCCGCCGATAATTGTATTTATGACTAGTCTACCTACGGTTCGGGCAGGCTCCTCGGGATGACGCGGAGCTGGTGCATGACCTGGGTTGGACGTTCCCTGTCCTCCTTCCTGAGGATCCTTCACAAATTCTTGCAATTTCTTCTACCTAATCAACTTCTCAATAGCGTCGTGTAGGTGTCTGCACTCCTCCGTATTGTGCCCATAAGTCTCATGGAAGCGACAATATTTCCCGGTCCGTTTTTGTTCCTCGGTCGATTCTTTCGGACGTGGCTTTCTGTATTGAAAAGTATTGCAGGTGGATAGGTAGATGTTCTCAAGTGGCACATTCAGCGGAGTCTACTCACTGTAGCTTGGAATTCTCGACTTCCACTTCCCCGCTTCTCTCTTCTTCCCTTGACTCCTTCCTACGGACTCCTTGGGTTGCCCAGGCTTGTTCTGAACATTGACTTGGACCTTTCCCGAGCTGTCTCCAGATTGCTTCACAGCAATGTTGCTCTTTATTGTCTCTTGGACAGGTCCTGGTGCCTTATCTCGTCGTACCCACCTAGCTTCCTCTCTTCTTATGAACTGGTGTGCCTTGGAGTAGAAACGCTCTAGCGTAGCCGGAGGTTTCCTGCTAGCCAGTCTCCAAACTCAGAGTCTGGATCCACACCTCTCATTACAGCCATCAGAATTGCATGGTCATTGGGATTACTGACTTCAGTTGCTGCTACGTGGAATCTTTGTAAATATTCCTTCAACGACTCCCCGGGATTTTGGATTACACTTGACAGAGACATCACGTCTTTTGGGCGAGTAGTGTGTATCCTGAACTGCTCAACAAACTTCTTTGCCAACTCCTCGAAATTTGATACGGATCGCGGAGGAAGTCGGGTGAACCACATAGTAGCGATCCAAGATAGAGTAATCGGAAAGCACCTACACTTGGTGGCATCATTCGCTCTAGCTGAATCCATCATCCATTCGTACCTCATGATATGCTGTCTGGGGTCAGTCCTCCCTTCATACGCAGGGATAGTAGGCATACTAAAATTCCTGGGGTACGCCGCTTGCAACACAACATCCGTGAACGGAGTATGACTTCTTGACACTCCCCAATCATCATTCGATAACCCCTGATTTTCCTTCATCAACTGCCTGATCATGGCAGTCAGATCTGGTGTCTGTATGGAAGGCGGGAGGTTAGTGTCTGTTCTACGCGCATGTCCATGTTGATGCCTCCTCTCCTGGCGGTCTGTCAATCGTGCGTCTTGAGGTTCGACATCGTTAGCATTTTGATGATCCGGGCCTCTATCCTCCATCTGTACCCCGGTCCTGAAGTTTCCAGCTCTTGCTTGGTCACGGTCTCCAGTTGTTTGAACAGCAGCTACTGCTCGTGCAGTGTCAGTCTTGCGGCGTCTGCGCCTGGGAGGTTCGTCAGAGGAAGTAGAGCTGTCAGATGAAGAGTAAGGAGCGGGATTGCCCCCAGCATTCTGTTGCTGTTGTTGAGTGAGTTGTGCCATCAGGTTGGGGTTAGCTTGCATCTGCTCTCCTAGTTGTCTCCTGCTTTCCCTGAGTTCTCTCATCAAGTCATTGAACTCTATTCTGGTGACAACTGGAGTTTGTTCTTGAGCGGCAACTCCTGCATTCGGAATTGCTGGTTGATTGCTAGGCCCTGCTTGTTGCACGCTAGCAGTCTCGTGGGCATCCACATTATGAGAAGCTGACCTGGTACGTGGTCTTGCCATTGTAGAGTTATTGGTATGAACTCCGAGTAGAATCAACGGATGTCCTATCAGTGAGTCGGATCTTCTTTGGGGGATTTGTTCAATCCAGTAGCTTCAAAGCAGACCCTTGAGGTCTGAGAATTCAATTCTCAGTGAAAGCACCAAAGTGTTAGCACCAAAATTGGTCACTAACCTCGTAGAGAAAGATTGTGTAGAGATATAAGTGATGAAAGTAAATTAAACAGAGAAGATAATGCTAATCTAACTGCAGAAAGTAAGAACACCAAATTTATAGTGGTTCGGCGTAATTGCCTACGTCCACTTTGAGGTTAAACTTTATTGATCTTCTTTATAGTTGATTACAAATACAATTCGTGAATCAAATGCTTGCATGAAGATGTTTAAGTAGAGAAGATGAGTCTCGAAAATGGCAGAGTTTCCCCAGTGTTCTCTCCCAAAAAAGGATCCCTTTCACTGTGACCCTGCCCCTCTATTTATAGGCAAATATGGGCTGGACTTCCCAAATGGGCTGGATGGCCGAACACTCTAGCCCCAGTGCAGTGGTCGCTGCATGCCGATCCTGGTATGCCGAACGCTCTGATGCCGAACAGTCCTTCTATGCCGAACGATACGCTAGATGTGTGGGAAGTGCAGGATGATTGTCAGTTGAGGCCGAACGTGTCTCTATCCGAAGCTCTTGAACGAAAAGTGCACGCTGGCCGAACGACATTGTCACCTTGAGTAGTTGTGCATACTGAATGTCTTCTGGATGCCAAGTACTCTCGTTGCCGAGTACTACGCCGAGTACCTTGGATTGCCGAGTACTCCTGTTGCCGAGTACTACGCCGAGTACCAAGGAGTGCCGAGTACTCCTGTTGCCGAGTACTACGCCGAGTACCAAAGAATGCCGAACGCTCTTGTTGCCGAGTGCTAGTTGACGCCGAACACTACTTGACGCCGAGTCTCCTGGTCGCCGAGCATTACGGATGCCGAACGCTATGGATGCTGAGTCCCACTGGATGCCGTGCGCTTCGCCGAACACTCCTGGATGCCAAGTGCTTCGCCGAACACTCTTGGATGCCAAGTGCTTCGCCGATCACTCCTGGATGCCAAGTGCTTCGCCGATCACTCCTGGATGTCGGACACTTTCTTGTTGTCGGGTGCTACCTGATGCCGAGCACTAGTTGCCTGGTCAAATCTCCAGGAAACACTAGTCATAAAACCAAATCTGATAAAACTCGTTCGCTAATTGTGTAGGATTTCCACGGAGGTGCCCTCAGTACTTCGAGAATGGTCCTCCTGCACAAGGATCAGAGTTATCCTTCCGAAGCATCATACCCGTCTAGCCGGGGTACCATAGGAAATACATAACTGGCCACAAAGGTCGAGTGCATCGCTCCCAACATGCATAAATAAATCGATAGGGGCTTGCTAGAAAGAGAGACAACTACACCCTCATGGGTTAGCTAGGCCCCTTGGTTATGCATCCTATCTCTGGTTTTAGTCATCTCCGCTGATTTATACGTACAGTATAGTAACTCGATGATAACCGTACCATATAATTCTTGCATTTCCCTAGATATTTCCAGAGTTAAAATCCTTCAGTGTTAAGTAGGGAATAATTCCGTAACACCAAAATTAAGAAGGATTACATATTTAGGTCAGGATTTGATAGTCGGTTATTTAACTACCAAATAAACAAACATTCAACAAGATTTCATTTTTCCACTGAACACTAAGCCTCATTTAACTTAATTTCAACAAATTAAATCTCTTTATCAAAAACAGTTATATACTTATCTCATCGGAATAAGTATATTCACAAACCATTCGTTTCAAAAATATTTGAAAACCTTTTTTTAAAGAAATATGGAAAGCACCATTCGGTATCGACCATGGATCATAGCTCGATGATTACGTCTCTATCCCAAAGAAATCCAAACTTAACTTAGGCAATCTCTGTCTCTCAATTTCCGCCATGCAATCAATCATAGATCGCAGTTTGCACAATGGTTACGTCGCTATCACAGCGAAAACATAACAAACTGTAAGCAATCTCTGCCGCTCGAATTATGCTATGAAATATATACCATAACTTTCTGAAAATATTTTATTTTAATAAATATCTCAAAATAATACTTATAAAATTTCTATATAAATTCCCAAGTTTAATTTAGGAAAATACACTTTTATAAATCTCAACCCATTGGTATAACTTCCCTTTTTAAAACCTTTCGTTAAAACCAATTCTTTAGAACAAAACATTATTTAATTATAGTAAAATAAACTTTTAATATTATAAAAATAAATTTTAAATACTTTAAATTAATTAACTTCAAACAATATTAACAATATTAATACTTTAACAAATTATCTACGAAATAATAATATCATAATACTAATTAACGCTTAAAATAATAATAACTTTAAAAACAATTTGTTATAAAATAACCTTAATTAATAATTAAATTATAATTTGAAACATTTTAAATAGTTTAATAACTTTAAAACAATAATTAAATATTCTCAAATAACTTTTAAGAATCATATTAATAAATAATTAACTTAAAAACCATTACTAAACAATTATTAATTATCTTTCAAAACAAATAATAATTAACTTTAATAACCTTTTTAATAAATAATAATTATTTTTCAAATAAATTTGATTCGAAAATCAACTTTGGAAAAAGGCTTAGCAACTTTAATGTGACTTAATCGAGTCACCATTAATTCCATTAACTATCCAAGTTATAATCCAGGTATTTACATAACATTGTATATGTAAATTAAATCCATAGTTAACAAGTAACTGTTAATACAACACTTATCCAATACTAGTACATTGGAATGTAATTAAGTGTTCACACTAATGTAATAGCAGAACAGGATTTATTTTTGCAAAATAAATGTCCAAATTTTAACTTATCCAATTAATAATAGCAGAACGGTGATTATTTCTGATAACCGGGATCCGATTAATTTAACTAGTGGAACAACGTTTTATTTCATGTATGGATGTCCAATTACCATATCCAGTTCAATTTAACTTATCAGTAATTTATTTGGCCAATTAAACATCAAAATTAGCATATATACATTTAAAAGTCATTATTATTTAAAACAATGTGGCTCAAATTCTATCCGTTTTAATATGTCATAAATTTATACTTGTCCAAAACTATCAATAGGTTACACTATAATATTCTACTCGTTAATACGAGTCTAATACAAAAATCTGTATGCCAAACGGACAATATACGAGCCAGATATGATAAATTGAATTATAAATGCTTATGTAAATAAATTAAACAAATACTAATTTCTCACCCCCAAAACGATTTGGGCTGAGCCCAAGCAAAAAGGACCGCACCCATCTACAGCTCCTTCCTCCTCCCTTTTTTCTAATTCCAACTCCATTAACGTGCACGTGTGCACGTGCACCTTCGATTCCAACCACCATCTCACAAACCGAAACCACCAACGCGCCCCACTCCTCGCCACCGTCCGCCTGCACATCTCCACACAAACTCCGGTTCCCTCTATCAAAAACCGACCGAAACCCACATGCTACAGGTGACTGAAAACACGCGGACATGCTCAAAAATCGAGAGAAAAATTCTCTCCGAATCCCACCAAAATTTGCCGCGTCGAAGGCCTCTCCAAGCTCATCATCATGGCAACCTCCATTTCGTGAATCGTCGACCAAATCATCCATAATCTATAACCCTAGGTTCGAACCACCATCATTGACCATCGCCCATTACTGTCGAACTTCCACCAAAAATCCCACAACCCCTTACGAACCTAATGATGCCTACGCCATTGAGTAACTCCTCTCGGATCATGAGAAAACAATTTTTGAAATAAATGAACATCACTCTCACCTTACTGTAATTTAATGATTCCTCTATCGTTGCTCGATGAAATTCCAAGCCATGGTTTCTAAAAATAGCTAATGAGATATCGAACAACTTCATAGTTAAGGGTTTCGGCTAATATTAAGTGGATTGAAGGAATTTGATTTTTAAATGGAGGAGAAGGGGTTTGCTTTCCTTCCTCCGAAAGCACAGTGGAGAAAAAATATTGAAGAGAAAGAACACTTCAACTCTCGGCTATATGTATAGAGAAGGAATAGTGAAACATATGTACAGGCTCTTCATATTATATATTTTATTTTTATTTTTTTTATTTTATTTTCTTTTCTCGTGTAGCTGATTTGATCTTTGTTTGATTTGATTTTATAGGTGATGTGCATGACTTAATTTATGTGTGGGGTTGATTTGAAATTGTCAACATGAAGTTTATATGTATATATATACCTATATATATATATATATCTTTACATATAATATCTTCACCATATACATATTACATATACATTTATATATATTTATATATACACTATTTTTATAAACATATAGTCATATATATATATATGCATATATATATTTTATCATATTCAGCAATTAACGTTTAAAAATTTTAAAAATCTAATTTATGTATTCAGATATCCCCAATATCAGAAAAATCAAATTATTCGACTTATAAAAATTAATATTCCAATATTTAAAACTAGTTAATCATTCTAATAACGGATGACTAAAAATCCGGGTCGTTACAATACGGAAATTAGTATTGACGTATAATTAGTATAATTCCTATGGATCTTTTTTACTCAATGCAAATTAGTTTGGGTTTATAGTAAACGTGTCTTAAATAACATTGTTTTTGACCTATTTAAAAGTTATGATTTGAAAATATGGAAAAGCAAACTCGAAAAGGAAACAGTTTAAAACAAAACTGATTACTTAAACTCAAAGCGATTTTAAAATAATTTAAAACCTCAACTATTTTCTTAATTAAATAAATAATTTAAACTCGTTGGTCAATTAAATAAATTTTATTAATTTATTTTTTAACTTCAAACCTCTACTATTTTCTTTTCTTTTGCATTAGTTGACTGTCTTTTCTGAAATTTCCTTATCTTTATTATTTTCGCATAACATAGCGATTCGCACAGAAAATACATAAAAAGGTATATTTCCTATAATATCTTATGCGCTTTCACCCCTAATAAAGACAATAATGTTTACAACGCTACCTAGAAAGAACAACTTCTGGAAGCTTCCCTTCAACATCAACTAACATCAACGATGTTGTCGCTCTATCACCTCTGACTTGAATGGACCTTTCTATCGTGTCATCCATTTGCAATCCTAGTATTTTAACTTGAGTTTGCCAATATCCTCCATTTGTATTCGCCACCTCATAATCCTCTATTACCATATTCTTTTAATCCAATTTCCTTGATGGTATTCTCAAACTTGGTATTTATTTCCTTTATCTTTGACCCTTCATACGAACATATCCTAGATCTCGTGGAAGCGTACTTTAATACCATTTATCATTCCTTTATGGGTTCTTCATATGGCTTGCACACATGTCTAATAAAATATCCCTAGGTTCTTAGCATTATTTTTTACACTCTATGCGGGTTCCTTATTACCACTGCATGAGTAATCATTGTTATCTTCTTCATATCCTTACCCTCCACCTCATCTTATTTAGCCACTCATTCATGTCTACTTCATATTTAAAATTTTGGTTTGATCTTTGCCATTTTTCAAAAATTAGAAACTTCAAATTTTTTGAAATACTTAATCCCAAAACCTTTACCTTTAACAAGTTAAACTTATAAACCTTTTATTAAGTTCAAAAATACTTGGTGTCTTAACTTTTAAAACCTGTTACATAGGATTTTTGAATTTAGATTATTTATTAAATCTAAAAGAAATTAATAGCATATTAATTTTTTTAAGAAAAGATTCTTTTCTTTTTCTTTAAATCAACCTTTTCATTTAAACGCTTTTTAATTTTTACTCCTTAAAAATTGGGATTTTTTTAGTTCAAATTATTTGTTAAATTTTCCTTTCAAAACTTATTTGTTACACCAAACTATTTTTATCAAAATATACTTTACAATGTTTTTTAACATCTTTTTGTAATTTTTAACAAAACTGGAGTGCACAAGGACAAATCTCATTCCAACATTTTCTTATCACTCATACTATCTTCGCTTCCAATCCTTGGTGGAGTCTCTAATATCATGTTAAAGGGACTTTTAAAAGATATGTGACATTAATGCATTTACTTTGGAAACTATCCAAAAAATTATATTAGATTACCAACATTTTTATTATAACTTCCTAATGTTATCTCTAATTATGAACATTATTTGTTATAAATTTACTAATATCAATTTTATATTTTTCCGTACTATTACTAATTCCAATTGTTTTTCTCTTAATTTATTGTCTTCTTACTTGAAAAATTATAATACGTTCGCCCGTAGCTATGTTTTAGGGTTCTAAATCTTCTTTCTCGTACTATTTACCCTATTCCAAACTTGTATCACTTCTTATTGTCCACTCCTAGAAATGTTTTTATAGCTTAAATTTTCCATTACATAAACCCATGTGGTATATTGCTCTGCCATTTTCTTTTTTAAAAAATAGCCTTTTACAAAATTTCCTTCATTGAAATTTTGGAATTTAATAAATTTGAACTACTACTGTAACTTTTTATTTACACTTTTCTTTCTTTTTAAAGAAACTAGTGAGCTATATACGCTCCATAATTTTTTAACCATTGATTTTTGTAAAACTCATTTACGAAAACTTTTCAATTTAACTAAATATTTGTATATATTAAAGTCCAATATTTGCTTTCTTTTTCAAATATATTTTTTTCACAACTTTTAAAACTATTTCCTATTGGGTTGGACTCAAAATGGATTTCTATTTGTCCTTTCTGTAAAACTTATGCTAACTAACTGACTTATCTTCTTTCTAATATTAGAAATTCGGTTATTAACTTGGAGTGGCTACTTCACACCTTCCTTCTAGAAACCAATTGCTTGTGGATATCTACAACATATAGATTCTTACTTTTTCCTTATTTGGATCTACTTTACATCATCAATCATACAAGGATCCATAATCATTGGGCCATTGAGACTTGACTAAGGAGTCACGTACCATCCAGCTTTAGGGATTTTCCATATGCAACTAATATATTGTTGGAATTTTTAGGATCTAATGTATTTATATTTATATTTATAGGCAAAATACATTCACTCAACATTTCCTAATTTTTCAAGATCGACTAACCTAAGCTCTAATACCAAATGTAACAACCCACACCCCCAATGATCTTGAATTTTTGCTAAATTGAAAACCCAAGTCCACAAAAGTATGGATCGTTGGTTTGGTATCCAACAAATAAAGCAATGGAAGTATATCAGAGCACTAACGGTATAAGTCAGAGTAGAATAAATAAAATACAACAAGTCACATAGCTACTGACCAAGATATGACACTTCCAGGTTCTAGTGTCCTTATCAACATCGAATACACCTAGCACCAATACTTATCCTTTAAGAAATCATGTGGGTTGTAATAAGGATGGGATCAGAACAATGTTCTGGTGACTGGTAAATCATACATTTTGTATAAAACACTAGTTTATGCTGATTTTTCTCTATCTCATGTTATGTCTGTTTAAGTTTTAATTTGTCTTCTTGACTTCACATGCGTGTACGATCCATTCCCATCTACCCTTTATAGTTGAATTATTGGACCAAGGACTTTGTGTTAGGACTATAGAGTGGAATATGGATGATGTTGGAATTTTGACCGTATCAAATTTCATAAGTCTAAAGTGATATAATTTTGACGAAGAGAATTGGTGTAAATATATGTCACAATCGGGTAACGTTTAATAAATTGAAATTGGATTTTACCTTAACTAAGTAAGCGATAAATTTAGCCAAAATGTCACACAACCTGCTAAGTGACATGTGAACCTTAGCATTCGAATAGTTCGATGTTAATCGCTGACCGAATTTACACATGCGAGTCATACAAACTGAAATGATGAATTCTCTTTAGACCAAACGATTTAATTAGTTTATAATATTTATAAATTAATTAATATTTATGAAATTTTAATTATAAAATTTTAATTTGATTTGAGGAATAAATATTGTTGTATATATATTTATAGTAGTTATAAATATATCGATCGATATGAAATATCGGTAAGGAATTAAATTGGATCTAATAAAATATATTAACTTGGGCTTAAAAGGGCTATAGGTCGTAAAGTTGGAGGCAAAATTTTAGTAGCAAACATTAGATATAGGGGGCAGCCAAAATAGGGTAAAAGGGTTTGTGATGGATGGTAGAGATTTAGTGAGAAAATGTACGTGATGTGATCCACTTTTCTCTTTTATTCAACCATTTAAAAGGAACCCTAACCCTAAATTTAAAAGAGCTTTTGCTGCCTCCTATCATCTTTATCTTGGTCAAATTACACCTTCCAAAAGCTCCGATAAAACTCAAATCAATTCAAATTAATAGCTATTTAATAACAAAAGGGTATGCGATTCTGAGAAACCGGTGTTTCCGCCTGCTACGAATCTGTCTTGGAGATAGTTTGCCTGTCGTCGGGTTGCTTGTGTGTCTCCTCTTCTTTATTTCTCCTCGTTTATCTTGTGTGTTTGTCTTCTACTTTTTGTTCAACCTTGTGTGGTTTTCTTTTTTGAGGCTTGAAGTATGTTTCGAGTCTCTTTTTTTTATTGTTTCTTGCAATAAAACAGGTAGGGGTTCTGTCAACCCCGCTAGCCTTTGCTATAAAAAAAGGGTCTGCGATTCAGGGTTAGTAATCTGTAGAATCAAGAAGTTTTCGAAAGAGGATAACTCATCATTACAATGTGGACTTAAGGGCATTAGTTTTAGGTAAGTATTTAGTTATATATATATGGTACATGTAACGACCCATAATTTAATCACTTTGAACATGAATAGTTAATATGTTTTTAAATGATTAAATAATGGATTTTATATCTAGAAGTATTAACCATGCCTAATAAAACAGAATAGTATAATTACTTGCCTAATAAAACAAGAGATAATTATTAACCTTGCCTAATAAAACAGAATAGTATAATTACTTGTCTAATAAAACAAGAAAGAATTATTAACCTAGCCTAATAAAACAGAATAGTATAATTACTTGCCTAATAAAACAAAATAGCATAATGATTATTATATTCCATACGGATGGTTGCCATTGGACCAAAATCTGGTCGAATCAGGTTATGCCATGCGGATGGTTGCCATTGGACCAAAATCTGGTCGAATCAGGTTATGCCATGCGGATGGTTGCCATTGGACCAAAATCTGGTCGAATCAGGTTAGGCCATAGTTGATAAGGAGAATTCCTATTGGACCAAATTGTGGTCGAATCAAATTAAGCCACAAGGATGTTTTCTATTGGACCAAAATGTGGTTGAATCAAATTAGGCCATATGGCTAGTTTCTATTGGACCAAAAACTGGTCGAATCAGGTTAGCTATAGGAAATGACTAAAGTACCCTTCTCTTCACCTATAAATAGCCAAGTCCATATCTCATTTTAATTCATTCACTAACAAAAGAAAAGAACTAAAATTCATTATCAAAGGTGAAGTATTCCAAGTCTCCATCAAAGCAAATAGGATGTGAGTATATTCTTTGCTTTCATAGTTTAGCGAGTATAACTTATTCTGTGAGTATATTCCTTGCTTTCATAGTTTAGCGAGTATAACTTATTCTGTGAGTATATTCCTTGTTTTCATAGTTTAGTGGGTATAACTTATTCTATGAGTATAATATAATTATTTTACAGTCAGTGTAATCTTAATCTCTTTTCTTTGACTCATTCACTTTTTAACAAATGCTGTGTTAACTATTGATTGTAAATGGTTAATAATAATAAGTCTGTTATTATTCTTGTTTGGTTGTTTGATTTGTGCTCGACCAGTTTATGAGCAATAACTTTGATGTTTAGTTAAAGGGAACTTACACCACCTTTTAACTTAGGATTGACATTTAGTGACTTTTTGGTTAAAAGGAAATAACACCCATTTTAGCTATCTCATTTGATTAAGAGGGAGCTTCACCCCTCTTGGTCGTATTCTCCTTTAAAGATGATGGGTTTAAGTTATGATTTGAATGGAAATTTTAAATCTTTATTTAAAGGAGCTTCAAAATTTATATAATGATTTAAATGGGTTATTTATGGAAAGTAAGTAGTCCTATACTTGGCACTAAAAGCCGATGAGTAGATTGATCCTCTATCTGTGAGATCTGGAACCGAAGTGTCTAGGCAAGGCTAGGAGCAACCAGTGCCCTGACTTACCTGGCTTTGTTTCTGGGCGAGGGGTAGAGTAAGTCGAGAATATTGGAAAAGTGACAAGTGTAGGAGATTTGATTTCCATAAATGATCTTTATAATCATAATGGAAAACATTCACATTTCTTATATACAATTGTTTTTGACCCATCTAAGTATGCTTTTGAAATATTAAATCCGCCCAAATGTTTTGTGAATATACTTATATCGATGAGATAAGTATATGGATATTTTCCAAGCATTGAAAAAGTATAAGATTTAATTTCCATATACGATCGTTTTGTTATCCTCGATAGTTGATATCTTGACTATCAATTTCGATACCCTTCTTCCTTTTGTTTTTGTTTCGTCAATCTAAGAAGATTTGTTGCTCATTTAGAGCATTGATATCCTTTATCGGAAATGACTAAATAAAGAGCGAGTGGGGGCCAAGCTATGTGGGGTTGCTCCCATTAATGTATTTTCACATCTACTCTAGATTGGTTTCGGTTGTATGCGCACGGAGATGTGAAATACTCGGATACTCGGTAAGGTTGGCGGGGTCTGGCTTGGAGGTTTCCGAGAGCCATCGTAGTTCTCAAGTATATTTTCTAGAGGTATACTTTCGATAAGGGGGGCACACCCTCCTAGTCATTGTTGGAAATTTTCCTTTTCCTTATTTTTGATTCAAATCTTTGGATTGATTCTCTCTTAATTGCATCGAGAAGCGCCTTGCACTCTTTGCGATGTTTAATTATTTATGTCCATTCTTTTATACTTGGATGTTGTCCTTGTGAGGGAAAAACCCATTCTGCATTTTTGTGATGTGGTCTCACTAGTTACTTTGTGTGTTCAATTTTTTGGAGTTTACTCATACCGGACTTATTGTCTGACCCAAATTGTTTGTTTTCCCTAAACGTTCGGGTACTCATTTATATTTGAGTAGTCTGGAAATGACAGGTTTCTTTGGGCTCTTTTGAAGATGGTGGATGAGCAGGAGGCTCCTTATCTATCTAGCTTTTTATTTCCGCTGTTATGAGATGTTGGCTCTATGTATGTATATTTAAAGGCAAGTTGTTATAACTGCCTAGACTGACAGTAGTACTTTTGTTGTAACTTTGATAACTCCATGTTGGGGAGTAACCTTATGTACTGTCTTATTTTTATGTTATATTTAACCGTTCCGTTGTGAGATTATTTTTCCTTTCTTATATTTTACCCCATGACAACTTGTCTTTCAGATACTTGGCAACGACACATGAATACCGTGGATGTATTAAGTGTCGTTCTCAAGGGTCAGAAAGGTGGGTCGTCACAGTTGGTATCAGAGCTTTGGTTGAGCGAACACCTTAGCCTGATTGGGGTACAACTCATTAGAGATAGGGTAAGTGATGCCCTAGAATGAGTTAATCTTCAGAGAGCGTATTTGTAATTTTTATAATAATAATATTTATCCTCTAAAGTCTAGTTTTAGATCCTTTGGTGTTATTTCCTTAAACAATTTTAATCCTATTTTTGTATTCTAAAGAAACCTGTTATTTATTCAGATAATAGAAAATGAATACAAGAAGAGGAGGAAGGAGAGGATCCGGAACTAGCATGGCTACCAATGGCAGGGTACCTAGAAATGCTACTATGTCAGCTGTAGATCCGGTAGAGGAAATGCTAGTGCAAGTTTAGACCCCTATGAACTTTGCAGCTTTGTGTAAGAATTTTACCACTTTGGGCGGGAAACCATTCTATGGGACTGAAGATATTCTTGGAGTGCAGATGTGGCTTCGAACGTGTGAAAGAATATTTGGAGATCTTCGGTTGGAGGATGCGGAGAAACGGCTGTTGGCATCGTGATAACTTCAAAAGTCAGCAATGGATTGGTGGGATTCAGAAACAGCTACTACTCTGAAGGGGGAGTTTTATTGGGCCCGGTTCAAGGAAGTTTTTGAAGCACAATTTATTCCAAAAGCCGGGAAAACTCAGTTGTTTAGAAGTTTCATTGACTTAAAGCAGGGTGATATGACTGTGTCGCAGTACGAGCATAAGTTCAATGCTTTGTCCCGTTTTGGACTTGGATTGATAGACACACCGCTCAAGAAAAATGAAATGTTTGTGAATGGAATTCGACCAGAGTTCCATCGTGAAATGACCAATCATCTTATGGGTACGTTCACCAACATTATTACCATGGCTTTGAGGTTTGAGGCTCTTGATATTAAGGAAGGAGTCCAGAAGGGTGTAGTACCAGCAATAAGTGCCAAGCCTTTGTAAGGACCCGATTCTTCGACTTCCGAAAACCGACATTGATACGTCCACTGTATCAACTGCTGAGCAAACGAATGCCGGAAAACCGAATTCTTAGGGGTTTAAAAGAAGAGGTAGAAGAAAAGATAGAAGAAAAAGAAAAAAGAACAACAGAACAACATCAGAAACAGAAACAATATCAAAATCTCACATATCGCAGCGGAACAATATATAATAGATAATCACTAGTCTTTTAAAACAAAGAACTATATCAGTTTATACATACATCAATCAGAGTCAATATACAACTCAATACAACACAGCACATCAATGGACAGTTATATAAACTTGTCCTCATACAGAATACACAGCGGAATAAATAAACAAAATATAGGTAATACGTTTCGCCATCCAGCTTGCTTCCAAAGCTCCAGAATATCCAGAATATCCTGATAACATAACTCTAGGCTGCCCGTGTGGAAATTGGTGGGCACCCAGAGTTTAGAAGGGAAACAATAAACTCCGAGTCAGTCATGGTGACTGGTGTGAGATCGTAAAACAGTTTATCTTTAAAATACAACAAAGGAATATTTTAAAATAGATTCGCAATGCTTTTGGAAGATGAAACTACCATAAGGCCTCCCGCCACACACACAATGCAAACGCAGAATTGGAGGAGATTTCTCCTTATGATAGTCAAAGATGCTTGATACGCAAAATCAAATCATTTTGATATTATTATTAGTGCATAGTGTAGAAAAAATTTCAAAAGTATAATATAAATCTTAGCCAGCATAGGCATTTCGCACTTATGCCTACTATAGCTACCATCCAAACAGTGGGGCGCCACCATAAGTGAATGATAGGTTCTACAACTAAAACGGTACAAGTGTCGTATTGTTTCTTTGGATTTCCAACAAATGGTCAGGCTAAGGAACTTCCCATTGCCACGAAGGAACGCCTCTGGAATGACATCCCGAGAACCTAACCGGATCTCCTCCAATACAAGGCCGGGTTACCTCTGCAAAAATAGGTAACTACTGACACACGTATGCCATCCCCCGATCGTAATCGATCTTCCCGAGGATCCCCAATTTCCAACAACCACATAATAAGCAGTATCAACATAAGTTAAGTATCTGGGCTCCATACCATGATACCACCTCTATCCAGAAGGAATGACATACACTAAGGGGCGCTACTCCCTAGAACCTTGCTGCATCCTTCCTATTTTGACCATTTCCGGGGTGTGAGGTCCGACGAAGTCTCGTCCACAAAGCTACGCTTTGTCACAAAGCCATGCTTCGGGTCAAACAAATGATCAAAGAAATGATCACAAAGATAAATGATCAAACAAACGATCATATCATAAATGATCAAACAACGATCATTTCACAGCAACACTCAGTATGCCACGTTACCAAATTGGGAGTATATCGCTAATAAATTTCAACTACATAACCTCTGAGCTCGTACATCTCAGAGAAGGGTGTTAAGCTAAGAGAATAAATTCTCCGCCACCAATAGAAATGTATTTGAAAGAAATCAACTTTATATCTCAATTTGTAACGTCAGACACACAACCATACAAGTCTGTTCCGGGATCGAACGGAACCGAAGGCACTTCTCACGAAGCCCTTGCAAATCCGGATAAATTTCTAATCACGTCCGAACTTCCCGTCACTAAGGGTGATAAAACCTCTAAATCAGAGATCAGCCGATGTAGAGTAACTCGACGGTAATCCTTCCGTTTTCAAAAATATCCGGTCTTCAACACCGGTCATCAAATGCAATTCATAACGACGTATCACATATTCGAAATGGGTTATACGACCTCATGGTCCTTTCCCGGCTAACCCGAATAGTGAGCTCTTATTCAAAAATAAGTGTGGCATTCAAATTCATCCAATTCACAACAAATACCCATTCAAGGTAATTATTGATAGTCGGTTATTTAACTATCAATAAAGATGCGCAACATCATCAGATTCCAAATAATTTTCCAAATTATTTATTTTCCAAAATATCTTTACTAGATATATAATTTCCACACTTCAAAAAAATAAATTAATATTTATTTTTCTAAACAATTTCCCTTTCCTTTATAAATTCCATAGTGAATTTATATTTCAAAATATCTACTGATATACGATTTTCAAATCGACTTCAAATATTCAATTCTGATTTATCTTTAAGAAGATAAATTCTCAAAACTTTTCATTTCATTTTGGAAAAGCATTTCCATACTTATTCAAAAATAAGTAATTCACAAATCTATTTATTTTCAACATTTGAAAATATTAGATATACTTAAATCAAAATTAAGTATATATTTCATTCTTTAAGGAAATCTATTTGAGTCAAAACGAATGTTACGTAAAACATCGTTACGACGACTCAAAATCGCTAGTATAGGGATTCGAAATTAAGATAGATATGTAAATCCCAATACTAGATAAAAACATTTCTTTTCGGAAAGCATTTACTATAACAACAGTGTTATATTCCACCATTTCCTTCTATTTCTCGAAAACGTCTATTTCAACAATAAAATGTTGAAATCTATGATTTTGATATTTAACACATTTTAAAACATCGTTAAAACAATTAACTTCATTTTTTTAATGTCACTTTCCCAAAACAATATCCATTTTACTTAACAATATATTCACTGTCCAAAATCGTGAATAAAATTCCCTTAATAACTTCTATATTTAAAATCAATCAAATTTGATTGATTCTCGAATTTATAAAACAACGTTTATAAATTCCATTTTCTATTTTCTATAACAACTCCGGTTTATAAATCTCATTTTATTAACTTCTGTAATTCACTTATCAAAATAAGTGATTTCGGATTCATAAAACAATGTTTATAAATTTCAATTCTATTTATAAAAACTTCAATTTATAAATCTCCTTTGTTAACTAATTCAATTCCTAACTCAATTTTTTATACCAACAATCCATATTATAAGTTAAATACTTATAATTCATTTATTTTACAAAATCGTTTCCATTTTTAAGTTCACAATTTATAAATTTCATTCACTTATAAATTCTTAAAAATTTATTTTAACGCTTATAAAAACTTGTTTTATAATACCAACATTTTAAAGTTATAAATATCAATTTTTTGTACATCTTTTAAATAAACCGTTTATAATACTTTAAAAATCCCAATTTAACCCATTTTATAAATTTCTTAACTTTTATTTCAAAAATCACAATTTGGTTATATTTCCCAAATATCTTAACTTTTATAACTTTAAAATTTTAACATTTATAAATCAATTCAAAATTTTAGTAAAACGTATACTTTTCAAAAATCACTTGAAAAATCTCTTTTAAAATCAACATCGTCATTTTTAAATTTCAAAAATGAATCCGATGATGCAACACACAAATTCGGCAATCACGACAACCATACGTCATATAACATCATATGATAACAGAATATACATCACAATATCTGTAAATAAATAAATACTGGTGAGGAATCCAGTTGGATCCCTCCAACCTGTTTCCCTGCATCCACAGATGTTAGCACAATACCAATTCCACTTCGAGGTGGAATATCGCGGTATATGGGTTTTTATAAAAATATCATCCGCTTACTAACGGCGCAATAGGGTCTCATCCGCTATACAAGGCGGGAAATCAATCAATCCAATATATACATATGCCAATATGTATATATTGCTATATATATATATAGATATATCCTACTATATCTAATATCACATCCAATAGCAATCATCAATCAATAATTGAAAAATCAAATTTCATTTGAGTGAGAAAATCTCACCTTTGCTTTTATTTTGCAATCCCATTTCCATTTTGACCATTTCTTCACGGTTTCAAACCTTGTAAAATCATTAGATGATTTATCAATATTCGAACAATTTGAACAATTATTTCTTTTAATAAATTTATTCTACTAATGATTTAGTTTTAACTTAATGATTTAATTTTAAATCAAGGGATTTAATTTTAAACAAATTTCTTTTAATAAATTATTCTCTTTTTTGTAAACCACATAATCAGAAATTTACTTTACTGAAAAATCTTTTCATCCTTAATATATATATGTATTCAAAATCTTTTCTATATATAATTTCCTCTTTTCTAATGTATTATATATATATATATACATATATATTATTATCATACTAAATTTAAAATAAGTAGACTGTAATCCTTTCGTTTTCAGTAAATATATAAACCTGCATAATTTATACTTCTTTAGTCACTGTATAAAGATTATTATAGTAAACATTTATATAAATTCCTATATTTTTCCCAAATCTGTATATATATAAATTGAACGAATAAGCTAAAAATACCTTTTCAGCCTTGAAGATCGAACGTCGCTACATCGCCCCAAATCGAACCCAACGCTTCTTCCACCATCAGTTCGCGACCATTCACCGGAACGCGTCGCTACCCACGCTTTCACATCGCTGCCGACGACTCGAATCGCGCCTTGCTGCTGCGATACACCCTCCAGGTCGCCGCCTCCCAGTCGCGAGTCCCTATACTTCGCCATCACCATCGCCGACTTTCGTTTCCACCTGACTTCGACCCCCAGCCAGTCGAACTTCACGACTTCGAGCTCGTCGCCGCTTGAACGTGAGCGACCCCACTTGATTTCCCCCTTCCCAGCTCGACGCGATTTTGAAGTGGAAACCCCTTTTTTTTCCGAAACGAATATGATTTCGTCCTCGTTCGATTTAAAAGAGGGCAGTGGGGGATTTCAATTTTAATCTGTAGAGGGAATGGGCTGCGTTCGAAAGAAGGAAGGGGGAGATGTGAATTTAATTTCGGCCATTGTTATTTTTCTTGTTTCGTTCGATTTTGAAAAAGCTGAATGATAAGGGATGGGGACGAGATACTTATCGTTTGTATTGATTTTTTCTTCTCTGAACGAAACAGAAGAAGACGTGATTTCAGAGAACGAGATGATGTTGTTTTGTACGAGAGGAGACAGTTTAGTGGCTGATTGTACATATTACTGGTTAAAGGAAAGCAATTTTATCTTATTTAAATTCAATTTGTTCTAGAATGAATTTCTATGCATTTATATATCGTACGCTCACACAACAACTCCGATCACTGCGAAATTTGAAATCCGATAATAATACAATATTACGGATCCAATGGAACTGGTTTCGTCGGATTCCGAGACTACGCCTCGTAACGCTATTTCTAAATATTGATTCGAACAATATAATTTCAAAACTGAATAAATCATTTTCAAATTCGATTCTGAAGCTTCTATTACCTTCAGTATAATCAATATGAATTTTAAAAGCATTTGAAATATTTTTCTTCAGCTTAAAACTGAATATTCAAATTATTATTCAACTTTCAATAAATTAAATCTCATAATTAAATCGCCAAATTATTCTGATAATTTGAAATTCAAGTCAAACCATCATTTAAATATTTAAAATCAATTAAATATTTTCAATTTAAATTGTTCAAAATTCTGGGTCGTTACAATCTTCCCTCCTTAAAAGAATTTCGTCCCGAAATTACAAGTTAGGAAAAAAAGGTCCTTAACCCGTCTACTATTTTTCACAATCCAAATAGTTTTATCAATTTATTAAAACAAATCTTTCTACTAAAGATTCGTTATCAATTCAACTAGTTTTTCAACTTCAATTACAGATTTCAAACAACATTGTTTTCTTAACAATTCAAATTTAAGTTTAAATTCACATTTAAACTTCCAAATTTTCTCAAAAATTTTCTAACACTCTAAATTTTCAAAAAATTTCGCCAGCGTCTCCTTTGCGCGGCTAATACGGTACGACTACAAAACGTCCCTACGGACTCTCAGATTTCAAAAAGAAAAAGAAAAAGCCAAGCGGCTAGACAAGAAAATCATCAAATCTCATATTGAAATTCAAATACATACCTTTTTGAGCAATTCAAATTTATCTTTGAAAATCAAATCCAATTCCTTTATACACTTGTATATCCTACTAGCCAAAATATCTAGCTATAATATTCAAACTATTTTGCAAATTCAATTACAAAATTTCGATACTTACTTCCATATCATTTTTTTTCCTTCACTATTGAAGTTACATATCTATTTTCATTCAATTTTACATTCCAAATTTCATTCGAATTCAATTTACCTTTCTTTTATAATCATTGAATTTAATTCGTTCAAACCTTATTCATTTGGTCAATATTCAATTAGCTTCACTTACTAATTTTAGTTTAATATTTCACAAATCAAATTCAATTTCAGTTTTGTTTACTTACAAATTCAAAATGAACTTTAACATTTAATTTCATTTTCTTGCACTTGTAATTGCAAATTTATTTATTCATTCACTAATTCATTCCAATTTGAATCTCATCTCTATCAAATTTCAAATATTTATAAGTTATCAACTTATTTACATTTCGATTTATAAAATCATTTATACATTCATATTTACAATTTCATTCCATTAATGCATTTTATTTTCAATTATCTTCTTGGAATTCTATTTTCATTCATTAATCACATTACAATTTATATTCACAATTGCATTTATTTCCTTATACTTCAATTCACATTTATAATTTCCATTTGTTAAATGGATTTATCCCCAAATCTTTGGTTATTACTTTGTGTTCTCATTCAATTTCCATATAATAATGATAATAATTCAATGTTATTACTTCCTAACAACCAAACATCCATATACTATGATAATTCATAGAAAAACATTTCTTTTCTATACAAAAATAGTTTTGGGCAAAATTATCTCATTTACCCTATTCAAAACATACTGTGTCGAATTATTCTATTCAAGTGTTTAGAAACCCCTTCGATCCAGTTGCGCAGACTGTGCCGACGAAGGTTCATATGCCACTCAATAAATCAATCATCACAATATAAAACAATTTTATATTAACTAACAAATACGCGCTCGTATCTATTATTACACTCAACTCATTCTAGAGTACTACTGACTCTATCTCTAATGAGTAACACCCAACAGAGCAGGGTTGTCGCTTAACCATATGCTCCGATACCACGCTGTAAGGACCCGATTCTTCGACTTCCGAAAACCGACATTGATACGTCCACTGTATCAACTGCCGAGCAAACGAATGCCGGAAAACCGAATTCTTAGGGGTTTAAAAGAAGAGGTAGAAGAAAAGATAGAAGAAAAAGAAAGAAGAACAACAGAACAACATCAAAAACAGAAACAATATCAGAATCTCACATATCGCAGCGGAACAATATATAATAGATAATCACTAGTCTTTTAAAACAAAGAACTATATCAGTTTATACATACATCAATCAGAGTCAATATACAACTCAATACAACACAGCACATCAATGGACAGTTATATAAACTTGTCCTCATATAGAATACACAGCGGAATAAATAAACAAAATATAGGTAATACGTTTCGCCATCCAGCTTGCTTCCAAAGCTCCAGAATATCCTGATAACATAACTCTAGGCTGCCCATGTGGAAATTGGTGGGCACCCAGAGTTTAGAAGGGAAACAATAAACTTCGAGTCAGTCATGGTGACTGGTGTGAGATCGTAAAACAGTTTATCTTTGAAAGACAACAAAGGAATATTTTAAAATAGATTCGCAATGCTTTTGGAAGATGAAACTACCATAAGGCCTCCCGCCACACACACAATGCAAACGCAGAATTGGAGGAGATTTCTCCTTATGATAGTCAAAGATGCTTGGTACGCAAAATCAAATCATTTTTGATATTATTATTAGTGCATAGTGCAGAAAACATTTCAAAAGTATAATATAAATCTTAGCCAGCATAGGCATTTCGCACTTATGCCTACTATAGCTACCACCCAAACAGTGGGGCGCCACCATAAGTGAATGATAGGTTCTACAACTAAAACGGTACAAGTGTCGTATTGTTTCTTTGGATTTCCAACAAATGGTCAGGCTAAGGAACTTCCCATTGCCACGAAGGAACGCCTCTGGAATGACGTCCCGAGAACCTAACCGGATCTCTGCCAACACAAGGCCGGGTTACCTCTGCAAAAATAGGTAACTACTGACACGCGTATGCCATCCCCTGATCGTAACCGATCTTCCCGAGGATCCCCGATTTCCAACAACCACATAATAAGCAGTATCAACATAGGTTAAGTATCTGGGCTCCATACCATGATACCACCTCTATCCAGAAGGAATGACATACACTAAGGGGCGCTACTCCCTAGAACCTTGCTGCATCCTTCCTGTTTTGACCATTTCCAGGGTGTGAGGTCCGACGAAGTCTCGTCCACAAAGCTACGCTTTGTCATAAAGCCATGCTTCGGGTCAAACAAATGATCAAAGAAATGATCACAAAGATAAATGATCAAACAAACGATCATATCATAAATGATCAAACAACGATCATTTCACAGCAACACTCAGTATGCCACGTTACCAAATTGGGAGTATATCGCTGATAAATTTCAACTACATAACCTCTGAGCTCGTACGTCTCAGAGAAGGGTGTTAAGCTAAGAGAATAAATTCTCCGCCACCAACAGAAATGTATTTGAAAGAAATCAACTTTATATCTCAATTTGTAACGTCAGACACACAACCATACAAGTCTGTTCCGAGATCGAACAGAACCGAAGGCACTTCTCACGAAGCCCTTGAAAATCCGGATAAATTTCTAATCACGTCCGGACTTCCCGTCACTAAGGGTGATAAAACCTCTAAATCAGAGATCAGTCGATGTAGAGTAACTCGACGGTAATCCTTCCGTTTTCAAAAATATCTGGTCTTCAACACCGGTCATCAAATGCAATTCATAACGACGTATCACATATTCGGAATGGGTTATACGACCCCATGGTCCTTTCCCGGCTAACCCGAATAGTGAGCGCTTATTCAAAAATAAGTGTGGCATTCAAATTCATCCAATTCACAACAAATACCCATTCAAGGTAATTATTGATAGTCGGTTATTTAACTATCAATAAAGATGCGCAACATCATCAGATTCCAAATTATTTTCCAAATAATTTATTTTCCAAAATATCTTTACTAGATATATAATTTCCACACTTCAAAAAAATAAATCAATATTTATTTTTCTAAACAATTTCCCTTTCCTTTATAAATTCCATAGTGAATTTATATTTCAAAATATCTACAGATATACGATTTTCAAATCGAATTCAAATATTCAATTCTGATTTATCTTTAAGAAGATAAATTCTCAAAACTTTTCATTTCATTTTGGAAAAGAATTTCCATACTTATTCAAAAATAAGTAATTCACAAATCTATTTATTTTCAACATTTGAAAATATTAGATATACTTAAATCAAAATTAAGTATATATTTCATTCTTTAAGGAAATCTATTTGAGTCAAAACGAATGTTACGTAAAACATCGTTACGACGACTCAAAATCGCAAGTATAGGGATTCGAAATTAAGATAGATATGTAAATCCCAATACTAGATAAAAACGTTTCTTTTCGGAAAGCATTTACTATAACAATAGTGTTATAGTCCACCATTTCCTTCTATTTCTCGAAAACTTCTATTTCAACAATAAAATGTTGAAATCTATGATTTCGATATTTAACACATTTTAAAACATCGTTAAAACAATTAACTTCATTTTTTTTAATGTCACTTTCCCAAAACAATATCCATTTTACTTAACAATATATTCATTGTCCAAAATCGTGAATAAAATTCCCTTAATAACTTCTATATTTAAAATCAATCAAATTTGATTGATTCTCGGATTTATAAAACAACGTTTATAAATTCCATTTTCTATTTTCTATAACAACTCCGGTTTATAAATCTCATTTTATTAACTTCTGTAATTCACTTATCAAAATAAGTGATTTCAGATTCATAAAACAATGTTTATAAATTTCAATTCTATTTATAAAAACTTCAATTTATAAATCTCCTTTGTTAACTAATTCAATTCCTAACTCAATTTTTTATACCAACAATCCATATTATAAGTTAAATACTTATAATTCATTTATTTTACAAAATCGTTTCCATTTATAAGTTCACAATTTATAAATTTCAGTCACTTATAAATTCTTAAAAATTTATTTTAATGCTTATAAAAACTTGTTTTATAATACCAACATTTTAAAGTTATAAATATCAATTTTTTGTACATCTTTTAAATAAACCGTTTATAATACTTTAAAAATCCCAATTTAACCCATTTTATAAATTTATTAACTTTTATTTCAAAAATCACAATTTGGTTATATTTCCCAAATATCTTAACTTTTATAACTTTAAAATTTTAACATTTATAAATCAATTCAAAATTTTAGTAAAACGTATACTTTTCAAAAATCACTTGAAAAATCTCTTTTAAAATCAACATCGTCATTTTTAAATTTCAAAAATGAATCCGATGATGCAACACACAAATTCGGCAATCACGACAACCATACGTCATATAACATCATATGATAACAGAATATACATCACAATATCTGTAAATAAATAAATACTGGTGAGGAATCCAGTTGGATCCCTCCAACCTGTTTCCCTGCATCCACAGATGTTAGCACAATACCAATTTCACTTCGAGGTGGAATATCGCGGTATATGGGTTTTTATAAAAATATCATCCGCTTACTAACGGCGCAATAGGGTCTCATCCGTTATACAAGGCGGGAAATCAATCAATCCAATATATACATATGCCAATATATATATATTGATATATATATATATAGATATATCCTACTATATCTAATATCACATCCAATAGCAATCATCAATCAATAACTGAAAAATCAAATTTCATTTGAGTGAGAAAATCTCACATTTCCTTTTATTTTGCAATCCCATTTCCATTTTGACCATTTCTTCACGGTTTCAAACCTTGTAAAATCATTAGATGATTTATCAATATTTGAACAATTTGAACAATTATTTCTTTTGATAAATTTAATCTACTAATGATTTAGTTTTAACTTAATGATTTAATTTTAAATCAAGGGATTTAATTTTAAACAAATTTCTTTTAATAAATTATTTTCTTTTTTGTAAACCACATAATCAGAAATTTACTTACTGAAAAATCTTTTCATCCTTAATATATATATGTATTCAAAATCTTTTCTATATATAATTTCCTCTTTTCTTATGTATTATATATATATACATATATATTATTATCATACTAAATTTAAAATAAGCAGACTGTAATCCTTTCGTTTTCAGTAAATATATAAACCTGCATAATTTATACTTCTTTAGTCACTGTATAAAGATTATTATAGTAAACATTTATATAAATTCCTATATTTTTCCCAAAACTGTATATATATATATATATAAATTGAACGAATAAGCTGAAAATACCTTTTCAGCCTTGAAGATCGAACGTCGCTACATCGCCCCAAATCGAACCCAACGCTTCTTCCACCATCAGTTCGCGACCATTCACCGGAACGCGTTGCTACCCACGCTTTCACATCGCTGCCGACGACTCGAATCGCGCCTTGCTGCTGCGATACACCCTCCAGGTCGCCGCCTCCCAGTTGCGAGTCCCTATACTTCGCCATCACCATCGCCGACTTTCGTTTCCACCTGACTTCGACCCCCAGCCAGTCGAACTTCACGACTTCGAGCTCACCACCGCTTGAACGTGAGCGACCCCACTTGATTTCCCCCCTTCCCAGCTCGACGCGATTTTGAAGTGGAAACCCCTTTTTTTTCCGAAACGAATATGAATTCGTCCTCGTTCGATTTAAAAGAGGGCAGTGGGGGATTTCAATTTTAATCTGTAGAGGGAATGGGCTGCGTTCGAAAAAAGGAAGGGGGAGATGTGAATTTAATTTCGGCCATTGTTATTTTTCTTGTTTCGTTCGATTTTGAAAAAGCTGAATGATAAGGGATGGGGACGAGATACTTATCGTTTGTATTGATTTTTTCTTCTCTGAACGAAACAGAAGAAGACGTGATTTCAGGGAACGAGATGATGTTGTTTTGTATGAGAGGAGACAGTTTAGTGGCTGATTATACGTATTGCTGGTTAAAGGAAAGCAATTTTATCTTATTTAAATTCAATTTGTTCTAGAATGAATTTCTATGCATTTATATATCGTACGCTCACACAACAACTCCGATCACTGCGAAATTTGAAATCCGATAATAATACAATATTACGGATCCAATGGAACTGGTTTCGTCGGATTCCGAGACTACGCCTCGGAACGCTATTTTTAAATATTGATTCGAACAATATAATTTCAAAACTGAATAAATCATTTTCAAATTCGATTCTGAAGCTTCTATTACCTTCAGTATAATCAATACGAATTTTAAAAGCATTTGAAATATTTTTCTTCAGCTTAAAACTGAAGATTCAAATTATTATTCAACTTTCAATAAATTAAATCTTATAATTAAATCGCCAAATTATTCTGATAATTTGAAATTCAAGTCAAACCATCATTTAAATATTTAAAATCAATTAAATATTTTCAATTTAAATTGTTCAAAATTCTGGGTCGTTACAGCCTTTATCAGTTATACCGGTTGAAGGAAAGCCAAACTTCAAGCGTAAGTTTAAGGGAAAGAAGCAGGGTGTAGGGAAGAAACCCGAAGATGGCGCTCCAGCACAGAAGAAGTAGACCAACTTGGCCAACATTCTTTGTTTCAAGTGCAATAAGATGGGCCACTTTGCAAATCATTGCCCAATTGCCACATGTTTTAATTGTGGCCAGCCAGGACTTATGAAGAATGAGTGCCCTTTTCCTAAAAAGGGATCTCAAGGACAGACTTTTACCATTAAAGAGTTACCATCCACTTCTTCAGATCAAAAAGGGAAGCAAGTGTTACAAGGTACATTATCCATCTATGATATTCCTGTAAGGGTGCTATTTGATACAGGAGCTTCCCATAGTTTTATTTCTTATGATCTAATGGACAAACTAAACCTTAAATATGTTATCATAAGTAATCCTCTTTGTGTGTCAAACCCAATTGGAGGTCCGACAAATCTTGACACTGTGTGTCTAAATGTACCTATTTCTTATCAAAATCATCTCTTTCCTTTTGACTTGTTTGTTCTTGGGTTTATGGGTTTTGGAGTGTTGTTGGGAATGGATTGGTTATCTAAGTTTAAAGCTATCTTGGATTGTGGTAGAAGGCTCGTTAGAGTTAGTGATGCAGGAGATGTTGGTGTTAATATTAGTTGTGAAGAGCCTAAGAAGTTACTGAGCAGTTTTCTCTATTCACTCGAAGTGGCTAAAGCGGAGCTAGGAGATGTGCCAGTTGTTCGAGATTTCATAGATATTTTTGACGAGGTGCAAGGTTTACCTCCTCACCGTGAAGTCGAGTTCCGTATTGATTTGGTTCCCGGAACTAGACCTATTGTACAACCCTTACGAAGGATGGCTCCAAAAGAGAAGAGGGAGTTAGAAAGGCAGACTTATGATTTGATGTAGAAGGGCTTGATCCGACGTAGTACCTCGAGTTGGGGATCGCCAGTCGTCTTTGTTACAAAGGCGAACGGTTCTCTAAGGTTATGCGTAGACTATCAGGAGTTGAACAAAAGGACTATCAAGAATAAATATCCTTTGCCAAGGATCGACGATATCTTTGACCAACTCCAAGGTGCTCGGATATTTTCTCAATTAGACCTTACCACCGGTTTCCACCAATTAAGAGTGGCAGAGGAGAGTGTTCTCTTAACAGCTTTTCGAACTCCTGAAAATTTCTATGAGTGGTTAGTTATGCCGTTTGGATTGACTAACGCACCCGCTTATTTTGTGGACTTAATGAATCGAGTATTTCGAGACATTCTTAATAAATTTGTTCTCATCTTTATTGATGACATTCTTATCTACTCCAAGACAGAGGAGGAACACAAATATCATCTCCGTGTCGTACTCGATACCTTAAGAAGCCATGTGTTGAAGGCTAAGTTTTCCAAGTGCCATTTCTGGAAATCCGAAGTTAGGTTTCTAGGGCATGTTATTTCGGGAGAAGGCATATCGGTGGACCCAGCTAAAGTTGTGGCGGTTCAAGACTAGAAGAAACCCGAAAGTGCGACGGAAGTTAGAAGTTTCTTAGGATTGGCTGGTTTTTACCGTAGGTTTATCAAGGACTTCTCGAAGATTGCTTCTCATCTGACGAAGTTAATAAAGAAAGATGTTAAGTTTGTTTGGACTTCTAAGTGTGATCAAGCATTCAACGAATTGAAAAAGAAGTTGACTAGCGCTCCTGTATTAACCATTCCAAATGGGAGCGAAGGTTTAACCGTGTATACAGATGCTTGTGGAACCGGATTGGGAGTAGTTCTGATGCAGCATGGGAAAGTTATTGCTTATGCGAGTCGACAGCTAAAGCCGCATGAGAAAAATTATGCTACATACGATTTGGAGCTTTTAGCTGTTGTCTTCACACTAAAGATGTGGAGGCATTATCTTTTGGGTGAAAGGTTCGAATTATACACGGACCACAAATCCTTAAAATACCTTTTTACCCAAAAAGATTTGAATTTGAGGCAGTAGAGATGGCTGGAGTTTCTCGCCTCTTATGACCTAGAGGTTCTTTATACCCCTGGAAAAGCAAATGTTGTTGCCGATGCATTGAGTAGGAATGTAGCAATGGTTGCAAATTTAGAAGTTAAGCAAGTATTGTTAGAGAGAATTGCATCCAGTCAAGAGGCAGATCCTATTTTAGCTCGACTTAAGAAGGATGTTAAAGAAGGTGTTGTTTCTAGCTTTGAGATTGATCTCTGGGGCATATTGAAAATGAATGGGCGTATTTGTGTTCCAGACTTTGATGGACTTAGGCAAGAAGTGTTAGCCGAATGCCACCATTCAAAGTTATCTTTTCATCCAGGAGTGACCAAGATGTTCAAAGATATGAAGAGGGTATTCTGGTGGAAGGGGATGAAGCGAGATATTTCAATCTTTGTGAGTCGTTGTGCAAACTACCAGCAGATTAAGAGTGACCAGCAGAAGACAGCTGGATTGCTTCAACCACTTGAGATCCCAAAGTGGAAGTGGGAGCAGATCTCTATTTAGTGCCCATTTCATTGATGGGCTTCCTAGGTCAAGAAGAGGTAACGATAGCATTTGGGTTATAGTCGATCGACTAACCAAGAGTGCCCATTTCATTCCTGTTAAGCTGACTAGGACTGCTACGAGTCTGGCGAGTTTGTATGTGAAGGAGATTGTGAGACTCCATGGGATTCCTCGTAGTATTGTAAGTGACCGAGACCCGATATTCACTAGTAGGTTCTGGGAGGGACTGCAGAATGCTTTAGGGACTGAGCTAAGTCTAAGTACAGCATACCATCCCCAAACAGATGGGCAGACGGAGAGAGTGAACCGGATCTTGGAAGATTTGTTGCGAGCATGCATTCTAGACTTTGGGGGTTCTTGGGAAGATCATTTACCCTTAGTCGAATTCACTTATAACAACAGCTATCAAGCAAGCATTGGCATGGCCCCTTTCGAAGCTCTTTATGGTCGTCCATGTCGTTCTCCTTCGTGTTGGGTTGAATCTGGAGATAGACTTGTTCTTAGACCTGACATAATCTTAGAAGCCAATGAGAAGGTAGCTGATATTCGAAGAAAGATGAAGGAAGCGCAAGATCGGCAAAAGTGTTATGCAGATCAAAGGCATAGGGATCTAGAGTTCTTAGTTGGGGACTTGGTATTTGTAAAAGTCTCTCCTCTGAGAAGTGTCGTGAGGTTTGGAAAGACAGGGAAATTAGCCCCTCGATATATTGGACCTTTTCCCATACTGGACCGGATTGGTAAACTTGCATATAAAGTGGAGTTACCAGATCGACTATCAGATGTGCACAATGTATTTCACGTATCTCATTTACGTAAGTATGTACACGACCCCTCGATGATAGTAGAACCGGGACAACAAGTTGATTTGGAGGTTCATCCTAACCTAACCATTCTAAGGCGGCCTATTTGTATTGTCGCTCGAGATATAAAGCGATTAAGGAAGAAGGTTGTGAATCTTGTTAAGGTTCAGTGGAGTGGAGATGTTAGAGATTGTACTTGGGAAACTGAGAACTATATTAGGGATTCTTATCCCGAGTTGATGTAGTTGTTGTTTGTATTTTGTTGTTTCTTTTTAGTGTACTCACTAGTTGTGTTAAGATCACTTTCCTTGTATCTTTGTGTGGTATATATGATTTCATTTGGGTTCTTTGATATCTAGAGTTTATCCGTTTAATTTCGAGGATGAAATTTCCTTTAAGGAGGGGAGGATGTAACGACCCATAATTTAATCACTTTGAACATAAATAGTTAATATGTTTTTAAATGATTAAATAATGGATTTTATATCTAGAAGTATTAACCCTGCCTAATAAAACAGAATAGTATAATTACTTGCCTAATAAAACAAGAGATAATTATTAACCTTGCCTAATAAAACAGAATAGTATAATTACTTGTCTAATAAAACAAGAAAGAATTATTAACCTAGCCTAATAAAACAGAATAGTATAATTACTTGCCTAATAAAACAAAATAGCATAATGATTATTATATTCCATACGGATGGTTGCCATTGGACCAAAATCTGGTTGAATCAGGTTATGCCATGCGGATGGTTGCCATTGGACCAAAATCTGGTCGAATCAGGTTATGCCATGCAGATGGTTGCCATTGGACAAAAATTTGGTCGAATCAGGTTAGGCCATAGTTGATAAGGAGAATTCCTATTGGACCAAATTGTGGTCGAATCAAATTAAGCCACAAGGATGTTTTCTATTGGACCAAAATGTGGTCGAATCAAATTAGGCCATATGGCTTGTTTCTATTGGACCAAAATCTGGTCGAATCAGGTTAGGCTGTAGGAAATGACTAAAGTACCCTTCTCTTCACCTATAAATAGCCAAGTCCATATCTCATTTTAATTCATTCACTAACAAAAGAAAAGAACTAAAATCCATTATCAAAGGTGAAGTATTCCAAGTCTCCATCAAAGCAAATAGGATGTGAGCAGTGTTTTAAATCTCGGATTTTGGCCAATATCTCGGGAAAATATCTCGGCTATCTCGGGCGATATTTAAAACACTTATAACTAAATAAGCTGCCAAATCTCGGATTTTGGCTGATATCTTGGATTTTTCATCTCGGCCATCTCGGGGAGATTTAAAAGCCTGGATGTGAGTATATTCTTTGCTTTCATAGTTTAGCGAGTATAACTTATTCTATGAGTATATTCCTTGCTTTCATAGTTTAGCCAGTATAACTTATTCTGTGAGTATATTACTTGTTTTCATAGTTTAGTGGGTATAACTTATTTTGTGAGTATAATATAATTATTTTACAGTCAGTGTAATCTTAATCTCTTTTCTTTGACTCATTCACATTTTAACAAATGTTTGTTAACTATTGATTATAAATGGTTAATAATAATAAGTCTGTTATTATTCTTGTTTGGTTGTTTGATTTGTGCTCGGCCAGTTTATGAGCAATAACTTTGATGTTTAGTTAAAGGGAACTTACACCACCTTTTAACTTAGGATTGACATTTAGTGACTTTTTGGTTAAAAGGAAATAACACCCCTTTTAGCTATCTCATTTGATTAAGAGGGAGCTTCACCCCTCTTGGTCGTATTCTCCTTTAAAGATGATGGGTTTAAGTTATGATTTGAATGGAAGTTTTAAATCTTTATTTAAAGTATTTTAAAGGAGCTTCAAAATTTATATAATGATTTAAATGGGTTATTTATGGAAAGTAAGTAGTCCTATACTTGGCACTAAAAGCCGATGAGTAGATTGATCCTCTATTTGTGAGATCTGGAACCGAAGTGTCTAGGCAAGGCTAGGAGCAACCAGTGCCCTGACTTACCTGGCTTTGTTTCTGGGCGAGGGGTAGAGTAAGTCGAGAATATCGGAAACGTGGCAAGTGTAGGAGATTTGATTTCCATAAATGATCTTTATAATCTATTTCCTAGAGGTTTGACCAGGCAACTGAGTACTCGGCATTGGCAGGTACTCGGCATCTAGTAGTACTCGGCATGCAGGATTACTCGGCATCAAGTAGCACTCGGCATCAACTAGTGCTCGACATCAAGTAGCATTCGGCATTAGGTAGTGCTCGGCACCAGCTGGAACTCGGCATCAGGTAGTATTCGGCACCCAGTAGAACTAGGCGACAGGAGTACTCGGCGACAGAAGTACTCGGCATCCAGAAGACGTTCGGTGTGCATAACTACTCAACATGACAGTATCGTTCGGCCTGAATGCATCATTCTGTCAGAGAGCATTGTTCGGTCAAGAGCTTCGGACAGAGACACGTTCGGCTTCGATTGACAACCATTCTGCACTTCCTACAAATCAAACATACCGTTTGGCATAGAAAGGATCGTTCGGCATTATGGTGTTCGGCATACCTGGTTCGGCATGCAGCGACCACTATACTTGGGCTAGAGTGTTCGACTACCGAGCCCACCTGGGAAGTCCAGCCCATCTTTGTCTATAAATAGAGGGGCAGGGTCACAGTGAAGAGGGATCTTTTTTGGGAGAACACTGGGGAGACTCTGCCATTTTGGAGACTCATCTTCTCTACTTAACAACTTCATTCAAGCATTTGATCTACGAATTGTATTTGTAATCAATCATTAAGAAGATCAATAAAGTTCAATCTCAAAGTGGACGTAGGCAATTACGCTGAACCACTATAAATTTGGTGTTCTTACTTTCTGCATTTAAATTAGCATTGTCTTCTCTGTTTAATTTACCTTCATCACTTATTTCTCTACGTAATCTTTCTCTACGAGGTTAGTGACCAATTTTGGTGCTAACACTTTGGTGCTTTCACTGAGAATTGAATTCTCAGACCTTAAGGATCTGCTTTGAAGCTACTGGATAGAACAAATCCCCCAAAGAAGATCCGACTCATTGATAGGACATCCGTTGATTCTACTCAGAGTTCATACCAATAACTCTACAATGGCAGGACCGCGTACCAGGTCCGCTTCTCATAATGCGGATGCCCATGAGACTGCCAGCGTGCAACAAGCAGGACCTAGCAATCAGCCAGCAATTCCGGGTGTAGGAATTGCCGCCCAGGACCAAACTCCAGTTGTCACCAGAATAGAGTTCAACGACTTGGTGAGAGAACTCAGGGAAAGCAGGAGACAACTAGGAGAGCAGATGCAAGCTAACGCCAACCTGATGGCATAACTCACTCAACAGCATCAACAGAATGCTGGGGGCAATCCCGCTCCCTATTCCTCATCCGACAGCTCAACTTCTTCTGATGAACCTCCCAGGCGCAGACGCCTTAAGACTGAAGCTGCATGGACGGGTGCTGCTGCCCAAACAGCTGGAAACCGCGACCAAGTCGGAGCTGGAAACTTAGGAACTGGAGTACAGGTGGAAGCTTGAGGCCCAGACCATCAAAACGCTAATGATGTCGAACCTCAAGACGCACGATTAGAAGTTCGCCAGGAGAGGAGGCATCAACATGGACAGTCACGTAGAACGGACTCTAACCTCCCACCTTCCATACAGACAACGGACCTGACAGCCATGGTCAGGCAATTGATGAAAGAAAATCAGGGCTTGTCTAATGACGATTGGGGAGTATCAAGGAGTCACACTCCGTTCACAGATGTTGTGTTACAGGCGGCGTACCCCAGAAAGTTTAGTATGCCAACTATCCCTGCGTACGAGGGAAAGACTGACCCCAGACAGCATGTCATGAGGTACGAATGGTGATGGATTCAGCTAGAGCAAATGATGCCACCAAGTGTAGATGCTTTCCAATTACTCTATCTGAGATCGCTACTATGTGGTTTACCCGACTTCCTCCACGGTCTGTATCCAATTTCGAGGAGTTGGCAAAGAAGTTTATTGAGCAGTTCAGCATACACACTACTCGTCCAAAGGACGTAATGTCTCTGTCAAGTGTAATCCAAAGTCCCGGGGAGTCATTGGAGGAATATTTACAAAGATTCCATGTTGCGGCAACTGAATTCAGTAATCCCAATGATCATGCAATTCTAATGGCTGTAATGAAAGGTGTGGATCCAGAGTCTGAATTTGGAGACTGGTTAGCAGGGAAACCTCCGACCACACTAGAGCGTTTCTACTCAAAGGCACACCAGTTCATAAGGAGAGAGGAAGCCAGGTGGGTAAGATGAGATAAGGCACCAGGACCTGTCCAAGAGTCTATGAAAAGCAACGTTGCTGTGAAGCAGTCCGGAGACAACTCGGGAAAGGTCCAAGTCAATGTCCAGAACAAGCCTGGGCAGTCTAAGGAGTCCGGAGGAAGAAATCAAGGGAAGAAGAGAGAAGCGAGGAAGTTGAAATCGAGAATTCCAAGCTACAACGAGTATACTCCGCTGAATGCGCCTCTTAAGAACATTTACTTATCTACCTGCAATACTTTTCAGTACAGAAAGCCACGTCCAAAAGAATCAACTGAGGAGCAGAAGCGAACTGGAAATATTGTCGCTTCCATGAGACTTATGGGCACAATACGGAAGAGTGCAGACACCTGCGCGACGCTATCAAGAAGTTGATCAGGCAAAAGAAGTTGCAAGAATTTGTGAAGGATCCACAAGAAGGAGGACAGGGAACGTCCAACCCAGGTCGCGCACCGGCCCCGCGTCACCCCGAGGAGCTTGCCCGAACCGTGGGTAGACTAGTCATAAATACTATTATCGACGGACCTCACCCCGCGGATAAGAATTGGCAAGAGATGGAGCGGTATGCAAGCTCCCTGAAGCATGCAGATTTTGAGTGCTGTTCAAACGTGGAGGATGGGACTCCTGCCAAGCAGCAGCGCGTAATGACAGACGACATAGTGTTCAGAAACAGGGATGCTGATCAAGTAGAGGCTCCAACCATCGACCCGATGGTTATATCTGCGACGATCGGACCGGCATATGTGAATAGAATTCCGATTGATTGTGGAAGTTCTGTCAACATCATCTTCAAGAAGGCTTATGACCAATTGAAAATGGAAACAAAGGACTTGAAACCGTCCAAGGCTTGTATTCACGGCTTTAACGGCGCTGCATCCGATGCAGTGGGGTATGTCGAGTTACCAGTTGAACTGGGACAAGGCGAGCGTCGGAGGGTGCGAATTCTACCCTTCATAGTTTTGGATGTGGATTCTCCATATAATGTTTTCTTGGGCCGGCCGACCCTGGCTGAGTTTAGGGCAGCATTGGCCCCGTGGTGTTTAACTTTGAAGTTCCCAACTGACAAAGGAGTGGGTATTGTTCATGGCGACCAAGCAGCTGGTCGTTCCAGTTATGTGGCTGAGCTCCGAGAGGCCCACCGGAGGGAGAAAGGAAAGGTTGCGGACAATCCCGTCCGCATCCATAATACGGATAATTGACAAGTAGTGCCCAAGCCCTTGCTCGGGCATAACTCTCGGATCTTCAGAGACATAGATCCGAGAGACGACGATGAGAAACCCAGGGAAGAAAAGGCGGCGCCGGCTGAACTAACGGTTGACATTTCAGTCAGCCAAAACGACCCTTCGCGAATAATGAAGATCGGATCACAGCTTGGCCCCGCGATGACTGAAGACCTTAGTGACTTCCTCCGGGCGAATCTTGATGTTTTCGCCTGGACGCATTCTGATATGTGTGGGATTTCTCCCGCCATCACGAGTCATATGTTGAACATAGACCCGAAATACGTCCCTGTTAAACAAAAGAGGAGAGGAATGGACCCGGAGAGGTCCGCTGCTCTCAGAGAGGAGGTAGACAAACTCAAAGCCCATGGGTTCGTCCGCGACGCCCTCTATCCTGAATGGGTATCGAACCCCGTACCGGTGAAAAAGGCAAATGGGAAATGGAGAACTTGCGTAGACTATTCCGATTTGAACAAAGCGTGCCCCAAGGACAGTTTCCTGTTACCAAGGATCGATCAGTTGGTCGACTCCACCGTAGGACATGAGCTGTTATCATTCATGGATGCATACTCGGGGTACAACCAAATCCCGATGCATATTCCAGACCAAGAACACACCAGCTTCGTTACGGATGTCGGGCTATATTGCTATGTAGTAATGCCCTTCGGACTGAAGAACGCAGGAGCGACTTATCAGCGTCTGGTGAATCGAATGTTCAAGGACTAGCTTGGTAGGACGATGGAAGTCTATGTGGATGACATGCTCGTGAAGTCACGACAGTCAAACGACCACATTCGAGACTTGGCTGAAATGTTCGACATGCTCAGGTATTACGGGATGAAGATCAACCCTCTGAAGTGTTCCTTCGGCGTGGCATCGGGGAAGTTTTTGGGATTCATCGTCAATGCTAGGGGAATTGAAGCTAACCCGGAAAAGATCCAAGCTATTCGAGATGTGCAAGTGCCCAGGACTATAAAACAGGTACAGAGCTTGAATAGAAAAGTAGCTGCGCTAAGTCGATTCATATCCAGGGTAACTGACAAGTGCATCCCTTTCTTTAATATAATAAAGAAAGGGAAAAGGAACTTCGAATGGACGTCTAGTTGTGAGGAAGCATTCCGGGATCTGGTGAGGCATCTGGAGAGTCCACCAGTGCTGTCAAAACTAGTAGACCATGAGATGTTGTACGTATACTTGGCTGTATCCCCACATGCAATAAGTGCGGCTTTAGTTCGCGAGGAGGACCGAATCCAAAAGCCGGTGTATTATGTTAGCAAGCGTTTAACGGGGGCAGAAAGAAATTACCGTAAAATCGAGAAATTGGCCTATTGCTTGGTGATTGCATCACGTAAGCTACGTCCATATTTTCAAGCACACTCAATCAGTGTTTATACCGATCAACCCCTGCGGCAGGTACTCCAACGACCAGAAACTTCTGGAAGATTGCTAAAATGGAACATCGAGTTGAGCCAGTTCGATATCGCCTACTCGCCACAGAGAGCCATGCAAGGGCAAGCATTAGCAAATTTTATCGCTGAGTTTACCATGCCCACAGAACCAGATAATCATGACGCCATTCCCCCCGTTCGATGGAAATTATACACTGATGGGGCATCCAACGACCGTTGCTCCGGCGCGGGTGTAGTTCTTATAACTCCGGAAAACCGATCAATCTGTTATGCTTTGAAGCTTTATTTCCCAGCTACGAATAACGAAGCAGAATATGAAGCATTGATTGTTGGCTTGAAGCTCATCGGAGAACTCGGGATCAAATCAGTTGAGATCTTTTGTGACTCACAATTGGTGGTTTACCAAGTGCGGGGAGATTACCAAGCCAAGGGACAGAAGCTTGCTCCGTACCTTGTTCAGGTCCAAGAGCTACTGTCGAATCTCGAGCATTATGACATTTCGCATGTCCCGCGCGAACAGAATAAAGAAGCCGACTTGTTGGCTAAGTTTGCAAGCACAGGCGATGCACAGCAAATGGGATTGTATCCCGTTGAGGCCTTGCACGCCTAGAGAATAGATGAGATGAAAGTTGATTGTATATTGGAAACAGAAATCGAGAAGGACTCGTGGATAACCCCATTCAAACTGTACCTAACGACCGGGACTTTACCAGAAAAAAGGAGCGAAAGACGGCAGGTCCTTCGAAAGGCCACGCGATACGTGATGCATGATGGATTAATGTATCGAAAAGGTTTCTCAGTCCCATTATTACGATGCATCGCTCATGACGAGACAAAGCGGGTCTTAAGAGAGGTTCACGAAGGGGAATGTGGCGACCATACTAGGGGGCAAACGCTAGCAAAGAAGGTCCTCCGCTATGGATATTACTGGCCGACCGTAAATCGGGACGCTGCGGACTACGCAAGAAAATGTGACAAGTGTCAAAGATATGCGAAAATCCCGAGGACTCCATCAACGGAACTCACACAAATGGTTAGTCCCTGGCCATTTGCAATCTGGGGAATCGACATAATCGGCTCATTGCCTATATCCAAAGGTGGTGCGAAATACGCGATAGTTGCAGTCGACTATTTCACAAAATGGGCTGAGGCAGAGCCTTTGGCCACAATCACCTCTAAGAAGGTCATTAACTTCGTTGTACGAAACATTATATGCCGCTTTGGCCTTCCTCGCACCATCATTACCGACAACGGGACGCAATTTGAAAGCAAAGAGTTCAAAGAGTTTTGTTTAAATTATGGCATCGAGAAGAAGTTCGCCGCTGTTGCACACCCAAAAGCTAACGGACAAGTCGAGGCCGTTAACAAAATAATCAAGTCCATACTAAAGAAGCGTCTGGAGAAGGTTGGAGGCAAGTGGGTAGATGAACTCCCAACATCACTATGGGCTTATAGAACTACCCACAAGTCCGCGACCGGCCACACTCCATTCGCCTTGGCATACGGCTTGGAAGCCGTTATACCCGTGGAACTTGAAGTTCCATCACACCGAGTGACGTACTATGATCCCAAGACGAACCAGGACCTCTTTTTGGAATCACTGGACTGCATCGATGAAAAGCATGAAGAGGCCGAATTAAGGGCGGCAGCGCATAGACACCGAGTCAAGCGTTACTACGACGGCAGAGTCAGCCCAAGAACTTTTGATGTAGGTGATCTCGTTCTGAAACGAGTTTTCCCGGTACCATCGCGTATGAATCCCAGCTGGGAAGGTCCATACGTCATTGAACGGAAGCTTGGAGAAGGAACATTCAAGCTAGCGACCGTTGATGGCACGACACTCCCCCGAGCATGGAACAGTGAGCATCTGCGGCACTATTACATTTAGCATGTTTCTTTCCTGTTTTAGGCACAGTTATTTCCTGTATGTTTTCATTCCGTCGCAACTTAGTTTCCTTTTAACTATGTAATCGAGCAGTTTAGTTGTTTTTCATTAATAAAGGCTTGAAGCCGTATTTTCCACGAATTACTAATGTTTCTATATCTCATAGTCGGGTGATGAATTACTAGAACTACATTATCCTGTACGATACACGAAACTAGTATAAACGATTTCAAATCTCCGAATCCCCAGAGCGCGGACCGAAGTACTCTAAGTCCCAGAGCGCGGACTAGATTATAAATGATTTCAAATATCCGAATCCCCAGAGCGTGGATCGGAGTACTCTAAGTCCCCGGAGTGAGGACTAGAGTATAAACGATTTCAAATCTCCAGATCCCCAGAGCGCGGACCGAAGTACTATAAGTCCCCGGAGCGTGGACTAGAGTATAAATGATTTCAAATCTCCGAATCCCCAGAGCACGGATCGGAGTACTCTAAGTCCCCGGAGCGCGGACTAGAGTATAAACGATTTCAAATCTCTGAATCCCCAGAGCGCGGATCGGAGTACTCTAAGTCCCTGGAGCGCGGACTAGGGTATAAACGATTCCAAATCTCCGAATCCCCAGAGCGTGGATCGGAGTACTCTAAGTCCCCGGAGTGAGGACTAGAGTATAAACGATTTCAAATCTCCGAATCCCCAGAGCGCGGATCGGAGTACTCTAAGTCCCCAGAGTGCGGACTAGAGTATAAACGATTTCAAATCTCTGAATCCCCAGAGCGCGGAGCGGAGTACTCTAAGTCCTCGGAGTGCGGACTAGAGTATAAACGATGCGAACCTCCGAATCCCCTGAACGCGGATCAACTTACTCTAAATCCCCGGAGCGCAGATTTAGAAAAAAGTCCAAGTACTCGAGAAATGTGGAACAAGAAGTATGCCACGTTTGGAAATATTTGAACAACACGAGAATGGACTGGGAGGTAATGCAACTCATAAGAAATTGAGTTATGACTACAGTTAGTCAACAAACCAAAGAAAAGCAAGGGAATCATTCAGACGAAAAAGAAACTAAACTTCATTCAATAGTTCAAAATGGGATTACACAGTTACTCCTACAAAACTCAAAGTTAAGAACCTATCTATACAAACTACAAGCTACAAAAGATAATAGCAACTACAAGACTTAAGCAAGAAGCTCGTTGAACGAGTGTATCGATTATTTCTTCGTTTTCTTCTTCTTGTCTTCCTTTGTTTTTTCCGACGACTCCTCTCCTTCACGTTTTTTCTTGGATTTCTTGCTTGCTAAAGAAGCAGAGTCAGGAGTAGGAGACGGAACATCTAGTGGTTTGGCCCTGCCCGGGAGAATGATTTTCAAAGGTCTGTTCCGCGGGTCGGTAAGTTCCAGTATTTCAGGTTCAACTTTGACCTCCACCTTTTTCTTCTCCTCTTCGGCGAGGCGGTCCTTCATGCTCATCTTTGAAGTATGCTCAGAGGCGCCAATGATTTCGATTTCATCACTCCCTTCGGCAGGAGATGAAGTGTCAAGCTTATCATCATCTAGCGCCCCAATCACTTGAGCATCGGGACCAGGAATTACTCCCGCATGAACAACGTCGCTTGTTTTCTCTGCCTCCTCCTTGGCGTCATCGCTCCTTGGAGTTGGCTCGGGGTCAGAGCAGCCTGCATGAAAACATAAAGAATGAACATTAGAACGAATAAATGCTGGAAAGTAACAGGATCTTTCGACTTTTAGAAAAGAAGAGTTTCCTACCGGGTTCTGGTTGGCTATCGGTTGCGCGTGGGGTTTCACCCTCCAGAATAGGAGATAACACGTGAACGCCAAGCCCGAGATCTTCAGAATCATAGCCGGCATGCTGCTTGAATGGGTCAAGTGTCGAGCGACCGGCCGGTTGAGCAGCGGGAGGAGTAGCAATATGAGGAGCCGTAGTCTCAGCCCCAGACGGGCCAGCTTCATCACTTTTCCCTTTTGGAAGAGGAGAGCCTTTGTTATAAAGCGCCAAAGCTGCGGATAGATCCGCTGGCTCATTCCCCCTAAGAAACTCCTTCACCAAGGCATCCTCATCGACCTCTTTAGAGCCCGACTCGATTTTCCTTATCTTTACTAAGGTTTCCCAGGCCTCAGCTAGGGATTCGAGATAGCCATCGCCCAAGAATGTTAAGTCACGATGCATAAGGACGCGGGCTCCATACTCAGCAACCAGCGGGTCAAACATGCATTTGACCTCTTCCCTGCCGGCTTCTACGGCCGCCTCGAGGCGAGAGCCAATCTCCTCCGCAGCTTTTCTTTTGCCCTCCTCACGGGCTTCGTCCTTCATTTTCTCAACCCCAGCAAGTTCGTCATCGAGCTTCGTTTTCAGGAGACGAGTAGCAACGATTTCATCACAGTATCGTTGTGATTCTTCTTGAGCAGCTACCTTGTCCTCCTTCTCCTTGGAGAATAATTCTTTCAGCTCTCTGACTTGTATGGCGAGCGCGTCCCTTTCTTTTTGAACGGAATCTTTTTCTAGGGCAAGGGCACCGCTGCGCTGGACTGCTTCATCAAGTTCCTTCTTGTGAGCCATCTCTAAACGAGTAACTGCCTCAGCAGTATCTTTTGCGCTTCGTTCAGCGGCTTCCAACTTCGACTTATACGAAGCGAGCTCTTCGTCTTGGTGCTTGATGATGTTCTTGTCGCAGCCAGCCTCCAATTTCAGGCGATCAATCTCATATTGACGCTCAACGGACACCTCCAAGATCTTTTCAACCAAGTGTACAAATGCGTCATGTTGAACATAGACGTCGTTATTGCAAGCAATGGCACTCTGCTTCACGTGCCCAGGAATATGGTGAATAGCCGGGAGGAACTTCAGACCGTCAAAGCAAATTTTTGGGAACTTGGCCTTAAGATCGACCATCTTTTCCGCTACAGTTGGATCAACCGCGGGAGTAGGGGGAGGAGGCTTTGGAAGTTCCGCTCTTTTTCGTTGCTCCCGAACTTGCCTTGTACTCGATGAACCGGAGTGTTGTTCTCGAGGAGCATCAGATTGGTAACCCTTCTGTGAAGACTTCTCTTTATCCGACTCAGTTGGAGGAAGAGGATCACAGGACTGTGAAGATTGAGAATATGCCTTCTTACGGTGAGACGACTCGCGGGGACGATTGTCCCTATCTTCATAATCATCTCTGTCCCTGCGTCTGCCTGAACCTGAGTCCCGTCCAAAATGATGGAATATGGAAGAGCCATGAAGGCGATCGAATCCGTGAGAGCGCCCCATGTCACCTGCAAAGAATGGAGATAGCAACGAATTAAGAAAAATCCGAGAAATAAGAAAAAACTTGAAGTGTATGATGGAATGCGTATGTGCGTGTGTGTCCTAGTGTTCCCCCCTACAGACCAGTTCTTTTATCTTTACTAATCGGAGTATTGTCTCCCTGGACTGGGAGTTGAACTCCCGCATTGCCTCTAGCGGGCGAAGAAAACTTGAGAGCTTCAGGATCGTCAAACCCATAATTAAGTATATCGTCGGGGATAGAAAGATTCGACAAACCCCTTAGAGAACTCTCCAGGTGCTGTGAGGAAGCCTCTTTCTCTGACGGGATAGGCATATCTTTTGAAGTGCCGCCAACTTTCTCCTTCCGAATATTGTATTTTAACCTCTTCATTCCCTTCGAAGGAGAGGATGACGTTTCAATATCATGAACTTCGACCGCCGGATTCCAAGCGGGACCCACATTCTCGCCTTGGGTCTCAGGAGCTTCATCCTCTTTACGCTCACCTTCTTCGTGCGTATCGGGAGTGCGGCGAGATGACGATCCGGCATGTTTTTTCCCTTTACCGGATATTGGCTAGGGAATGGAGACGCCCTCCGGGAGGCTAATCCGACAACCTGGGGCTAGCTAGCCGAACCTTGACAATGATTCATTTGAAATGATGGTTCAGATGTCTCATTCCGCTGTAGGAAGAGCTCTAATGGCCTCAACGCCCTCAGAATATCCTCGACCCTCCGGACGCGGGTTGATACCTAAAAAGATGAAACAAGGAGTTAGAAAAAGCATGACTCCAATTAAAGGTGAATGATGACTCAGCAAAGAGACTTACTGCCTTCAACCCATCTCCTCGCAAAACCAGAAGGGCAACGCACATAGAACCATTCCTGTTTGTACAGGGCGAATTTACTGCATGCTCCTGTCAAGATTTGGCATTTGTGGTACGGCTCGAGGAACATGAAGGAAGGGCTATCTTTCCGTTTTTTGATTATATAGATGTATCTGATGTCGCCAGAGGTTGGAGGTCTAGAGAAGACGACCATGAAGAGTAGATAGGTCCCGTATAGAAATGCGTGACCGTTCGAATGCAGCTGCGACGGAGCAATGTCGATGTACTACAACACGTCCCGGAGGAATAAATTAAACGGCGGCACGTTGCCCATCCAACACATGAACTTGTTGCATGTGTTATATCCGACTGGGGGCAAGTGAGGACGATCATGTCGCGAAGGGACTAACACATCGGCGAAAGGAATCCCGTGGATGGAACATATCCGTCGGAGTGCTGCTTCATTGATCTTCGAAGCTTGTGAATCGATCGGATTGTCTAGTAGAATCGTTGCCTCCAGGGCATCGGGTGCTAAGTTATGAGCCGGGGAAGTCGACGGATTAGAAGTATCAGCGGCTTCTTGCCTTGATGACGGCCCAGGCCTGTCGGATATAGTGGCGGAGCTAGACTTTCTTGACATCCCCAATAAATAATGAATCTGGCTAAGTGCCTGAGAAAACTATACTCAAAAGACGTTGAACGTTAGAATTAACAACACGAACTTTCCCCCCATGTGATGTGTGAACTAGTGCAAGCAATCGTGTACAAGCAATAAGAATCTAGAGATTTCAAAGATATAAGAATGAGCCGCGAATCGTCGCCTTCGAAGACCGTCATCGCTGACCGTCTCAAAAAGCCCGCCTTGTGGTGATTACAGTTTCAAATTCAGAAAACGAATGTTAATCTAAGTTCAGATTTATGTCTACTAAAGCTAGGGAGTTAATGATCCGGGTTAGTTTCATGTGATAGTGTGCTTAGGTCTAGGTCCTTGTTTTGCTATATGGATAGGCAAGGTTTGTAAGTATTCGGCCTAGTTCCTGTTCGGCTAAAGGTATCGTTCGGCATGGTCGGTTAAGTTCTGTCCGGCCAGAACAGGTTTCAGCATTCACAGATGTTCGGCATTCATGTGATTCGGCATCTGCATTGTTCGGCTAAAGTCGTTGTTCAACATGTATACTGTTCGGCATTTAAATGGTGTTCGGCAATTGTATTGTTCGGTCTAAGTTTTGTTCGGCATTTAGATTGTTCGGCCTGAGTATAGTTCGGCATGTATGTTTGTTCGGCATGTCAGTTGTTCGGCATATATACTGTTCGGCATTTAAGTAGTGTTCGGCCTTGGTTTTGTTCGGCTAAGTTGTTGTTCGACATTTGAATAAGTGTTCGGCATTGGTTTGTTCGGCTAAAGTACTGTTCGGCAGCCCTCCATTTCACTGTCCGGCGCATGACAACATACGCCAAACCATGGCTATGCCGTTCAGCACCCTTACCACCTCCAACACTTTCATTCTTCTTCCTTCTCCTTTACTTCGGTTCGGCACGAAGAAGCTAAGTCACATGGTCTTATGTGCGAACACTCCTAATCATCCCTCCTCGCCTTCCACCATCGTTCAGCAGTAAAGACGAACTGCTCGAAAGTTTTCTACATGATACACTCGGCCGTCTCGTTTGAAACTATTTGAATCGTACAAGGAATAATACCTAGTTCGCGGATTGGAGCTTAGGAAGGAGTAGTTAGGATTTAAGTCTGGTCGACTGGCGAGAATTACAGATCTTTGTAGAGTGACGGGAGCGAAAGAGTAAAGGAGAGAAGAGGGGAAAAACCTCGTTTTATAGGGGGGAAAATGGAAGTCGAAGGGGCTATATCCGGTAGAACCAGTCAAGGCTGTATCGTTCGGCTTCGAAACATAGTGTTGTTCGGCGCATAAAGAACGTTCGGCTTCGAGCGTATCGTTCGGCATTAATACCATATTAGGCACACGCCACAATCTCAAGAAAGCATGTGGACTTAATCAAGGATTTGAGACAAAATGTGGGGGATGCGTAATTCAAAGCGCATCACGTTCAGTCACGTAATACACTTTGGGGGGCAAGTGTTTCCTGGAGGTTTGACCAGGCAACTGAGTACTCGGCATTGGAAGGTACTCGGCATCTAGTAGTACTCGGCATGCAGGATTATTCGGCATCAAGTAGCACTCGGCATCAACTAGTGCTCGGCATCAAGTAGCATTCGGCATCAGGTAGTGCTCGGCACCAGCTGGAACTCGGCATCAGGTAGTATTCGGCACCCAGTAGAACTAGGCGACAGGAGTACTCGGCGACAGAAGTACTCGGCATCTAGAAGACGTTCGGTGTGCATAACTACTCAACATGACAGTATCGTTCGGCCTGAATGCATCATTCGGTCAGAGAGCATTGTTCGGTCAAGAGCTTCAGACAGAGACACGTTCGGCTTCGACTGACAACCATTCTGCACTTCCCACACATCAAACATACCGTTCGGCATAGAAAGGATCGTTCGGCATTATGGTGTTCGGCATACCTGGTTCGGCATGCAGCGACCACTATACTTGGGCTAGAGTGTTCGGCTACCGAGCCCACCTGGGAAGTCTAGCCCATCTTTGTCTATAAATAGAAGGGCAGGGTCACAGTGAAGAGGGATCTTTTTCGGGAGAACACTGGGGAGACTCTGCCATTTTGGAGACTCATCTTCTCTACTTAACAACTTCATTCAAGCATTTGATCTATGAATTGTATTTGTAATCAATCATTAAGAAGATCAATAAAGTTCAATCTCAAAGTGGACGTAGGCAATTACGCTGAACCACTATAAATTTGGTGTTCTTACTTTCTGCATTTAAATTAGCATTGTCTTCTCTGTTTAATTTACCTTCATCACTTATTTCTCTACATAATCTTTCTCTACGAGGTTAGTGACCAATTTTGGTGCTAACATAATCATAATGGAAAACATTCACATTTCTTATATACAATTGTTTTTGACCCATCTAAGTATGCTTTTGAAATATTAAATCCTCCCAAATGTTTTGTGAATATACTTATATCGATGAGATAAGTATATGGATATTTTCCAAGCATTGAAAAAGTATAAGATTTAATTTCCATATACGATCGTTTTGTTATCCTCGATAGTTGATATCTTGACTATCAATTTCGATACCCTTCTTCCTTTTGTTTTTGTTTCGTCAATCTAAGTCGATTTGTTGCTCATTTAGAGCATTGATATCCTTTATCGGAAATGACTAAATAAAGAGCGAGTGGGGGCCAAGCTATGTGGGGTTGCTCCCATTAAGGTATTGTCACATCTACTCTAGATTGGTTTCGGTTGTATGCGCACGGTGATGTGAAATACTCGGATACTCGGTAAGGTTGGCGGGGTCCGGCTTGGAGGTTTCCGAGAGCCATCGTAGTTCTCAAGTATATTTTCTAGAGGTATACTTTCGATAAGAGGGGCGCACCCTCCTAGTCATTGTTGGAAATTTTCCTTTTCCTTATTTTTGATTCAAATCTTTGGATTGATTCTCTCTTAATTGCATCGGGAAGCGCCTTGCACTCTTCGCGATGTTTAATTATTTATGTCCATTCTTTTATACTTGGATGTTGTCATTGTGAGGGAAAAACCCATTCTGCATTTTTGCGATGTGGTCTCACTAGTTACTTTGTGTGTTCTATTTTTTGGAGTTTACTCATACCGGACTTATTGTCTGACCCGAATTGTTTGTTTTCCCTAAACGTTCGGGTACTCATTTATATTTGAGTAGTCCAGAAATAACAGGTTTTTTTGGGCTCTTTTGAAGATGGTGGATGAGCAGGAGGCTCCTTATCTATCTAGCTTTTTATTTCCGCTGTTATGAGATGTTGGCTCTATGTATGTATATTTAAAGGTAGGTTGTTATAACTGCCTAGACTGACAGTAGTACTTTTGTTGTAACTCTGATAACTCCATGTTGGGGAGTAACCTTATGTACTGTCTTATTTTTATGTTATATTTAACCGTTCCATTGTGAGATTATTGTTCCTTTCTTATATTTTACCCCATGACAACTCGTCTTTCAGATACTTGGCAACGACACATGAATACCATGGATGTATTAAGTGTCATTCTCAAGGGTCAGAAAGGTGGGTCGTCACAGTACATAACCACTATATAATTGTATATTGTTAATACATACATATACATACATACATACATACATACATACATACATACAGACATATGTATATATATTGTGATTTGTATTATTAGTTAGGTGATATTCCTATAGGTATTGATGTTGTCATATATTAATTGGTTATGTGTATATGTTTATAAAATATAAAATATAAAATAATTTTTTTCATTAAGGATCTGATAAACAGCTAAAATCATTATATTTATTAATTAATTTATACATATATTAATAAGTTAATTAATTTGTTTATATGATTTGTATTAAACTATACGAGTAGTTTGGCACGTGCGATGCACGTGTGCAAAAGGAACAGATGTTAAGAAACAATGTGTGTGAGGATTGTTGAATGTGATAAAATGAGTGTGACGTACACGTATTGTTGAATATTTTGGATATTGACTTGCAGAATGCATCCACATCCGATGGACATAGGGCATAGAAAATTTGTATCGAAAATGGGAGGAAGCATTATATCAAACTGACATTGTGTGGACAGAAAGAAAAGTAATAAACGTATGACGTAATGAATTATTCACGCATGTTCATGCAAACCATAGAGAATAACTTTGATTTGTAACGGAAATAGAATATGTTCTTCGTTACATATAGTAGGTAATCAGAAATAGATATGATAGCATATGAGTTTAACATAACTGTATTGCAGAAATTGATATGCATAGTCAAATTATTTATTGTTATGTCCGGTAAAAGAGTGGACTTGAATAGAATACTGTACTGTCTGTGAGTAAAGGTGATTCCATTGGTATTCTATATAGAGTTATCTTTCATATAATCACGGATAACAGTTCACATATACAGACATATGAATACACAGTCATTAACCATTATCCACAACTACCATCTCGATTGTTATGATGAAAGCTAGAAAACTAAAGCATTTAAAATCTTACAGAAGGAGTAAGAAAGCATGATTCTCATATTCATCAACCAAAAACCAAAGTATTGATATTCTGTAAACATCATTTTGTAATAGACACGAAACAATCTTGTGAAACTGACAATTCATTTATCAAAAGTAAAATACAGATGTGCTCAAAATTTCCACTACCTATCGAACTGTCACTGATGTGGACTCAGCATGTTGCTCTACTCCTTTATCACCACTTACCTGCAATATATTGCAGAATGTTCTTGTCAAAGTACGGTTAAAACATATTCCAGTGCATAAATATTTAAATGAACGGATACTTATTCTCATATTCTAATATTATGTAAATATTAAAAAATTATCAAACAGCGTGTTAACTATATGGATGATGAAAACATGTTCCACTACATTAGGTATGTTATTGTCATCATCTAACGTACGTACGAACTGGATTACAGCATCGACTCAATAACCGATTTGAAAATAATTTATTTACTCAAATTGTAATAGATATCAGAACCGCAAGCGCACATAATACTGTAAATTTGACATGTATGATATGTAGCCTTTAGCTGCTGGTACGGAATAACAGGCGTGGTCAGTAAATTGAGAGGCAATGTGAGCAAAGAAAAAACACCGATATAAACAATTGGTAGGTAGATTTCAATAACAGAAGAAAGTTTAGTAGAGGAAAATGTAGGCCATAAACAACCTTTTAACTGTACTCAATCACCGTAAAATAGATAACACATACTAATATTTCTCCATACATACAATGTTTTTTGTAATTCATATGTTTTTAGCCTCATCTCACAGCTCCACTCATCTATAAGTCACAATCAAATTATTTTTTATTTTTAACATCAGAAATCCTTGCCAAAAAATTATTTTACTTTGCTAACTCTCCATCTAGAGGAAAGAGTATACTTATGAGAGAACAATAATCAAGAAACATCAAATTACAAATGGACTTGCTACCATTGTTTAGGATAATGCACTAAGCGTAGACATGAAATAAATATTGCATGCTATATTTCGAAGATCTTGTGCATGAGAAGCATATACATAATATTACACCTATGTAAATGTTACAGCTAACAACTTTTTATACTGGTTAAGAATAAAAGATCTCTGTTGCTATACATCTGAAAGTTCTCACAGTATATTTATTCAGTTAATGTCAGATAATATACAAATCAAAAATTAAAATTATATTTACTATTTCGTATAGGTAATGGATTTATGACCTCATGACAACGTGCTAAAATCGCGAGACATAAAAGTTGTGTTTATTTTCTCAAAAAAATATTTATTAAAGAAAATATTATATCTAATGTTAAAAACAAATTTTTGCTGTAAGCCGATTATCAAAATATATTCATGTTGGTCAAAATATTATATCCAAATATCTGAAAGTTTATTCATCATCACCACATTAAGTGAGGAAATGATTTTATGAGCATTTCAGAAATCAATATTTCTTTCTTGATTATAGTTGCTACCTTTAATTTTAACGTTGAAATTGTTGCTCCATGACAATCACATGAGTTATGATAATGATGTTAGACGGCTAGTTCTAGGATAATATTTTTGTTGTGCATCAGGCAATTAAAAGGGTTAATAGTAGCACAATAAGGTGACATCCAAATCTCAGGTGACACTGAATTATAATTTAAGGGTTGCATGGTAACTAAATGGTGTTTGAACATTACAAACACTTTGCATTTTGATCGTATGCACATTAAGATTTATTTTATTTTGAATAACAGAAAAAAAATTTGGTTTTATATTATGTCAGCTGTACACCATTGCTCAAAATAGGTACAGCAGTTTACTGTTGCATTTGTTTTTGCAGTATACACAAAAAGAGACTACTTCGGCTTTAACTTTGTCAAAATGCTATTTTAATATTTTTTGATGTTGTTGCTTCCTCGTGGAATGCTTGTATTGTTTATTTGATTATGGACGTACTAAAATTATCTCTTCTCCGTAACTATATCAGCCAAATTTAGAATCCAATATAACTATTACCTTGAATATATAGAAAATTGTATTAATAAATCTATATACAAATCCATGTATGACTAAAACATATAATAACTAATTTGATAGAAACAGTTGATAGATCAGCACATGTGTTTTTCCATATTGTGAACCAACATTAGTACTTTTTTAGTGCAGTGCTCTGAGGGATGATTCAAGTGACTTTTGTATAAGCACGTATCAATACATGCTCACGTTACAGTAAACACATGAATAGAAGACCAAGGAAAAAGATGGGATAATAATGTATTATGAATAATGTCCGAATGAAGTTTGTTTTTCTTTATAATATATTTGTACTAAAATATAAAAATGTATTAAATGGAGAAGTCTAATTGTGGTAATAAATAAGGCATGAACTGTGGATAAATATAATTGAACTCTTTTTGTTTATGATTATTTGTCCTGTAGTAATAAATTGTACAGTAATCTTGGTTTCTTGTCCAAGAAAAGCATCAATATTCTGTAAATTTTATTAAGATTATTATGACGTGCAAAGTTAGCAAGGACTGTTGGATTATAAATTTACCACAACCATGTAATCTGCATATACATTGGTAAATAAACAATATTTTTTTATATGTCAATAAAGCCAAAAATTTGAGATACAGCCTACCGAAAATGTTCTGACATGCGTAATTTGCAGTTCATATGCATCACATAAACTATTGCCTACAAATAAAAAAATATTACAAACTCTCATTAATTTAAATGCATATCCATAAAAATACTTTGCTATTTTTACTAAACATAGTTATTTGTGGCGAAATATAATATTAAACTTGCATAATTTTCAATAATATTTTATTTCAAAATCAATCAAAATATTGTCAGTAAAAAGAAAAATATTATTCTTTGCCCATCAGTCCCATGACCCTTAATTTTTTGTATAAATTCTAAAAGAGCAACATAATGGAAAATAAATAACTAATGAACCATATATTAAACATTTTAGTCCAGATTTTTCAAAACCATATATTAAACATTTTCACCTTCAGTTTTTCCAGAGACCTCCCATCTCACAATTTGCCCCTATTTGACACACAACTTCCTCTATTGACACGACATTGCACTGAGTGCCTAGATTCATCCTTTAACGTTCTATGCTTTTGCTTGTGATGAGTCAGCTGAAATTTCCTGTTAGGCAGAGTTAACTACAAAACTTCATGTAAAGTAAAAAAAGAATGGGAAGTTTCAGCTAAATGATAAGCAGACCCATCTCATGGCTAAACAAATGAATATATCAAAGCCAACAAATGTTTTAAAGGAGCATGCATCAGAAAAATAGCTAAGATTTCTAGTTAGCTTATTTCTACATAATGAAAACATGAAAGTATCCAGACTATTAGTACATACCAATAACAACTGGATTTTTTGTGCATTAAATATTGTACTTACATACATCATTTTTCAATGAAATCCACCATGAAACAGTTGTAAAGTATCAAATTTAAAAAATTGTACTATTGCACATTAAATAACATACTACCTACATCATCGTAAAAGAAACCTAATATAGTGTATAATAATTTTTCAAGTTTAAAAGATTAACAGTTATATTAGTATGCACTGAATGAAGCACCCACATGCAACATTTTCAACAAAAAGAAATCTTCCAACCTGAAACATATCCTTATAATAGTGGTTGCTATTGGTCAAATTCATCTGAATATAAAACAAAATGTCAATGAATACAAACTACTTTATTGTTAAAAGTGAAATGGAGATTGAAAGTGGAATTTACTGCAAACGATAAATCAGAAGGCCCTCCATCCTTTAGCTAGATAGTTGATAAAACAAACTATCTACAATAAAAACAAAATGAGCGGGTTGTGCTATGACTTATCTACAATATCAATGACATTACCACGCCCATCGAACCATTCATACACTAAGCAGTTATACATTTTTCAAATTTACTCAGCTATTCAGTAGCAGTTCATATTTATTATCCATTAGCGTGGATTATGAGGTGGTTCATTTTGTCGGTAAAAGTAGCGAACACCAGATTCCAAAACAGCATCACATGACATCATTTCATAACCGCAAACTACATGGATGGGTCTCGAGAAGCTTCTAGAATAACTGACTCAAGATGGTAACTGAAAGAATACTGTACTCATTCATCTTAACTCTTCCACTTATCACGTACTTGATAGCAATGAATTTGTTAGTTTTTCTAGATGAAAAATGTGATAGATATGCTAAAAAGAAAGCAGGCTTCTAAATAGAATTGGTAGAAGAAACATAATTTTTTTTACCTATTTGAACCCGATCAGCAATCTTTCTGGTAATTTATTGCTCCTCGTCCCATTTTTCCCATCGTTTGAAGGTAGATATGCTCAGTAAAAAATCAACTTTCCAGTGGGAATGTTGAAGATGTCGTACTCATTAATGGGTCATCTATCACTAAATTACCTTTAATAGGAAATAACTGAATGGATCCACCCATAATCACTCCATTTGATACAAATTTGCAATTACCTTTTAGATAAGTAATCCAGCATACGCATGCATCATTATAAACAACTTTCATATAGTAGAAACCAAAATAACTTTAAGTGGTGATAGCAATAAAAAATGCATTTAAAAACGATAAAGAAAGGTTTATCAAGTATTTTCATAATTACAAAGTCAAAAACTTTACATAGGAAGGCTTTCTTCTTCTTTCTAAACGTAGTCTTCAAGCTTCCCTTTTCTGTTCACAAAAAAGTAAAATGATAACTTCGGTCCTACATTGTCAGAATGATAAGATTTTCGTTAAAACATAATACTGCATTATTAATAAAATGAGACAAAATGTCAGGATAGAATTACTAACAAAAAAAATTAGATGTCGAATGAATAGCAGTATATAAAAACTACCCCAAACCTAGAAGTCTACCATGCGACGTCAAGATGTGATCGACATCCTCCACCTCTTCCAAGCCTTACGCTTATTGCAGATCTGACACAAAAAAGAAATTAAATTAGGATTTGAATTCTGAATTTAGGATTAAAAGATGCGTTTAATTGAGAAGTGGTCGTGTACGGTAAAATGGTTGATGTGTAAATAGGAATGAGACAGTCGCCATTGTTGAGGCGAGTGAGAAGAGGGATAGTTAAGGAAAGTGGAGTGGAAAAATGATAATGAACCGATCGTGGGGAAATGGGAACTGCTTTTAGGGAAAGAGGGATCCGCTTTCACGGAAGAAAGATAAAATGACTGAAGTATCCTTGCAAGTTTCTGACGTGGTATCGAAGGCAAGGTTGTTCTAGGCAAGTTTCTTTTCGAAGCAGAGCGGGGCTTTTCTGGTAGTTCGAAAAAGGCTTCACCTCCTCAAGTATTCGCTTTATATATAAGATAACCATTTCACATAAATAGCTGAATTAATATTTTTCAATTGCATATTTGCATTGATTATGATTTTTAATGATCGAATATATTTTTTGGTAATTATTTAATATTTTTATTATTATTTAATCATCATACGAATTAATAAATTAATATAAAATAAATTTTGTTTTGAAATTTTGATTTTAAATTTTTTTAAATTAAACTGACATCATAAAAGCTCTCGGTCAAAAAATCAGGTTTTTTAAATCAAATTTATATTTTTAAAAAAGCATTTTTATATTTGATCGAAAGTATTTAATTAATAAAAATAAAATTTTGATTTAGTAAAATTTGTAATTTTTTCGTAAGCTATAAAATATTATTCTTGATTTTATGAAATTTAAAATTTAAAATAATTATTTTATAAATATTTTCTATCATTTATTTATTATTATTTAACTAATTAATTCGTAATATATATATATATTGATATAACAAAATTATAATTAAATTTAGAGCTGCTGTACTTGATCTGGAATGAAAAAATATAATTTTTAAATTTTATAATTTATGTATATTTATATAAACTATTCTAATTCATATTTACATTAATTATTATATTTATACACACACTGAAACGACCCGCCCTTCTCAACTCTCGAAATTCGATACAAAATACACCACTGTATAATATGTCGACTATCGAGTGCCGGAAAAGACAGATTGTTGAGGGAAAAAAAGAAAGAAGATAGAAGAAAGAAGAAAGAAGGAACTAAACAACATCAGAATCTCACAATCGCAGCGAAATAAAATATAATCGATAATAACAGATCTTTACATAAAATTAATCCATATCTGTTTTATATAATACATCATCAGAGTACATCACAAGTAAACAACAATTACCAGCCTGACAGTTATATCAACCTGCCTCACAACTGCTGATAATTTCAAACAACTATAGCAGCGGAATAAACAAGTACGAGTAATACGTCTCGGACTCTAGCTCCTCTCCTGAGCTCCAACTCTATCCAATACTGAACCTGTAATACTCGGTCTGACCCGAGCATTATAATGAAATAACACCCGAGTCAGTCTGGAATACCAGCATAAGAGACATACATCCAAACTGATTATTAAAGTTTCAAAAATCCTTTGAAAATCAAAGGCATCTAGTAAGACCACGCCACAAATAAACATGTCGGGTTTTTACCTTACGATAGCCAAAACACTTTTTATCAAATCCTCTGATATTATAATAGTGTCTATATACAAATACTTATTCAAATAGCCGAAATTGTTACATCTATTAAATTCCAGCTACTAGCCACAATCGTGGGTAATACAAACAAAAACCATAAAGGCACTTAGGGAGAATGGATTTCCAACTAATGACTAGGCACTGGGGTACCACCTGTCACAGTATGTGGCCTAGAACACAGTACCGAGGAGTACGCCCACTCCCCTGCAACACAAGGCCGGAACCATCCCTTACTGGATAATTCCGAGTAAAATCACCCCACGGTTGTGATCAGCAACCGCACCACTAAGCCGAAATAAAGGGACATCTAGGCAAGGATGACCTTACTCTCAAGTGGGGCCTGCCCACGAAGCCTTGCTACATATCCCCTGATTTTCAGTCATTCCCGCTTAATGAGGCTTGAGGCTAAGCGTTACCTTTAGAGAACATATCACTTAGAATGCCCATCGTCCACCTGACGATGTTCCGAAAGCATTTATCCATACAAGTCCGTCCCGGGTTCGAACGGAACCGAAGGCACTATTTCTACTACATTCATTTTGGAAATATCCTCAGGATTAGTAGCGACTAGCCCTTGCGCTTCACTGCTCCATCTTCGACTCCAAACTCGTTTCCACAAAAACGTACAAACCGAATCGAAGTGGTTTTCGAGAAATAAATCTCGATCCCGGTCTCTTCGAAACGATCAGTGCATTGGCCAATGTTGATAGTCCGTTATTTAACTATCAATTAACATTCACAAACATCCATCAAACATAAATAATTCCTCAAATTATTTATTTCTCTCAAAATATCTTCGCAAGATATATTTCTATTTTCAACCCTTTGAAAATAGTTTAAACCCACTTCCTTTTACGGAAATAAATTTCCCAAACTTTTCTATTTCCACTGAAATCACCAAGTACAAACACTTAAGACTTAGAATAATTTAAATCACTTTATCCAAAATATACTTTAAAAATATTTAAGTTAAAACCTATTTTATAAAATATAAAAACTAATTTTAAAATAAAGGTTAGGTCGAACTAAATTTTAAAATAAGAGTTACACATTTCTATATAAGTTTCAAATAAAACTTTAACCAAATCGTCTTTAAATAAATCCATTTTATAAATATACATAATAATAATATTTCTTCAAACATAATACCAACTTATCCTTTTAAATAATTTAATTTAAAATTCTTACAACTTAAATAATAATTTCTTGAAAATATCCTTTTAAAAACAAATTTAAAGCTTTTAACTTTTATTAAAAATCTACTTTAAAAACGTACTTGGCCTTTCAAGGAAATACACTTCCATTTTAGAATAAACCAAAGAATTCTTTTTATAAATCTCACTGGATTTATCTCAATTCAAATTTACGTCTTAACCCGTAAATTCCTTCTAAAACTTTTAAATAAAACTCCCCTTTTATTTTTAAGCACACTTCCCATTTCCCGGAAATCACTTTCAAAATATACTTTTGAAAATCTATAAAAGTTTCCTGAGTAGCTTAAATCAAAAAGCTCCTTTTAATATAAAGTTACTATATCAAATATCTAGGTTAAAGTTTCCTTTAGAAGCATAATACTAATTTACCTTTAAAATAATTAAATACCATGATTACTTAAATAAATATTTACCTTTCTCTTAAAAATAATTATTTATCTAAACATTCCAAAACACATTTTTAAACTTCTATTTTACACTTTGAAAGCTTTCCTTTGAAAACTTACTACATTTCCAGGGAAAGAAAATACACTTTCCACCATTAAAAGTGATCCCACTTTTTCTTTTAAAATAATTTGCACCTCTTATAGAAAATCCCATAGGAAATCTATACTTTTAATTTATCCTTCGATAAATACTCCATTACATTTATAAACCCAATATATAAATTTTTGTTTCCCATTTCCTTTCCAATCACAGTTTCAAAACCATTTATAAATTCAAACCAACTTTCTGAATTTAATCTCCTTAAATTCATTACATAAAAATTCCTTTCATTTTCCTTTTAATCCCAATTCATTTAATTGATATTTTAGAATACCAGATTATAATCACAGCATAACAAAATTCCAAATCAGTTTATCATAGGATATAAATGAAATATATCACAGATTATAAATATAATTTCTATATTGTGAGGAATCCAGTTGGATCCCTCCAACCTGTTTCCCTGCATCCACAGATGTTAACACAACAACAAATATCAATCCAAACTGATATTATTATTTCAACCAATCACATAATTATTTAAATATTAACTATTTAAATTAGCCAGCATCCAGATGTGAGTGAGATTTACTCACCTTGCTTTTACGTTGCCAAACGTCTCAATTTTAAATTAAATCGAGCGCATTCGATTTAACCTAAAATTTTCATGAGTCCCAAACACCTCTAGTTCTGCATTGCAGCGTAGATCCCGTCGCTACGATTCCGGTGCTTCCTGTTTCGTCGAAATCTGATAATGTATGAGATAGTTGTGCAGTTTTAAAGTTTGAATACAATTTATAAAAACAATTGCCTTTTTATTTTCTTTTTATTACAAACCCTACCGAAAAATCTCGGCCGTACAAATCTAAATGGAGAAATCCAGGCCGCAAAATGCTTCTTCCCCCCTTCGTACGTTGCAGATCCAACGAAACCCAAAGTCGCCGTCCCAAAGCCCACTACCGCGCCTCCCCTACGCGACCGGAAATTGATCCACCGCCTCCAAAACGTGCGCCATGGCCAGCTCTACCCACTGCCTCCACCACGTCGAACCCGGTCGCGCCTCCGCTTCTGAAACTGTGTTTGAACGCATGATGAACGGGCTCCAAATACGCCCCAAAACATCAACGATTCTCCAGATCCACCGTAGGATGCATAGATCTTCCCAAACCCTACATCTTTCATTTAGAAAGTTTTCGAAATCGTAGCGTGGATCGAGAGATTTCCGTGGGGAAACGAAACAAATTTTCGGCCATTGAACGAATATAACGGCGGCTCGAATAGATTTCTAGGGTTTAACTGAATACGTGAATAAATATACGATTTTTCCCATTATTTTAATATTATTTCCAAATATTTTCTTTGCTTTTACAAACGATCACCAATTAAAACTTGCCGCCTGGCGTTTATAAGGTTTTACCCGCATTCCGAACACAACGGAACGTGTTTCGGAAGCCAATTTGATCGTATGTGGAAGATAGCTTTTTGAATCGATTTAAAATATTTAATTATCGATTTAAATCTCAACGCGTTTCTCACCCGTACGAGCAAACGGTAACTCCAAACGGTACGAAAATTGAAATTCGATAATAATTAACTATTACATATCCAATGAAACTGTTTTCGTCGAATTCCAAGACTGTTCCTCGGAAGGCTATTTTAACTCGTCTATAAATTCGAGCGATTTTCCGAAATCGTCGAAATCATTTAAATTTCACTTTTAACACCTTACTAACGTAATTATAAATCATATAGAATTTATAATCACATTAGAAATCATTCTGATTCATTCCGAATCAAAATCTGATTATTTGCATTATTATATTATTAAATTCCATTATTAAATTAATATAAAAATTCCGAATTTAACTTATCGACTTCTGATTCCATCCAAAAGTCCAATATTAAAATTCAAATCAAACTAAACTTAAAATAAATTTTAGAAACCATTTACATCCAGATTCACAAACTATCCCAATATTAAAATATTTAATTATTATTATTTAAATCAAATTAAATTTGCCATATTTGAAATTATAGCTAAATTTATCGATTCAACCAGATCTTTGTATTTCAAAATAAAATTATAATCCATATTCAACATTTAAAATGAATTAAATGTTCAAAATCTAACGACCAAAATTCTGGGTCGTTACATTCCTCCCCCCTTATAAAAATTTCGTCCCCGAAATTTGCTAAGGTAGGAAAATGCTACTAAACTCAATAACCTATCCAAAACCCACTCACTTACAACTTACATTCACTTCCCAAAACCTTTTCAGTTCAATTCCAAAACCATTAGCTTATTACTAACTCAAAACCTTGTTTTCAACACTATTTCAAAAACAACTTTCCAAGTTAACCAAAATTTTCAAAATTCCCAAAAAATTTCTAACTCCCAAAATTTTTGACAGCGTCTCCTTTGTACGGAGAGCCTTTTACAATATCACAATAGATATAAATATGTATACATCGACCCACACGGTCGGAAAAACAAAAACAGTTCATATTTCCTATTTTTATTGCGTAGGCGTACCTTAGATTAGCATTTTAAAAGCAAGCAGCTAATTAATTATGCATTTACGCACTCCAACTCAATCGATTGCCTCCCGCACCTGTACTTACTCAAACAAGCACATTAGTTTCCAATAATATGAGATTTTTAACCACCTTCCATACATTTATCTTAGCTAAACACATCCATTACATAACATATACAACAAATTTGTATAATCTTACATGTAAACCATAATTTACAAGAAATCTCAAATTTTCTACACCAATTGAATTTCCTAACAAATCCAAATTTCATTTTTATTTCACTAGAATAATTTACATTCAAGTTTACTATATACAATTCATATTTAACATAATCAATTCATCTTTGTACCAAAAAGAAAATCTCATATTCACATCAAATGGGTTTATAAGCCTTATTCACATAAATTCACTCCTATTCAATTCCAAATTGATTCACAATCAAATTTTATTTTCAATTTGATATACTTGCATTTCTTTTAATTTATTTTCTTTGTTTATGACAACAACCATTTTCTTAAGCAAATTCTAATGTTATTTATACAAATAACAATTGCATAAACTTATACCAATTAATTCAAAACCAACTTTATTTGCTTCTTTAAATCAATTCACTTTCGTTTACAACAAAACGACCAATTCCTATGCAAGTTTGTTGTTGTTCAAACAATTAACCATTTCTTAAGCTTATAACCATTTTAAATTAATTCCAACTTAGATTAATATTAAGATTATCCCTTTCTGGATCATTCACAACCCCACATTCTTATTTCCATTACATTATTAATATAAATTCCTTCAGTTGCATTTCATTTCATTATCCAAACAAGTTTCATTCGAAACCATTTCATAAAACCCGACAACAAACACTTCATAATGTCTTAAGTTGTCTCAACTCTATTACATCCCATTGCTTTTATTCAATAAATTTTATTTCATTTTAATTTGATTCTCATTCTATCAAATTCCCATCCATTTGCAAATTTTAATTCAATTTGTTTATATACTCTATCCAATTTTAATTTTAATTCACCTTCCCAATTCATTTCTAAATTTTTTTTATAACATAACCATTTTCAATTATCCTATATCCAAACTGAATTTATTTTGCAATTTGGTCCATAACCATTTTAACCCAACCTCCTTTCATTCGACAATATTCATATCATAATTAATTCATTTACCGTATATGTCGAATTTCATTAAATTTAGCTTATGCTAAATTCATCTTCAAATCATACCCTTTGAATTTAGTTGAGTGAGAATTTTAATCCATTCAATATCATTTCAACTAAACTAAACTTTCTCTCAATTCAATTCTTACCCAAATTTAATTCAAGTCCAACTAAATTTTATTTAGCCAATTTAAATTCATACCATTCCCTTACTAATTTAAGTAAGAATTTAATCCCCTTCAATACTATTTAAAACGCTTTTCAGAATTTCCGGGATTTAAATTCTGTTTTAAATCAAATTTTAGTTATACTTTTATTGGATAAGTCATACTTATAGAATTCATTTGGTTATAACCATTTCAAATTTTAAATTCTTATTTGATTACAATATTAACAACAAAACATCCAAATATATAATAATTTCAGAAAATTATTTCTTTTATATCAAAATATAATTTTGGGTAAAATTATTTCATTTACCCCTTTTTAAAACAATACTATGTCGGTTTACCTTGTTTAAGAGTTTAGAAACCCCTATCGATACGGTTGTACTTCCCGCACCGACCAGAATTCATAAACACTCAACCGATAGGTCAACACAGTACAAAAACAATTTTTATATTCACTAACAAATACGCCCTCATATCTATTATTACACTCAACCCATTATAGAGTACTATTGACTCTATCATTAATGAGTAATTTTCCCTACTAAAGCCTAGGTTGTCGCCAACCTATGCTCTGATACCAAATGAAACGACCCGCCCTTCTCGGCTCTCGAAAATCGATACAAAATACACCACTGTATAATATGTCGACTATCGAGTGCCGGAAAAGACAGATTGTTGAGGAAAAAAAAAGAAAGAAGATAGAAGAAAGAAGGAACTAAACAACATCAGAATCTCACAATCGCAGCGAAATAAAATATAATCGATAATAACAGATCTTTACACAAAATTAATCCATATCTGTTTTATATAATACATCATCAGAGTACATCACAAGTAAATAACAATTACCAGCCTGGCAGTTATATCAACCTGCCTCACAACTGCTGATAATTTCAAACAACTATAGCAGCGGAATAAACAAGTACGAGTAATACGTCTCGGACTCTAGCTCCTCTCCTGAGCTCCAACTCTATCCAATACTGAACCTGTAATACTCGGTCTGACCCCAGCATTATAATGAAATAACACCCGAGTCGGTCTGGAATACCAGCGTAAGAGACATACATCCAAACTGATTATTAAAGTTTCAAAAATCCTTTGAAAATCAAAGGCAACTCGTAAGACCACGCCACAAATAAACATGTTGGGTTTTTACCTTACGATAGCAAAAACACTTTTTTATCAAATCCTCTGATATTATAATAGTGTCTATATACAAATACTTATTCAAATAGCCGAAATTGTTACATCTATTAAATTCCAGCTACTAGCCACAATCGTGGGTAATACAAACAAAAACCATAAAGGCACTTAGGGAGAATGGATTTCCAACTAATGACTAGGCACAATCGTGGCCTAGATCACAGTACCGAGGACACTACGCCATAAATGGCCTTCTGCAACACAAAAAAAAATGTTGCCATAGGTCTATGGCAACACTTTTAGGGTGATGCAATTTTTGACGTTGCCTTAGACCTCAAAGGCAACATTTTGACTATCTAAGGCAACATAAGTAATATTGTTGCAATAGAACCCTATTTGGGTCTATGGCAACACCCATAGGTATCTGTAGCAACATTCCAAAAATATTGCTATAGGGTATTATATTTCTAAAGTTGTGGGGCCCACAATGTGGGGCCCACGACCCAACTGGGTCCATCCCTATGGCAACACCTTGAATGACTATTGCAACATTATTTTAAGCAACATTTATAACCCGGTGGCAACACTATTATGAAGCTACTGCAACACTATTCAGAAGCCTACTACAACACTATTCTGAAGCTACTGCAACACTATACTGAAGCTACTGCAACACTATACTGAAGAGACACTAAGAGCCCATAGAATAGTACAATATCACATAGAACACTTGCATAATACACAGTACAATATCACATAAAACACTTGCATAATACACAGCATAATACACAGTACAGATAACAATTCATACAGCAGTACACATCACAATTCATGTCAGTTACCCCAAAATACTACAAAGCTACCCCAAAATATCCGGTACACATAACAATTCATAAATGAGACTTAAGAGCTGGTGCCTCCAGTCAGATTATCAGTCTCACTGGACATGATTGCGGAAGTTAGATCCTCTACATTGATGTTCATCTCCGGGTTGGCATCACCTAATTTCTTAAGCACCCTAGCCAAATTCTCTTGTACCTTCTGATTTACCTTGGATTCTAGCTGTGATTCAATTTCTTCGACAAGCCTTTGCCTTAATTCATGTACGTAAGCATTTGTTAGAGCCTCGGTTGATTGTTTTGCACACTTTGCACGCCTCCCTATAAGCAAAGGACGACCCTGTGATTTTCCATTCGAAATTACTATTTCGATAGTATTTCCTCCTTCTCCACCGGCCATTGCCTTTTGAACTAAGTCCTACAAAATAAAACCACATCAAAATTACCTTACAGTAAATGCAGAGAATGCAGCAAATGCTTACATATGGATTGTGTACAGCAAATGCAGAGAAAGCCACATTTTGGAAAACAATTTGTTTATGTGCATGTAATTAGAAAACAATTTGTAACATATATACTAGTAAAAACTGGAAAACAATTCCGTCGACAGCCAGCTATGGCTTCGTCATCTGGATTCTGAGGCTTCAAACGGCCATTCATTTTATTTATGCACATATGTGTATTACTATAGACATATATTTTTATATAAACCAAGTTAGTAATCCCTTTAACCAAATTCATTTCTTCGTTTCCAGTTTTTGTGTCATTTCTAGCCAAACGCAAAAGCAAGTCCTCTTCATTCGACTAGAAAAGGAAAAAAATGGCTAAGGGTTCAAAATTCTTAATCTCACAATATACTCAATTACAATTTCCAAAGCAAACATCTATGCCATTAGTACGTTTGCGAAACTCTGGTTCAACAAGTGTTTCAAGGACAGTTTCAAGGACATGAGCATACATGCACATGAGCAAGACATAAACAATGTGCAGCATGTGCAAAACAGAACAAAATTATTACAAAACAGAATTAATACTTACAAGTTTGTACTTCATTACTTGAGGATTAGACACGTACTCACGCCCATCTGTTCTCTTACGACTTTTAAGAAAAAGTGCTGCATCGGATGGTGTCTCCTAATACAAGTTCAATAGATAGTTTAGCATACACTCTCTTCAGTCAAAAATGTAAAGTATCACATACCATCTTATGACGAAGCTGGGCGAACGACTTTGGACCAGCGGTGTGTGTGTCTTGATACGACTTACGACTATCAGAATTTTTCAGTGCTTTTTGCTAAAAAATACACAAAAAATAAAGTACTCGTTTATCTCACAAAAAAAAGTACTCGTTTATCTTGCGAAATAAATAATATGTACGTATACCTGAATCTCATCATCTGCCCAATACCTCAAGAGCACTTTAAAATCCTCCACTGGGATGTTGTCCGGCTTGTTTTCTAGCCTCTCCTCATCAGTCTTATAAGCTTTATAATGAGCTGTTTTTATGCGACTCTTGTACCCCCTCCAACAGTCACGAATAGACTTCAACACCTAGTTTTCACATTCATCCGGAATAATATACCGTTGCTTAAATATAAATCAAAGATAAAAAAGAATAAATAAATCAAAATTCAGCTACATTATAGTTAATAGATCAATATTACTTATTAAAGTAAAATTCAGCAACATTATAGTTAATAATAGATTACCTTAACATAATCCCATAGAAATTTCTTCAACTTTTCAGGAACATCCGACCAAGATTTATACGTAAGTGGCACGGACCTTTTCAATGTTCCTAAAAAGTTGCTCAGTTCAGATATTACTTCGTCATCATCTGAAATAGGTTGGAACCACTGGTTCATCATAATTACAACTCTTTTGTCATTCGCCCTTGTATGAACATTAAACATCTTTGTGTGACCTCTGAGTCTTTTAGGAACTTCACCTTTAATTAAAATGAAAAGTCCCGTCAAATAATAACATAAATCATAATGTAAATTCGGTACTTAAATATTAATCCTACTGTAATATTAAATATTATTATCACATCAATTCAGTACCTGCTTCAACTTCTTCATTTTCAATGTCTAGCAAGACATTCTCCGCAACATACTTATTTGCCATACCACTTGCACTAGCTTTTGCAGCATTTTTCTTTTGTCGTTCCCGCAGAGCCAAATAATCAGCAATTGTTCCTTTTCCTTCAGCATCCTTCTCAGTTGAACTTACTACCAGGCTTGGGCTTGGGCTTGTGCTTCTCAACTTTTCCTTTTCCTTTGCGATACCACTAGCTGAACGAGTTTGTGGTCCAGTAACAGGCTTGGGCTTCTCAACTTTTTTAGTTCTCTAAATTGTATATATAAGTAGGAAATAAGATTGGATTTTATAGTTATTATCTTCATAAGCAGAAAAAATAAGATATGTAGCTATCACACACCTTTCTTGGACTTTGTGAAGTATCATTTTCACTATGCTCCTCATGGTCCGGATTATATTCCTGATCACTATCCACATCCTCTTGCATCTTTTCTTTTCCTTTAACTTTTTTTTGGTTTGCATTTCTCAGTTCAGCTGAAATTGCAGGCACACCTAGAGAAGCAAGAACTTCGTTGTTCCTCATCACATTAACAGCTCTATGTACTTCATAATCTTTTAGGTTCACCATCAACTTAGCAGCTCTCTGTACTTCATAATCTTGTAGAGATAGTGGAGGTGTAGAATACTCATTTGGAGGTGGTGGAGGTGGTAGATGAACATCCTGCAAGTATATAATAAACAGGAACATTATAGTAAGTATGCTGCAAGAGTGGTACAAAATATTCAAATTACAATAAGATCATCATAATAAGAATTCTTCAAACCTGCATGCCATTTTCATCCATATCTTCTTCTTCCGATGTTGGTAAACGTGATTCCAACTTCCTCTTAACACTTGATGAGTTCAGATTCACTGTTGAATCGCTGATTTTTGGTTTTTTTTTTCTGTGTCATCTTCTGAGGATTTACCTGATCAGCTAACTTTAGATTCTCGGTTGCATTGCTGGGTTCTGGATTATTCAGCCGTGCCGACTTCCTAGGACTTTTCACCTCAGCTAACTTTTGATTCACGGTTGCATCGTTGGGTTTTGGATTAATCAGCCGTGTCGACTGCCGAGGACTGTTCACCTCACCTAACTTTAGATTCACAGTTGCATTGCTATTCAGCCGTGCTGACTTCCGAGGACTATTGACTTCAGCTAACTTCTTATTTTTTTGGTCCTGTTTTAGTTGATGAGCCGTCACGTACTGTTGTTTCACTTGTTTTGTAGCTGCAACAATACAATGATATTATAATCATAATCTTTAAATGTTATAATCAAAATATCACAATAAAATTTTTTTTTGCTATATCAAAATATCACAATCTGTAAATGATATTAACTATCCATTTATATATACCTGTAACCAGATTCTGCCTTGGCCGCATGATTACATGCGGCTGCATTTGCTTCAGTGGCTCAATTGCAGTATCGACAACGTTGTCGATATAAAAATCCAAGTTGCCACCACTGTTAACTCCTTTGACTAATTCGGAGAGGTCCGCATCATTCGTCACTAACTTCCACCCACCGTTCTCACCATTTCTCATATAAATTCCTCCTATTTCGGTGTATTGAAGTTCATCCTTCACAAACTCCATGAGCACTGTGTACGAGAAGTAGTCAGGATCAACCCTCTTTACCACAGTATCGGTTCCACCAACATATTGTGCCTTCTGAAATGCACCCTTGTGATGAAATGTGAGCTGCATGAGTTCCCCCATCCTATACAAAATGGATACAGAATGGTGAGTTTACATTGGAAGCAAGATATGAAATAATAAAATGGGTAGGTATATTAAGTACATATGTGTATGCAGGTATATAAAGCACTAGAAACAACAAGGGAACACATAAAATCAGAATAACTTACAAGCAGTCAAGTAATTAATAAGTAGTAAATTAATTATGAAAATCAATAGATACAGAAGTCGTCCCTTAATTAAGAACCAATACATAAATAGAAGTCACTTGATATTGCTACATAGAAATCAAGAGGAAGTTTCCTCTATGCTAGGCGGAATGAGGATTTGTGTTGCCGGGACGTCATCTCTATACCACCTAACATCACTAACTTGATTTCCTATTCCATTACCACATTGAATATCATGTAAAACTGGATCATCTTCATTTCCATTTTCATTTTCGACATCACACCAGTCCCTCGGCAATTTCTTGACAACGTTATAAAGTGCCGTATCAGTTGGATCTTGTATATAAAATACTTGTTGTACTTGTGAAGCCATAACATACGGATCAGATTTCTAGCACAATCTATTAAAATTAACTCGAGTCATCCCATACAAATCTTTCTCTTCTTGGTACCAGCAACACTTAAATAATACCACTGAAATTTCTCCCCAATAATCAATTTCTAGTATTTCTTCAATTGCTCCGTAGTAACTAACATTACCAACCAATGGATTTTGATCTTTTGAACTTGCAAAGCTAGTGGTCAAGGCAGTCAAGAATACACCACTATTCTGTGTTTTACACTTAGCATCTCTATATTTTGTATGGAATCTGTATCCATTAATAACATATCCACTAAATTTCCTAGCTGTCCGATTAGGGCCCATTGCAAGCACTTCTAGCTCTTTCGAAATGTCCTCTTTCTTCCCAACCTCATGCTTCAGCCATTTCCAGAATTCTTCAGTATGTGCTCTCTCTCTCTTTTATATCTTCTCGATATTGCATGACCATCAATTAAAGCTCGATGTTCCCTATAATAATTATGATGGTATTAATATCAATAAATAAATATTCTAATTCTTTAGTACTTGCTAGAATAAAATTAGAACATAAAAACTTACTCTTTTAAATTATGTATTTCCTCATTACCACAATTGAATAGAACGTACCGATGACATGCCATCCACTCAGATTCTTTTAGATGAATAGCTTTTCCGTCTTTATTTCCTCTTGTACCAATAGCATATTCCATATTTTGTGGACAACTTTCAAATTTAGGTACTGCATCACCACCGCTTAAGAATCTTGAGCAGAATGTCAAGCATTCTTCTGCCAAGTAACCTTCGGCGATGGAACCCTCCGGTTTAGATCTGTTGCGCACATAAGATTTGAGTTTAGCTAGATAACGCTCAATCGGAAACATACATCGAACGTGCACAGGTCCACCGTATTCAACTTCCTCGCACAAGTGAACCGTCAAGTGAACCATTATGTCAAAGAAAGCCGGTGGAAATATCATCTCAAATTGGCAAAGAATTTCGACAATTTCTTGTTGTTGCCTCTTCACATCTTCCAAATCAATTACTTTGCTCCAAAGACCTCTTAAGAATGCACCAAATCTTATCAGAGGCAATGCAACCTCAGGCTTCAGTGTTTTTTTCACAGCAAATTGCAACAAGTAGTGAAGTAGAAAATGAGCATCATGGGTCTTGTACCCTGAGATTTTCCTTTCCTTCGTGTGAACATTTCGACTGATATTGGCTGCACAACCATATGGCAATTTAACATTCTCCAGTACTGAGCAAAATATTTCTTTTTCTTTATTCGTCATGTCAAATATGGAAGCCCTAATTTCAAAGTGTTTGCCGTCATTTGATAAAACGGGATGCAGGACCTTCCTGATGCACATTTCCTGTAAATCAAAACGAGCATTCAAATGGTCTTTTGACTTGCCACTAATATTTAGCAAAGTACCGAGTACGTTGTCGCATATGTTTTTCTCTATATGCATAACATCAAGGTTATGTCGCAATAAATTGTGGCTCCAATACGGTAAATTGAAAAATATTGACTTCTTTTTGAAAGGGGAATCCTTTTTCTTCCCAAAATTATTTTCAAAGTCATGCAAAAGTTCTTCATTGTCTGTTCCTGATAAATTTCCCGGAATCTGTCCTATTTCAACTTCACTATTGAACCTCCTCTTATCAAACCTCCACTTGTGTTTCGGACCCAGAATTTTCTATGATTCATGTAGCACATTTTTTTACTATGTTTCAAGTACATTGAAGAAGTCTCATAATGGCATACAGGACAACCCAATTTACCCTTTGTGCTCCAACCGGATAACATTGCATACCCCGGAAAATCGCTAATGGTCCACAAGACACTTGCACGTAACATGAATTTTTGATCAGTAAAAGCATCATAAGTTTCTATGCCTAGATCCCATAATTCTTTCAACTCTTCAATTAGAGGCTGCATATATACATCAATTTTATTCTTTGGAGACTCTGGACCGGAGATGAGTGTTGAAAGAATTAAATTTTCGGGCTTCATGCACAACCAAGGTGGAAGGTTGTAGTTAACTAATACAATTGGCCATGTACTGTAAGTTGTACTCATTGTACGAAAAGGATTGAATCCATCAGAGGCTACACCCAATCTGATATTTCTATTTTCTGATGAAAAATCAGGATACATAGCATCCATCGCCTTCCAAGTCTCGCTATCAGCTGGATGTCTAAGTTTTCCGTCTTTTTTTCTGCCCACAGAATGCCATCTCATAAGTTGTGAATACTCCTTGCATATAAACAGCCTTTGCAGCCTTGGTTTTAGCGGAAAGTAACGCATCACTTTTGCCGGGACTTTGTGAATCAACTTCTCTGGATCATTGTCACGGGTGCCTTTCTTTTCCTCTTCCCACCTCGAAATACCACAAGAGTTACAGACATCTTTATCTTCATTTTCTGCCCAATAGAGCATGCAATCGTTTGGACATGCGTGTATTTTTTGTAATCAAGACCTAAATCTTTAATGATTTTCTTCGCGGCTCTAAAGGATAAAGGTATGTGGGCTTGTGGAAAAGCCTCTCTCATCAACTCTAGTATATCCCCAACTGCAGACTCTGTAATTCCATGTACACATTTTAAAGAATAAAGCCTGATGATAAAACTTAATCTTGAAAATTTTGAACAGCCAGGATATAATGGCTGCTTTCCATCTTCGACAAGGCGATAAAATCTTTTAGCATCGGCATTTGGTGCATCAGAATTCTCATCTTCACAGTTCTGCATATTTCCACGAGTACGGTGCAACATTTCACCTAGATTATCTCCAAAATCACCAGCATCACAGTCTATATCTTCATCATTGCTTCCAAAATTTGGGTGAGAAACCTCACAAATCCATTTCACATACAATGGAGATGGACCATTGCAGATGAGATGATCATAAATTATATCTGGACGACGCCACTTGCTATTTTTACAATTCTTGCATGGGCACGTCATTTCATCGCCTACGGCGAATTTAGAAAAACCGTTTTGTATAAAGGCTCTTATCCTGCTAATATATCCTTCACTAAACTTTGGAAGTTCTATCCAAATGTTTTCGCTGTCCATCACTACAATTATGAATATGAGTATTTTAACATAAAAAGATAAAATTTGTGTGTATGTCCAACAAGAGCAAACCTAGACAAGTCGAATTGTTAATTCCGGCCGAATTAAGAATTTATAAGTAGTTTAAATCGAAACCCTAAAGTGATGGGAGAGAGTGTTATACCTCAAAATCGAATTGAAGCCCTAAAGTGATGTGAACAATGCTTGAACCCCCAAATCGAAGCGAAATCGCTGAACAAAGCTTGAACCCCCAAATCGAAGCCCTGATCGAACCGAAATCGCTTGAAACTTTGTAAGAAGACAGAGAAGAATGAAAATAAAAAGTTATTTGCAGGGACTTTTTTTCTTCGCGGCTCTAAAAGATCAAGGAGTGTTGTTCGGATTGATGAGGTGTCACGTTCTCCAACATAGGATTTGCCTTGGTAGATTGGCGCGGATCGGTGCAAAAGATATGCAAAGGTCTGCTATAGCAACACTATAAAAAAATGTTGCATCAATTACACTTGTTTAGCTAGAGCAACACATTTTTATGGCTAAGGCAACATAAAAAATTCAACGTTGCAGTAGGACCAAAATTGTATAGCTATCGCAACATTTTACCTGGCAACACCTTGCAAAAATGTTGCAGAAGGCCATTTATGGCATAGTGGGAGTACGCCCGCTCCCCTGCAACACAAGGCCAGAACCATCCCTTACTGGATAATTCCGAGTAAAATCACCCCACGGTTGTGATCAGCAACAGCACCACTAAGCCGAAATAAAGGGACATCTAGGCAAGGATGACCTTACTCTCAAGTGGGGGCTGCCCACGAAGCCTTGCTGCATATCCTCTGATTTTCAGTCATTCCCGCTTGATGAGGCTTGAGGCTAAGCGTTACCTTTAGAGAACATATCACTTAGAATGCCCATCGTCCACCTGACGATGTTCAAAAAGCATTTATCCATACAAGTCCGTCCCGGGTTCGAACGGAACCGAAGGCACTATTTCTACTACATTCATTTTGGAAATATCCTCAGGATTAGTAGCGACTAGCCCTTGCGCTTCACTGCTCCATCTTCGACTCCAAACTCGTTTCAATGAAAACGTACAAACCAAATCGAAGTGGTTTTCGAGAAATAAATCTCGATCCCGGTCTCTTCGAAACGATCAGTGCATTAGCCAATGTTGATAGTCGGTTATTTAACTATCAGTTAACATTCACAAACGTCCATCAAACATAAATAATTTCTCAAATTATTTATTTCTCTCAAAATATCTTCGCAAGATATATTTCTATTTTCAACCCTTTGAAAACAGTTTAAACCCACTTCCTTTTACGGAAATAAATTTCCCAAACTTTTCTATTTCCACTGAAATCACCAAGTACAAACACTTAAGATTTAAAATAATTTAAATCACTTTATCCAAAATATACTTTAAGAATATTTAAGTTAAAACCTATTTTATAAAATATAAAAACTAATTTTAAAATAAAGGTTAGGTCGAACTAAATTTTAAAATAAGAGTTACACATTTCTATATAAGTTTCAAATAAAACTTTAACCAAATCGTCTTTAAATAAATCCATTTTATAAATATACATAATAATAATATTTCTTCAAACATAATACCAACTAATCCTTTTAAAGAATTTAATTTAAAATTCTTACAACTTAAATAATAATTTCTTGAAAACATCCTTTTAAAAACAAATTTAAAGCTTTTAACTTTTATTAAAAATCTACTTTAAAAACGTACTTGGCCTTTCAAGGAAATACACTTCCATTTCAGAATAAACCAAAGAATTCTTTTTATAAATCTCACTGGATTTATCTCAATTCAAATTTACGTCTCAACCCGTAAATTCCTTCTAACACTTTTAAAAATAAAACTCCCCTTTTATTTTTAAGCACACTTCCCATTTCCTGGAAATCACTTTCAAAATATACTTTTGAAAATCTATAAAAGTTTCCTGAGTAGCTTAAATCAAAAAGCTCCTTTTAATATAAAGTTACTATATCAAATATCTAGGTTAAAGTTTCCTTTAGAAGCATAATACTAATTTACCTTTAAAATAATTAAATACCATGATTACTTAAATAAATATTTACCTTTCTCTTAAAAATAATTATTTATCTAAACATTCCAAAACAAATTTTTAAACTTCTATTTTACACTTTGAAAGCTTTCCTTTGAAAACTTACTACATTTCCGGGAAAGAAAATACACTTTTCACCCTTAAAAGTGATCCCACTTTTTCTTTTAAAACAATTTGCACTTCTTATAGAAAATCCCACTGGAAATCTATACTTTTAATTTATCCTTCGATAAATACTCGATTACATTTATAAACCCAATTTATAAATTTCTGTTTCCCATTTCCTTTCTAATCACAGTTTCAAAACCATTTACAAATTCAAACCAACTTTTTGAATTTAATCTCCTTAAATTCATTACTTAAAATTCCTTTCATTTTCCTTTTAATCCCAATTCATTTAATTGATATTTTAGAATACCAGATTATAATCACAGCATAACAAAATTCCAAATCAGTCTATCATAGGATATAAATGAAATATATCACAGATTATAAATATAATTTCTATATTGTGAGGAATCCAGTTGGATCCCACCAACCTGTTTCCCTACAACCACAGATGTTAACACAACAACAAATATAAATCCAAACTGATATTATTATTTCAACCAATCACACAATTATTTAAATATTAACTATTTAAATTAGCCAACATCCAGATGTGAGTGAGATTTACTCACCTTGCTTTTACGTTGCCAAACGTCTCAATTTTAAATTAAATCGAGCGCTTTCGATTTAACCTAAAATTTTCATGAGTCCCAAACACCTCTAGATCTGCATTGCAGCGTAGATCCCATCACTTCGATTCCGGTGCTTCCTGTTTCATCGAAATCTGATAATGTATGAGATAGTTGTGCAGTTTTAAAGTTTGAATACAATTTATAAAAACAATTGCCTTTTTATTTTCTTTTTATTACAAACCCTACCGAAAAATCTCGGCCGTACAAAACCTTGCTTTTCATTACACACATATAAATATATTTATATATATACATATTAAAAATTAACTAAAAATTAAACTTATATCTTGCATATATATATATATATATCTGTGTGTGTTTGCGTGTGTGTGTTTTTATTTAATATTGAACACTATAAAATTTTAATTATAAATATATTTATAATATTTTCTCATAATACACACACACACTTATATGTATACACACACTTGGGTTTTCTATATATAATAAGTATAAATATATACACATATTAACTATTCAGACAACATACGATATATATAGGATGAACTAACTTGTCTGTTGCGTTGTAAATCCCAACATCTATATACGAACATGTTATACCTTGCACAGAATATCATATTACACATGCACACACATATACAGACGTATATGATACATATGTATACTTATATATAAATTGAAAATAAATTAAATAAATTTCTATCAATAATTTATGAATTAAAATTAAATATATAATTTTATTTAAATTAAATTTAAAAAAGTTCTAAATAAATTAGACTTTATAGACGCAATAAAGATCCAATAGGACAAAAAAATTGACCGTAACTTCGGCGACGAGCTGGCCCAGTTCCAAAAATGGTATCAAAGCCCAATATCCTATGCGGTCTAAATTAGTCATGTTAGGATTAACTATTAAGCTCATAACCAAAAAATATCTCTAATAGAAAAGGACCAAATTTGAATTAGGCCTTGGGCTAATTTTCAAAATTGTTTGAAAATTATAATATAAAAATTTTAATTTAAAAGTTAAATTTAAAATAAGATATAAATATATTATAATAGTTATAATATAATAAAATTTTCAAAATATTTAAAAAAATATATATTAATATCAAAATTTTAAAATTTATTAATTGGATTAATAAAATAAATTAATTAAATAAGTTAATTAATATATATATATATATACACACACACACACACACATATGCATGTATTATATATTATTGTAATGACCCAAAATTTCACTACTTTGATTTATGAATGTTTAATTAATTTTAAATATTCAAATAATGATTTTTATAATTAAAATAAAACTCTTTTAAATAATAAATAACGATGGTGAAATAGTTTTCAAATTTAGTTTACAAAAGTATATATTTCGAAGAAAAATTGAAAATGTGACAGGAATTTGTTTTTCGAATTTTCGACTTTTCATCGGTTAAAAGTTGTCGGAAATGTTGTCATCAAAATAGCACAAGTATATACGCATTCATTTAGAAATAAGTTAGGATATATATATATGTATGTATGTATATAAGTATATATATATATATATGTATGTATGTATATGTATGTATTAGTATATATACATACTTAGGTTAATTTAGGGTTTAACGTGACAATTAATAAAGCGTTAAAGATAAGATGCTTAAGGGAACATGTAACGACCCCAAATTTTCGATCCAATTTAAAATTTTAAATTCATCGTTTCAATAAAAATTTTGGAATTATAAATGATCTAAATTAACATCGAAACTTTATTTAGAGGATACGTCCAGTTAGATATGAATATAGAAAAGGTTTCGTCGTAAAATATCACTGAAAATTTCGTTCGCATTTTACTGTATAAAGTTCATTTTAAGTGCGAAATTTTTATCTTCCGAACCCGAATATTTTTACATAGAAAAATTCTAAACCATCTTCTAAGCAAGACGTCATTTTTCGTTTTTCAAAATTCGGACTTCTTTAGCTCCCTCGGTCTTATTTTTCAACGTTTTTCCTGCATTTTTCCCGGTAATATAAAATTCGAAATTTTGTAATACAAATTGTACCACCATTATCAGTGCACCGTTAGAAGAGCCTCGTCGCGCTGATCATAACGCTATATTTATTTGCATGAATCGGAGTCCGACATAATCCGTCGTGTTGATTTATCGGTTCCGGACGAACCGGTCAAGTAAATCTCAGCCCAAATTCCTTTACTCCGTTTACAAAAGAAGTCTAAAAAATATATAATAAAGTCAGCTGAAGCATTTATTGGGCATTTGAGAGATGGGGGGGTTACATTGGGAATAGCTGAGACGTTGGGAAAATGAAGGGCTGTGTGGGATACGAAGCAACAAAGTAAAGAGTGAATTTAAAACTTAAGAAACGTGATAATTCATTTCTTCATTTCACTCGGCTCTCACGTCTCCAGGTATCCACCTTCTTCCCATTCCTTTATTCTTCCTCACACTCCTCTGTAAATAAAAAAAAAGAGAAATTTTAGAAAACTAAAGTTTTATAAGTGTAGGCCGAAACTCAGCACCCTCTTCTTTCCCTCCCCTATCCATTCACCACAGGCCAACCCCACCTGATTAGCATCCGCCTCCTTTAGTTCCACCGCCATCCCACTGACCGACCACTGCCCACACCTCCTCCGTCCGCCCTCGCCTACGCCACTGGCCGCAGCCTCATCCCACCTTCACCGACCGCTCCCAGTCCTCCGCCTCCCTAGCACATGTCCACAGCCCAACCACCCACTCTCCCCTCCTTTCGCCCACCCACCGGCCACCACCACCCAGTCCACTGCCTGAGCGCCACCAGCACCCACCACACGCACCACTGTCCGACTGCTGCCACTCCTTCTCCTCCGACCACCTGACTGACCACCTACCTCCACACGACTGCAACCGTTCCCTTCCTGCCTCCGCCTGCAACCGTCCCTCTCCCCTATACTACCCACGTCCGCCTCCATTGCAACCGCCATGCCGAGCCACACCCAGCCTCACATGGCCGAGCGTGTGTGTGTATGTGGAGTGTTGTTGCGTGTTTTGTGTTGAGTGCGTGTGTGTTTTGTGTTGAGTGCGTATGTTGTTTTCATGTGTGATGTTGTGTGCGTGCGTTTGTTATAAAAAAAAGTACTATGTTATACTGTATGCATGCGTGTGTGCTTGAGGTGTACGTGAGTGTGTACGTGAGTGGTGTAGTTTGATAAAGGCATAGAGTTGGATGGGAATTCTCAGGTTTTGTTTAGCGAAGAAATTATGTTTGTGCATGCATGTTCCTTGCATGCGTGAGTAGCTGCAAGCAGAGATGAAGGGAAAAGTGGGCGTGAGATGTGTTCGTGTAAATGTGTGCGTGTGTTAAAAAAAAAGAGAAAAGAAAAGGAAAAGAAGAAAAAAAATGAAATTGAACGGTATCGATTTGTTGTGTTGTTAGTAACCGACTTTTCTTTGTTTGTTGTTGCAGCGACCGACTGAGCTTCTTTCGCAACAGCAAATTTTCAGCTTCGTTCTTTTCTCCGTCTTAGGTAAGCGTATTTATATAAATTTATAAATTATATATGAACGGTTACTTGAATTAATATCGTCTTTCTTTTGTCGATATTTATAGTGACCGTTTGTTCGTAGCATACCGACTTCTTTCGTGCTTCTTTCGCTTCGCCGTCAAATTTCTTTATCCATGAAAGGTGAATTAATTTTCACGACTATATTCTTATACAAGTTTGGATGATGAATGATTGCTATGTGACGTTGAATTGGATGTTAATTGTATTGTTAAGTGATAAAATAATTTGCAAGTTGAAGTTGATATAGGATAGTCATCAAATTTAAATCGAATTATATGTTGAATTTGAATTGTTAAACTTGACCCCTTTATATGATGAATTTTGATTAGTTAAATATGACCCATTATAATTGGTAAGTTAATTGACACGTAGAATTTGATAAATTTAACTTTGGACCCTTGAACGTATATTGAATTAACTGTTATAGTATTAAATTGAAATAGAACGACAAGTGAAAACCGTAATGTAATAATCTTTGATCTACTTGAAATGATAGGGTAGATTCTAGGAATAATTATATTAATTTGCATAAATAACAAATGCAAATTAATACGATTATTTCGGGATTATTTAAATTGTTGAATTGTTGTGAATGGATGCTATTGCTTGTTTATTTACTTTGACACCATCCCAGTTATCGCACTGCAAGTTCCCTTTGTATGCTTTGATTTTTGAATTGAAATGGAATCGGGTTGAAATGATAAATATCCAAATAACTTTGACTTAGGATAGAAAATTAAATTAAACCCGTGTAACGACCCGTATTTTTACGGATCGAAACATCGTAAAGCAATTATCATTTGGTCGCATTGTTGATAAGTCGTCCATAGTCTAAGTCTTAGGTCGTATAGAAGATAGGTCGTATTATGGTTAGGTCGTAGTAGACGACCTAAGGAAGGGGAGCGACCTATAGAAAGTTGGCGACCTAAGGAGTGAAACGACTTAAGGAAGTTAGGTCGGCAACGACCTAAGAAAGTTAAGTCGTATAGGAAGTTATGTCGTAGGCGACCTAAGGATTGGGATAAGTCGTATGGTGGCTTAGGTCGTGGGATAGAATTAGGTCGGAGGAGCGACTTATAGAAGTTGGCGACTTATAGCAGTAAGCGACCTAGTAGTCTGGACGAGGTAAGGACTTAGGTTGTATAGTAGTTAGGTCGCGTAGTGGTTTAGGTCGTGTGTTAGTTTGGAGCGACCTATAGGATGTTAGCGACCTAAGGTTGGAGCGACTTAAGGAGTGTTAGCGACCTAAGGTTGGAGCGACTTAAGGAGTGTTAGCGACCTAAGAGTTAGCGACCTAAGGAATGAAGCAGCAGAAAGTTTGCGATCTAGTGGTGAGCGTGTTAGAGTTGTTAGGTCGCAGGTGTGTTAGGTCGTAAGTCGCGCATAGTTAAGTCGCGGAGTGTTAAGTCGCTGGGTTTTGGCTGAGTGTTAGGTCGTGAGCGACCTAGGAGTAGTTGTTGAGTCGAGTGTGTGCTAAGTCGCAGGATGTTAGGTCGCGATCTTTGGTAGGTCGCTAAGTGTATTCGTATGTTAGGTCGTTGGATCTATAGGTCGCGCGCTTGCGCTAGGTCGTAAGTCGTAGACTGGTAGGTCGTGAGTCCGCATAAGCTTAGGTCGTTAGGTTGTGGGGTGTTGATAGGTCGTAGGTCGCAGGGCTCTATAGGTCGTGGACGACCTAAAAGTGGACGACCTAAGGGTTTTTCAGCCTATAAATAGGAAGGTTCTTCTCCATTTTTGGGATCCGGATTTCGAAGCGACGAAGTGCTACCATTTTGAGAGCTCGACTTCTACACTTCTTCACTTCTTTTCTCCACTCTAATCTTGTGATTCCTTCCATCCAAATCGAAGATCAAATCGAAGATCCAAGAGCTTAGATTGAAGATCTACATCCATTGAAGAAAGATTTCATCGTTTGAAGCGGATTTGTGATAGATCAAGTTAGATCCTTCGCTGTCCAGATCTGAAGTGTGTTGATTTGGGGTGGTTTAGGTGATTTGGTGAGTGGTGATTATCTCTCACACGAATCCAAAGGAGTATATCGGATCGTTGGCTTGATTTGGTGTTAAAGTAGTGATTTCCATGCATTTTCCTAATCCTAAGTATAGATCCATATAGATTCATTGTTCATGATGATTTGGCATCCATTTTACTACATGTTAACCTATGCAAGTTCATTCATCAAGATTATAGAGATATTGCTCATGTTTTTATGCTTGTTAGACTTTCGACTCTTTATTTACGAAATTGCCATTATTGTTATAATTGTCTATTTAGATCATATTTGAATGCTTGTTTACTTGGATTAATGTTTGACTTGATTGATTGCTATGAATTAGATGATTGATGATTTGATTTAGACCGAAGATGATTTAAAAGCTAAGGGTAAGGCTCTTGAATTGGGAAAGCTGCTTGTGGCATATGTATCGGATGGTGAAGCTCATATGGATAGATTTGATGATGATGTTGAGATGAAGCTTTGCTATTATGATGATGAGGCGAAGCATGATATGAGATAGCCTTGGTCTAATCCAGACGGGATCATTCCAAGCATTTTGACAACTCGGTGAAATGGTTCGAGTTTGAGGATAATGGTTGGCTCGAGAGGCGCTTGAGCTAGTATGGAAATAGTCGTCGAGGAGGATGACTAGAAGGCTGAGGTTTCATCGTTGTTGAAGGTTCTAGCATGCTCAAAGCAAGAGTACGTTGGGAAGATTCGATAGTCCCTGAAGGCTACTGATTGGTAGTCGAGTACTCTGGGCAGATTCGATAGTCCTAGGCACGGGTCACGATGACGTGCGGAGTTATGTCTAGAACCGGGGTTTCCATTAGCCCTTGACGGACGGCTGAAAGAATGTGCCGGTCATTCAATTAACGGTGGTATCGAAGCAATGATAATAGTGATAGCCAGAGTCATGGATGTTTGGTTGTATCGTTATTCGGTCTCAAGAGTGGTATTTTCTGGGTGCTTATCTGATCTTGGTTTTGGCCTTGGGGGTTTGTACTTGGAAAACATCGCCCTTGACTCGAGTGATAATTGCTTTACTTTAAATTGTATGCTCTGCTATGTTTGCTTATGCTTAGTGTGTGTCTGGGGGCTATCACTGTAGAAAGAGGTGGAGTGGGAGGGTTGTATTCCTATTCCTTTTTCCTTTATGCTCTTTTGGTATGTTGTTAGTTAATTTACCGCTCACTAAGACTATTGTCTGACTCAAGGCTTTATGTTTTAACTCTTATTGCCTTGGGCTTTTCATCCATTTTGGGACGGGCAGACTAGGTAGCAGGTGACAGGTGCTGTTCTTTCTTTCCACGATGCTGGTGACGATGACGAGCTGGAGGATTGCATATTATTTCTTACTATATGTATTGGATGTTCCGCTGTTTGTATATTCTCTGAGTGATATGTAGTGAGGCTGGTTGTATTGACTATTCAGATGTTTGTATTAAACTATTATGAAGTTTTATTGATGAGATTCTATTCTGTGAAGCTTCACTATGTATATATTCTATTGTATTTTGTCCATGCGCTGTGAGTAATACGATAGATTCTACTGTTTTTTATTTACCCTGACAATCGTCCATGGTTGCCTGGCACACTTTACAGCGCACTTTCTCTAGGTTCAGTGCAGGGGTCATGGGCGGTCGTCACATTTGGTATCAGAGCTTTGGTTAATCGATTTTACCCAACGCTCGTTGACGTAACTACGTATGAGAGACGTAATTGTGTTTTGATGGATGATTACTATATATAATATAGTAGCTTAGTAGAGTTTGAGTCCTTTATGCAGTCGTTTCTCTAGGTGTGCTAATCATTCCTTTTTATAGATATTGAGAATGAGTCGAAGAGGGAGACCAGCTGCTAGGGAAGGCTGTGCTACTGAAGGGGTTGCTGATTATGCTGCTATGTTCGAAGCAATGATGACTTCGATCATGGGAAGGATGCCAGCTCCGGGGCCATCGGTGGATGTTGGAGTTCAAGTTCAAACTCCAAGACCGGTGGATTTTGCTAAGCTGTGTAAGGATTATACTGCTCTTGGAGGGAAGGTTTTCTTTGGAACAGTATCAACCATTGAAGTCCAGAGGTGGATAGATGCTTGTAGAAGGATCTTTAGTGATCTGGGAATTGAGGATGCGACTAAGAGGAAGTTAGCATCAAGATAGCTTCAAGGGAGAGCTTCTGATTGGTGGAACTCTATCACCATTGATACTCCGGAGGAAGAGATTACTTGGGAGCAATTCCAAGTCAGATTTGAAGCTAAGTTCATTTCTACAGCTCAGAAGTCTGTTCTGTTCAAGAAGTTTGTGGAGCTCAAGCAGGGAGGAAGACCAGTTCTTGAGTATGTTTCTGAGTTTGAAGCTTTGTCCAAGTATGCCTGGTCATATATTGAATCTCCGTATCAGAAGAACGAGAAGTTTGTGACAGGCTTGGATAGTTATCTTGGGAGGCAGTTGGTGGATCATTTGGACGATTCATTTGAGAAGCTTGTGGAGAAAGCTCTTAGGCATGAGAATCTGTTTCCTAAGGAAGGACCTGTTGTTGCTGTGACCAAGGAAGAGTGTAGACCACATCAGAGTGGAAACAAGAAGAGGAAGCAGCAACAGCAGAATGGTTAATGTTTTGATTTAAATAAAATAAAGTTTTATTTGACTAATATCAAGGTTTTGAATAAATTGGAATTTAAATTCGAATGAATGTAAATATGAATATTTGAATTTGAAACAAATATTAACATAGAAATTGACAAAAGAACATTGTTAAAATTTAATTGTTGATAATTAAATTTAGAATTATTTGATAATAAATTTTTGAAATTATTAATAATTAAGTTTTGAAATTATTAATAATTAAGTTTTGAAATTATTAATAGTTAAGTTGTGAAATTATTAATAACGAAGTTTGAAATAATTAATAATTAAGTTTTGAATCTATTAATAATTAAGTTTGGAATTATTAATGAATGAGTTTGAAATAATTAATAATTAAGATTTGGAATTATTGGAAATTTGATGAGATCGAATTATAATTAAATTAAATTGAATATCTTTATTAAGAGAAATTGAAATATTGAATATGTGAAACTAAGTTTCTTTAGTTGAGTTTTGAAATTGGTAACTAAATGAATAATAAATGAAATGAATTTCTTTAATAAGAAATAGAATGCGCTTTATCGAAACAAATGAAAGACTTATAAATTTAAAGAATTGGATTTTGACAAATGTAATTTAAATAAAGTTGTAAACTTTGATAATGAAAATGAACTTAAGAAGTAATGTAATGAATTGGAAATTTAATTGAAATTGTTTAATGATAAATTAATTTAATGAATAGCGAATGAAATCGATAATTGAGTTTAAATCGTTTTGAACGTTAAATTAAGTTAAATGATTTTGGAATGAACTTATATACAAAATTAAATGGATATTCAAATTGTTTTTAAATTAAAACTTTGAAATTGAATTATAGGAATTTTTGAAATGAATTTGGAAGTTATGAAACGTAAATTTTGGAAACGGATTTAGAAAGACTAGCGAAATGCTGTTTTACGAATTGTAATTGAAATTGAAATTGATTCGGTTTTGAAACATATTAAGCGACCAATCGGTGAAATAATTACGAAGGTTATTAAAGGAACCGGAATCGGTTAAGGACATACTCACTGTCTAAACCGAAAACCACTTTAATAACTATACGTGGAGTGTGATCCAGAATGAAGTGGTTGGATTGTCGTACGTTGATGATTGAAGAAAGTGAACGATAATGGATAGCCTTGACACTTGTGTCAAATTGGAAATGACTTAAACAGGAGCCGTGCTGGGCCAATGGAGGTTAGCTACCTTAAGCGAACACACTTCTTCGTAAACTATTCATTTACTTTGTGATTGATTGGTGCGCACCCTTGATTTGGGAGTGTTGTTTCACGGTGTTGCGATCGCTGCGGCGATGCATTCTCACCAGTCCGGATCAGGCAAACGGTAGTTTCACTACCTTGGGTATTGCCTCATGTGCCTTGTCATACTTGTATTCCCATATTCGCGACCACTACGAATTTGTTTTGTATTATACCTATGGAGTACTCCCCGATATCCCACTAGTTTACGGTGGAGTTTACAGTGCTGTATAGTCAATGATGCTTATATAAAATGTGTTAAGGGGAATAATTGTGACGCCTTAACACTATCTTAATATTTTACATTACTGTTAGACATTATCTATTTATCGTACACTACTATGTATAGATAGTTTATCAGATCCTGAAAGATGTTTATTCCATTCATCTTTGAGTTACTGTTGTTTCAAATTTGAACCATATTATCTGTATAAGAATATATGTCCTGATTCGAGTGTTTGTTTGTGCATATGCTCGGATCAGACTGAGGATTGCTGTTGCTGCTTACTTGGAGCTGAAGACCGAAGACTATCACTATCTTATCTTATCAGTATTGTTCTTTCCATTTGGACTATTTGGACATCTATGTTGTTGTATTTCTTTTATTTGAGACATTGTTGTATTTATGGGTAGCTTCATGAACTACTCTTATGACTATGTTGTATTTCCGCTGCACTATTCTGTTATGATGTATTTTCTGTGATTCTGTGATGATTCTCATTTATGTACATATACTCCATTAATGATTCGTGTTTTGCACTATTTAAGTTGACATGTGTGGATTATTGTCAATTTAAATGGTCCAAATATACGGGTTGTTACAGTTGGTATCAGAGCTTTGGTTCCCGATAACCTTAGCCTGTGGAGTTTAAAGCTCATTAGAGATAGGGTAAACATATCCTAGAATGAGGAGAATCATTGCAGAATCCACATCCTTTGATTTATCTTTCTTACTGAAATCATTGAATAGAATTTCCTTAAGTTCTATAAATTCCTATCTTTGATTCTAAATCACTTTTGGTATTCCAGGATGGCTACCAGAAGAAATGTTAGAGGCAGGGGTGGAAATGCTTCTGGTCCACATGCTCCAGCTCCCGCAGTCCGATTCTCCACTCTTAGCAAGGAGTATACTCAGCTTGGAGGAGTCAAATTTACTGGCTCCGAGAGTATTATCGAAGCACAGCAATGGCTAAAGAGTTTGGAAAGGATTTTTACTGGCTTGGAGGTCACAGATGCTCAGAAGTGTAAGTTGGCCGTTTGGCAGCTTCAGAATGCTGCACAAGATTGGTGGGAGTCAGTCACTTCTCGAACTTATGAGGAAACCATCACTTGGGCCCAGTTTAGGTAGTAATCTATCTAAATTCCAACTAAATAAATTTCTCTCTTATCTCGTCATAATTTTGATTCGTTTCATATCACTTGTAATAGGGATTCCTTTATGGCTCAGTGGATGCCAGCTGCTGGGAAGGCCCAACTCTATCGGTCTTTTATGGATCTCAAGCAAGGCAACATGACCTTCACTGAGTATGAAAGGAAATTCAACGAACTATCTAAGTTCGGACCTGGTTTGATTGACACACCTCTGCTTAAGAATGAGAAGTTCATACATGGCGCACGCCTAGAGTATTACGAGCTCCTCACCGCTCATGTCCATGGAACTTTCACTGAGTTGATGGATTTTGCTCTTCGATATGAGGGAAAGCCTAAGGGTACATCTGTCCCCAAAGCTCCAGTTGCTCAGACATCAGCCAATCAGTCGGGAAAGAGGAAGCAAAATTTTGAGCAACAGAAGAAGAATTGGCAGCAGAAGTCCGGGCTTGGCTATTCTCAGAAGAAGCCTATTGACTTATCCTCCATCACTTGTTTCAAGTGCGACCAGAGGGGTCACTACGCCAATAGCTGTCCAACATCTGCCGGTGCCGCTATTCCGCCCCCTCAGAATACCAGGAACGACCTCTGTCACGTATGTCTGCAGCCGGGCCATTTCAAGAGGGATTGTCTGATGTATAAAAAGGGAAAGACGGCTGGAGTATTTGCTATGACTTCTTCCGCCCATGATCCACCTACCCCACCTGCTCCTACTGATAACCAAGGTACATTACAGAGTACTTTTATGTTGCATACTTTACCCGTTAAAGTTCTATTTGATACCGGAGCAACACATAGTTTCATATCTATTGATTTTTGCAATAAGCTTGGTTTGGAACCCATCCTTTCATCTACTTTCTTATGTGTATCAAACCCTATCGGAGGGCCCGCTAACCTTAAAAGGGTTTGTAAATATGTTACTCTTATGCATGGCATTCACCGCTTCACTTGGGATTTCTATGTCCTTGGATTCGAGGCATTCGATATACTATTAGGCATTGATTGGCTACGGAAGTTCGAAGCCAATATCTCATGCAAAGCTCGAACAGTCTCTCTCATCGATGACAAGAGTATGCCTTTGGTTATTAAAGGCAAATCACCTCAAGAATATGCTGGAAGTTTTATATTCTCTCTTGACTCCCATCCAAATGAACTAAGCTCTACTCCAGTTGTTCAATTCTTTTCTGATGTATTTGGAGAAGTAAATTCTCTACCACCTCCGCGGGAAATTGAATTCCGCATTGATCTTATTCCTGGTGCCCGACCAGTAGTTCTTCCTCCCCGGAGGATGGCCCCTAAAGAAAAGGCTGAACTAAATGCTCAAATTGAAGATTTATTTGCTAAAGGCTTGATTCGACGAAGTCATTCAGAATGGGGTGCTGCAGTTGTGTTCGTCACAAAATCAGATGGTTCTCTCAGAATGTGTGTGGACTATAGAGAGCTAAACAAGCTCACACACAAGAACAGATATCCAATGCCTCGCATCAACGATCTATTCGACCAGCTCCATGGAGCTAAAGTATTCTCTCAACTCGATCTGGCTACTAGCTTTCACCAACTCAGAATTGCTGAGGAGAGTATTCCTAAGACAGCATTCCGCACTGAGAATGGTTTCTTTGAATGGCTGGTTATGCCGTTCGGTCTTACTAATGCTCCAGCTTATTTCGTCGACTTAATGAATAGAGTTTTCCGGGATGTTCTTAACAAGTTTGTTCTTGTTTTCATCGATGATATTCTCGTCTTCTCTAAGGATGAGAAAGAGCATAGGTCACATTTGGCTTTTTTTCTTGAAACTCTACGCAGTCATCAGCTTAAAGCCAAGTTTTCAAAATGCCATTTTTGGAAAGATGAAGTTCGATTTCTTGGCCATATTGTTTCAGAGAATGGGATTTCGGTCGATCCAGCTAAGATCGCCGTAATCAATGTAAGTTCTATTCTTACTTGTCAATTCTATCAAAAACAACTTATCATTATCATAATTCGAATCTTTGGAACTTGCAGGATTGGGAGACACCCAAAACTCCCACAGATATCCGCAGTTTCTTGGGTTTGGCCGGCTATTACCGCAGATTTATAGAAAACTTTGCCCGTATTGCCGCACCACTTACCGCACTGACCAGAAAGAATGTTAAATTTATTTGGAGCGAAAAGTGCGAAGCAGCTTTCAATGAGATGAAGCGAAAGTTGACCTCTGCCCCGGTTCTTACAGTTATTGATGGTAGCGAAGGATTGACCGTCTATACAGATGCCTGTCGAGATGGACTTGGAGCAGTTTTAATGCTGAAAGGAAAAGTTATTGCCTATGCGGGTTGTCAGTTAAAGACCCATGAAACAAACTACGCAACCCATGATTTAGAGCTTCTTGCGGTTGTATTTGCTCTTAAGCTATGGAGGCACTATCTATTGGGAACAAAATTCGAGTTATTCACTGACCATAAGTCATTGAGATATATCTTCTCGCAAAAGGATTTGAATCAGAGACAAGTCCGATGGCTTGAATTTCTAGCTGCATATGATCTTGATATTAACTACACTCCGGGGAAAGCAAATGCCGTAGCCGATGCTTTGAGCAGAAACCAAGCTATGATATGTTGTAATCTTGTTGAAGGAATGTTATTCCAGCTTTCCGTCTCCCCAGCTCTTATGGATCGTATTATAGCCAAGCAATACGAGGACACTTTGCTTTATCGCATCAAAGAAATAGTTCTTGGCAGAGTTGAAAATGCTGATAATAAATTGGGTGCACATGTTGATAGTAATGGAGTCTTGAGAATTGATAATCGAATTTGTGTTCCTAATGTTGATGGTCTAAGACAGGAAGTGCTGAGAGAAAACCATAAGTCTTCGCTTTCATTTCATCCCGGTGTCACTAAAATGTACCAGAATATGAAGAAGTTATATTGGTGGAGTGGGATGAAGCGCGATATTTCTACCTATGTTAGCAGGTGCACCACTTGCCAGCAAGTTAAAGCTGATCACAGGAAGACAGCAGGATTGCTTCAACCTCTAGAGATTCCAGGTTGGAAATGGGAGCAGATTTCTATGGACTTTATTGATGGACTGCCAAGGACTAGAAAGGGTAACGAAAGCATATGGGTGATTGTCGACAGATTGACGAAATCCGCACACTTTATTCCAGTCAAGACCACTCGTACAGCTTCGAGTTTGGCCGAGATATACATGAGAGAAGTTGTTAAAGTTCATGGTGTATCATCTAGTATTGTATGCGATAGAGATCCTATTTTCACTAGTAAATTCTGGAAGGCATTTCAGGATACTTTGGGCCCCAAACTGAATTTGAGCACAACATATCATCCTCAGACAGATGGCCAAACTGAGAGGGTGAATCAGATTTTGGAAGATCTTCTCCGAGCTTGTATTATTGATTTTGGTGGATCTTGGGAAGACCATCTTCACTTGGTTGAATTCACTTATAATAATAGTTACCAGGTAAAGAAATTGATTTTCAAATTTGAATAAGTATATTTGAATTTGAATTAATTATCTTCAATAACCAGGCAAGCATTGGTATGGCACCGTTCGAGCCTTATATGGACGGCCGTGCAAATCGCCAGCTTGTTGGATTGAGTCTGGAGATCGATTAGTGCTTGGACCAGAAATGATTATGGAAGCTTCTGAAAAAGTCGAAGAAATCAGGAAGAAGATAAAGACGGCGCAGGATAGACAAAAGAGCTATGCTGACAGAAGGAGAAGATATCTCGAATTCAGTATAGGAGACAAAGTATTTCTGAAAGTGTCGCCTTTGAAAAATATTGTTCGATTTGGAAGGAAAGGTAAGCTTTCTCCCAGATTTGTTGGTCCGTTTGAGATTACGGAAAGAGTAGGAACATTGGCCTATAGAGTTGCATTACCAAAGAAGTTCGCCAGTGTGCACAACGTATTCCACGTCTCACATCTTCGCAAAGTTGTACACGATCCATCTATGACCATCCCTACTGCTCAGTTGGAAGAGGTAGTTATTGAGCCTGACTTGACTATTGAGCGAAAGCCACTTCGAATAGTCGATCGTGAGACAAAGCAACTTAGAAGGAAGTCAGTAAATCTCGTCAAAGTACAGTGGAGTGCGAATGAGCGAGATTGCACATGGGAGATTAAGGATAATATTCGGGAATCAAACCCCGAATTACTAATTTCAGGTATAACTCAAATTTCTCGAAATCTATATTGACTTTTCTGCTTATTTCATTCCTACTTCACTTGTCTCGTTCCTTTTCGAGGACGAAAAGTTTTGAGTGGGGGAGATTGTAACGACCCCAAATTTCCGACTCAATTTAAAATTTTAAATTCATCGTTTCAATAAAATTTTTGGAATTATAAACGATCTAAATTAACATCGAAACTTTATTTATAGGATACGTCCAGTTAGATATAAATATAGAAAAGGTTTCGTCGTAAAATATCACTGAAAATTTCGTTCGCGTTTTACTGTATAACAGTTCATTTTAAGCGCGAAAATTTTTATCTTCCGAACCCGAATATTTTTACATAGAAAAATTCTAAACCATCTTCTGAGCAAGACGTCATTTTTCATTTTTCAAAATTCGGACTTCTTTAGCTCCGTCGGTCTTATTTTTCGACGTTTTTCCTGCATTTTTCCCGGTAATATAAAATTCGAAATTTTGTAATACAAATTGTACCACCATTATCAGTGCACCGTTAGAAGCGCCTCGTCGCGCTGATCATAACGGTATATTTATTTGCATGAATCGGAGTCCGACATAATCCGTCGCGTTGATTTATCGGTTCCGGACGAACCGGTCAAGTAAATCTCAGCCCAAATTCCTTTACCCGTTTACAAAAGAAGTCTAAAAAAAATATAATAAAGTCAGCTGAAGCATTTATTGGGCATTTGAGAGATGGGGGGGTTACATTGGGAATAGCTGAGACGTTGGGAAAATGAAGGGCTATGTGGGATACGAAGCAACAAAGTAAAGAGTGAATTTAAAACTTAAGAAACGTGATAATTCATTTCTTCATTTCACTCGGCTCTCACGTCTCCAGGTATCCACCTTCTTCCCATTCCTTTATTCTTCCTCACACTCCTCTGTAAATAAAAAAAAGAGAAATTTTAGAAAACTAAAGTTTTATAAGTGTAGGCCGAAACTCAGCACCCTCTTCTTTCCCTCCCCCTATCCATTCACCACAGGCCAACCCCACCTGATTAGCATCCGCCTCCTTTAGTTCCACCGCCATCCCACTGACCGACCACTGCCCACACCTCCTCCGTCTGCCCTCGCCTACGCCACTGGCCGCAGCCTCATCCCACCTTCACCGACCGCTCCCAGTCCTCCGCCTCCCTAGCACACATCCCCAGCCCAACTACCCACTCTCCCCTCCTTTCGCCCACCCACCGGCCACCACCGCCCAGTCCACTGCCTGAGCGCCACCAGCACCCACCACACACACCACTGCCCGACTGCTGCCACTCCTTCCCCTCCGACCACCTGACTGACCACCTACCTCCACACGACTGCAACCGTTCCCTTCCTGCCTCCGCCTGCAACCGTCCCTCTCCCCTATACTACCCACGTCCGCCTCCATTGCAACCGCCGCGCCGAGCCACACCCAGCCTCGCATGGCCGAGCGTGTGTGTGTATGTGGGGGTGTTGTTGCGTGTTTTGTGTTGAGTGCGTGTGTGTTTTGTGTTGAGTGCGTATGTTGTTTTCATGTGTGATGTTGTGTGCGTGCGTTTGTTATAAAAAAAGTACTATGTTATACTGTATGCGTGCGTGTGTGCTTGAGGTGTACGTGAGTGTGTACGTGAGTGGTGTAGTTTGATAAAGGCATAGAGTTGGATGGGAATTCTCAGGTTTTGTTTAGCAAAGAAATTATGTTTGTGCATGCATGTTCCTTGCATGCGTGAGTAGCTGCAAGTAGAGATGAAGGGAAAAGTGGGCGTGAGATGTGTTCGTGTAAATGTGTGCTTGTGTTAAAAAAAAGAGAAAAGAAAAGGAAAAGAAGAAAAAAAATGAAATTGAACGGTATCGATTTGTTGTGTTGTTAGTAACCGACTTTTCTTTGTTTGTTGTTGCAGCGACCGACTGAGCTTCTTTCGCAACAGCAAATTTTCAACTTCGTTCTTTTCTCCGTCTTAGGTAAGCGTATTTATATAAATTTATAAATTATGTATGAACGGTTACTTGAATTAATATCGTCTTTCTTTTGTCGATATTTATAGTGACCGTTTGTTCGTAGCAGACCGACTTCTTTCATGGTTCTTTCGCTTCGCCGTCAAATTTCTTTATCCACGAAAGGTGAATTAATTTTTACGACTATATTCTTATACAAGTTTGGATGATGAATGATTGCTATGTGACGTTGAATTGGATGTTAATTGTATTGTTAAGTGATAAAATAATTTGCAAGTTGAAGTTGATATAGGATAGTCATCAAATTTAAATCGAATTATATGTTGAATTTGAATTGTTAAACTTGACCCCTTTATATGATGAATTTTGATTAGTTAAATATGACCCATTGTAATTGGTAAGTTAATTGACACGTAGAATTTGATAAATTTCACTTTGGACCCTTGAACGTATATTGAATTAACTGTTGTAGTATTAAATTGAAATAGAACGACAAGTGAAAACCGTAATGTAATAATCTTTGATCTACTTGAAATGATAGGGTAGATTCTAGGAATAATTATATTAATTTGCATAAATAACAAATGCAAATTAATACGATTATTTCGGGATTATTTAAATTGTTGAATTGTTGTGAATTGATGCTATTGCTTGTTTATTTACTTTGACACCATCCCAGTTATCACACTGCAAGTTCCCTTTGTATGCTTTGATTTTTGAATTGAAATGGAATCGGGTTGAAATGATAAATACCCAAATAACTTTGACTTGGGATAGAAAATTAAATTAAACCCGATTGGTTAATGTTTTGATTTAAATAAAATAAAGTTTTATTTGACTAATATCAAGGTTTTGAATAAATTGGAATTTAAATTCGAATGAATGTAAATATGAATATTTGAATTTGAAACAAATATTAACATAGAAATTGACAAAAGAACATTGTTAAAATTTAATTGTTGATAATTAAATTTAGAATTATTTGATAATGAATTTTTGAAATTATTAATAATTAAGTTTTGGAATTATTAATAATTAAGTTTTGAAATTATTAATAGTTAAGTTGTGAAATTATTAATAACGAAGTTTGAAATAATTAATAATTAAGTTTTGAATCTATTAATAATTAAGTTTGGAATTATTAATGAATGAGTTTGAAATAATTAATAATTAAGATTTGGAATTATTGGAAATTTGATGAGATCGAATTATAATTAAATTGAATTGAATATCTTTATTAAGAGAAATTGAATTATTGAATAAGTGAAACTAAGTTTCTTTAATTGAGTTTTGAAATTGGTAACTAAATGAATAATAAATGAAATGAATTTCTTTAATAAGAAATAGAATGCGCTTTATCGAAACAAATGAAAGACTTATAAATTTAAAGAATTGGATTTTGACAAATGTAATTTAAATAAAGTTGTAAACTTTGATAATGAAAATGAACTTAAGAAGTAATGTAATGAATTGGAAATTTAATTGAAATTGTTTAATGATAAATTAATTTAATGAATAGCGAATGAAATCGATAATTGAGTTTAAATCGTTTTGAACGTTAAATTAAGTTAAATGATTTTGGAATGAACTTATATACAAAATTAAATGGATATTCGAATTGTTTTTAAATTGAAACTTTGAAATTGAATTATAGGAATTTTTGAAATGAATTTGGAAGTTATGAAACGTAAATTTTGGAAACTGATTTAGAAAGACTAGCGAAATGCTGTTTTACGAATTGTAATTGAAATTGAAATTGATTCGGTTTTGAAACATAATAAGCGACCAATCGGTGAAATAATTACGAAGGTTATTAAAGGAACCGGAATCGGTTAAGGACATACTCACTGTCTAAACCGAAAACCACTTTAATAACTATACGTGGAGTGTGATCCAGAATGAAGTGGTTGGATTGTCGTACGTTGATGATTGAAGAAAGTGAACGATAATGGATAGCCTTGACTCTTGTGTGAAATTGGAAATGACTTAAACAGGAGTCGTGTCAGGCCAATGGAGGTTAGCTACCTTAAGCGAACACACTTCTTCGTAAACTATTCATTTACTTTGTGATTGATTGGTGCGCACCCTTGATTTGGGAGTGTTGTTTCATGGTGTTGCGATCGCTGCGGCGATGCGTTCTCACCAGTCCGGATCAGGCAAACGGTAGTTTCACTACCTTGGGTATTGCCTCATGTGCCTTGTCATACTTGTATTCCCATATTCGCGACCACTACGAATTTGTTTTGTATTATACCTATGGAGTACTCCTTGATATCCCACTAGTTTACGGCGGAGTTTACAGTGCTGTATAGTCAATGATGCTTATATAAAATGTGTTAAGGGGAATAATGGTGACTCCTTAACACTATCTTAATATTTTACATTACTGTTAGACATTATCTATTTATCGTACATTACTATGTATAGATAGTTTATCGGATCCTGAAAGATGTTTATTCCATTCATCTTTGAGTTACTGTTGTTTCAAATTTGAACCATATTATCTGTATAAGAATATATGTCCTGATTCGAGTGTTTGTTTGTGCATATGCTCGGATCAGACTGAGGATTGTTGTTGCTGCTTACTTGGAGCTGAAGACCGAAGACTATCGCTATCTTATCTTATCAGTATTGTTCTTTCCATTTGGACATCTATGTTGTTGTATTTCTTTTATTTGAGACATTGTTGTATTTATGGGTAGCTTCATGAACTACTCTTATGACTATGTTGTATTTCCGCTGCACTATTCTGTTATGATGTATTTTCTGTGATTTTGTGATGATTCTCATTTATATACATATACTCCATTAATGATTCGTGTTTTGCACTATTTAAGTTGACATGTGTGGATTATTATCAATTTAAATGGTCCAAATATACGGGTTGTTACAGTTGGTATCAGAGCTTTGGTTCCCGATAACCTTAGCCTGTGGAGTTTAAAGCTCATTAGAGATAGGGTAAACATACCCTAGAATGAGGAGAATCATTGCAGAATGTGACTTTTTGGCGACTTAAAGTACAATTAGTAATAAATGGATGTTGGAGCATTGGAAAATGGGGTGGGGCATGATAATTTCGAATTTAAGGGAGGGAACCAGGTTAGGTGAGGTGGCAAGAGGGTATTGGAGGGCATGGTACAGAGGTAGTTTAGTAATTTTACTTATTCTATTTCATATAAAATCAATTTTCATTATTTTCATTTTGCCTTTCATTCTTACTCTCTAAAATTCCTCCATCCTTCTTCTTAAAGTTTCCAAGGCTTCTAATTTAAATTCTTAGTTTTTAAAAATCAAATTCTTACTTTAAAACTTTTAAAAATTTAGTTTTAAATCACTTGTTTTCATCTCCATGTTCTCCATTTTTACTCCTACTTCATTCGGCCATAACTTCCTCTATACTACTCCAAATTAAGATTTTATTTTTTGAAACCATATAGAATTCCAGTAGCTACAACTTTTATTTACATTACCTTTTCAAATTTTGAATATTTATAGGTCAAAATTGCATTTATTTCTGACTCATTTTCATGCCCATATTATCAAGACCGAAAATAGCACTCCTTCTTTTAACCATATCTCCTTCAAAACAAATCGAAATTGAGTATGATTGTTTTTAAATTGTAGAGAAAACAATTTTATACCACTTACCCAAATTCTGGAATTAAGATGGCTAAATATCAAGGAGAAAATGACTCGTTTTCGAGAGATTTTTGTGTGGTTTTCCAAGCTTTGCAAGTTCTAAAGCATTTCAAGTTTTCAAAGATTTTTGGTGAGTAAACAAATTTTTTATAAATTTAAAAGTTTTAAAATTTTTATATTGAGTATATTGTGAAATGATATGGGTTGAATTGTGTAGATTATTATATGTCTTGGTTGTTTATAGTATTGATGATATGAGGTGATGTTGTAGTAACATTGTTGAAATTTTTTTATGTGAGTATGATATTGTATGTGGCTTTGAGTATGATGTTGTATGTAACTTGGATATTAGTGGTATGAAATTTTGAGTATGTCGTAAGTAAAACATGAATATAGGTTAGTGAAAGTTTAGGACTTGAATTTGTATGTGTGCGAGCTAGAATTCCAAGAGTTAAAAACTAGTTTACTTAAAAAGGATTTTGAAAGTTTTTTTTAAGTTTATGAACTTTGATTTATTTCCAATTTTGGATTATAAACCTTTTGGAAAGTTAAAGGTAAAGGTTTCAAAGGGTGTTGGATTGTAAAACAAGTTGAGACTACGGGCATCCATAGCGATAGTCGCTATGGATGCAGTTTCGCTTAAAAATCCGACTTTTGCAAAATTTGGTTTTATTAACATAAAGTGTTTTGAAAATGTTTTATAAACTTAATAATGATGTTTTATGAAGTTAATTAAGTTTTTAGTGATTTATTTTTTATTACTTAAGTTTTAATAAATTAAGATTAATCAGGGTTTATTAATTATAATTAAGTAAAGATTAGTTATTAATTAATTATCTTATAAAGATAAGATTCATTTTAATTAATTATTAATTAAGATTAATTTTTAATTAAATATAATTTAATTACATGATTAATTTTTAATTAATTATTAATTAAGTATAAGGCTTATTATTTATAAAAAAATCAATTGTTTATGTATTTTTAATTATAAATTAATTAAGGCTTTAATTTAGAATAAATTATTTATTTAATGTTTAATTTATTAATTAAGTTTTAATTAAAGGTTATTTTATTAATCAAATATGATTAATTAATATTTAATTATTAATGAGGATTCAAATTATTATTTAATAATAAATAAAGAATTAATTAGGGTTAAATTATCTATATAATAGTTAATTATTGTTTGATTAGTTACTAAAGGTTTAATAATTTATTAATCTATAATTAAATTAAGTTAAGACTTAATTAAGATTTATTATGATTTAAATAAGGGTTTAACTTGTAAATAATTATTTTAAAAAGGAGTTTTATGTTTTAAATTCTTTATTTTCCAAGAATTAAACAGGGTTTGGAACTCAAGGAATTCAAATGTTGGTACCACTAAGTAGACAAATGACTATGAATGAGTTATGATGTTATTGTTTGTGTTTATGTGGACAACTATTAGTAGAATAAACCCTGTTCTGCTATAAATTGATTGTTTGATTGTGTGGACATTTAATAGCAAAATATATCCTCGTTCTGCTATAAATTGATTGAATTGTTTGGACACCTATTTAGCAGGACAAATCACCGTCCTGCTATTATTGTTATTTAGATATGTTTATACCAGTTAGTTTATATTGACATGTTATTTCCTGATTTGAATAAGAAGTATATTTATATATATGCTGACTTATGTAAATAAATTGTTGAATGACTTGAAAGTGAAATTCAAGTTAAATGGTAACTTTAACGGGTACCATTAGGATTGCTAAGCCTCTTTTGAATTTATAAAGTATGATTTTGAATTAACTTCAATCCTTTAATCAATTTTGGGTTTTAAAGTTTATAAATGATTTTCAAGTTGCATAATTATTTAATAAAGATATTTATAAATAATAACTTGTTTATAAAAAGGGCATTATTGAATAAAATGGTTTATTTAAAGTGATTTTCAAAATATGTTTTGGAAATGATATTTGTAAAGGATTTATCTTTAAGAAGGTTTACTAAAAGCATTTTAAGAATAGGAAATTATTTATAAATGATATTATAGATTGTAAAGGTATTTCTAATTATGAAGTGAACTTTTAAGAAAGGAAACTTTTTGTAAAGGATAAGTGGGTTGGTTTTATAGGAAGAAATGTTTTTAAACCGAATTTATTGGTCATTTAATATGGAATATGAAGAGAGGAAATCTCTTATAAAGTTTGGTAATATACTTATATCATTGAGATAAGTATATAAATGTTTTCCAAGTATAAAAAGGATGTAAAGAGTTTTGGGAATAGTGTTTGGTAAAAGATCTTTTGATTGAATGTTTATAAAGTAATTTTAATTAATGAAAGGTTAATTAATAAAGGCTTAGTGGATCCCAGGTAGAATTAAATCAATGTTGAATGATTGTTTATTTGATAGTGAAATAACCGACTATCAAATTTGGACCAAAACGTAACTTTGGAAATATCTAGGAGAAACACGTGAGGTATATGGCACAGTCATCCCCAATGATGTTGTACTATGCGTATAAATCTCGTTTCGTTCTTCTAAGGAAAATGTCAAGGAAATCCATCCATAAATGGTTAAGAGGTGAACTCCGCTCTTATCTTTTGCCTTCTTATTTCCTAAAGAACCGGGGTTGAGTTTACCAGAAATTATCGAAAGTTGTTTCGTAGAGGCCAAGATTAGATATGTTATTTGAAAACCACTTCAATCCAACTCAAGCATTTTGACTTGGAGATATCTAAAGAATACGGAATCAAAAATAGAGCTTTGAAGTGCAAGGGCCATTTGCGATTAATTCTGGGAGGGAATCCCCGAAAAGGATGTAATAGAAGCAGTGCCCTCGGTTTCGTTCAGTCCTAGAACGAACTTGTATGGATTAATGCTAGCATTGCATTGTTGCCTGGAGGGCAGTGTAGCATTCCAAGTGGGAAGTGCTAAATAAAGGTAAATCATAGCCTCAAGCCTCATCAATCGAAAAATAACAAAAATCGGGCATGCAGCAGGGCCAAGTGGGTCACTCCCATCAGGATATGGTCATCCCAAATCTTAATCGATTACTATCTACTCATGTATGCTTCGAGGTCCAAGTGGGTTGATCATATTTGGTTCTACTGGTCAAGTAGTAGGCCAGTCCTGTGTGGCAAGGGTACAAGATGTTCTTATCAGACCTCAGTGCATTTTATCTAGAGATGTACCATCAGAAGGTAGTTCCTTACCTTGTCATGGTATGGAATCCATTCTCCAATACGTGCCTTTACAGTTTTAGATGTACCCAACTATGTTGAAATGTGAGATGCAAGAATTTTAGCTATATTTCTATTTTACTTAGACAGTTAGAAATTATTATAATATCAGTGGGTTTTCTATAAAAGTGTTTTGGTTATCGTAAGTAAAAACCCGTCCGTGTTTATGTAAGACGTGGTCTTATAAGATACCCTTGATTTTAAAAGTGTTTTAAAAGAAATAATTTATTTGTTTTGAGTTTACTCACACCAAACCCATGTCTGACCCAGAGTTTTATTTTCTTTCCCTAAAACTCTTGCGTGCTCAAATTTTTATGGGCAGCCAAGTAGTTCAGGTTTCCTACGGGTGCATTTTGGAGGAGCTTGAAGCAGGAGGCGTCATCGATAGCTAGTTATTTTCTTGTTTTACGCTGTATTGTATGTATCTAATATCTGATATGTAGGGATAGGCAGTTATAACTATCCAGGGTAGAATTATATTAGTATAACTCTGATGTATCATTTTGAAAATGAAATTGCAAAATATTATGTTGATTAATATATATTTTTCCGTTGTGATGTGACAATCTGTGATTGTTTAGTTTCTTCTTATATGTTCTATCTTTCTTTCCTTTCACCCCTAACGGCCTATCTTTCGGACACTTAAATGATCAGCACATAAATACCGTGGATGTATTAAGTGTCGTCTTTAGGTGTAAGAAAGGCGGTTCATTACAATTATGATATTTTAAAATTTAAATAACATAAATATACAAGTATGTATATGAATTGAATTTCAAAACTAATATAATGTAATTAAATTATTTATTTAAATAAGTAAATTAAAGGTTAATTAATTAAATAAATTAAATAAAGGTTAATTAATTAAATTAATTAACTAAATGTTAATTAATTAAATAGTATAAACATATATATGGTATATATGTAATACTATTAAGGTAATAGTATGTAATAAATGTTTAATATAAATGTTATATTAGAATAATATAAAATTAATTAAATAATATTTAATTAATATAATATTATATATAAGACTGTTATATAAGTAATGTGAAATTTAAAAGTTATGTAATAAATAAAGCTTATATTATATGAATGTAAAAATTAAAAGTGGAACATCAAGAAACCCTAATTAGACTTAAGAAATAAGTATATACGTAATTGTACGTATACCGTGATTTCAGATGTGTCCAACACTTGAATGACGAGGGTATTTCACAACAAATACATTATTCCATAAGTCTATATCACTCAATATAATATATTAAAGATTATGAATCTTCAATATAATATTGTCATCTATCATTTATATATTAATAGACTACTTGCATACTCTTTAGTTGTTGAGCTTTCCTTAAGCTAGGGATGTTATGTGTGGTACTATTAATATATTGAATAGACGATGTAAGATAACTACATATATTTGTTGAGCTTTCCTCAAGTTATATGCATTATACTTAGGCCATTGCGAAATGAAAGGTCCGAGTGAATAGTCCCACTTTACTTATTGAGCTTTCCTCAAGGTAAAGGCGGGATTAGGACAAGTTACTATGGGTTATGATTTGTATGTGATACAATCGATAAGGAGTTACCCATCGTATATGGAAGTATGATTTGTTAAGCTTTCCTCAAGGTAAGAATCCCAAGATATATGAGTCCTAACATCCACTAGTGAAGTCAAATGACTTCTATGTTTCGCTTCGTGTTTGATGAAACATAAAAGACTAGTAGGGGCCTTATTTGAAAAATGAAATGATAACATTTAACCTTTCTAATATTATAAGAACATATGCTATATAATGTTATAATAATCTGCAATAGTAAATTTATGCATTTAAAATGATTGATAAAACGTTTATCGATTAACATACACAATTAAACTGAATTTAAAATTGACAAATAAAAATATAAAACATACTTACTGTAATAAATGCTTTTTGCATGTTAACATTTCAACAACCATGCAAGCGCTTCATTTTACAACTACTAAATATGTTCGTAATTTGGTCACTTACATGTTTATTTGGTCGAGATCGTATATTACATTCTATGAATTTTGAATTCTAAAAGCAATACAAGGCTATGAATATTTGGTCCATATACTATCGCATATAAGTGTTATATGGGGAACAATCACAGTTTGTAATGTACGACACTTCGATGAAGTTAGTTCAACAAAATAAGCCAATAAATAGTATTGTGAGATTGAGTACGTGCAACGTGCTAGACCTAAAACTTCAACAGGTCTAATCTTTTGGGAAAACTTTTTCAATTTGATTGATTACAATTAACAACGTATTGTGTTAAAGGTAACACAAGACTAAAACTACAAAATAGTTCTAAGAACTCGATCGTCGAAATATCAGTTTGATCAATTTACGCAAAGTGCACATATTTGATGTCCTTAAATGTTAAGGATGATTAAGTGCGCTTTTGTAAAGAGTTTGTTATGATGTTGTAGTTAGAGAATTTTTTTGAATGGTTCGACCAATTGGAAAGAAAAACGAATGTATAAGAGTAGATTTAATTTAAGGTATAGTTAGGATGAAGAGTGTGAATAGTCACTTCTGCTTCATAAAGAAACATCGAAAACGAGAATTATAATAATAATAATTGATATTTAATATTGGAATAAGAAATATGATTTCTATTCTGAGATTTATTTTTCATATAGAAAATTATTTTTTATGAGATTTATTTCTCCGATTTCAAGATATTTGATCAAAGAACTATCCGCTGTAAACTAGTTGCAGTATGAAATAAATAATCTATATTAAGTGAATGATGGACCTTCTATAACGACCCCAGATTTTAATTAAATTTAAATTGATAATTAATTTAATTTTTGAATAAAAATTGTGAAATTAATCGATAAATGGATGCGAGTTTCCCCGAGTTCAAATAAATTATATGTTAAATCATTTAAAATTTAAATATTTTATATGTATATATATACAAAGAAATATCAAACAATAAGTATTAAAGTAATATATAATAACATAAAATAAATATAAATGTAGACAATAACTATTTGGGTTAGAAATGAGTGTTTAAGTTAAAAATAGGATTTCATTAATATTACAAAGCCATAAGATAAGCAAAAACACATATTCATTCAAGTACATTCAACTAAGTATTCAAATATACATACAAATATCTATTAGCTTGTAAATGAAGACAACATTCTATTCATCTATGTACAAACGAAGGTAAAAAGATAAGTATAAGTTGGTACATGTTAATTAATGCAAGCCACCAAAGCAAGATTTCAGCCGAGTCAAACAAGCAAAGCAAAGAGAATATCTCATATTTGTACAACCAAAATGAAAAAAAAAATGAGTTTGTACAACTAATTAATGCATGGAACATCTGCAGCCACCAAAGGAAAATATCAGCAACCTAAAGAAGAAAAAAATCTCTGATCAACTTTGTACAAACCACATTATCACCTTGTATAAAAAAAATATCAGCCTGTGTAATTCCTTATGTATCAACTTTCTCATTTCAGTTCGTTTCATTCCAAACTGAGAAAACTAAAATATATCATCTCAAACTCAAACAAAACTTCAACTTAAAACAACGACAATCTGTTTCTAATGCAAGCCAGAGGATTAAAAGAAGAATAAATACTCAAGCCTATTTCATTATCAAGCTCTGTTCATTCTGGAAACAACTGTGAGTAAACATTTTTCATTAAAGCTTAAGTAAGTTAAGTTCAGTTGCTTGTGAAATTCTGAGTTGAATAATGCTTACTTGTATATATATATAGTGATATTTCTGTATATATGAATACAATATATGTGTGCATGTCTGTATGCTCTGCTTTAGTTCACAGTGTTTAAACCAAAGTATAAATTCACAAAATCTTTCTCCAAATCTCTTATTTCTGTTAATGTTTAAACAAATAGTATTTAGTTTAACAAGATCTTAGATTTAAATATATTTTTAAGTTTAAATAAATAGAAATATTGTTTTGAAAAATAAAAGAGCAGAGGAACATTTGTTTATGTTAAAAATCAAATACAATGATTTGTAAATTCATTTATATAATCTGACTTCTCTTTACAAAACTTGATTTTTAAAAGCAAAATCTCGAATTTTAGTTGAGTTTTTGAATTGCATTTCTGAGATGATCAGAAATGGAAGATTGGTCAATTTACAGCGACCAGGTGAACTTTAGGAGTCGTGGCTTTTGTCGAAGCTAGTTTGTCGTCTAAGGGTGTCGGGAAAAATGGTGGTGGTGGTGTTCGATCGCCGTGGCGTGGGCCATAGAGGGAACTAGGGTTTAAGGGTTGCGAAGTTGAGTGTCTGGTTTTGGGGTTGTTCAAGATCGTCAAGGCATCGAGCTTGGTCAGACTAGAGGAGAACGTACCTGAGATGTGGACGTAGGTGTGGGTGAAGTCACGGTGATTCCGGTGGTCGGGATTGCTAAGGCGAGGTGATTTCTGATGAGATTGTGAGTTTCCAGTTTCGATTGGAAGACTCAATTTCGTTTTAGGCTTCACGACATAAGTTCGAAGGTCGGAATCGAACGTGTGGTCGATTGTCGACGTGTGCGAGGGGTCATCGGAGGTAGCTGCACCGTAGTTGATCTATGCACGTGCACAGCGGCGTCGTTGTGTCTGGGTTTTGTTTTGAGAGCAACTCGGGTAGATGCTCGAGAGGGAAGAAGGTTATCTCGGGTTGAAACCCGAGTTCGTGTGTGGCTCTTCCTGTTTCCTGTAAACTTAAAACTTGACTAAAAAAAGAAAAAGAAAAAAAGGGGGAAGATGAAGAAGAACTCGAGTTGACACTCGAGTCAGGAACGGGTTAAAACCGAAGCAAGGTTTGAAATGTTTTAAAAAGGTTTTGAAAAGCTAGTTTTAAATTTTAAATTAAAATGGTTTAAACTACTATATGGTAAATGTTTTAAACTATTTGATTAAAGAAGTTTTATACTTTGTTAACTAAAATTTGAGAAATGCTTAAGTACTCCTTTAAACTTAATTTTAAAAGTAATTAAGTATAAATTAAGATTAAATGTTTTTTTAACATGTGTTAACTTAAAAGTAAAGTTAATCTATATTGTTAATGATAATTTAATAATTAGAGATTAATTTATGAGTTATTAAAGATTAATTAAATCGTAATTAATAATGATTAATCTTAGTTAATTACTTTAGAAAAGTAATTAATTTTAATAGTTAATGAAGGTCATTAACTAAGATTATTTAAATAATCAATGTGATTAATTTTAACAATTAATTAGATTTATTAATTAATGATAATCATTTATGAAATTGTGTAAGTGTAATTACTTTATGAATTTATGATTAATCTGATCTGTAATGCTTTGTGATATATCCTGATTTGTGTTGTGATCTGTGATGTAATTTATTATTTGTGATATATATATCTATGATCTGTGAATGAAAGATAAGCGTTATAGTTATACCGCTTATCAACTATATTTCTGTATTCTGATCTGTGATGATTGAATGATGTTGCACTACTGTGTGAAAACCCCTGGACCACAACATACACATACAAATATGGATTTCACGTGGAAATCGGTTAAGTCACAGATGATTTAAATTTAATATTTTTGAAATTGAAATTTTAATTTCAATTGATTTTGGAAATGGATTTGGGTTAAATGTTAAAGCTTTTGAAAAGGAATTTTTAAGAGAAAGGTTATTTCGAATAACTTGGTAAAGTATCCAATTTAAATAATTTAATTTGAATTTGAATTCAAAAATTTGGAATTGAATTCCATATTTGGAAATTATGGTTAAAGATGTTATAAATGTGTTTATATGAATTTAAACCATTTTAAAAGTATGGTTTTGAGAATTTGAATTTAACCCAACGACTTGAACTCGTATAAACAAATCAGATTTTCCGAAATGAAAACTATTTGTTTCAAATAATAGAAGCTTTCATATAAGGAATGAATTTCCCATTTGTGTTAAAAGAATTTCAAATTTGAAATGAAAATGGTTTTCTGAGTTATGAATAAATCTTTGTGAAAGATTGTTGAACTTTGTTTTGAAATTGGAAAGGTGTACCTTTTGTATTAAAGGTCGAAATGGAATTGTTTTGAAAGCTATAAGTTAAATCTTTGATTTAAAGATTTAATGAGTTAATCCAATTGAAATGGAAATTGATTTGGAAAATCTATGAATGTATCTTTGTGAAACTGGGTGAACTTTGTGAGATGAATCTTTTTGTAAAAGATTAAATGGTAATGTGTTTAAACCATTTGAAAGAAATGTTTTGGGTAATAAGTTGTGTCTTAGTTGAAATCCCAATATCCATATGTTTTAAAATATTGCGCTCATTATTCGGTTTAGTCGGGAGAGGACCTTGTGTCATATAACCCATTCCAAATAATGATACGACGTTATGGATAGCATTTGAAGACCGGCGGTGAAGACCAGATATTTTCGAAAACGAAAGGACAACTCGTCGAATGTCTCTGCATCGACTGGTCCCCGATATAGATATTTGATCACCCTTTGTGATGGGAAGTCCGGACGTGATTAGAAATTATCCGAATTTGCAAGGGCTTCTTTCGAAGTGCCTTCGGTTCTGTTCGAACCCGGAATAGACTTGTATGGTTGTATGTCTGACACTACACTTTGATATATAAAGCCGATTTCTTTCAAATACATTTCTGTTGGTGGCGGAGAATTTATTCTCTTAGCTTAACACCCTTCTCTGAGACGTACGAGCTCAGAGGTTATGTAGTTGAAGGTTATCAGTGATATACTCCCAATTTGGTAGTGTGGCATACTAAGTGTTGCTGTGTGTTGCTGATCATTTGTTGATCATTTGTTGATCAAAGCATGGCTTTGTGAAAAAGCGTAGCTTTGTGGACGAGACCTCATCGAACCTCACAGACCGGAAATGGTCGAAACAGGAAATATGCGGCAAGGTTATGAGGGTCGCTCCCTTTAGGGTATGTCATTTCCTTCTGGAAAAAGGTGATAATATTGTATGAATCCCAAATATTTACCTATGTGGTTGCTCCAATCTTATTTACTATGTGATTATTGATGTGTGATCGAGGGCCCTCGGGTAAAGGTCCCAAAGGATCGGGGGTGGCATATTCGTGTAGTAGTTACCTAGTTTAAGAGGTAACCCGACCTTGTGTTGGCAGAGAGCTAGTTAGTTCTCGGGACGTCCATCCAGAGGCGTACCCATGTGGCAGTAGGAAGTTCCTTAGCCTGACCATTTTTTGGAAAATCCAAAGAAACAATACGAACCTTGTATGGTTTTAGTTGTATAACCTGCTATGGAATGTGGCGGTAACCTGCTATTGAACATAGTAGTTATGGTAGGCATAAGTGCGGAATGCCTATGCTGGCTAAGATTAATATTATACTTTCGAAATGTTTTCCTACACTATGCACTAATAGTAATAATAATCTAATGATTTTGCGTAGTAAGCATGTTTGACTATCATAAGAAGAAATCTCCTCTAATTCTGCGTTTGCATTGTGTGTGTGGCGGGAGGTCTTATGGTGGTTTCATTTTCCAAAAGCATTGCGGATTTCAATGTTTAAAATCCTTTTGTTGTTTGTTTTAAAGATAAACTGTTTTTGTTACTTACACCAGTCCCATGACTGACCCGGAGTTTATTGTTCCCTTCCTAAACTCTAGGTGCCCATAATATTCCACACGGCCAGTCTAGAGTTGGGGTTTTCAGATAATCAGGTTTAGTAGACTAGTTGGAGCTAGTTCAGTTTTTGGAGTTCATGCCGATGACTGACCGTGCTTCTCTTGGTGAAACGTGATGGTGGTTCGAGCTGATGTTGGAGTTGTTGGACTCATTCTCTTTTGAAGATCTTTTGGAGTTATCACTTCTGTCATTTCCACTGTATCATTATTTATCTCTGATATTCTTGTATCATATTGATATCCTTGTTGTATATCATTCTGGATATTGTATTTATTGGAGTTGTATATGATATCATCTATTTCTTAATTCCGCTGTGTTGTTATACTTAATGGTGTTATAAGCTTCGGAGAGCCAGATTCGGCGTTTGAATCTGCGGCATTTTGAGTACAAGTGAAGTACGGGTGCCGATTTTCGAAGGTCGAGTTCAGGATCTTCACAAGTGGTATCATAGCTAAGGTTGAACTTTAGCTATGGAGTATAACACATTAAGTAACTCATTAGAGATAGGGTGAAGTATACCCTAGAATGAGTCATCCCTAAGATATCTGTTCATGTGCCTCAGTATTTCTCTTGCTATCCACTGATAGTGAGTGTGAGTGCAAGAAGAGAATAAGATAGGGGACAGGGGAATACGACTATAAATGGTCAATGCCCTGTAACAACAAGGAAACAATCTTTTCTTTATCAATCTCTTTTGTTCGTCTCTTTTCAAATTATTTGATGGTTTCTGGTAGATCTAGGAAGAAGATTTGATATATTAATATGGGACATAAACTCCGAATCGGTCGGAATTATTTGTTTGGATGAATTGGTTGCTATATTTGCTATGGTTGATAGGTATACTTTAGTTTCTAAACTGAAAGTTTTGAAATTGTATCAATATATCTATCTATTCTTTGGGTCCGGATATATTCTACGAATGGTTAGTTATCCCTTTGAACTAACCGATGCCACTGCATATTTCGTAGATCTGGATAACCCGAGCATCTTGTGGAAAAATTAAAAGATTCGTTCTTGTATCTATTATTGATATTATGATTTGGTAAGCCAAATGCAGAATAGATGTTCAGTTAATTTGATAAAACATTTTTCATCTATCTTTGTATCTTCTTGGCAAATTTCGAGGACAAAATTTTTTTTAGGGGGGAAGTCTGTAACGACCCCAGATTTTAATTAAATTTAAATTGATAATTAATTTAATTTTTGAATAAAATTTGTGAAATTAATCGATAAATGGATGCGAGTTTCTCCGAGTTCAAATAAATTCTATGTTAAATAATTTAAAATTTAAATATTTTATATGTATATATATACATAGAAATATCAAACAATAAGTATTAAAGTAAAATATAATAACATAAAATAAATATAATTGTAGACAATAACTATTTGGGTTAGAAATGAGTGTTTAAGTTAAAAATAGGATTTCATTAATATTACAAAGCCATGAGATAAGCAAAAACACATATTCATTCAAGTACATTCAACTAAGTATTCAAATATACATACAAATATCTATTAGCTTGTAAATGAAGACAACATTCTATTCATCTATGTACAAACGAAGGTAAAAAGATAAGTATAAGTTGGTACATGTTAATTAATGCAAGCCACCAAAGCAAGATTTCAACCGAGTCAAACAAGCAAAGCAAAGAGAATATCTCATATTTGTACAACCAAAATGAAAAAAAAAATGAGTTTGTACAACTAATTAATGCATGGAACATCTGCAGCCACCAAAGGAAAATATCAGCAACCTAAAGAAGAAACAAAATCTCTGATCAACTTTGTACAAACCACATTATCACCTTGTATAAAAAAATATCACACTATGTACTTCCTTATGTGTCAACTTTCTCATTTCAGTTCGTTTCATTCCAAACTGAGAAAACTAAAATATATCATCTCAAACTCAAACAAAACTTCAACTTAAATGTTAGCACCAAAATTGGTCACTAACCTCGTAGAAGAAGATTGTGAAGAGATATAAGTGATGAAATCAAATTAAACAGAAAAGACAGTGCTAATCTAAATACAGAAAGTAAGAACACCAAATTTATAGTGGTTCAGCGTAATTGCCTACGTCCACTTTGAGGTTAAACTTTATTGATCTTCTTTTTAGTTGATTACAAATACAATTCGTGAATCAAATGCTTGAATGAAGTTGTTAAGTAGAGAAGATGAGTCTTGAAAATGGCAGAGTCTCCCCGGTGTTTTCTCTCCCAAAAAAGGATCCATTTCACTGTGACCCTGCCCCTCTATTTATAGGCAAATATGGGCTGGACTTCCCAAGTGGGCTGGATAGCCGAACGCTCAAGCCCCAGTGCAGTGGTCGCTGTATGCCGAACCAGGCATGTCGAACGCTCTGCGCCGAACCATTCCTTCTATGCCGAACGGTATGTTGGTGTCGTGGGAAGTGTAGGACGGTTGTATGTTGAGGCCGAACGTGCCTCCATCTCAAGCTCTTGAGCGAACGGCGTATGCATGCCGAACGATACCGGTATCCTGATTAGTTGTGCATGCTGAATGTCTTCTGTATGTCGAGTATTACGCCGAACACCATGGGATGCCGAGTACTCCTGTTGCCGAGTAGTCTCAACGCCGAGTGCTCTTTATGCCGAGCAGCCTTGATGCCGAGCAGTCTTGATGCCGAGCAGTCTTGATGCCGAGCAGTCTTGATGCCGAGCAGTCTTGTATGCCGAGCAGCCTTGATGCCGAGCAGTCTTGATGCCGAGCAGTCTTGTATGCCGAGCAGCCTTGATGCCGAGCATTGGTTGACGTTGAGTGCCAGTTGACGCCGAACACTGCTGAGTACTACGCCGAACATTACTGGACGCCGGACACTATGGATGCCGTGTACTTTGCCGAACACTCCTGGACGCCGGACACTATGGATGCCGAGTACTACGCCGAGTACTCATGGATGACAGTTGCTTCGCCGAACACTCCTGGATGGCAAGTGCTTCGCCGAACACTCCTAGATGCCGGACACTCTCTGATGCCGAGCACTTATTGCCGAGTACTAGTTGCCTGGTCAAATCCCCAGGAAACACTTGCCCCCCAAAGTGTATTGCGTGGCCGAACGTGATGCGCTTTGAATCTGGTACAATCTACCTCAGAGGTACCTTCTCGAGAATGCTAGCGAAGGTGGTGCAAGACGAACGAGGTTGGGATGCCGAACGATACGTTCGAAGCCGAACGTACCTAGCGTGCCGAACGTCTCTCCGATACGATGCCGAACACTCCGTTATTGACCGGCTCTACCGGGTATAGCCTCTTCGACTTCTACCTCCCTCTATATAACCGGGTCCTTCCCGTCCCTTTTCCTTTACTTTTTCGTTTCCGTCATTCTTCCAAGATTTCTAACCTTCTCCAGTCGAACAGATTTGCAACTTGAACACTCCTTCTTAGACTCCTAACTGCAATCTAGGTACCGCTCCTCGTATAACTTGAATACGTTTCAAATGAGTCAAGTGTGTTCTGTAGTGTTTGCGCCAAAAATGGTCACAAACCCCAAGTGTTGTGAAAGCACCAGTGTATGAATATAAATCAACAATATTTACACACAATTCACAGATCTAAGCAAATAACAAATAGCAATCCAGAAATAATGAACAGTGACACAAGATTTATAGTGGTTCGGCTATCTCCGGCCTACGTCCACTTCAAGGTTTTTATGATTTTATTGCTCGATGCTTGAAGATTACAATTTCGTGTGTTGTATTACAACTGATTTTCAGAGCTAAGTCTGGATCTAAGGCAGCAGTGGTGATCTGGAGTAAATCTGGCAGAGTCTGGGCGCTCTTTAGCTATCAAAATTGTCCGACCCCATTTCTGAATGACTAGGGGCTCTATTTATAGGTGTAGGAGGCTGATATTTCGCCTAAACTGAAGGGAGACCAGTTCTGGCACGTGAGGGAGCCCACATGGCCGAGATCTAGAGATCCGGGCCCACTTTGGGATCGATTCGACCCTTGGTTCGAATCGATCAAGAAATTGTCCAATCAAGCTGAAATTTGGTGTGGACATTCTTCAACATATGCTCAAGCTTCTGCGAAAATTTCATGGTGTTTGGACTTTTAGAACTTGAGTAATGATCGATTTAATATGGTGTTTTTCGCTTCCTGGAGTCGTTCGAATCGATACCTTCGAATCCATAGGGTCGACTCCATCTCCTAGCACGTGAAGGCAATGACGTGGTGCGCGTGCTTCGGGTCAACCCCCCTTTTTCTCTGAGTTTTACAGAGTCGAACCCGGGGTTTCAGCTAGGCGGACTTGGCAGATTCAAGGCAATCGATTCGAAGGCATGTTTCTTCGAATCGATGGAATTGGTGCTTGGTCGAATCGATCCAGATATGCCACTCGTGGATCGATTCGAAGTTATCTCAATGTGGGGGTTCGAAGATGCTGGAGTCGAAGTTCATATCACTGCATGGATTCGGAGGTAATGGAGTCGAAGTAAAGGTGCCCTCTATCGATTCGAAGCAACGTAGGCCTAATGGATTCGAACTTGACGGAGGCAAAGCTTTGCTCCTTCTGATCGATACGGAGGTCGTGCTCTGTTGATTCGAAGGTTATCATGGTGATGGATTCGAATCTTGGTCGATTCGAATACAATGAACAACATATTTCCTTAATCTTGCAACGTTTGTATTTTGAGCATACGTACTCGGATCGACTCAAAATTTGGAACGTTGGTTTCTACGGCTTCGCTTGACGCGTCTTATCAATTGCAGCCCGATCCGGACTCGGACAAAATTCATCGATATCCATGGTGAACCTGCATGCACAATCGATCTTCATGACTAATAATCATTGATTTTCAGTTAATCTTTGGGTATCTCGGCTTTGCCAAAAGTTGGGATAACATTTTGCCCCCCAAAACATGCCTTTTGGTAAAAGGCGTGTTTTGATCAGTCTCAAATTAAATGCAGCGAGTTCATGTGTATCTCATAGCTTATAGCATTTTCAATCAAGTCCATGGCTGTTCGAAGCCGAATTGTTATCAATTCCTTCTAGTAGAAGTTAAGAATGAAATTCTGAAGCCTCTCCGGACTGTTGATGGTCACTCCGGACCATTGTCAAACCCATTCTAGATTTAGCGATTGAATAGAAAGGTCCTATTGCACTCCGCCGTTGCTTTCTATCCCTTGCACTCTGGCCCCAGCTAGGGCGTATAGCGATGTCTTGGTCATTCTGGACCGATCGTAGCATCTCTGGGCTCTTACTGGATCCCATCCTGTCACTCTCCGGTGAAGGGGAAACAACGATGAGTGAGCCGATCCTATCGCTCTCCGACGAAGCGGCTACACCCCCTGCACTTCGGTTCAGTGTTTTTGAACATTAAGTAATGTCATGACCTAAATCTTTAGGCCGATCATAGCCTCTCCGGGCTCTTGCTGGATCCCATCCTGTCACTCTTCGATGAAGAGGAAACAACGTTAAGTGAGTCAATTCTGTCGCTCTCTGGCGAAGCGACTCACTTCTTGCACTCCGGTTCAGTGTATCTGAACATTAAGCGAGGTCATGGCCCAAATCGTGGGCCGATCATAGCCTCTCCGTGCTCTTATCGAATCCCGATCCAATCACTCTCCGGTGAATGGGAAACGATGCTTAAGTAAGTCGATCCTGTCGCTCTCCGGCGAAGCAACTCACTTCTTGCACTCCGGACCCCGCCTCTCCGGGTAAGGTCATAAAGCGATCATGTTTATATTGATATTTAATGTTCATCCTTTAACTCTCCGGTTAAAAGGTTTATTTTAATAAGTGTTTCTTTATTAAATTCAAATCCTAGATGTTCAATCTCAAACACCAGGAAAAACAAGACAATGCCTCTTCGGGCGGAGCGGTCTATTTCCATCTTAGAGCATGCCTAGGGATCTCTCCCGTTCCCATACATGAGTAAGTGGGATAGCCGTTTTATTTTGGAAATCAAATCTAAGAAAACTAATCGACCAGAGTCCAAATCTTGAACTTGGCCCTTGCCATCACGATTAGTTGATGACGAGTCGTGATCCCGATCCAGGATCATTCCTATTAGGTGGAGGTTGTTCAGGTCTTACTATCGTTGCCCGTTCTCTGATATATTGTGGCAACCTACCACTCCTGGCATGTTCTTCCACCTCATCCCTTAGGTGGCGGCATTCGTCGGTTGTGTGCCCATCTAACTCATGGAACAGGCAATATTTTCCGGTTCTACGTTCCCGCTCTGTGGGATCTCTCCTCGGTGGTTTTCGATAGGGGAGTTGCCCCCGAGTTTCGGTGTAAATTCGTTCCAGTCCTGCCACCAAGTCTGTGTATTGCCTGAATCTAGGCTCTCGGAATTTCTTCCGTTTATCAGGGCCATCATGTGCGTCATCCTGCTTTCTCTTTCCTTTGTCTGCCCCGGACTGTTCCCTGGTGGTTCCTTCGCCTTGTGCAACATTTATTTCCTGCCTCTCGGCTCGTAATTCTTCTAATCGAATGAATTTTTCAGCTTCATGGAAAAACTCTCCAAGATCTTGCGGTGGATCTTTAGTCAAAGAGTCTTTGAATTCGGTGCCTTCTCCAACTCCGGCCACTGCCGCCATCAAAATCATCGATGGGTCCGGGCGATCTACAGAAGCCACCGTTGCATTAAATCGTAACAGAAAATCTTTTATGGACTCTCCGGTCCTTTGCTTTATTGATGCCAAAGTCATCACGCTCTTGGGTTGCGTTATGTGAACCCTAAACTGCTTCATGAAACAATCTACAAGCTCGCCCCATGTCCTGATTGATCCTGTCTCTAGCTGTCTAAACCAAAGCGCAGCCAAATCTGATAAGAATAAGGGGAAACATCGTGCCATTACTTCCTCGGATGCTCCCATCACTTCCATGTGTCTGATATATCTGGTGATATGCATGGTCGGGTCTGACTTTCCGTCATAAGAATTCAGCGTTGGTAGTTTGAACTTCGGAGGGTTCCTTGCATTCCTGATATTCGGAGCGAACAGACTCCGACTAACTTCTTCCAATCCTCCTCCTGACAACCCTCCTCTCATGAGTCGTCTCACTAGGCCAATCATTCTTTCATCTCCATCCAGGGGTTGCCCCCTTGTCATGTCTCTGCCTTGCCCTCCGAGCCTTGTAGGGAATTCTGGTACGTACTCTTCGGGTGGCTCGTTAGCATTTGTGTTGGCCCTAGCCGGTTGAGCTCCTTCCAAAGGTCCTTCCGCGTCGGATCTTGCGGGCCTGCCCCCAAGCCCTTGTTGATTGCCTTCTGGTTCTGTATTCTGTCCTCCGTTGGGTTCCATAGCCCTAGCTCCTTGTTCCACATTCACAGCCGCTGTAGTTGTTCCAGGGTTCTGCGTCCCTGCAGCTCTCATCTGCTCGAAGAAATTCTGCAGCATCTCTTGTTGGCTTTTCATCATTCTTTCCTGCATTAGGTTATTCATAGCCTCCATCTCATCTCTAGTAATGTAGATCGAAGCTTGTCCTTCCCCAGCGCCAGAGGATGCCTCTTGACTTCCTGCCTGTTGGCTCCTCTCAGTTCTTTGTCTAGTTTGTCGAGTCATTGTAGAGTCAGATCTGAATCCTTAAAATTCCAAATCTAAACTTTGAATCTGGTGTAGCGGGTGCTAGTTCTTCTCAGTGAAAGCACCAAAGTGTTTGCGCCAAAAATGGTCACAAACCCCAAGTGTTGTGAAAGCACCAGTGTATGAATATAAATCAACAATATTTACACACAATTCACAAATCTAAGCAAATAACAAATAGCAATCCAGAAATAATGAACGGTGACACAAGATTTATAGTGGTTCGGCTATCTCCGGCCTACGTCCACTTCAAGGTTTTTATGATTTTATTGCTCGATGCTTGAAGATTACAATTTCGTGTGTTGTATTACAACTGATTTTCAGAGCTAAGTCTAGATCTAAGGCAGCAGTGGTGATCTGGAGTAAATCTGGCAGAGTCTGGGCACTCTTTAGCTATCAAAATTGTCCGACCCCTTTTCTGAATGACCAGGGGCTCTATTTATAGGTGTAGGAGGCTGATATTTCGCCTAAACTGAAGGGAGACCAGTTCTGGCACGTGAGGGAGCCCACATGGCCGAGATCTGGAGATCCGGGCCCACTTTGGGATCGATTCGACCCTTGGTTTGAATCGATCAAGAAATTGTCCAATCAAGCTGAAATTTGGTGTGGACATTCTTCAACATATGCTCAAGCTTCTGCGAAAATTTCATGGTGTTTGGACTTGTAGAACTTGAGTAATGATCGATTCAATATGGTGTTTTTCGCTTCCTGGAGTCGTTCGAATCGATACCTTCGAATCCATAGGGTCGACTCCATCTCCTAGCACGTGAAGGCAATGACGTGGTGCGCGTGCTTTGGGTCAACCCCCCTTTTTCTCTGAGTTTTACTGAGTCGAACCTGGGGTTTCAGCTAGGTGGACTTGGCAGATTCAAGGCAATCGATTCGAAGGCATGTTTCTTCGAATCGATGGAATTGGTGCTTGGTCGAATCGATCCAGATATGCCACTCGTGGATCGATTCAAAGTTATCTCAATGTGGGGGTTCGAAGATGCTGGAGTCGAAGTTCATATCACTGCATGGATTCGGAGGTAATGGAGTCGAAGTAAAGGTGCCCTCTATCGATTCGAAGCAACGTAGGCCTAATGGATTCGAACTTGACGGAGGCGAAGCTTTGCTCCTTCTGATCGATACGGAGGTCGTGCTCTGTTGATTCGAAGGTTATCATGGTGATGGATTCGAATCTTGGTCGATTCGAATACAATGAACAACATATTTCCTTAATCTTGCAACGTTCGTATTTTGAGCATATGTACTCGGATCGACTCAAAATTTGGAACGTTGGTTTCTACGGCTTTGCTTGACGCGTCTTATCAATTGCAGCCCGATCCGGACTCGGACAAAATTCATCGATATCCATGGTGAACCTACGATGCACAATCGATCTTCATGACTAATAATCATTGATTTTCAGTTAATCTTTTGGTATCTCGGCTTTGCCAAAAGTTGGGATAACATGTAGAAAGCTTTCGAGTAGGTTGTTCCCCTTGCCGAATGATAATGTGAGGCGAGGAGGATGGATTTGAGGTGTTTTCAAATATGTGGCTATTGTATTTAGCTCCATCGCGTCGAACCACAGCCAAAAATGAAGGAACAAGGGAAACGTTGGAGGTGGTAAGGGTGTTGGATGGCATAGTTATGGTTCGGCGTACGTTGTCGTGCGCCGAACGATAGCGAATAGTATCTCGTCTTAATGAGGCTGAATACTCGTTAGAGTGCCGAACGACAACTTAGCCGAAGGGACTAAAGACGAACACTTACAAAAATGCCGAACGATAACTCAGCCGAACAACCACTTAGCCGAACGATAACTCAGCCGAACAACAACTTAGCCGAACGAACTAAAGACGGACACTTAAACACAAATGCCGAACGATAACTCAGCCGAACAAAAACTTAGCTGACCAAAACCCAAGCCGAGCATTCTTAGATGCCGAACAGTATTGAGGCCGAACAATACTATTGCCGAACAGAACCTAGACCGAACAATTCCAATGCCGAACAACATTCAAATGCCGAACAAACTCATACATGTCGAACGGAACTTAGGTCGAACAGTCTCAATGCCGAACAAACACATACATGCCGAACAGAACTTAGGTTGAACAATGTCAATGCCGAACAACATTCAAATGCCGAACAAACACATACATGTCGAACAACATAAACGTCAAACTACACATAGGCCGGTCACTTTATAAATCATATGCTTTCTGAATCTGGAACTGTAATCACCTCAAGGCGAACTTTTTGAGACGGTCAGCGATGACGGTCTTCGAAGGCGATGATTCTAAGCTAATTATTATATCTTTAAAACCTTTAGATTCTTATTGCATGTACACAATTGCTTGCATTAGTTCACACACCACACTGGGGGAAAAATCGTGTTGCTAATTCTAACGTTCAACGTTTTTTAAGTATAGCTTTCTCAAGCATTTAGCCAGGTTCATTATTTATTCGGGATGTCGAGAAAATCTAGTTCTGCCACCATATCTGACAGGCCTGGGCCGTCAGCAAGGCAAGGAGCCGCTGATTCTTCTAACCCGTCAATTTCTCCCGCTCATAATTTGGCGCCTGACGCTCTGGAGGCAACCATCTTACTAGACAATCCGATCGATTCTCAAGCTTCGAAGATCAACGAAGCTGCCCTGAGGAGGATATGCTCTATTCACGGGATTCCTTTCGCCGACGTGTTAGTCCCTTCGAGACACGATCGCCCTCATCTGCCCCCAGTCGGGTACACTACCTGCAACAAGTTCATGTGTTGGATGGGCAGCGTGCCTCCCTTCAACTTATTTCTCCGGGACGTTCTGCAGTACATAGACATGGCTCCATCGCAACTGCACCTGAACGGTCATGCGTTTCTATATGGGACTTACTTACTTTTCATGGCCGTCTTCTCCAGACCTCCAACCCCCGGTGATATCCGATACATTTATATGTTCAAGAGACGGAAAGATAGCCCTTCCTTTATGTTCCTCGAGCCATACCACAAGTGCCAGATCTTGACAGGGGCCTGCAGCAAATTCGCCCTGTACAAACAGGAATGGTTCTATGTGCGCTGCCCGTCTGGTTTCGCTAGGAGATGGGTTGAAGGCAGTAAGTCTCTCTGCCGAATCGCTATTCGTATTTAATTGGAGTCATGCTTTTCCTAACTCTTCATTTCATCTTTTCAGGCATCAACCCACGTCCGGAAGGCCGAGGATATTCTGAGGCCGTTGAAGCCATTAGAGCTCTTCCTGCTGAGGATCGAGACATCCGGACTATCATTTCAAATGAATCGCTGTCGGGGTTTGGCTTGCTAGCCCCTGGTCGTCGGATCAGCCTTCCAGAAGGTGTCACTATTCCCAATCCTTCGTTTGGTAAAGGGAAAAAGCAGGCCGGACCGTCGTCGCGCCGCACTCCCGATACGCACGGAGAAAGCGAGCGTAGAGAGGATGTTGCTCCCGAGACTCAAGGCGAGAACATGGGTCCCGCTTGGAATCCGGCAATCGAAGTTCAGGATATTGAGACATCATCCTCCCCTTTGAAGGGAAAAAAGAAGCTGAAATATACGGTTCAAAAGGAGAAAGTTGGTGGCACCTCAAAATCTACGCATATCCCTCCTGAGAAAGAGGCTTCTTCGCAGCATCTGGAAAGTTCTCTGAGGGGTCTGTCCAACTTGTCCATCCCCGATGATTTACTTAATTACGGATTCGATGATCCTGAAGCTCTCAAATTCTCTTCGCCCGCTAGAGGCAATGTAGGAGTTCAACTCCCGGCTCAAGGAGACAACACTCGGATTAGCAAAGATAAACGAACGGGTCCGTCGGGGGGAACACTAGGACACACACGCACATGCGCATTCCATAATATACTTCAAGTCTTTTTAATTCGTGAATTCTCCTTAACTCGTTGTTATCTCCATTCTTTGCAGGTGATATGGGCCGCTCACACGGACTTGATCGCCTTCAGGGGTCTTCTATATTCCATCACTTCGGACGGGATTCCGGTTCAGGCAGACGCAGGGACCGAGGTGATTATGAAGATAGGGACAATCGTCCTCGCGAGTCGTCTCACCGCAAGAAAGCACACTCTCAATCTTCCCAGTCCCGCGATCTTCCTCCTCCAACTGAGCCAGATAAAGAGAAGTCTTTGCAGAAGGGTTATCAGTCTGATGCTGCTCGAGAACAACATTCCAGTTCATCGAGTACGAGGCAAGTTCGAAAGCAACGTAAAAGAACGGAATTCTCTAAGCCTCCTCCTCCTATTCCTGCCGTGGACCCAACTGTTGCGGAAAAGATGGTCGACCTTAAGGCCAAGTTTCCGAAAATCTGTTTTGACGGCTTGAAATTCCTCCCAGCCATCCATCATATTCCTGGGCACGTGAAGCAAAGTGCCATTGCCTGCAACAATGACGTCTATGTTCAACATGACGCATTCGTGCACTTGGTGGAGAAGATCTCGGAAGTATCTGTCGAGCGTCAACACGAGATTGACCGTCTGAATCTGGAGGCTGACAGCGATAAGAAAATCATCAAACTCCAAGACGAAGAGCTCGCTTCGTATAAGTCAAAGCCAGAAGCCGCTGAACAAGGTGCGAAAGATACTGCTGAGGTAGTTACTCGCTTAGAGGTGGCTCACAAAAAGGAGCTTGACGAAGCAGTTCAGCGCAGCGGCGCCCTTGCCCTAGAAAAAGACTCTGTCCAAAAAGAAAGGGACGCGCTCGCTACTCAAGTCAAAGAGCTGAAAGAACAACTCTCCAAGGAGAAATAAGACAAAATAGCTGCTCAGGAAGAATCACAGCGATATTGTGATGAGATTGTTGCTACCCGACTCCTGAAGACAAAGCTCGACAACGAACTTGCCGGGGTTGAGAAAATGAAGGATGAGGCCCGTAAGGAGGGCAAAAGAATGGCCGTGGAGGAGCTTGATTCTCGCCTTGAGGCGGCCGTAGAGGCCGGCAGGGAAGAGGTCAAAAGTATGTTTGACCTGTTGATCGCCGAGTACGGAGCCCGCGTTCTTATGCACCGTGACTTAACATTCTTGGGCGACGGCTACCTCGAATCCCTGGCTTAGGCATGGGAAACTCTGATAAAGATTAGGAAAGTCGAGTCGGGCCCCGAAGAGGTCGACGAGGATGCATTGGTGAAGGAGTTCTTGAGGGGGAATGAGCCATCGGACTTATCCGCAGCATTGGCTCTTTATGGCAAAGGCTCTTCCCCTTCGAAAGAGAAGAACGACGAGGCCGGCCCGTCAGAGGCCAACGCTACTACTCCTCACATCGCCGCTCCTTATGCTGCTCAATCGGCCGGTCGGTCGACGCTTGATCCATTCGAGCAGCATGCCAGTTATGATCCCGAAGATCCCGGGCTCGGCGTTCATGTGCTGTCACCTATCCTGGAGGGTGAAACCCTGCGCGCCACCGATAGCCAACCGGATCCTGGTAGGAAATTCTTCTTTCTCTAGAAGTCGAAGAGATCCCGTCATTTTTCAGCAATGGTTATTCGTTCTAATGCCCATTTCTTATATTTTTGTGCAGGTTGTTCTGACGCCGAGCCAACTCCGAGGAGCGATGACGCCAAGGAGGAAGCAGGGAAAACAAGCGACGTTGCTCACGCAAGGGTAACTCCCGGTCCCGATGCCCAAGTGATCGGGGCGCTTGATGATGACAAACTTGATACTTCGTCTCCTGTCGAAGGAAGCGATGAAATTAAAATCACTGGCGCCTCTGAGCATACTTCAGAGATGAGCATGAAGGACCGTCTCGCCGACGAGGAGAAGAAAAAGGTCAAAGTCAAAGTTGAATCTGAAATACTGGAACTCACTGACCCGCGGAACAGACCTTTGGAAATCATTCTCCCGGGCAGGTCCAAACCACTAGATGTTCCGTCTCCTACTCCTGACTCCGTTTCTCTAGCAAGCAAAAAGTCCAAGAAAAAGCGTGAGGGAGAGGAGTCGTCGGAAACACCAAAGGAAGACAAGAAGAAGAAGTCGAAGAAATAATCGATGCACTTGTTCAACAAGTTTCCTGCTTAAGTTTTGTAATTGTTTTTATCTTCCACAACTTGTAGTTTGTATAGAGAGGTCTGAATTTTGTAGGAGTGATCATGTATCCCCATTTTGGACTTATTGAATAAAGTTTTTAGCTTCTTTTTCGCTTGAGTGATTCTCTTGTCTTTCCTTAGTTTGCTGACTAATTGTAGCCATAACTCAAGTTCTTATGAGTTGCATTATCTCCCGGTCCATTCTCGTGTTGTTCAAACATTTTCTAGACATGGCGTGCTTCTCGTACCACATCTCTTGAGTACTTGGACCTTCCGCTGACTCTAGTCCGCGCTTTGGGGACTTAGAGTACTCCGCTCCGCACTCTGGGGATTCGGAGATTTGAAGTCGTTTATACTCTAGTCCACACTCTGGGGACTTAGAGTACTCCGCTCCGCACTCTGGGGATTCGAAGATTTGAAGTCGTTTATACTCTAGTCCGCGCTCTGGGGACTTAGAGTACTCCGCTCCGCACTCTGGGGATCCGGAGATTTGAAGTCGTTTACACTCTAGTCCGCGCTCTGGGGACTTAGAGTACTCCGCTACGCGCTCTGGGGATTCGGAGATTTGGAATCGTTTATACTCTAGTTCGCGCTCTGGGGACTTAGAGTACTCCGATCCGCGCTCTAGAGATTCAGAGATTTGGAATTGTTTATACTCTAGTCCGCGCTCTGGGACTTAGAGTACTCCGATCCGTGCTTTGGGGATTCGGAGATTTGGAATCGTTTATACTCTAGTCCGCGCTCTGGGGACTTAGAGTACTCCGATTCGCGCTTTGGGGATTCGGAGTTTTGGAATCGTTTATACTCTAGTCCGCGCTCTGGGGACTTAGAGTACTCCAGTCCGCACTCTGGGGACTTGGAGGTTTAAGTTGAGAGCAGTCGTATTTCCACTCTTTAATTTGTATTCATCTACTGTATCGAGGCTAATGTCGTCGAATGAACAATCGAACCACGTTTGCTCACGGAATGAGATTCTGCCCCCCAGGATGAGGGACGAAATTTGAAAAATGGACGATCGATTCTCGTCCGCATGGTGATTATAGCTCTTCCAATCAAGTCAAGGAAGGAGGTATATGACAGATGGTTGAATCACATCCATGTTGGGTTAGATAGCCAAATCTCTTACAATTTGCTCCGTATCTCCTTCTAGAAAATAAGGATAATAGATTGTTGAGTAGACAAAGTAAGTTGCATATGTTCCAAGGTGCAGTCGTGTCCATATATTGACAGTGATGGTTAGAGAGTACGCAGTCTACCATAGCTACTTCAAGTTGGGCTTTCGAACAACCTTCCGTGTTCAGGGTAGGATTTGATGTGTAGATGATCAAATCACGTCCACTTTTGACGGATTCCGGCGTCACTGAGCTTCATGAGGGGTATCTGTATTTTGTCGAACTTTGTTCTATGACTCGATTGGAGTGGATGATCGGGCCATATTCATTCCAAGCAGTTTAGGTCTCCAAGTCAAATGTGGAGGTTGATGGATGGATGGTCGGTTGTTCGAATCGATCATAAGTTGATCATACGAACTCAGATTGTCTTGAAACTTTGGCTTCCCTGGCTTTGATTGTTATGTCTTGTTAATCGTGGCTCGATCCAGACTCGGACGAAATCCATCGACATCCATAGTGAGCCTTTGTGTAACCGATCTCCAAGACGAACTGTCACTGGTTTCTAATCAAGTTCTTGGTGTCACGGCCTTGCCAAAAGGCGGGATAACATTTGCCCCCCAAAGGACGTCTTGTGTAAACATGACGTGCTTTGAAAAACCGCAGTCTTTCATGCTGAATATTTTCGTTCAGTTGATTGCTTGACAGTCGTCTCTCAATCGTTTCGTTGCAATCTTCTTTTAGACAAATGTTCAACTAGCATGCTTTGCTTTGGTTCTGCCCCCAGTTCTGGGGATGAGTATGGAGTTGATGTATGTTTATACTCTGTCTCGCACTCTGGGAGTACGGAGTTGAGTAGATGTTTATACTCCGTCTCGCACTCTGGGAATACGGAGTTGATTAATGTTTATACTCCATCTCACACTTTGGGAGTACGGAGTTAATTAACGTTTATACTCCGTCTCGCACTTTGGGAGTACGAAGTTAAGTATATGTTTATACTCCATCTCGCACTCTGGGAGTACGGAGTTGATTAATGTTTATACTCCATCTCGCACTCTGGGAGTACGGAGTTGATTAATGTTTATACTCCGTCTCGCACTCTGGGAGTACGGAGTTAAGTAGATGTTTATACTCCGTCTCGCACTTTGGGAGTACGGAGTTGATTAATGTTTATACTCCGTCTCGCACTCTGGGAGTACGGAGTTGATTAATGTTTATACTCCGTCTCGCACTCTGGGAGTACGGAGTTAAGTAGATGTTTATACTCCGTCTCGCACTCTGGGAGTATGGATTTGATTAATGTTTATACTCCGTCTCGCACTCTGGGAGTACGGAGTTGATTAATGTTTATACTCCGTCTCGCACTCTGGGAGTACGGAGTTTAGTAGATGTTTATACTCCGTCTCGCACTCTGGGAGTACGGAGTTGATTAATGTTTATACTCCGTCTCGCACTCTGGGAGTACGGAGTTGATTAATGTTTATACTCCGTCTCGCACTCTGGGAGTACGGAGTTAAGTAGATGTTTATACTCCGTCTCGCACTCTGGGAGTACGGAGTTGATTAATGTTTATACTCCGTCTCGCACTCTGGGAGTACGGAGTTGATTAATGTTTATACTCCGTCTCGCACTCTGGGAGTACGGAGTTAAGTAGATGTTTATACTCCGTCTCGCACTCTGGGAGTACGGAGTTGATTAATGTTTATACTCCGTCTCGCACTCTGGGAGTACGGAGTTGATTAATGTTTATACTCCGTCTCGCACTCTGGGAGTACGGAGTTAAGTAGATGTTTATACTCCGTCTCGCACTATGGGAGTACAGAGTTGATTAATGTTTATACTCCGTCTCGCACTCTGGGAGTACGGAGTTGATTAATGTTTATACTCCGTCTCGCACTCTGGGAGTACGGAGTTAAGTAGATGTTTATACTCCGTCTCGCACTCTGGGAGTACGGAGTTGATTAATGTTTATACTCCGTCTCGCACTCTGGGAGTACGGAGTTGATTAATGTTTATACTCCGTCTCGCACTCTAGGAGTACAAAGTTGAGTAGATGTTTATACTCCGTCTCGCACTCTAGGAGTACGGAGTTGATTAATGTTTATACTCCGTCTCGCACTCTGGGAGTACGGAGTTGATTAATGTTTATACTCCGTCTCGCACTCTGGGAGTACGGAGTTAAGTAGATGTTTATACTCCATCTCGCACTCTGGGAGTACGGAGTTGATTAATGTTTATACTCCGTCTCGCACTCTTGGAGTACGGAGTTGATTAATGTTTATACTCCGTCTCGCACTCTGGGAGTACGGAGTTAAGTAGATGTTTATACTCCGTCTCGCACTCTGGGAGTACGGAGTTAAGTAGATGTTTATACTCCGTCTCGCACTCTGGGAGTACGGAGTTGATTAATGTTTATACTCCGTCTCGCACTCTGGGAGTACGGAGTTGATTAATGTTTATACTCCGTCTCGCACTCTGGGAGTACGGAGTTAAGTAGATGTTTATACTCCGTCTCGCACTCTGGGAATACGGAGTTGATTAATGTTTATACTCCGTCTCGCACTCTGGGAGTACGGAGTTGATTAATGTTTATACTCCGTCTCGCACTCTGGGAGTACGGAGTTAAGTAGATGCTTATACTCCGAGTTGGACCTTTCCCGAGCTGTCTCCAGACTGCTTCACAGCAATGTTGCTTTTTATTGACTCCTGGACAGGCCCTGGCGCCTTATCTCATCGTACCCACCTAGCTTCCTCTCTTCTTATGAACTGATGTGCCTTAGAGTAGAAACGCTCTAGCGTAGCCGGAGGTTTTCCTGCTAGCCAGTCTCCAAACTCAGAGTCTGGATCCACACCTCTCATTACAGCCATCAGAATTGCATGGTCATTGGGATTACTGACTTCAGTTGCTGCTACGTGGAATCTTTGCAAATATTCCTTCAACGATTCCCCAGGATTTTGGATTACACTTGACAGAGACATCACGTCCTTTGGGCGCATAGTGTGTATCCTGAACTGCTCAATAAACTTCTTTGCCAACTCCTCGAAATTTGATACGGATCGCGGAGGAAGTCGGGTGAACCACATAGTAGCGATCCCAAATAGAGTAATCGAAAAGCACCTACACTTGGTGGCATCATTCGCTCTGGCTGAATCCATCATCCATTCGTACCTCATGACATGTTGTCTAGGATCAGTCTTTCCTTCATATGCGGGAATAGTAGGCATACTAAACTTCCTGGGGTACGCCGCCTACAACACAACATCCGTGAACGGAGTATGACTTCTTGACACTCCCCAATCGTCATTCGATAACCCCTGATTTTCCTTCATCAACTGCCTGATCATGGCTGTCAGATCTGGTGTCTGTATGGAAGGAGGAAGGTTAGTGTCTGTTCTACGTGCCTGACCATGCTGGTGCCTCCTCTCCTGGCGACCTGCCAATCGTTCGTCCTGAGGTCCGACATCGTTAGCGTTTTGATGATCTGGACCTCCATCCTCCATTTGTACTCCGGTCCTGAAGTTCCCAGCTCTTGCTTGGTTACGGTCTCCAGTCGTCTGAACATCAGCTTTTGCTCGTGCAGCTTCAGTCTTACATCGTCTGCGCCTGGGAGGTTCATCAGAGGAAGTTGAGCTGTCAGATGAAGAGTAAGGAGCGGGATTGCCCCCAGCATTCTGTTGCTGCTGTTGAGTGAGTTGTGCCATCAGGTTGGCGTTAGCTTGCATCTGCTCTCCTAGTTGTCTCCTGCTTTCCCTGAATTCTCTCATCAAGTCATTGAACTCTATTCTGGTGACAACTGGAGTCTGTTCTTGAGCGGCAATTCCTGCACTCGGAATCGCTGGTTGATTGCTAGGTCCTGCTTGTTGCACACTAGCAATTTCGTGGGCATCCGCATTATGAGAAGCTGACCTGGTACGTGGTCTTGCCATTGTAGAGCTATTGGTATGAACTCTGAGTAGAATAAACGGATGTCCTATCAGTGAGTCGGATCTTCCTTGGGGGATTTGTTCAATCCAGTAGCTTCAAAGCAGACCCTTGAGGTCTGAGAATTCGATTCTCAGTGAAAGCACCAAAGTGTTAGCACCAAAATTGGTCACTAACCTCGTAGAAGAAGATTGTGAAGAGATATAAGTGATGAAATCAAATTAAACAGAAAAGAAAGTGCTAATCTAAAATACAGAAAGTAAGAACACCAAATTTATAGTGGTTCAGCGTAATTGCCTACGTCCACTTTGAGGTTAAACTTTATTGATCTTCTTTTTAGTTGATTACAAATACAATTCGTGAATCAAATGCTTGAATGAAGTTGTTAACTAGAGAAGATGAGTCTTGAAAATGGCAGAGTCTCCCCGGTGTTTTCTCTCCCAAAAAAGGATCCATTTCACTGTGACCCTGCCCCTCTATTTATAGGCAAATATGGGCTGGACTTCCCAAGTGGGCTGGATAGCCGAACGCTCAAGCCCCAGTGCAGTGGTCGCTGTATGCCGAACCAAGCGTGCCGAACGCTCTGCGCCGAACCATTCCTTCTATGCCGAACGGTATGTTGGTGTCGTGGGAAGTGTAGGACGGTTGTCTGTTGAGGCCGAACGTGCCTCCATCTCAAGCTCTTGAGCAAACGGCGTATGCATGCCGAACGATACCGGTATCCTGATTAGTTGTGCATGCTGAATGTCTTCTGTATGTCGAGTATTACGCCGAACACCATGGGATGCCGAGTACTCCTGTTGCCGAGTAGTCTCGACGCCGAGTGCTCTTTATGCCGAGCAGCCTTGATGCCGAGCAGTCTTGATGCCGAGCAGTCTTGTATGCCGAGCAGCCTTGATGCCGAGCAGTCTTGATGCCGAGCAGTCTTGTATGCCGAGCAGCCTTGATGCCGAGCATTGGTTGACGTTGAGTGCCAGTTGACGCCGAACACTGCTGAGTACTACGCCGAACATTACTGGACGCCGGACACTATGGATGCCGTGTACTTTGCCGAACACTCCTGGACGCCGGACACTATGGATGCCGAGTACTACGCCGAGTACTCATGGATGACAGTTGCTTCGCCGAACACTCCTGGATGGCAAGTGCTTCGTCGAACACTCCTAGATGCCGGACACTCTCTGATGCCGAGCACTTATTGCCGAGTACTAGTTGCCTAGTCAAATCCCCAGGAAACATTAAAACAATAACAATCTGTTTCTAATGCAAGCCAGAGGATTAAAAGAAGACTAAATACTCAAGCCTGTTTCATCATCAAGCTCTGTTCATTCTGGAAACAAATGTGAGTAAACATTTTTCATTAAAGCTTAAGTAAGTTAAGTTCAGTTGCTTGTGAAATTCTGAGTTGAAAAATGCTTACTTGTATATATATATATATATAGTGATATTTCTGTATATATGAATACGATATATGTGTGCATGTTTGTATGCTCTGCTTTAGTTCATAGTGTTTAAACCAAAGTATAAATTCATAAAAATCTTTCTCCAAATCTCTGATTTCTGTTAATGTTTAAACAAATAGTATTTAGTTTAACAAGATCTTAGATTTAAAAATATTTTTAAGTTTAAATAAATAGAAATATTGTTTGGAAAAATAAAAGAGCAGAGGAACATTTGTTTATGTTAAAAATCAAATACAATGATTTGTAAAAAGGTCGGAATCGAACGTGTGGTCGATTATCGACGTGTGCGAGGGGTCATCGGAGGTAGCTGCGCCATAGTTGATCTATGCACGTGCACAGCGGTGTCGTCGTGTCTGGGTTTTGTTTTGAGAGCAACTCAGGTAGATGCTCGAGAGGGAAGAAGGTTATCTCAGGTTGAAACCCGAGTTCGTGTGTGGCTCTTCCTGTTTCCTGTAAACTTAAAACTTAACTAAAAAAAAGTAAAAGAAATAAAGGGGGAAGATGAAGAAGAACTCGAGTTGACAGTCAAGTCAGGAACGGGTTAAAACCGAAGCAAGGTTTGAAATGTTTTAAAAAGGTTTTGAAAAGCTAGTTTTAAAATTTAAATTAAAATGGTTTAAACTACTATATGGTAAATGTTTTAAACTATTTGATTAAAGAAGTTTTATACTTTGTTAACTAAAATTTGAGAAATGCTTAAGTACTCCTTTAAACTTAATTTTAAAAGTAATTAAGTATAAATTAAGATTAAATGTTTTTTTAACATGTGTTAACTTAAAAGTTAAGTTAATTTATATTGTTAATGATAATTTAATAATTAGAGATTAATTTATGAGTTATTAAAGATTAATTAAATCGTAATTAATAATGATTCATCTTAGTTAATTACTTTAGAAAAGTAATTAATTTTAATAGTTAATGAAGGTCATTAACTAAGATTATTTAAATAATCAATGTGATTAATTTTAACAATTAATTAGATTTATTAATTAATGATAATCATTTATGAAATTGTGTAAGGGTAATTATATGAAAGTAATTAAGAAATAATTATTACTTAAGGAGTAATTAATTAGTTATTGTAATTAATTAAGAATAATTAGTAATTAAGGGTTAATTAATAATTCCTTAAAGGATAATTTATTAAATGTTTCGTAATTAATTGATTACTAATTTACCCTAACTAGCAAAATTTATTCCTAGAAATTTATCTGATTTAAATTAATCAGATGACTAAATTGATCCTACTTATGGATGTTTGGATTATATTGGGTGTTGAATTGTTGATATCTCTGATCTATAATGCTTTGTGATATATCCTGATTTGTGTTGTGATCTGTGATGTAATTTATTATTTGTGATATATATATCTGTGATCTGTGAATGAAAGATAAGCGTTATATTTATACCGCTTATCAACTATATTTCTGTATTTTGATCTGTGATGATTGAATGATGTTGCACTACTGTGTGAAAACCCCTGGACCACACCATACACACACAAATATGGATTTCACGTGGAAATCGGTTAAGTCACAGATGATTTAAATTTAATATTTTTTAAATTGAAATTTTAATTTCAATTGATTTTGGAAATGGATTTGGGTTAAATGTTAAAGCTTTTGAAAAGGAATTTTTAAGAGAAAGGTTATTTCGAATAACTTGGTAAAGTTTCCAATTTAAATAATTTAATTTGAATTTGAATTCAAAAATTTGGAATTGAATTCCATATTTGGAAATTATGGTTAAAGATGTTATAAATGTGTTTATATGAATTTAAACCATTTTAAAAGTATGGTTTTGAGAATTTGAATTTAACCCAAGGACTTGAACTCGTATAAACGAATCAGATTTTCCGAAATGAAAACTATTTGTTTTCCAAATAATAGAAGCTTTCATATAAGGAATGAATTTCCCATTTGTGTTAAAAGAATTTCAAATTTGAAATGAAAATGGTTTTCTGAGTTATGAATAAATCTTTGTGAAAGATTGTTGAACTTTGTTTTGAAATTGGAAAGGTGTACCTTTTGTATTAAAGGTTGAAATGGAATTGTTTTGAAAGCTATAAGTTAAATCTTTGATTTAAAGATTTAATGAGTTAATCCAATTGAAATGGAAATTGATTTGGAAAATCTATGAATGTATCTTTGTGAAACTGGGTGAACTTTGTGAGATGAATCTTTTTGTAAAAGATTAAATGGTAATGTGTTTAAACCATTTGAAAGAAAAGTTTTGGGTAATAAGTTGTGACTTAATTGAAATCCCAATATCCATATGTTTTAAAATATTGCGCTTATTATTCGTTTTAGCCGGGAGAGGACCTTGTGTCATATAACCCATTCCGAATAATGATACGACGTTATGGATAGCATTTGAAGACCGGCGGTGAAGACCGGATATTTTTGAAAACAAAAGGACAACTCGTCGAATATCTCTGCATCGACTGGTCCCCGATATAGAGATTTGATCACCCTTTGTGATGGGAAGTCCGGACATGATTAGAAATTATCCGAATTTGCAAGGGCTTCTTTCGAAGTGCCTTCGGTTCTGTTCGAACCCGGAACAGACTTGTATGGTCGTATGTCTGACACTACACTTTGAGATATAAAGCTAATTTCTTTCAAATACATTTTTGTTGGTGGCGGAGAATTTATTCTCTTAGCTTAACACCCTTCTCTGAGACGTACGAGCTCAGAGGTTATGTAGTTGAAGGTTATCAGTGATATACTCCCAATTTGGTAGTGTGGCATACTAAGTGTTGCTGTGTGTTGCTGATCATTTGTTGATCATTTGTTGATCAAAGCATGGCTTTGTGAAAAAGCGTAGCTTTGTGGACGAGACCTCATCGAACCTCACAGACCGAAAATGGTCGAAACAGGAAAGATGCGGCAAGGTTATGAGGGTCGCTCCCTTTAGGGTATGTCATTTCCTTCTGGAAAAAGGTGATATTATTGTATGGAGCCTAGATATTTACCTATGTGGTTGCTCCAATCTCATTTACTATGTGATTGTTGTTGTGTGATCGACGGCCCTCGGATAAAGGTCCCAAAGGACCGGGGGGGTGGCATATTCGTGTAGTAGTTACCTAGTGTAAGAGGTAATCCGGCCTTGTGTTGGCAGAGAGCTAGTTAGTTCTCGGGACGTCCATCCAGAGGCGTACCCATGTGGCAGTAGGAAGTTCCTTAGCCTGACCATTTGTTGGAAAATCTAAAGAAACAATACGAACCTTGTACGGTTTTAGTTGTATAACCTGCTATGGAATGTGGCGGTAACCTGCTATTGAACATAGTAGCTATAGTAGGCATAAGTGCGGAATGCCTATGCTGGCTAAGATTAATATTATACTTTCGAAATGTTTTCCTACACTATGCACTAATAGTAATAATAATCCAATGATTTTGCGTAGTAAGCATGTTTGACTATCATAAGAAGAAATCTCCTCCAATTCTGTGTTTGCATTGTGTGTGTGGCAGGAGGTCTTATGGTGGTTTCATTTTCCAAAAGCATTGCGGATTTGAATGTTTAAAATCCTTTTGTTGTTTGTTTTAAAGATAAACTGTTTTTGTTACTCATACCACTCCCATGACTGACCCGGAGTTTATTGTTCCCTTCCTAAACTCTGGGTGCCCATAATTTTCCACACGGCCAGTCTAGAGTTGGGGTTTTCAGATAATCAGGTTTAGTAGACTAGTTGGAGCTAGTTCAGTTTTTGTAGTTCACGCCGATGACTGACCGCGCTTCTCTTGGTGAAACGTGATGGTGGTTCGAGCTGATGTTGGAGTTGTTGGACTCATTCTCTTTTGAAGATCTTTTGGAGTTATCACTTCTGTCATTTCCGCTGTATCATTATTTATCTCTGATATTCTTGTATCATATTGATATCATTGTTGTATATCATTCTGGATATTGTATTTATTGTAGTTGTATATGATATTATCTATTTCTTTATTCCACTGTGTTGTTATACTTAATGGTGTTATAAGCTCCGGAGAGCCAGATTCGGCGTTTGAATCTGCGGCATTTTGAGTACAAGTGAAGTACGGGTGCCGATTTTCGAAGGCCGAGTTCAGGATCTTCACCCCTTTGAATTTAGTACGCTATTATTGTAATAGCGGAAATAGTGGGAGCATGTCATGTAGCACTTATTGATTGCATCAAGTTATTAAAGACGTTTTCATAAAACATATCGATCATTATTTATGAAATAATGACTATTTTTCGATGTCGACTGAAAAGTAGACAAATTATATTCCAATGTGAATATTATGAACATTCATAATTACTGCATAAAAAAAGTGATGCATCAGAAAAAACGAAAGTATCTAAAATCATTACAATTATTTTGGAATTATATACTAATCCGTACTTTTGAGAAATAATTTTATTATATGATTATGAATCATATGATATTGGTTAATTATATTTCAAACAATTAAGGGCTATGCACCCATCTAGTGGGAGCATCATAAGAGTTGATAAACTTGTCAGATTAATACATATAGATGTACGCAATTGCAAGTCTATTAATACCAAAACGGTTCCACATACTTCGTCATATTTACCGGTAAGTTATCACCAACATGGACATGTATATGTGATACTATGTAGCATGTCTAAGATAGATTCATAGAGTATAAAACGAAAGCAAATAATGTAACATGAAATAGAAAATATTCGATTTAATTGAATGGGTGAGTATATTGGAAGGAGTTCCATATGTACCTAGTATGAATAAAGATTCAATCTCAAAAGTGCAACGGCCCAAAATTTTTGTAGATTAATTTTGGAATATTCAAATTGATTTTTAATATTGAAAGGTTAATTTATAAGTTAAATAACTTAGATTTCAAAAATAGCGATTTATTTAATAATTAAAGTTTTGAATTAAATATTTGGAAATATTTAAAATAATTGAATCTTGAATTTGAAATGCATGAAAATAATTTCAAAAACTGATTTAAATTCTATTTAAATAAGAATAAGATAGTAAACTTGTAATTTAGATTTAAAAGTGATAAATTTGGTTTTTATAATAATTCGTTTTAATTAACATATAAAAATAGACTTCCAGGGCATTGTCTCAGATTTCGAAGAAACCAATTTCATTAGATCTGTAATAGTGAGTTATTGTATGCCGTCGAATTTCATGGCGATTGAACGTATCGTTTGGTCATGCGAGCTCAAAAATGCTTAGAAATTAATTTTAGAATTTATATAATATAATTCGATTTAAAAAGCTGTCTTCTATATATGACCAAATTAGGTCCGGGACTAGTTCCATTGTGTTCAGAATAGAGGTATTTCATATAAAACACCAAGCGGCGCGTCTTGATAAGAGTTCGAGATTTTTCAAATGTGAAACTTTGGATTTTATTAAAATAAATAATATGTACTCTATCATTCACCCATACCCAACATAATAACCCATACTTCATTGTACCTCCCTCACCTTACTATGCTCCATCCTACTTCCAATCTATTTATTCATCCCAGTAAATTTCAAATTCCAGAAAATCAATTTAACTTAAATTTTCAATCAAAAGTCACAAAGCTTGGATTCAATAGCTTCGTTTTGATGAGTGCTTCAGGTTGGTGATGGTATTATGCAGTTCGATTTTGTAGTGGGGAGCTCGGCTAGCCATGCCGATGTATATTAGACTAGGGCTTAAGTTTTGGAAATCGTGCTCATTGATTTGCAAATTGATGGTTCGATTCGAGTTTGGAGAGTAAGTGGCACCTATGGCCAAAGTTAGAGGTGGCGCGGTGGCTTAGGGGTGACGCGACAGGGTGTACGGACGAGAGGAGGGTGGGTTTGGTCGCGATGGTAGGGAAGAGCTCAAGTGTATGGTAAAGGTGATGAAGAGGTAGAGTTGGGGAAGGGAGTCGATGGTGGATTCCGTTCGTTGGATTGGAGGTCGAGGAAGCATGTCAGTGCATGGCCATGGTGCACACTGTGTATAGGTGAGGGAGGTATTAGCGAGAAGGGGAAGAAGGATTTGAAATGTAATTATAGTTAATTATGTAATTAGTTTATTGATTATTAATGTAAATATCCATAACATAAAATTTTAATAGCTCTCTCATACGAGGTCCAATCGAAGATCGGATTTTTGCATTGCGCTCGTAATGACTCACAATGGAACTGGTTTGGGCGAATTTGGAGATAGTTAAAATTTGAGCTAAAACCGAAAGTCGTTTGATTTTAGTTCCAAACCGGAGTGCCTTGGAAACAACAGAAATTCTGGTGAGCTAAAGTCACCATTTTGGTTAACCAAAAATATTATGTAGTTGATAAAAATTATTGATTGAATGTTTGGATGATTTACTGTTTTATCAGATGGTTTGGATTTATTCCCGCCCCCGGAGCGGATGACCCTTTATATATATCAGTCTAGTAGTGGATGACCCATATTATATAATTATATATAAGTTGTTATGCAGGGGGACAGGTTGGAGGGATCCAACATGATTCCTCAACCCTGCTAATTTTATTTACATATATATGTGCTGATATATATAAGTTGTGATGTAGGGTGGCGGGTTGGAGGGATCCAATGGGATTCCTAGCTATTGTTGATTTATTTCTAATAAAATTCCCATTATACGGTTATTAAATATGAACCTAATTGTCGACACTTTTGGTTATGACATTGTTATATGTTTGAAAACTAAAACCCTATAGTGATAGAAAATGAATAATTAATATTGGTTAAACTTTAAGTAGTTATTGGCCTCAAATTAGTATTTTAAAATACTATAAATTGCCACTTAGGATGGAATTGGCTTTTGAGACGGGAAATGATTTTAAAATCTGAATTCGGGTTTCGAAAATATTTTGGTTAGAAAAGATTTAAAATTTTATTTTTACTTCAACCTTATTATCTGCCTTTTCTAATTTATTTATTTATATTTAATATTGTTTTAAGGATTATTTATTTGTATTTACTATCGTTTGAAAAGTTATATTTTTATTTAATATTGTTTTTAAAGCTATTTATTGATATCTTTAACATTTTGAAAAGTTATTTATTCAAATAATTAACATGGTTTGAAATTAATGATAATGATTTATTAATATTGTTTTGGAAATTAATTATTATTATTTATAATGTGGAAATTTAATTATTAGTGTTTATTAATAGTGTCTTTGAAATTATTAATTTTTATTTAAAGATATTTTAAGGTTAATAATAGTTATTTATTTATTTATAATGTTTATTATCAATAATTATTTTTATATAATAGTGTTTAGATGTAAAAGATTTTTTATATTTTGTTTATAAATATTTTTGAGACTCTCATAAATAGAGTTTTATAATGGACTTGGGTTTATAAGGGGAGTTTTATGAAATGGTTTAAAGGCGTAAAGGAAGATTATTCACAAGATAAGGAATTTTATAAATGGTTAGATATTTATAAAAGTATTTCAGAAAGGTTTTATAAATTTATAGAAGGAGTTTTATAATGGGTTTTTGAATTTATAAAGGGGTCCTAAATGATTTTAGGAGTGTATAAAAGAGTTTTGTAAACGGTTTCAGAGATTTATAAAATAGCTTTATAAATGGTTTTTGAGATTTATAAGGGATTTATAAATGATTTTAGAATTGTATAGAAAGGAAATCTTTCTCAGTTTTGTGAATATACTTATAGTGTTAAGATAAGTATATGGATATTTTCTAAGTATTGAAAATATTGGGATTTGTGGGTATACCTTTAAAAAGATACACACACACACACATACACACACACACAAGTACTAGTGATTTTAATTAATGAGAAAATTAATTTAAGAGGTTAGTCTTTGCTTATGTGTTTAACCAATATTGGTTTTCCCTTTGGAAATAAATCTCTGATTTGGATGTTTGTTTATTCGATAGTTAAATAACCAACTATCGAATCTAGACACAAAACGTAACTTTGGAAATATCTAGGAGAAACACGTGAGTTATATGGCATAGTCATCTCGATGATACTGTATTGTGTATATACATCTCTTTTCATTCTCATAGGACAAACGATAAGGAAATCCATCCACTAACGGTTAGAAGGTGATCTCCGCTCTTATCTTTGACTGTTTATTTTTTAAAGGACCGGGGTTGAGTTTGCCAGAAATTATCAAATGTCATTTCGAAGAGATTGGGATCGAATATGTTACTCGAAAACTACTTTGATCCAACTTAAGCATTTCGAAGCGAAGATATCTTGAAGATGATGGAATTGAAGATGGAGCTCTTAAGTTCTTCTTCAGTGCCAGAATGAACTTTTATGGATGGATGCTGGCATTGCATGGTTGCCTAGAGGGTAGTGTTAGCCTTCCAAGTGGGAAGTTCTATATAAAAGGTAAAATGTAGCCTCAAACCTCATCAACCGGGAATGTCTAAAACAAGGGGTATGTGGCAGGGCTAAGTGGGTTGCTCCCAAGTAGGGTATGATCATCCCTATCTAGAGTCGGTCTTATCTCTCATTTGTATGCTTCGGAGCCCATTAACGGATGGGTGATCATATTTGGTATTGTCCAGTAAAGGGTAGGTCGGTTTTGTGTTGGCAGGGGTCGATAGGTTCGACCTCGGTGTTATTTTATCTAGAGATGCATCGTTATGGGCAGTACCCCAGTAGCCCAACCATTATATGGAATCCATTCTCCAATATATGCCTTTACAGTTTTAGTTGTATACCTATTATGCTGGAATTTAATTAATGTAACAATTTCGGCTATGATTAATAAGTATTTGTATCTTAGACACTAGTATAATATCAAAGAATTTCATATGAAATGTTTTGGTTATTATAAGGTAAAAACCTATCCGTGTTTATGTGCGGCATGGTCTTACGAGATAATATTGGTTTCCAAGGTTTTAATAACTTAAAAATCCAGTTGGGTGTGTTTTCTCATGCTGGTTTTCTAGACTGACTCGGGTGATTATTTTATTATAATGCTCGGATCAAACCAAGCATATTACAAATTAGTTTGGATGCTTTGGAGTTTCAGAAGATGAGCTAGAGGCCCAAAGACGTATTCGCGTATATGGTTATTTTTATGCTGCGTTCGTTGTTGTATTTATCGGTAATTATGAGGACATATTGTTATAACTGTCCGGGCTAAAATAGATTAGTATACTTTGATTTATGTATGTATATTGCATTCTTCTTTGTGTAAAGATTTATTGTATACTATAGATTATTCGTTCCATTGTGAGATTCTGTGTTGTTTGATTTTTTCTCTCTTATTTCCTCTTCCTTTTCCCTTCTTTCTTTTCCCCTAGCAATCGGGTTTTCTTGCATTTGATCGCTCAGCACGCAATATAGCGAACGTATTAATGTCGATTTCGGAGGGTCGAAAATCCCGACTATTACACTTGGTATTAGAGCGCAAGGTTAAGCGAGAACCATGGCTTTGGTGGGGTTACTTATTAAGAGATAAGGTAATGGAACACCTTATTATGAGTTTGAGTGTGTATATATATATGAGCACGTATTTACTGCGATATAAAATTGTTTTATATTGTTTTGTTTGATCGATTGAGTGGCATATGGATTCTAGTCAATACGAGTAATTAACGTTATTGATAAGGGTCTCTAAATACTTGAATAGAGCAATTTGACATAGTATTGTTTTGAAATTGGGAAAGTGAAATAATTTTACCTTAGTTATATTTTATCTATAAAGGAGTAATTTTTCAAAAATTATTATAGTATATATGGTGTGTTTGGTTGTTAGTAAATAATAATATTTGATTATTATCAATTGTTGTTTATTGTTTATGTTCTAATAAAAGTTGTTATTACTATAATGTAAACAAGATAAACAATTAAGGAATGGTTTTATATAACCAAAGTGAAATTATATAAATGTGGTTTATAAAACCAGTTTATAAATAAAAAGAATTTAAAATCTGATAATTTGAGAATTTAAATCCCGTTGATTATGAAAATTGTTTTTCAAAAAATTTGGAAAATAATAATATTATTTGGAAAATATTTTTGGATAGAAATATTTTAAAATGGAATTTAAAAGTGTTAAGAAAGCACGAAACTCACTTCGGTCGCTGAAAAATAATTTCGATGATGACTGCAGCACCATCGACGTTCACTTTCGAGTTTCTAAGTGATGGATTACTACCATTGGAGTTTTGTTTTGGTAAAACAAGTTTTGACCTAAAAAATCAAAAGTATGATTTAAAATACAAAAACATTATTTATAGTATCATTTCAAAAAAAATTGAAATAAGAACAGGGTGTTTAAACTCTGAAACTTTTCATTGAGTGTTTTATGAAAATATGAGAAAATAAGTTTTATAACTTATAAGTTTGAGAATTAGTAAGTTCAAACAAAATTTTAAATTATTGAATATAGATGTTAAGAAAAGAAAATTTGAAATGAAATTTAACTTAAGTTAAAAGAAATGATTTTTGAAATGAAAATTGATCATGATTTGGAATGAATCAATGAAGTGAATTAATGAAATGAGTTAAATGAAATGGAATTTTATTTGTAATGAATTAAAATTTGATTTAAAATGAATATGAACTTAAGTTATGGAGTGGAAATGAACTTGAGAAGTGTGTATATGTTTATAATAAACTTTAGTAAAAATTTGATGGAATGGTTCTTAAGTGACTTAGTATTAAAAGGATATATACTAAGTAATAAATGAATGTGAATAAAGCAATGTGAATAATGATTATGAATAAATGAATGTAAATAAAAGAATCTAAATAATGAGAAACCAATACGTAAGTTGTACGTATATTATTTTATTCGCATAACGGTTTGATCCAGATTCGAGTACATGATTTCGAGATGATTTACATCGGTCCAAGTTAGAATTTTTCACTTGATTCTCGCGGCAACACTGGATATGGATTTTTTATTGATTCTGATATTCTCTATCATTGTATATAACTATGCAAGGAGAACTTCTATTCAAGAAACCGAACCTGAGTCTGCATTAGAGTGGTCGTGTGAACGATACTAGTTCGAAAGTGGAATTGTGTGACCGAGTGAGCGATCATGTTTGGTTTTGCTTACGGATGATATATGTACATCATACGAGGTTTAGTGAAGTAAATGTTGACATTGGAAAATGTAAATTGATATGGTTATGGATTAATTGGATAGATATTATTTGTTGATGGTTTCTCTGGTTACATTTGCTACATTTGCATATGGTTATTGTATAGTCTATGCTATATATTGATATTATTTTCCCTATACTTGTTTCCATTGGTTGTTGAGTGATTAGTAGGTGTGGATGGCGTATGCTTCGCATTTGGAGCTCTCTTTCGCATTATATATTGATTCAATAGGCTTGCTAATACTAATAAAAAGGTACACACCTCGGATTACATACCGTATTTTTATATTTTTCCCTATGAGATGCCTCGTTCTTGAAGATGAGATGTATATTTGTAATTATATATATATATATGGTAAAAAATTTCGATCAAACCACGCAAAGGGACGGAGGTGATATTTTTTGTAAATTTAAGGTGTTAGAAATTTTTTGATAATTTTGAAAATTTTGATAACTAAAATTTGATGTTTATGTTATAACTTGGAATGATATTAATTAATAATTATGAATGAATTTAAAAACTTAAAAGAATTTGGCAATATATTTCAACTAATTGGTTTTGAAAAGTTAATGGGTTTGGACATTTTCTTACTTGCTAATTTCGAGGACGAAACTCTTTTATGGGGAAGAATGTAATGTGACGACCGCCCATGACCCCTGCACTGAACCTAGAGATAGTGCGCTGTAAAGTATATCAGGCAGCCATGGACGATTGCCAGGGTAATATTAAAACAGCAGAATCTATCGTATAACTCACAGCGCATGGATAAAATACAATAGAACATATATATAGTGAAGCTTCACAGAATAAAATGTCATCATATAAAACTTCATAATAGTTGAGTACAAACATCTGAACAATCAATACATCCAGCCTCACTACATAACTCTCAGAGAATATACAAGCATCGGAACATCTAGTACATATAGTAAGAAGATAATATGCAAGTCTCCAGCTCGTCGTCGACATCAGCATCGTGGAAAGCAAGAACGGCACCTGTCACCTGCTACCTAGTCTGCCCGTCCCAAAATGGACGAACAACCCAAGGCAATAAGAGTTAAAACATAAAGCCTTGAGTCAGACAACAGTCTTAGTGAGCGGTAAATTAACTAACAACATACCAAAAGAGCATAAAGGAAAAGGAATAGGAATACAACCCTCCCACTCCACCTCTTTCTACAGTGATAGCCCCCAGACACACACTAAGTAGAAGCAAACATAGCAGAGCATACATACAATCTAAAGTAAAGCAATTATCACTCGAGTCAAGGGCGATGTTCTCCAAGTACAAACCCCCAAGGCCTAAACCAAGATCAGATAAGCACCCAGAAAATACCGCTCTTGAGACCGAATGACGATATAACCAAACATCCATGACTCTGGCTATCACTGTTATCATTGCTTCGATATCATCGTTAATTGAATGACCGGTTCATTCTTTCATCTGTCCGTCAAGGGCTAATGGAAACCCCAGTTCTAGACATTACTCCCGCACGTCGTCGTGACCCATGCCTAGGACTATCGAATCTGCCTAGAGTACTTGACTACCAATCAGTAGCCTTCAGGGACTATCGAATCTGCCCAACGTACTCTTGCTTTGAGCATGCTAGAACCTTCAACAACGATGAGATCTCAGCCTTCTAGTCATCATCCTCGACGACTATTTCCATACTAGCTCAAGCGCCTCTCGAGCATCCATTATCCTCAAACTCGAACCATATCACCGAGTTATCAACATGCTTGGAATGATCCCGTCTGGATTAGACCAAGACTATCTCATTTCATGCCTCGCTTCATCACATCCTCGCAAAGCTTCATCTCAACTTCATCATCATCAAATCTATGCATAAGAGCTTCATCATCCGCTACATATGCCACGAGCAGCTTTCCCAATTCAAGAGCCTTTCTCTTAGCTTTTGAATCATCTTCGGTCTAAATCAAATCATCAATCATCTAATTCATAACAATCAATCAAATCAAACATTAATCCAAGTAAACAAACATTCAAATATGATCTAAATAGACAATTATAACAATAATGGCAATTTCGTAATTAAAGGGTCAAAAGTCCAACAAGCATGAAAACATGAGCAATATCTCTATAATCCTGATGAATGAACTTGCATAGGTTAACATGTAGTAAAATGGATGCCAAATCATCATGAACAACGAATCTATATGGATCTATACTTAGGATTAGGAAAATGCATGAAATCACTACTTTAACACCAAATCAAGCCAACGATCCGATATACTCCTTTGGATCCGTGTGAGAGATAATCACCACTCACCAAATCACCTAAACAAACCCAAATCAACACACTTCAGATCTAGACAGCGAAGGGTCTAACTTGATCTATCACAAATCCGCTTCAAACGATGAAATCACTCTTCGAAGAATGTAGATCTTCAATCTAAGCTCTTCGATCTTCAATTTGATCTTCGATATGGATGGAAGGAATCACTAGATTAGAGTGGAGAAAAGAAGTGAAGAAGTGTAGAAGTCGAGCTCTCAAAATGGCAGCACTTCGTCGCTTCGAAATCTGGATCCCAAAAAGTGAGAAAACCCCTCCTATTTATAGGCTGAAAAACCCTTAGGTCGTCCACGACCTATAGAGCCCTGCGACCTACGACCTATCGAAACTCCTCATCCTACGACCTAACGACCTAAGCCCAGGCGCACTCACGACCTACCAGACCCACCTATCTACGACTTACGACTTAGCAGCTTAACTCCTAAGTCGCTCGCGACTTAACACACACTCGACTCAGCAACAATGCCGCCTTAACGAGTTAACTGAGATACGACCTACGACTTATAAGACCTTGCGACCTAAAAACCCCATGACTTTTCTATTCTGCGACTTACGCGACTTACGACCTAACCCAGATGCGCATTTATGCGACCTACGACCTAACACACCCAGAAGCTTACGACTTAACTCTTAGCTAGGATACGACCTAACATCTTAGGTCGCTCACGACCTAACTTCACTAACTCGCTAACTTTCTATAGGTCGCCCACTGCTACCACCAGCTTCCTTAGGTCGTTGCCGACCTATCACTTAGGTTGTTAACTCGCCCAATCTCTTAAGTCGCTAACTAACTTAAGTCGCCTATTTCCTTAAGTCGTTTACACGACCTATCCTACCCCACGACTTATCCCTTATACGACCTAAGTCCTTACCTCGCCCAGTCTACTAGGTCGCTAACTTCTATAAGTCGTCAACTCTTAGGTCGCTCGACCGACCTAAACTACCATACGACCTAACCACCTCACGACCTACTACTATACGACCTATCCCCAATATCCTTAGGTCGCTCCACCTTCTTAGGTCGTCAACTCCGACCTAACTACTACACGACCTAAGACTTAGACTCAGGACGACTTATCAACAATGCGACTTAATGACAACTGTTTTACGATGTTTTGATCCGTAAAAATACGGGTCGTTACATTCTCTCCCCCTTAGGAATTTCGCCCCTGAAATTCCAAACAAACAGAGCAATCAAAGACTATTCTGCATGCCTACCATCCATAGCAATCAACAAACTATGCATCCAATTCTAGCTTAGCATGCATAATTCTAAAACTAGAACAAGTTACAATATCGTGAGATGACACGACACCTTAGGGCCATACCTTGAAGAGTTCAGGATGAGCTGCTTTCACCCTCTCTTCCACCTCCCACGTACAGTCGTTATCATCATCACTCCATTGTATCTTGAGCAACTTAACTACCTTCCTCCTAAGCTGTTTCGTGTCGGTTTCCACAACACAAAGCGGCTTACGGGGTCTCTTATCGACTGGATCAACTTCGAAATCTTCACAGCTATCAGTAGAAACCACTGTATTCGAGTCGTGCACATACTTCTGTAGACACGATACATGAAAAACATTGTGCACACCCGACGTCTTCTTTGGTAACTCCAATCTGTAGGCGAGCTTTCCAATTCGCTCGATGATCGGGAATGGTCCAACAAATCTCGGAGTCAACTTCCCTTTCTTCCCGAATCGAATAACATTCTACAATGGAGAAATCTTCAAAAAAACCATATCGCCCACGTCGAATTCCAAATCCTTACGACGCTTATCTGCATAACTTTTCTGTCGGTCTTGGGCTGCCTTCATTCGTTGCCGAATGATCTCTATACAATCCAAAGTCTGTCGAATCATCTCTGACCCAAGCATCAGCTTTTCTCCGGTCTCTAACCAACATGTCGGAGAGTTACACGGTCTTCCATACAATGCCTCATACGATGCCATACCAATGCTTGACTGGTAACTGTTGTTATATGAAAATTCCACCAAATGAAGGTGATATTCCTATGATCCTCCGAAATCTAAAACACAAGCTCTGAGGAGATCTTCCAAAACTCGGTTGACTCTCTTGGTCTGACCATCTATTTGAGGGTGATAAGCTGTAATCAAACACAACTCGGTTCCCAAAACTTCCTGGAAGCTCTTCCAAAATCCACTAGTGAACAATGGGTCTCGATCGCTCACTATACTCTTCGGAATACCATGGAATCGAACTATCCACTTAACATACAACTCTGCCAACTTTGATGCAGTCCTAGTCGATCGAACAGGAATGAATCTTGCACTCTTAGTCAGACGATCTACGATGACCCAAATCCCTTCATTTCCCGTTCTTATTCTAGGTAACCCATCAATAAAATCCATCGATATTTGCTCCCACTTCCATGTAGGAACTTCTAATGGCTGTAGCAATCCACTGGGCTTCTTCTGTTCGGCTTTTACCAACTGGCAGTTCATGCACTTGGAAATAAAATTTCCAACATCCTTCTTCATACCTTCCCAGTAATAGGTTCTCTTCATATCCCGATACATCTTATTTCCACCTGGATGAATTGTCAGCTTCGAGTGATGACTTTCCTTCAGAACTTCACTCCTCAATTCATCTATATCGGGAACAACTAGTCGTCCTTGCTTCCGAAGCCAACCTTCTCGATCGACCTCGAATCCTTTATCCTTTTTTGGGTCCATTCCAGATTCCAAATCATGGATAATCTTGACAAGCTTATCGTCTCGCTTTTGGCTCTCGCCAATCCTTTCCACAAGAGTGGGTCTTATCGATAAGTTTGCTAACATCTCAGGTTCCAATTCACATCTAGGCCTGAAGTCAAAACCAGCTAAATACTCGAGATTCTTCCATTCTGAAAACATGGCTCCCAATCCTGCATGTCTTCGACTTAACGCATCTGCTACTGCGTTACCTTTTCCAGTAGTATAAGCTATACCAAAATCATATGATGCTAAAAACTCTAGCCATCGTTGCTGCCGAAGATTCAAATCCTTTTGGGAGAAAAGATACTTCAACGACTTATGATCTGTAAACAACTCGAATCGAACTCCCAATAGATAATGTCTCCACATCTTCAGAGCAAAGACAATCGCCGCTAACTCCAAATCATGAGTCGGGTAATTCTTTTCATGCGGCTTCAGTTGTCGACTGGCATACGCAACAACTTTATCCTTCTGCATCAGCACTGCTCCAAGTCCAGTACCACATGCATCGGTGTAAACCACCATCTCATCATTCCCACTTGGAATAGTCAAAACAGGAGCACTTGTCAATCGCTCTTTCAGGATTCCGAAAGCTTGCTCACACTTAGCATCCCATCTGAACACTTGGTTCTTCTTCGTCAATCCTGTTAACGGTGCAGCCACCTTGGAGAAGTCTTTGATAAATCGACGATAATATCCTGCTAATCCAAGAAAATTTCTCACATCCGATGCATTCTTAGGTCTACCCCAATCCTCGATTGCTGCTATCTTGGCGGGATCAACCGCTATTCCATTTCCAGAGATAACATGGCCTAAGAACCTCACTTCACTCTTCCAGAAGTGACACTTCGAAAACTTAGCCTTCAGCTGATGTTTTCGTAAGATTTCCAAAAAAATACGCAAGTGCGTCTTGTGCTCTTCTTCAGTTCTGGAATAAATCAGAATATCATCCACGAACACTAGCACGAACTTACTCAACTGATCTCTGAACACTCTATTCATAAGATCCACAAAATATGCTGGCGCATTAGTCAATCCAAACGGCATTACCAGCCACTCAAAGAAACCGGATGGTGTCCTAAAAGCAGTCTTTGGCACACTATCCTTAGCCACTCTTAACTGGTGAAATCTCGTTGCCAAATCCATCTGAGAAAACACCTTAGCTTCGTGAAGCTGATCAAACAAGTCATCTATTCTCGACAATGGATACTTGTTCTTCTTAGTCACCTTATTCAGCTCACGATAATCCACACACAACCTCAACGATCCATCCGCTTTGGTTGCGAACACAACTGGTGCACCCCATTTGGACACACTACGCCGAATGAATCCTTTCTGCAAAAGATCATCAACCTGCACCCTCAACTCCTGCTGCTCCCTAGGCGCCATCCGCCTAAGAGGCATCACAACAGGTCTGGCTCCTTCAACTAGATCTATACGAAACTCGATCTCTCTATGCGGCGGTAACCCTTTGACCTCGTCAAAGACATTCTCGAATCCATTCGCGATTGGCACCGATGACAGTCCATCCCGTGGAACAACCAACGAATACATGAAGCTCATGAAGACGCCTTCTTCATGCTTACATCGTATCACAATCTTTCGCCCCTCCACATTCTCGACTGTCACCTCCAACCTTTCACAATCAACCTTTGCCGCATATTTCCTAAGCCAGTCCTTACCCAAAATCATTCCAAACCCCACAAAGTTCAGAACAAAACAATCACAAACAAAAGAGCAACCATGACTCGATACAATCAGACCACGACATAACATACACAAACAAGACGAACCCCCAACTGGATTAGTCACAACCAATGGCCTATCAACAATATCCGGTTCTAAACCCAACCGGCCTACAAGTTCACTACAAACAAACGAATGCGACGCCCCAGTATCAAACAACACTCTAACTGGAACACCACATATGGAAAGAGTACCTTGAACCACCACACTCTTTCCTTTCTCTTCAACGGTAGGAGCTTTCGAGGATGATGGGACAGCTCCCAAAGCATAAGCTTGCACAATCTGCTTGTCCCTCCTCAGTTCTGGACAATTCCTCTTAACATGCCCCGGCTTGTCACAGTTGTGACACTTCATTGGCACCTTCGGATTCTTGCAATCCCTGGAGAAATGGTCCTTCTGCTGACAATTGTAGCAGGTCACTTCGCCCTTCGGCTTCTTTTGGCCATCCTTACACTTCTTGTTTCCACTCTGCTGTGGTCTAGACTCTTCCTTGGTCACAGCAACAACAGGTCCTTCCTTAGGAAGCAGATTCTCATGCCTAAGAGCTTTCTCCACAAGCTTTTCAAATGAATCGTCCAAATGATCCACCAACTGCCTCCCAAGATAACTATCCAAGCCTATCACAAACTTCTCGTTCTTCTAATACGGAGATTCAGTATATGACCGGGCATACTTGGACAAAGCTTCAAACTCAGAAACATACTCAAGAACTGGTCTTCCTCCCTGCTTGAGCTCCACAAACTTCTTGAACAGAACAGACTTCTGAGCTGTAGAAATGAACTTAGCTTCAAATCTGACTTGGAATTGCTCCCAAGTAATCTCTTCCTCCGGAGTATCAATGGTGATAGAGTTCCACCAATCAAAAGCTCTCCCTTGAAGCTGTCTTGATGCTAACTTCCTCTTAGTTGCATCCTCAATTCCCAAATCACTAAAGATCCTTCTACAAGCGTCTATCCACCTCTGGACTTCTATGGTTGATTCTGTTCCCAAGAAAACCTTCCCTCCAAGAGCAGTATAGTCTTTGCACAACTTAGCAAAATCCACTAGTTTTGGAGTTTGGACTTGAACTCCGACATCAACTGCTGTCCCCGGAACTAGTATCCTTCTCATGATCGAAGTCATCGTAGCTTCGAACATAGCTGCATAATCAGCAGCCCCTTCAGCAGCACGGCCTTCCCTAGCAGCTGGTCTCCCTCTTCGACTCATCCTTAATATCTATAAAAAGGAATGATCAGCACATCTTGAGAAACAACTGCATAAAGGACTCAAACTCTACTAAGCTACTATATTATATATAGTAATCATCCATCAAAATACAATTACGTCTCTCATACGTATTTACGTCAGCGAGCGTTGGGTAAAATAGATTAACCAAGGCTCTGATACCAAATGTGACGACCGCCCATGACCCCTGCACTGAACCTAGAGATAGTGCGCTGTAAAGTGTATCAGGCAGCCATGGACGATTGTCAGGGTAATATTAAAACAACAGAATCTATCGTATAACTCACAGCACATGGATAAAATACAATAGAACATATATATAGTGAAGCTTCACAGAATAGAATGTCATCATATAAAACTTCATAATAGTTGAGTACAAACATCTGAACAATCAATACATCCAGCCTCACTACATAACTCTCAGAGAATATACAAGCAGCGGAACATCTAGTACATATAGTAAGAAGATAATATGCAAGTCTCCAGCTCGTCCTCGACATCAGCATCGTGGAAAGCAAGAACAGCACCTGTCACCTGCTACCTAGTCTGCCCGTCCCAAAATGGACGAACAGCCCAAGGCAATAAGAGTTAAAACATAAAGCCTTGAGTCAGACAACAGTCTTAGTGAGCGGTAAATTAACTAACAACATACCAAAAGAGCATAAAGGAAAAGAATAGGAATACAACCCTCCCACTCCACCTCTTTCTACAGTGATAGCCCCCAAACACACACTAAGTAGAAGCAAACATAGCAGAGCATACATACAATCTAAAGTAAAGCAATTATCACTCGAGTCAAGGGCGATGTTCTCCAAGTACAAACCCCCAAGGCCTAAACCAAGATCAGATAAGCACCCAGAAAATACCGCTCTTGAGACCGAATGACGATACAACCAAACATCCATGACTCTGGCTATCACTGTTATCATTGCTTCGATATCATCATTAATTGAATGACCGGCTCATTCTTTCATCCGTCCATCAAGGGCTAATGGAAACCCCGGTTCTAGACATTACTCCCGCACGTCGTCGTGACCCGTGCCTAGGACTATCGAATCTGCCCAGAGTACTTGACTACCAATCAGTAGCCTTCAGGGACTATCGAATCTGCCCAACGTACTCTTGCTTTGAGCATGCTAGAACCTTCAACAACGATGAGATCTCAGCCTTCTAGTCATCCTCCTCGACGACTATTTCCATACTAGCTCAAGCGCCTCTCGAGCATCCATTATCCTCAAACTCGAACCATATCACCGAGTTATCAACATGCTTGGAATGATCTCGTCTGGATTAGACCAAGACTATCTCATATCATGCCTCGCTTCATCACATCCTCGCAAAGCTTCATCTCAACTTCATCATCATCAAATCTATGCATAAGAGCTTCATCATCCGCTACATATGCCACGAGCAGCTTTCCCAATCCAAGAGCCTTTCTCTTAGCTTTTGAATCATCTTCGGTCTAAATCAAATCATCAATCATCTAATTCATAGCAATCAATCAAATCAAACATTAATCCAAGTAAACAAACATTCAAATATGATCTAAATAGACAATTATAACAATAATGGCTATTTCGTAATTAAAGGGTCAAAAGTCTAACAAGCATGAAAACATGAGCAATATCTCTATAATCTTGATGAATGAACTTGCATAGGTTAACATGTAGTAAAATGGATGCCAAATCATCATGAACAACGAATCTATATGGATCTATACTTAGGATTATGAAAATGCATGAAATCACTACTTTAACACCAAATCAAGCCAACGATCCGATATACTCCTTTGGATCCGTGTGAGAGATAATCACCACTCACCAAATCACCTAAACAACCCCAAATCAACACACTTCAGATCTGGACAGCGAAGGATCTAACTTGATCTATCACAAATCCGCTTCAAACGATGAAATCACTCTTCGAAGAATGTAGATCTTCAATCTAAGCTCTTCGATCTTCAATTTGATCTTCGATATGGATGGAAGGAATCACTAGATTAGAGTGGAGAAAAGAAGTGAAGAAGTGTAGAAGTCGAGCTCTCAAAATGGCAGCACTTCGTCGCTTCGAAATCCGGATCCCAAAAAGTGAGAAAACCCCTCCTATTTATAGGCTGAAAAACCCTTAGGTCGTCCACCTTTAGGTCGTCCACGACCTATAGAGCCCTGCGACCTACGACCTATCGAAACTCCTCATCCTACGACCTAACGACCTAAGCCCAGGCGCACTCACGACCTACCAGACCCACCTGTCTACGACTTACGACTTAGCAGCTTAACTCCTAAGTCGCTCGCGACTTAACACACACTCGACTCAGCAACAATGCCGCCTTAACGAGTCAACTGAGATACGACCTACGACTTATAAGACCTTGCGACCTAAAAACCCCACGACTTATCTATTCTGCGACTTACGCGACTTACGACCTAACCTAGATGCGCATTTATGCGACCTACGACCTAACACACCCAGAAGCTTACGACTTAACTCTTAGCTAGGATACGACCTAACATCTTAGGTCGCTCACGACCTAACTTCACTAACTCGCTAACTTTCTATAGGTCGCCTACTGCTACCACCAGCTTCCTTAGGTCGTTGCCGACCTATCCCTTAGGTTGTTAACTCGCCCAATCTCTTAAGTCGCTAACTAACTTAAGTCGCCTATTTCCTTAAGTCGTTTACACGACCTATCCTACCCCACGACTTATCCCTTATACGACCTAAGTCCTTACCTCGCCCAGTCTACTAGGTCGCTAACTTCTATAAGTCGTCAACTCTTAGGTCGCTCGACCGACCTAAACTACCATACGACCTAACCACCTCACGACCTACTACTATACGACATATCCTCAATATCCTTAGGTCGCTCCACCTTCTTAGATCGTCAACTCCGACCTAACTACTACATGACCTAAGACTTAGACTCAGGACGACTTATCAACAATGCAACTTAATGACAACTGTTTTACGATGTTTCGATCCGTAAAAATACGGGTCGTTACATGTAACGACCCAGAATTTTTGTAGATTGATTTTGGAATGTTTAAATTGATTTTTAATATTGAAAGGTTAAATTTATAACTTAAATAACCTGGATTTCAAAAATAGCAATTTATCTGATAATTAAAGTGTTGAATTAAATATTTAAAATAATTGAATCTTTAATTTGAAATGAATGGAAATGATTTCGAAAGCTGATTTAAATTCTATTTAAATAAGAATGAACATAGTAAACTTGTAATTTAGATTTGAAAGTGATAAATTTGGTTTTTATAATAATTTGTTTTAATTAATGTGTAAAAATAGCCTTCCTGGGCACCACCTCGGATTTCGACGAAACCGGTTTCATTGCATCTACAATAGTGAGTTATTGTATGTCGTCGAATTTCGTGGCGATTGATCGTATCGTTTGGTCATGCGAGCTCGAAACGCTTAGAAATTAATTTTAGAATTTATATAATATAATTTGATTTAAAAAGCTATCTTTTGTATATGACCAAATTAGGTCTCAAGACTAGTTCCATTGTGTTCAGAATAGGGGTATTTCATATAAAATGTCAGGCGGCACGTCTCGATAGGAGTTCGAGATTTTTCGGATGTTAAATGTAGGATTTTAATAAAATAAATAATGCGTACTTTACTATTCACCCATACCCAATACAACAACCCATGCTTCACCGTACCTCCCTCACCTTACTGTGCTCCATCCTACTTCCTCTTTATTTATTCATCCCAATAAATTTTAAATTCCAGAAAATCAATTTAACTTAAATTTTCAATCAAAATTCACAAACCTTGGATTCGATAGCTTTGTTTTGATGAGTGCTTCAGGTTGGTGATGGTATTATGGTGTTCGATTTTGTAGTGCGGAGCTTGGCTTGCCATGGTTGATGCATAGTAGACTAGGGCTTAAGTTTTTGGAAATCATGCTCATCGATTTGCAAATTGATGGTTAGATCGAGTTCGGGAGAGTAAGTAGCACCTTATATGGCCGAAGTTAGAGGTGGTGTGGTGGCTTAGGGTACGGTAGGACAAGGTGTACGGATGAGAGGAGGGTGGGTTTAGTCGGAATGGTAGGGAGGAGCTCAAGTGTTTGGTAAAGGTGATGGAGAGCTAGAGGTGGAGGAGAGGGAGTCGATGGTGGATTTCGTTCGTTGGATTAGAGGCCGAGGAAGTATGTCAGTGCACGACCATGGTGCATGCTGTGTACAAGGGAGGGATGTATTAGCAAGAGAGGGAAGAAGGATTTGAAATGTAATTATAGTTAATTATGTAATTAGTTTATTAATTATTAATTTAAATATCAATAACTTAAAATTTTAATAAATCTCTCATACGAGGTACAATCGAGGCATGGATTTTTATGTTTTTCTCATAACGACGAAAGCTTTACAATGGAACTAGTTTGGACAAATTTAGAGGCAATTTAAATTTGGGCTAAAAGTGGACGTCGTTCGATTTTAGTTCCAAACCAGAACACCTTGGCAACAACAGAAATTCCGATGAGTTAAACTCACCTTTTTGGTTAACCAGAAATATTATATAGTTGATAAAAATTATTGATTGGATATTTGAATGATTTACTGTTTTATCAGTTGTTTTAGATTTATTCCCTCCCCTGGAGCGGATGACCATTTATATATACCCGCCTAGTAGCGGATGACCCATATTATATAATTATATATGAGCTATGATGCAGGGGGACAAGTTGGAGGGATCCAATAGGATTCCTCACCCTTATTGATTTTATTTACATATATATGTGCCGATATATATAAGTTGTGATGCAGCCGGGCAGGTAGGAGGGATCCAATGGGATTCCTCGCAATTGCTGATTTATTTCCAATAAAATTCCCGTTATAAGGTTATTGAATATGAACTTGATTGTTGACACTTTTGGTTATGACATTGTTATATGTTTGAAAAATAAAACCCTATAGTGATAGAAAATTAATAATTGATATTGGTTAAACGGTAGGTGGCTATTGGCCTCAAATTGGTATTTTAAAATACTATAAATTGCCACTTGGGTTGGAATTGGCTTTTGAGATGGGAAATGATTTTAAAATCTGAATTTGGGCTTCGAAAACCTTTTGGTTAGAAAAGGATTTAAAATTCTATTTTTACTTCAAACTTATTATCTGTCTTTTCTAAGTTATTTATTTATATTAATATTTTTTAAGGATTATTTATTTATATTTAGTATCGTTTTAAAAGTTTATTTTTAATTAATATTGTTTTTAAAGCTATTTATCAATATCTTTAATATTTTGAAAAGTTAATTATTTTAAATAATTGATATGGTTTGAAATTAATAATAATGATTAATTAATACTACTATTTTGGAAATTAATTATTATTATTTATAATAATTTTGAAATTTAATTATTAGTGTTTATTAATAGTGTCTTTGAAATTATTAATTATTATTTAAAGATATTTTAAGTTTAATAATTATTATTTATCTATTTATAATGTTTATTTTTAATAATTATTTTTATATAATAGTGTTTAGAAGTTAATGATTTTATTATTATTATTTTGTTTATAAATGTTTTCGAGACTCATAAATAGAGTTTTAAAACGGATTTGGGTTTACAAGAGGAGTTTTATAAAATGGTTTAAAGGCTTAAAGGAAGATTATTCGCAAGATAAGGAATTTTATAAATGGTTATATATTTATAAAAGAATTTTAGAAAGGGTTTATAGATTCATAAAAGGAGTTTTGTAAATGTTATGGATTTATAAACGGGTTCTAAATGATTTAGTAATGTATAAAAAAGTTTTATAAACGGTTTCGAAGATTTAAAAATTGGTTTGTAAATGTTTTTTGAGATTTATAATGGATTTATAAATGATTTTAGAATTGTATAGAAAGGAAATCTTTCTCATTTTTGTGAATATACTTATAGCATTAAGATAAGTACATGGATATTTTCTAAGTATTGAAAATATAGGGATTTGTAGGTATATCTTTGAATATATATATATATATATATATATATATAAAGGTATTATAAAGTGATTTCAATTAATGAGAAGATTAATTTAAGAGGCTTGTGTTTGCTTATGTGTTTAACCAATGTTGGTTTTCCCTTTGGAAATAAATTCCTGATTTGGATGTTTGTTTATTCGATAGTTAAATAACCGAATATCTAATTTGGACCCAAAACGTAACTTTGGAAATATCTAGAAGAAACACGTGAGTTATATGGCACAGTCATCTCCGATGATGCTGTGCGGTGCGTATAAATCTCATTTCGTTCTCCTAGGACAAAGATAAAAAATCCATCTACTAACGGTTAGGAGGTGATCTCCGCTCTCATCTTTGATTGTTTATTTCTTAAAGAACCCGGGTTGAGTTTACCAGAAATTATCGAATGTTGTTTCGAAGAGACCGAGATTGGTCTGTTATCCGAAAATTACTTCGATCCAACTTAAGCATTTCGAAGCAAAGATATCTTGAAGATGATGGAATTGAAGACGGAGCTCTCAAGTGCTTCGTTCAGTCCCAGAATGAACTTGTATGGATAAATGCTGCCATTGCATAGTTGCTTGGAGGGCAATGTTAGCATTCCAAGTGGGAAGTGCTATATAAAAGGTAAAACGTAGCCTCAAACCTCATCAACCGGGAATGACTAAAACGCGGGAGATGTAATAGGGTTAAGTGGGTCGCTCCCAAGTAGGATATGATCATCCCTATCTACAGTTGATATTATCACTTATTTGTATGCTTCGGGGCCCATTAACGGAGGGGTGATCATATTCAAAACTATCTAGTAAAGGGTAGACCAGTTTTGTGTTGGCAGGGGTTGATAGGTTCGACCTCGGTGTTATTTTATCTAGAGATGCACTATGGCGGGCGGTACCCCAATAGCCCAGTCATTATATAGAATCCACTCCCCAATACGTGCCTTTATGGTTTTAGTTGTATAGCCATTATGCTGGAATTTAATTAATGTAACAATTTCGGCTATGATTAATAAGTATTTGTATCTTAGACACTAGTATAATATCAGTGAATTTCATATGAAATGTTTTGGTTATCGTAATTGTGTTTATGTGCAGCGTGGTCTTACAAGATACTTTTTACTTCAAAGGTTTTTATAACTTAATAATCCAGTTGGGTGTGTTTTCTCACGCTTGTTTTCCAGACTGACTTGGGTGTTATTTTATTATAATGCTCGAGTCAGGCCGAACATATTACTGATTAGTGTGGATGCTTTGGAGTTTCAGGAGACGAGCTGGGGCCCAAAAATGTATTCGTGTATATGGTTATTTTTCCGCTACATTCATTGTTGTATTTATCAGCAATTGTGAGGACAGATTGTTATAGCTGTCCGGGCTGAAATAGGTTAGTATACTCTAACTGACGTATGTATATTACATTCTTCTTTGTGTAAAGATTTATTATGTATTATATATTATCCGTTCCACAGTGAAATTCTATGTTTTTTCTCTCTTCTTTCCTCTTCCTTCCCCCTTCTTTCTTTTCCCCTAACAATCGGGTTTTCCAGCATTCGATTGCTCAACACGCAATACGATGGACATATTAGTGTCAATTTTTGAGGGTTGAAAATCCCGGCTATTACAAAAAGTCACTTCTCCTTTTGGTACATAATGATGTATCGATAAGGAGTAATCGTGCTTTGTTGGACAAAGTATGATTGATTGTGAGTGAAGTTGAGGTACTTTCTTTCTATAAGGTTATGCACTTAAGAGTAGTACATGAGGTTAATATTATTTCATCTTAGTAGTTTACAAAATTATACAAGGTAAGGGTTTATAAGAAACCTCAACATATCCTTGGCTACGGAGTTGGTAGGTTGTGTGAGTCGAAAGTATGCACGTGATAATTGTTCGTGAGGGATCTTGTATGAATCTCCCCAAAAAGAGTTTGGGAAGGACTGTCATTGCATGACATATTTATTGTTTGAACATAAGTTTTGTAAATTAAAACTAAATCGATTTTAAATAAAAGGCAATTCATAAAGTGTTTATGAATATATGTTCCACTACATTGAGAAACAATTATTGTTTCAAGAAATACCAACTTTATAGTGAAGGAATTTCTTTGAGAAATTATTGGTAATAAAATGGATTTGGATACAATCCAATGATAAAACTGATTACATGAGATGAAATGAAATCAACTAACCTAAATGAACACATCGCATTAGTGTCTAATTAGTATTCTCGCACGATGAAGAGAAACTACGAGTTTCTTATCAATATCGAAAATATATAATCCTCGGTTGTTTAAATGAACAATTAAGAGCGTTGACTATATATTATGGTATGATACAAAGATCCAAAAATGAATTTCAAGTACATTATCGAAATATGAGCAGTCGTAATCGAAGGGATGTGATCCATCTGCCATGATTGTGTTTTTATTAGCAAAATTAACGTAGTTGGAATTAAATGAGCAATGTTGATAAGACTAATCCCGTAAAATTCAAATTTTGAAATCAGCGTAATAGATTCATCATTCAACATGATTAAGTAATTTTGGATTTATCACAAAATTATGGCTTTGTATGACTTTATGGTTTGGTACATATGTGCTGAAATGGAAAATTCCAAATAATGATTTAGAATAAAGTGTTTGCACATAACAACCAAAGTGTCTCAAAGTTGGTAGGAACAATATTTGGGTTTGTGAGTGTTTGGATATGGTCCAAGAACAGATACGAAAGTATTATTCAACAAGCATCAAAACTGAAAAAGTGTTTTGATAGAAATATCAGATAGTTTGATTGTCAATCAAAATGCAGAGGAAGCATGTGCTCATAAGAAAGAACATTAAAAGGTATATTGATATTCTAAATTGTAAGTAAACAACACATTGCTGATTTTAACAATGAATTTGTATTAAAATCAGCCTTAATTGTTTTAATACTTGATGTTGGATTGGTAAATGATATATTTTATAGTAAGTATAAAAGATATAGGGAACGTCCCAAACGATATACAAGGACACCCTATTAAAATGTTTAATAGGGAACATGTAAGATAGATTCCTTATACATGGCAATAGGAATATCATACATGTTACTTTTCTACGATATCTTGATTTGTTCATGTATTTGATACATGAAGCAAATATTAAATCCAAATTGATATCACTGAATGATAGTTCAAAGTGCTCTCGTGTATTTATGAAATACTAGAGAATAGTTTACAAAAACAACGAACTCCTTGTGAAGAAGTGTTCGGACTCAAAATTCATAAGTGATATTGAGTATGATATGTCAATAGTAAATTCAATTTAAGGTTCTTTTAGTTGGAAATGTTCCAAATGAAAGACTGTAGCTGACACAATGGAAAAGGCTAGGTACATCGCCTTGAATAGCGCACCAATAAAGAAATGTATAAAAATATAAATGCAAAAATTTATAACTGTGCCGAGGGTGATTCCAAATGTTGAGAATTCCACAAAATTGTTATATGATAACAATGTCAATATATAGTTCATAACTGAACTTAGAGATCACAGGAATTCGATGGACATACTCTGAATCGTTCCACATGTTAAAGGTAGTATGTCGGCATCAAAGAGAGTGGACAAAGTAGATAATTGAAACATAATATCATACCCGTTCATTGAGGGACTGACCCGATCAGTTTTGAGGAAATTGATTGGAGAAGTTGGAATAAGATTCCGTAATTGACCCCAAATGCAAGTGGGAGACTGATATAGTTAGGGATATGCCCTAGGGCAATTATGTAATTTGTTACATATATTTAACTCAATAACCAATCCTGTTCGAAATAAAAGGTATTTTCTTTCTATTATATACTTGATATAATGTGGTATATTAATTAATTAATTTAATTAAAATATATTTAATATAAAATCCATCAATGGTAAGTTTTTGTGATAGTAGTTACAAAGTGTTGTAACCGTGAGTAATTTATCATAATGATAACAAATATATCATTTTAAATGTTCCCAGTCAAGATGCATCGAAATTAGAGAACGATGTATCCATTGAGATCAGTCCAAATGTTGGACATTGTATTACTCATGGCTATTGGGGGCACCTAGGGGTTATGTATTGATAGTTATTGGATAACTATGGATCAAATCACTCGATAATTTTTTGTTGGTTAATATAACTAAAGTCAATATCGATATGACTGATTTACACGGTTCTCTCAACTTGAGAATATTGTGGATCTTCAATATGAAAGTTCTGCTTTGATTATAGTCAAATCATGGCATGACGTTTCATCGAGTAACTATAGCTGGGTTGAGTGGAAGTATTGGAAGTGAAGCACTATTTAAGAGAGGATTCAGTTCCTCAGTTATATTGGTTTAGCATCAAGGTTAACTCAAGTCAACTCAAAACCAAAGTCTCTAGCCATAGCATTTCAGTTAATAATAATTGTTATTATTGAATCAAGAATTTTTTTTTTGGACTATAGAGTGGAATATGGATGATATTGGAATTTTGACCATTATCAAATTCCATAAGTCCAAATTGATATAGTTTTGATGAAGAGAACTAATGTAGATAAATGTCATAGCTGGGTAACGGTAAATAAAGTAAAATTGGATTTTACCAAAACTAAGTAAGTGATAAATTGGCCAAATTGTCACACCACCTACTAAGTGACATGTGAACGTTAACATTCGAATAGTTCAATGTTAATCGTTGACTGAATTTACACCCTAAGTCACACAACTGAAATGATGAATTCTCTTTAGACCAAACGATTTAATTGTTTACAAATGTTATAAATTAATTGAGCTATTAATATTTATGAAATAGTATTTATAAAATTTGAATTTGAATTGAGGAATAAATATAGTTGTATGTATGTTTATAATAGTTATAAATATATCAATCGGTATGAGATATCGATAAGGAATTAAATTAAATTAAATATATTTACTTGGGCTTAAATGAGCTATTAGCCTATGAAGTTGGAGGAAAATTTTTGGCAACAAACATTAAATATAGGGGGAGGCCAAAATATGGTAAAAGGGTTTGTGATGGATGATAGAGATTTAGTGAGAAAAGGTATGTGATGTGATCCACTTTTGACTCTTATTCAACCATTATAAAAGGAACCCTAACCCTGATTTTAGAAGAGCTTTTTGCAGCCTCCTATCTCCTTTATCTTGGTTGAATTATACCTTTCAGAAGCTCCATCAAAACTAAAATCAAATCAATTCAAATTAATAGCTATTTGATAGCAAAAGGGTCTGCGATTCATGACTAGCAATCTGTAGAATTGAGAAATTTTCGAAAGAGGAGAACTCATCATTGCAAGGTAAACTTTACGGCATTAGTTATAGGTAAGCATTCAATTACACACACACACACACACACACACACACACACACATATATATATATATATATACACACATATGATACATAACCTTTGTATAACTGTATATTGTTCATACATATATATGTATATATGTGTGTGTGTGTGTATGTGTATTGTGATTATTGCATTGTTAGTTAGATAAGATTCTTATGGGTATTAATGTTGTCACATATTGATAGGTTATGTGTATATGTTTATAAAATATAAAATTAAAAATAATATTTTTCATTAAGGATCTGATACACACAGCTAAAATCATTATATTTTATTAATTAATTTATATATATATTAATAAGTTAATTAATTTGTTTATATGATTTGTATTAAACTATATAACTATCTCACATAAATAACTATTTTAATATTTTTAAATTATATATTTACATTGATTATCATTTTCAATTATCAAAAATAATATTTAGGAAATTATTTAATATTATTTTTTATTTAATCATTATACAAATTGAAAAATTAATATAAAATAAATTATATTTTCAAAATTCCATTTTAAATTTTTGAAAATTAAACTGTCATCAAGGAAGCTCTTGATCAAAAAATCAAATTTTTTTAAATCAATTTTTATATGTTTAAAAAATCATTTTTAAATTTGGCCGAAGGTATTTAATTAATAAAAAATAAAATTTGACTTAGAAAATTTTGAAATTTTTTCGTAAGCTATAAAATATCAATCCTGATTTTTTGAAATTTTAAAATTCTAAATATGTATTGTTTAAATATTTTTATCGTTTATTTATTGTTATTTAACTAAATAATTCATTATATATATATATTAATATAATAAAATTATAATTAAATTTAGAGTTGCTTTGTATTCGATCAGTAATGCAAAAAAAAATTAATTTTATAATTTATATACTTATATAAACTATTCTAACTCATATTTAAATTAATTATTATTTTCATACTTAAATATAAAAATACACACACACATATATTGTTATATATATATATATGAAATTATGTTACTCTAATACATACATTTATATAAATATACACATATATATTAAAAAATTAAAAATTAAACTTGTATTTTGCATTTGTGTGTGTGTGTTTATTTAATATTTATCCCTATAATATTTTAATTATAAATATATTATAATGTTTTCTCATAATATACATATTTACATATATGGATACACACACACACACACTTAGGTTTTTTATATGTAATAAGTATAATATATATACAATTTGGACAACATACTATACATATAGGATGAAGTAACATATCTATTGCGATGTAAATCCCAACATCTATATATAGACATGTTATACCTTGCACGGAATATCATATTACACATGCACACACATGCACATATGTATAGTTACATATGTATACTTATATATAAATTAAATAAATTTATATCAATAATTAATGAATTTAAATGAAATATATGATTTCATTTAAATTTAATTTAGAAACGTTCTTTTTATCAATTTATAAATTTATCAAGTTTATTATATCATTTTCCATTCTTTTTATCCGTTTTTCCATTTTCTATCCTTATTCCCATTTTATCTTTTTATTTCTTCTTGCCTATCCTTCGTATTTCCTTTTTGTTTACTTTCCATTATTGGTATTTCACATTTTATCTTTTTAGGATATTCTTAACGCGTCCATATCTTCTTATTTAACTCTTGGGGCTTACTGCATTTTAATGCGTTGGAACTACATTTATATCATAAAATGTTAACATCATAAATTTCTATATCTTATCCAAAAAGAAAGATTTATACAATGCTTGTAATTACAAGAAACTATCTTTTTATCGTTTGAAATAAACAGTACAAAATACGATGAATATCCCTATCTTGTACATCTCTTTCTTTTTATGTTTATTACTTGTCATTTCAAACATTGCACTTTTATTTATTTTAAACTTGATAACACAAAGAAATCTACTTGCACCATCCCAAATTCCAACGAATTAAAATATCATTTAAACCCTTAAAATCGTAATAGGATTCTTTTATTCTACATCTTTATCCTTTGTTCAAATACCAATTTATTATTAACAAATTCATAACAAGTTACTAATACAAAATATGTAGGCAAGTTTTTCAATTCCATTAAATCCATACCATAATAAATTTCATTAGATCTATTTCATAATCATTACGCGTATACAATTCATTATTAAATTCATTATTTACACTAATTCATTACGGTTAAATAATAAATTATCCAAATTGAAATTTATATCTAATCATTACGCACTTATAGTTAAATATCCAAATCGACTATAATTAAGCATCAATGTAGATCACAACGATATAAATCTAATTTTATTACAATACATGTAATTTTCCCACTCACCTTACTTTTAGCTTTCCAATTCTCCAGATCTTGATCCATTCCCTTTTTATTTGACTCCCTCTTAGCTTAAATCCAAACTATAAAAAGAGTATTCACTTATTAAAATTATAGATCTGGAGAAAGGATTGAATTAACTTTAGATTAGAGTTTTAGATTCAAGTTTACCTCTTTAGTTGTTGTTCTAAATTGCTTCCACTCTTTTCTTCTCTTATTTTCCATTTAGTCCATTTATATACATATATATAATATAATATTTTACTTTTAGAAATCTAGAAAGTGTAGGGAAAAGAGAATGGCAGAGCTTTCATCCAAAATATATGAGAAGAGAAGTAAGAACTAGGCTTGTATTTATAGTGGTTTGGGGTTAACTTGGAGTGTTAGATTTATCCTATGCAATCTTTATTTTTATCGGAGACACACATCAATTACTTCGCACAGAAAAATAATAATTGGATAAATCAACGTCATTCAATCATATGCTCATTATACAAAAATTTTACGACATGGGTCGCCGCCCCTTGCCTAGGGTTGACCGCTACCAGTCGACCTGCGGTGTGTTATGTGCGTTAATTTATTAGCGTGTTTGATTTTGTTGATTTTGTTCTTTATTTAGCTCATTGCTTTAATTTGTTTACCACTTCTTTCCCCCGAGATAATTTGCTTGCGCTATATACATATTTCATGAGATTTGATTTCCATTAACGTTAGTTAACTATTATTTATTTTCTTAAATACATATATAATTATTTCCAACTCTAAAATTTCAAACGTTAATAACTTTTTCGTCTGGACACCCATCGGAAAAGTTTATACATGAAAATTGATCAGAAAATCACCATGAATCCAATGGTATAAGTTTCAAAGCCAAATTCTAAAGTGTGCAAAAAAATATTTTCAGCATTGCTACTTATTTGTTAAATTCCTTTTAATTAATTAGAGACAAAACGCAGGGTGTTACATTCTCCCCCTAAAAAGAACTTTATCTCTAAAATTCCTCAAGGACTGAACAATGCAACCTAACGTACAACTATTCTAAACTAACAATCAACTAGTGTACAAACAATTTTGCAGTCAACTATGTACAGGTGCACGGTGTATCACAACGTATATGATATGTATACCAAGCAATTCTAAATCGGTGCCTCCTATATGAATGCATCTTTTTAAAAAAAATTGGAAATATGATGCAAACAACCTAAATATACTGACAGATCTATACGTATACAAATTTTGAAAATAAGAAACTTGTTTTTACATCCAAATTTTCCTATACTTCCATGAATGGAAACATAGTTCAACAAATTTTTTATCCAATTCCTACCCTCTAAAATCCTAGCACATCGTTGCTTACATCCAAGTTTTAGAAAAATTCAATTTCTAAATCTATATTCTTATGCTGGAAAAGTGTTTAGATGCACAATTCCATATTTCTATCCTTCTCTTCTATACCACTTTTCCACTATACCTTGGAACCTTCTCTTTTGCCCTTATTCTCTTCTAACTTTTCCGAGTACAGTCCGCATAAGTAAATTTTATTTTAAATCTTCAAAATTTTAAAATAGAATTATTTTAAAACTAGTTTAGTTCGTCTATCAACAATGTATTGAGGAAATGACTCCATAGCTAAACATTTCTTTCCCTTGTCTCTAACCATATTTTATTTTACTTTCACTTCTACCGCATAGTAAAATCTATACTAGCTAACCTGTCAACTATTCCTCCATGTCAAGTATGTGGCATCTCTAAAATTTGAAAATTCCTTCTTTTTTTGGTCAAAAATATTTTCCTATTACTCTTTGAAATATTTGTACAAATTTCTTAGACTTTAAAATTTGCATCACAAAATTACTAAAAACCTTTTCACAAAGGTATTTTATTTTTCCAAACCAAGAATTATGAACAAAAATTCTCAAAAGTATACATAGTGGACTCATGAAATAATTTATGTGACGTCTCATGTAATTGGTGTTTAGTTAACAGTCAAACGTCCACAGTGGACTCTATTTACCTACGTGGTAAATTTCAACATTTCCAAAACTTTTCTTTCATTTATAATAATAACTAGCATACAAGTTCATTTATAAATTTTAGCTTTTAAGGGATATTGACATGTATCGCAATAACTTTTCCCAATCCTTCATTTGCCAAAATTTGCTTTCCAAAATTTTTGTACTTTTTTGGTTTCAAATCTTATTCCCTTTTCTTTAGTAGCTAATTAAATAAATTAACTTAATTTATTTTATACTTCTAGCCTTTTACTATTTTATTTTCTTTTGCATTAGTTAAGTATTTTTCCTCAAATTTCCTTGTTTTTATTATATTCCTTTAATATTGCGATCCACACAAAAAACACATTAAAAGGAACATTTCCTATAATATCGTACGCGCTCTTATTCCAATAGAGATAGCTAATACTTATAACCCAAACCTTAAAGAAATAATTGCTAGAAGCAGCCCTTCAACATCAATCGACACTAACGACGTTTGGCTCTATCATCACTTTACTTAAATTTGATGGACCTTTCTAACGTGCCATCCTTCTACAACACTCAAATCTTAAATTTCCATTATGGCTTCTAATGAATAAGGTCTATCTATTTCTTCCATTGCCACACCCAATTATGGAACAAACTATGCATCCCCACACTATAGTGGATAAGATGGCAAATTAGCTTTGTAGAATAACTTTTCCACCCAATATTTTGCCTTCCTTAACCTTGAGTCTACCAATGTCCTATATGTGTGTTTGCCATCTTATTACCCTCTGTTACAATCTTCTCTTAATCTCAATCTCTTGATAGTATTCTGAAGTCTTGGTATTTACTTCCTTTATTCTTGATCTTTCCTACTAGCATACCGTAGAACTCAAAGAAATGTACTTTAATACCATTTACTATTCGTTTGTGGGTTCTTCTTATGGCTTGCACAAATGTCTATCAAAACATTCCTAGGCTCTCACCAATATTCTTTGCATTCTACAGGGGTTCCTTATTGCTACTCTATAAATAGTCATTGTTATATTCTTTATAGCCCTACCTTTTTTCCCATCTTACCTAAATAGTCATTCCTATCTACTTCATATTTAAAATTTTGTTTTGCTCTTTGTTAATTTTATAAAAAAAATCAAAAATTAACAATTTTGAAGTCTTTTAATCCCAAAACTTTTACCTTTAAAAGTGCAACTTAAAAACTTTTTAGCAAATTTAAAATTAACTTAGTGCCTTAACTTTTAAAACTACAAGTAAAATTTTAAAAGTTCTTTTCCTTTTAAAGACCTTTTTCAACTTTTACTTCCTAAAAATTGTGACTTTTTTTACTCAAACCATTTATTAAGTTTTTCTTTTAAAAACTCAATTGTTATACCAAACCATTTTCTTTTAAAAATATACATTATAGTATTTCCAAACATTCTTTATAAATTTTTTATAATAAAACTGGACTAGAAAAGAACAACTTTCACTCTATCATTTTCTTATCACTCACACTATCTTTACTTCCAATCCTTGGTGGAGTTTCTACTAGTACATTATGAGGACTTCTAAAATATATGTGCCATTATTGCACCTATTATGAAAACTATCCATTTTTTCTTTTTAATTCCTTGTATTGTTTTTAATTACTAACATTTTTTTATAAGAATTCCTTATATTGTTTCTAATCATTAACATCATTTTGTTAGAGAGTTCTAACCCTGTTACTAATTATATTTCAAAATTATACTGCTATTTATCTTTTTTCTACCTAAACTACACTTATTTAATGGTTTCTTTTTATTAACCTTTCTCTCAACTAACAACCTTCATAGTTAAACCATTTTAGTGCATTCCCCTACTGCTTTGTTTTAGGGTTTTAAATCTCCTTTCCGTACTATTTACCTCATTTCGAACTTGTACCACTTGCTATTGTCCACCTCTACAAATGATTTTTCAGCTTAAAAATTTTCATTATAGAAAAACCCATGATCCATATTGCTCTATCATTTTTCTTTCAAAAGAAATACCTTTCTAGTAAATTTCCTTTACCGAAATTTCAGATTTTAACAAATTTTAATTTCTACTAAAACTTTATATTTATAATTTTTTTTCTTTACGAAGAAACTAGCAAGCTATATACGCTCTATAATTTTTTAACCATTGGCTTTTGTAAAACTTATTTACAAAAAAAAATTCAATTTAACAAAATATTTATATTCATATATACATTTTAAAATCCAATATTTGCTTACTTTTTTCAAATATATTAATTATATATTTTGCTTAACTTTTAAAACTATTTTATATTGGGTTAGACTCAAAGTGGACTTCTATTTGTTCTTCTCTAGAACTTCCGCTCTTTAACCTGCTAACTTATCTTCTTTCCAATATTGGAAATCCGACTGTTTAACCTGGAGTGACTACTTCACACCTTCCTTCGGGAAATCAACTACTTCCAGATATCTACAACATATGAGTTCTTACTTCTCTCCTTATTTGGATCAATTGTACATCATCAATGGCAATCATACGAGGATCTACAATAATTGGGCTATCAGGGCCCAACTAAGGAGTTGTGTACTATCCTGCTTCAGGGACTTTCCATATGCAACTACTCTATAGCTGAAATTCGTAGAATTAAGCGTATATTATATTTATATTTATAGGAAAAATAAAAATACGTTCACTCAATGTTTTTTAATTTTTCAAGATCGACAAATCTATGCTCTGATACCAAATGTAACAACCCACTGCCCAGTGGGCCTGAATTTTCGCTAAATTGAAAATCCAAGTCGACCAAAGTTCAGATCGTTGGTTTCGTATCCTACAAATAACAAATGTATATCGAAGCACTATTGATATAAACTCACAGCAGAATAGTAAAGTATAATAAACATATAGTTACTGACCAAGATGGACACTTCCAAAGTCTAGAGACCTTGTTAGTGCATAGCATGCATTAGAATACCTGTCCTTCCAAAGCTATCATGTTGGTTGTAATGAGGAGGGGGTCAGAATAATGTTCTGGTGACTGGTAAATTATACATTTTATATATAACACTAGTTTATGTCGATTTTCTTCTATCTCCTGTTATGTCTTTTCATCTTTAATTAGTCGTCTTGATTCCGTGTTCATGCATGATACTCCCCATCTACCCATAGTAGAATATAATTTCTTATGTGTGTGTATAAGTACCACAATCCCTTTCTAGACCGCCGGGCATCTTCATCAATGTCTAGGCATAATTGCTCGCGTACAAAGTAGAACCTCCCATTAGTGCCTAATAATGGCATCACTATAATTTAGCCATTTCTATCTCACTTTGCTTTGGGGATTTACTAATTATCTGCTTTCTATTGTGGACTCGGTTCCACATACTACCCCATTCGTTTTTGAAAGAATTATTCCATGGTTTAACTAACCTTGCCATATCAACAACTAACAAACAACTATGGTCGTGCATTACCTAACGTGGCCTACCCTAGTAGGAGGCGTAACCCATTAGGTGTAACCATATCTTTCCTGTTTTGACCACTTTGGATCGATGACCCACTCAATTTATATAGCTCCTATTCCTGATTTGGTGCCACGCTTGCTAACATTGTGTCGATCTACTCACCATCCTATTTAGATTGCCTAACACAACTAAGGTAAAACCCCTCTTTCCTATTTTATTGATGCATACTACTTTTCTTTGGGGTGTTCCTTTATCTATACGCAAGCGCATATTCTTCACGGATCCTATGGTTGGATATATCACAGATCAATATAATGTTACACAACTGTTGGTAGCCCACTGAGGTAGGCAGACTTCTATCATGTAACACTACTGACCTTGCATTCCAACCTACTCTAATGATTAATGTCATTCTATTCATACAATTATCTGTTGTCTTCGTTATTTTTTAAACGTTAACATTCATTATCTTCACCCCAATAAATCCTTGTTTAATTATATTATAATGTTTCTTTAATTAGATTCGCCATATTCATTTCCTTTAATGTTTACATTTATACTTAATGTCCATCTTAATGTTAATTTATTAACATTTACTCCCTTAATTGGTTTTGAATTGTTTAAAATCCGAAAACTTCAAACATTAATAACTTTTCTATTTGAACTCCGATCATAAAACTTTATCTTTGAAAATTGATCAGAATATCATCACGAACACAGTAGTGCAAGTTCGTAGCCAAATTTTAATATTTGTAAAAATTCTATTTTTCGGTGTTATCATTTATTAATTAATTGTTGTAAAATTACGGGGTGTTATACAGAGGCACATGCCAATGGTGCAGCAGGTACATTATATCAACAGCGTACTGGACTTAGGAGCTAGAGCCAAGCTAGAGGACCCGGACCACATGCAACCGTCACTCATGCACTAATCTCTAAAGTTCATCCTCTGGCACCCCCAAGCAGCATACCACCCTAAAGGAGTCTGATCTGACTATTCCCGAGGGATATTATTATGGGTCATAGACTACAACTCTTCCTTATATGGTGTCTTTTAGATGTTTAACTTATTTTTCATTATGACTTTGCATCTGCTGTTTTGTTTGACATTTGGTTTAGCATTTGTGTAGTATGATGACATTCTATGGTTATATGTTCTAGTATGACATTTTGTTGTTCATTCTGTGATGTTCACTATGTGATGTTCTGTTGTCCATTCTATAATATGCATTCTAGAGTATTGTAGCTTATTTTTTAACCTTTTGTGATGATAAAGGAGGAGAAATATTTGAATATATGCATACATTCAGGGGGGTATAAAAGTATATCATGCACATATTTATGGGGAGTTTTGCATTCATATCATCATCAATATAATATTCTTTGCATAAGCATATACATGGGTTTTCATCATCAAAAAAAGGAGAATGTTAGAGAAAGATTTCTCGAATTTTGATGACAAAAACTTTATACGACAGTCTCAACAGGAAAACAAGAGCTATAACATCACAGAGCTCAAAATAAATGGAAGATTAAGTGCTATATTTCTTGAATACCGTCAAAGGAAGAATATTTGAAGATCGTAACAATGCGAGCTAGTTTATCTTAGAAATATATCGTTAAACTTGTAAGAATCACATATTCATATTTTAAAGCCTTAAGGATCTTAAAATGATTTTTAATAATTTTTTGAGATTTGTTTTATATTTTTTAGAATGCTATTTTTTAAGCTTCAAATTATGCAAAACTCGCATACACCGGTGGACCGCTATAATCCAACCAGTGCACTTACGCACGCATTTTGTTCATAATTCTGAAGCCGTAAAAAGTTTTCTTTTCTAAAGGCATTCCTTCTCCTTCCTCAGTCACGATGTTCCTTTCAGGCTTCAATGGTAAATGATGCAACTCCTCTTCATACCTTTTAATTTCTATAAATAAATTTGATTTCAAAGGGAAATTCACAACTTTTCTTTCTAATTCTCAAATTCGAATTTCTAAACCTAGTTTACTAAAACTTTTCAAATCAGTGTCCATTCAAATACATAATCGGTTTTTTTATTTATACATCCTAAAACTTCTAGACATTTAACTACAAAATGATTCTTGTGAGTTATAGGATCATTGTATACTGTATTTGGAAAAACACTATATTCGGACAAGACGATTGGGACTACTTTTTTTTGAGTCTGTAGAAAGACCCGTTCAGTGGTTCAGGCATTGTATAGACTCATTCCTTCAAGTGAAGTATGGATGTTAGTAAGTAAAAAGCAAGAATAAAGATTCTAGGACTAGACGAAAGATGGTGCTCTGAACCAGCATAAAAATGTTGGTGTGTGGGTTCTTTTTACTTTACTTTACTTTGTTTTAGCTCTTTAACATACATATACACATACATTAGTAGCTTAACCATATACATACATGATCCATTAGAATTTCACAAACTTTTTTTAATATTACATTTATTTCTAGATAAATTTATCGATGGGGAATAAAAACACTTGAAGCCAAAGTTCTTTCAAAAAGAGGATATGCGGTACTCAACTACCAAAAATGATGACCTACAAATCATAAATAAACTTATAAGTAAAAGTAAGGATTTACGGAAGTAGTAAAAAAACATTGAGGAAAAGACATATCTTTGCATCGAATCTCAGAAATATAACATCAGTTCTGAATGCGGTGAGGTTTCATGCAGTCGATGTATGAAGATCTGAATGTTTCTTTACTCCAGGACTAAGTCTATGTCAAAATGATGCTTTTATGTGGAAGATTAAATAGCTTCAAGCTTGAGGAGTGGTTAATTTTAAAAAGAGGGATTGATGGTATGAGAAGAAGAAGTTGTGGATCCTAAATTTTTCTTTTTTTTCACAACCATAATGAGAAAAGGGAAAGTTGAGTGAAACTATGGGTGACCACAGTGTGAAATAAATGAAGGAGGGTAAGTGGTGATTACTTGAAGTCCAGAAGGATCTATTAGGTGGGTCGAGTAATTAAAAGTGGGTGATCATACTGATCCATCAACATTACTGACCTGGTCACGTTTTCTAGAGGACAACTGTTCCTAGGTAATGGAGATCGTGGAGGAAGATGTGGTGGTGCATTTCCCAATAACCTATAGCGATAAATAGGAGGCTAGGGGCTCATTTTTGGGGACCTTATTGCTTCCTTGCAGTTATTACATATTTCTTTGTAATCACATGTGGAATGGTACCAAACCATAAGAACTGTACTTGCAAAATAGCAATATAATCAATAGAAATCTCAAGTGGACATAGACAATAGTTGGCCGAACCACTATAAACATTGGTGTCTTGTTTTTACTCATTTTTCATTTATATTTCTTCATTTCATTCGCTACTCTAATTTCGTGAGTGTTTGTGCCACTTTTTGATACTGAATTTTCGTGCTTTCACTAAGAGCGTGATTCTTAAACCGTTTGTATCCATCATCTAGTATTGGATTGCTTAAATTCGAGAGATAGATCTAGTTTTCTTTATTTTTGGAATCTTGAACTACTCAGATTTTCAAAAATCTACACAAGTTTCTTTCTACTATAGCCCCTAGAAGAGATGGATGCCCACTTCAAGAGCTGCTGAGGATGTTGAGAATGTCGATTTCCAACATGTTGAAGAGGTTACACAGCTAACTGCTACTGAGGTTCATAACCTAGCGAATGTGATTACCAGGGTTAAGATGGACCGCATGATGAAAGAAATGGAGGACAAGCTCAAGGAAAGTTGTGATGAATTGAATCAGTAAATGAAACAAAGCTTGGATATGTTGAATCAGCTGACTAAAAACTGCAGAAGAAGTAAGAGGGACTTGACACCTTCTTGTTCAGAATCTGACAGTTCCTCATCATCGGAGCAAAGGTAGAGGGACAAAAGGAAAAGATGCTTAGAAAAGAGATTGGGAAGTCGAAACAAAGGCCGGACCGAACCATGACAAAGGTTTATGAATTACTACCGATCCATTGAGGGGGATCAGTACCGAACCATCTAACCTTGGTTCGAGTGGTTGACTTCTAACTGACGGTGCTGGTTTGGCTTCTGGCCATGCTGTGGATAGCTAGAATGTTGAAGATCGGGCGGTCGCTATGAATCTGCCACGAATAGTCTATGTATACGAAATATCTAAACAAACGGTTCTCTTGGAGTTAGAAGAACCTAGGTATCATGAAACTAACCGAGAGCGTAACCAGGCTAAACACTCGGAGTGGATCATGATTACCGCCTTTCGGTAGAACAACCTAAGCTGGATTTGACTGAGATGGTGAGGAGAATTATAAGTAACAGCTGGTATCGGACTAATGATGATTTGGTTCATCCCTAAGCCAGAATCCGTTCATGGAAGAGATCCTACATGAGGAATACCCAAGGAAATTTGTGATGCCAATGATGTCGTCGTATAATAGGAAGGCGGATCTGAGGCAACATCTGATGAAGTATGATTGGTACATGGATTCTGCCAGAGCTATGATGTTGTGTTATGTTGTTGTTTCTTGATTTTCCTAGAGGGAGTGGTGATGATTTGGTTCACCCGGTTGCTGCCGAGATCCATATCGTCTTTTGAGAAATTGGCACAAAAGTTCATCGAGTAATTTTGTATGCACGCACCCGTCCACAGGACATCATGTCACTATCAAACCTCTTCCAACAAGCGGGAAAGTCTTTAAAAGGATTTTTGCAAAGGTTTAATGTTGTAGTAACCGAGGTGAACAACCCTCAAGAGAATATTGTGTTAATGGCACTAATTAGGAGAATTCATCTTGACATCGATTTTGGAAGGTGGGTAAAGATGAAACCCCCACCGATGATGGATATGTTCTATGGAAATTAGACTCAGTTCTTGTGCTTGGAAGAGGCAAGCACTACCATCGGAAAAACCAGTTTCCGACAGTTGGCAGAGGTGATAGAAAGTAATGTTGCTGTAAAATAGTCCAGAGGGAATTCTGGCAATGTCGATGTTAATGTGGGAAATAGAAGTGGTGGACAGAGCAAGAACAATAATGGAGCTAAAGATAAGAAATCAGATTTGAGGAGGCATCTAAGAATCCTAAAGTATGACAACTATACTCCATTAAACAACTCGATTAAGAACATACACTTAGCTACTCAAGGTAAAGAACAGTATTAAAAGCTGGCTCCGAGGGAGTCAACTAAAAAGGAGAAGAAGTCTGGCAAGTTTTGAAGATTTCATGAGATGCACAGTCACAACATCAATGAATGCAAACGTTTGTGTGATGTGATCAAAGATTTGATTCGTAAGAAGAAACTACAATAGTTTGTGCAAGCCCCGCATGATGGCAGGCAAGGAACTTCAAAATCCTAGCAACGACAAGTCCAGCCTTGTGTTGATTAGCCCAGGTGACATGAGAAGCGATTGGTGATCAATACTATTATTAGAGGGACACATCCAGTTGAGAAGAGCTGGAACGAGATGGAGCGATATGTAGGTGCTTTGAAGCACGTAATGAATGAGAGCTGTTTTGTTGTCGAAGATGATGTTCCGGTAAAACAACCGAACTATGACAGATGACATTGTTTTCATAAATCGAGATGCTGATGGGGTGGAAGCCCCAACGATTGGCTCGCTAGTGATATCGACCATGATCAGCCCTGCAGTTGGTTGACTATGGGAGTTCAGTCAACATTTTATTCAAGAAATCCTAAGACCAAATGTAGTTGGAGGGAAAGGACTTAAAGCAATATAAATCTTGAATCTAGGGATATAATGGGATTGCTATTGAGCCAGTAGGATGTGCGGATCTTTCAGTGGTGCTTCGAGAGGGCGGCCACAAGAGAGTGCAGGTCGTGCCTTTTGTTGTGTTGGATATTTATTCTTCTTACAATGTCCTTTTGGGCCGATCGGCCCTTGCTAAATTTCAAGTGGCCATAGCCCTATGGTGCTTAACGATAAAGTTCCCAATGGAGAATGGCATTGGGATAGTACTAGAAAAATCAGGGGCTGGGCCAAGAATGTTATGCTACTGAGATGAAAGAGGCAAGATGAAGAGAGAAAGGAAAAAGGATGGAGAAGACTCCCTACATCAAGGCTTTAGACGCATAGCAACCACTGCCTGAGCCTTGGCTCAAGCAACACAGTTGGTTCCATAAGGATATGGATCCATAGAAAGAGTCGAAGGGTGGAAGAGTAGCTCCAACTGAGTTAACAATCAACGTCTCGATCTGCCAGAATGATCCTACATTGGTCCTGATGGTCGGATCACAGCTTGGCATAAGGATGATGAAGGAGTTAGTTGGTTTTCTTTGGGAGAACGTGATGTATTTGCTTGGACTCACTCGGACATGTGTGGAATATCATCAAAGATAGCGACCCACGAATTGAATGTAAATCCTAAATGTGTTTCTGTGAAATAAGAATGTCGCAGCTTGGGTCCAGAGAGATCCGTTGCACTCAAAGAAGAAGTGGAGAAGTTGAAAGACAACGGCCTCATCCGCAATGTCCTATACCCAAAGTGGGTATCCAATCCATTCCTATTGAAAAGAGCTAACGGGAAGTGGAGGACATGCGTTAACTATACATACCTGAACAGGGCATGCCCGAAGGATGGCTTCTTGCTCCCGAGGATTGATTAACTGGTAGACTCGAAGGTTGAGCATGAATTGCTTTCATTCATGGATGCATACTATGGATACAATCAGATTCTAATGCATGTCCCAGACAAGAACACATTAGCCTCATAATCGACCTAGGATTATACTACTATCTTATCATGCCCTTTGGATTGAAGAATGCCGGAGCAACTTACCAGAGGTTAGTGAATAAGATGTTTGAAGATCAGATAGGGCACTCGATGAAGGTCTATGTGGATGATATTCTCGTGAAGTCATGGCAATCGAGGAACCACATCAATGACTTAGCAAAGATGTTCAGTGTTCTCCGGAAGTACGGGATGAAGCTTAACCCTTTGAAATGCTCATTTGGCATTGCATTAGGGAAATTCTTAGGATTCATCTTGAACTCCTATGGAATCAAAGCCAATCCAGAGAAGATCAAAGCACTGAGGAACATCAAAGCCTCGAAAACGATCAAAGAGGTCCAGAGTTTGAACGGGAAGGTCGCTATCCTGAGTCAATTCATCTCCAGAGTTATTGGTAAATGCATCCCTTTCATCGAAAGATCAAGAAAAGGAAGAGGAATTTCACTTAGACATAGGAATGTAGGGATGCATTCCAGGCTTTAGTGGATCACTTAGAGAGACACCCCCATTCCATCGAAGCCCTTGGAAGATAAGTACTTGTTTATTTATTTGGCAGTGTCAATGCATGCTTTGAGCACCGCAATCTTACATAAGGAGTCCCAAATCCAGAGGCTAGTGTACTACATCAGTAAGCGATTGACTAGAGGAGAAAAACTACCCAAAGTTGGAAAAGCACGTATAATTCCTGTTGATTGCTTTGAGAAAGCTCCACCCCTACTTTAGGCTCATCCAATCGAAGTTCTGACCAACCACCCTTTGAGACATGTCCTGCAATGAACAGAGACTTCTAGAAGCTATTGAAATGAAACATTGAATTAAGGCAGTATGACATAACCTACCATCCTCAGAGAGCGATCCAGAGTCATGCGTTGGTTGATTTTATTGTTGAATACATTGTACGAAATGACACTCCGGAGAGTAGTGAACAACAAAATACTAGGTGGAAGATGTACACAAATGGCGCATCTAACGAACCTTATTCTGGTGCTGGAGTTGTGCTCGTGACTCTCGAGGAATGTTCGATTTGTTATGCTTTGAAACCCGAATTTCTCGCGACAAACAATGAAGCGGAGTACGAGATCTTGATCATGGAACTCAAGATGGCTAAGGAGTTGAGAGTTAAAACTTTGCATATCTTCTATGATTCCCAGCTAGTGGTATGCCAAGTGAGAAAAGATTTTCAGGAAAAAGAGCGAGGCTAGCTCCTTATCTAAACTGAGCCCTCAAGCTGCTTAGTGATATTGAATATTACACCATAACGCATATTCCTAGAGAGGAAAATGCGAAAGCCGACTCATTGGCTAAGTTAGCCAGTTATGGAGATGAGCAGCTCAAGGGCCTGGTCTTGGTGGAAGTGATATCGGCTCTAAGCATCGACCAGATGGATGTCGATTGGGTCTTGGAGGCCGAGTGTCAAAAGGAGTCATGGATGGATATGATAAAGAACTATCCACATAGAGTAATCCTTCTTGACAGGAAAAACAAATGACGTCAACTCCTTCGTAAAGGTTCAAGATTCATCATGCAAGAGGGAGTACTTTACATGAAAGGATTCTCAGTTCCTATGCTTTTTGTGTCGCTAAAGATGAGACCAAATGGGCAGAGGCAAAGCCATTAGCCACAATCACTACAAAGTAAGTAATCAACTTCATGGTCAGAAACATCATCTGTCATTTGTGATTCTATAAACGATTATTTTTTATAATGGAACCCAATTCGACAGAGCCAAGTTCAAAGATTCCTACTACGGGCATCCATAGAAAAGAGATTTGCAGTGGTGGCACACCCTAAAATGAATGGATAGGTTGAAGTAGTGAACAAGATTATCAAGTCCATTCATAAGAAGAAATTGGAGAAAGCCAAGAGCAAGTGGGTTGATGAATTACCATTAGCCCAAGAACGACTCATAAGTCCACGACTGGCCACTCTCTGTTCGCCCTAGCTTATGGATCCGAGGCTATGATCCCAGTTGAACTTTAAGTACCTTCTCATCGAGTAACTCACTATAATTCATGGACGAATAAGGAACACTTGCTGAAGTCTCTTTATATAATCGATGAGAAGCCTAATGAACCTGACTTGAGGGTAGCTGCCCATCAAAGCTGAGTCGCTCGATACTACAACATCAAGGTCAGAGCTTGGACCTTTGAAATTGGTGATCTCTGTCTTAAATGAATCTTCCCTGGCCCTAGGAACTTGGACTTGATTTAGGAAGGTCCGTACAAAATTGAGCAGAAGCTTGGAGATGGCACATTCATGCTAGCAACGGTGGATGAGATCTCACTCCCGTGGGCGTGGAATAGCGAACACTTGCAACGCTATTTCATTTGAATGTAAATTTGTACTTAGTTAATCAAAGCTATGTAAGTAGAGAGAATATGTCATTCCTAGTATTTATAAAAGAAACTGCTTCCATAGCTTATAAACATGTCTGTGCTTGACTTTACACTGTGAACAATGTTATATTTGAATGATCCTGCATGTGCAAAATGCAGGTGTGAAGGTATCCAGAGATAGGTGTTGACTAAGCTTCCACAGTCCATGATCGGATGCACGAAGCTCAACCACACCTGGAATCCGGAGATAGATACCCAACAACTCCTCTAACCCATGATTTGGAGGTAGGAGTATAAACATTTAAAGGCTAAATGAGATAGTTCTCCTATGCATCTCGCGCCCAGAGTTTGGCAGAGCACACACACCTTACCCAGAGTAAGCAAGACGAAAGGTCTACACCCAAAGATTGGCGTGATCTCTTACAAACTTTGATCGATGCCCAGAGTTAGGTGCAATCGCGAGTAAATATCCTAGGTAGGATGTCCAAACCACTATCTTAAGTGGTTAAGCCCAATTGATACCCAGAGTTTGCCATGGTCAAAGCATGCATTCCGAAGAAGGATATCCAAATGGCCATCTAGAGACGAATTGTTTCAATTGGTGCTCTGAGTTAGGCGCAATCGCACTTAAAATGTCTCCAAAAGAATGTTTAAGTTATTCTTCCTAACAATCGGAATTCGACCAAGTTCTAGAATAGAAAATTGTTATATATGGGCACGTGCAGATTGACGCCCTGATGATCATTCCTTATTCGACTAAACAACAAAATGGACTAATAACTTAGTCCAACAATAGCGATGAGAAGTGGATCGCAGGCACGTTGAATAAAACGCGCATTTCTCAAATACTTAGAGACTTAATTATAACAATTTTTTTTATTATTCACGGTCAAAATAAGGCTTGAAAGAAAAGTACAAGAGTTATTAACATCTAAACTGAAAGCAAAAGCAAGGGTCGAACCCACACAAAGCCGGCCTGAAAACATAAAGCAAAATAGGTCCTGGAATCATACAACCAAAACCTAAAAGAGATAGATGATCACTTTTTGGGTTATTAACACCTTATCTCAACAAATATATTGGTATCCTTTCTCGAAATATCTTGACTAGGAATATTTAATATAAAATGTTATTTTATTTTATGATTAGTTAATCAGGATTGCAACTATTTGCAACTACAATGGCATCACATTTTATTTAAAGAATTTTCTTGTAATATACTTTAAATTAATTAAATAGTTAATTATTTTACAATATAACAAAGTATATAATAGAAACTAAACACCTTTATTACAAAAGAGATTGATTATAGAGTTAGATATATGTAACAATTATATAATTGCCCTAGGTTACTACTAAATCTTTCAGCATCCACTAAATAGAGTTAATGATAATTTAAATTAAAATCTAAGAGTCTAGGTGATGAATATGAATATGAATAGTAACAATATAACATGGTTCGTAAAATATTGTTAAGTATATAGTATACTTATATTGAAATTGATGAATGTATGATATGATTCATAACATGATATTAAGTACAGGGTATACTTATGTTTAAAATGATGCTGATGTTATTATGCATATAGTATGGTGTTTTGGTATTACATATTAAGAGTAATTGTTATTGATGATTTAGTGAGTGAAACTCTTATTCCGCATGGCGGCATGGTCTCACTATATTTTATACTTAGAGAGAGGTCTTAGTTATACCGGACTTTATGTATGTCCCGTGTTTTTGTTATCGCTTTCCTCATAAATTTATGGGTACACATTCAATAAGATGATTTTATGGGATTAGCTAGGTTGCATTATAAAAGGTAAAATAAAGATTTAAAAGATGAAGCAGAAGGCTTAGTGGTTAATAAAGTTTTCTTTTAAATTTCATTGTTGTATAACCAAGATATATAACTGGTTGAATGAACATGCTGGTATCTTTATATGTCGATAATTGATATCTATACCATCTTTCATTCATCGCATATTCTCCAAGGCATGGTGTACCATCCCCAGTCTCATCATATTTCTCTATAGTCACTAAGGACCTTAGAATTCACGTGGGTTTTAAACGAAATCGAACTCAAAAAATACCAAATTTCAAAACATAAATCAATATCTCCAACTCACAACATTTAGACGTCAGGATTAGGGATTCAGATGTCTGACCCTTATTTCAAATGTATGATCCAAATGTACAGATGTCTGAAAACCTCATATTTGTAGTGAAATAACGTGGGTTAAAATCCCTGGGATTGAGTCATCGGAATTGAGTCATCGGAATGCCTGTTACAATAGGAACTTACCCTGGATGAGAGAATTTCCCTTGGAAGAAATTCTTCGCACCTTTTCACTTTCATCTTTTGTTCTCCCATCTTTAACATTTGGCTTCGTATCACCAAGACACTTCATTATAACGTCTCATGACATAGGTTCACACCTTTGTTACAAGTCGTTCGATATTTGAACAAGTATAGCTTCATACTCGACGAAACACTTTGAAGCGGTAAACTATTTCAACTACCATTTGAGTTTAGTTGCTCAACCATCACTCCAACCTATACAATTTCATTATCACATATCCTCACTCACTCTCTTCATATTCAAACATTCTCAAACTAACAACAATAAATGAAATACTAGTAATTCAAACAAAACATATCAACATTCATCAACAAATTCATTTTATAATTAAACTCTTATTAAACATTCATTAATCAATATTCTATTTCAAGTTTGTTCATCAAGCCCTAAACCCACATTAGATCTTTAACTTAATTTCTATCATATTTAATGATCATGTATCACTGTGAGTAAGTCTCTTACGAAATACTAAGAAATCCAAGCTCCAATTAGACCCAACTTTGAAGCTCCCTTGACTTTTGAAATATGGCTCCAACCTTCATGCAAATTTGAAGAGATAGCTTTGCAATTAAAGCCCCGCTAAAGTCCCCCAAAATCTCCACTACAGCACGTAGCGCTCTTCGACCGCTACGTTATTTCAATTTAGCGCTATTAAACAGTAGATGCGCTTTAAGTCCCGCTATTTTCTGCTATACCCGCTAAATCAAGGTATTTTAACTTCCGCTTTAGCAACATTAACATATAAAGGTTGATTGACTAGTTCTCTTTTAGACCAAATCAAAAGGTTAGGGTTAGGACCTAATTTAAGGCTTAAGTGCTTAATATAAATTAGAAATAAATTTTAGTCACTGAATCTAGTCTGCAGAAATCGTGATATTTTTCGGTTTTAATATATAAGACTAAACAATATTTATTTTTCTACACAAATTATGTGAGAATGAGAATAAATTAAATTTAAATACTTGGTTTTATATCTAATTATATTTTTTTCACCTCCGCTATTTCCGCTATATCTCCGCTATAACTTTTTGCACCTCCACCACTATAGAACCGTTAAACGCTTTTAGTGCACAGAGAGATGGATCTATAAAAATATCCTTAACTTGAATTTAAGTATCTAATTTGGAAATTTTGGTTAAGAAAGGAAAGAGTGAGTTACGATAATTTTAATTTTGGAAACCAAGATTTTTTTATTTCGAGAAAATAAGGAAGAAGAGTAATGAACTTAATGAAGAAAGAGGGATACATTTAAGAATTAATAAGACAATTTTGGTTGAATTACATTACCCCTTCCTTATCGTTTTGTCTATCTTATCATGTTATCCTATTTTATCAAACTTTATATGTTTTTTACACGTAAATGATATTATGAATGTAATGGAATAGGCCTCGAGCTCTAGTTCACTCATCTTAAAAAATTCTTCGTTTAAGCTATTAATTCGTTTAATTCAATTAAAATGATTTATTTTGTTAATTACTCAACGTCAAAATATGGATTGTTGCATTTGCATTTTTTATTTTAATATGCCCAAAATCAAAGTTATCTAACCTACAAATAAATTCGGCTATTTTTAGCTACTATGTTGAAACCTATGCTTCGCACATGGGCAGATATTGGGCTTGTGGTCATTGGATTCTGATAAGTTAGTGGTTGTATCAACTTTGGATCAAAGAGTATGGTATACTACAACTGTGATATCTATATTATGCATGATTACTGGCAACAATCCATCCCAAGAGATAGAATAAAAAACGGTGATATAATGTAGTTACATGCCTTATTCAGATTTTCAAATTGCACATGCGTTGTTCAGATATTCCATGAAAATATATGTGAAACATATTTTGCTACACTGTCAACTTTTATTCATTAATTCAAAAAACGTAAATTTTGAACGCCTTTAATTTGCTTCTTAGATAAGTTTAAAACTAACCAATACTAATACGTCTTCATAATCAAAAAGATATATAAAGCAACTTCAAGTTTTTAAGATACTAGGACCACTTCTATGTATATCTTTTCATTATCTAAATTTAGATCCATAATTTTTCAAATACTCATCAAAAAAAATTTGTCCTTTCTGTAGTGGTGTTGAATTTTGATTACTATCACTTATGGGGCTTCTTCTTTCACCCTTTTTGAATTTGATTTGAGCTTCTCAGGTTAAACAAAGCTGATAACAACGAGAAAATATGTTTCAAACATATCAACCAGCTACAAATAGCACATATGATATGTTCAGCTATATAACGGGGTTTCAGGAATTAAGATATACATATTCTACCCAAAAGCACACCAGATCATCTTTAGGCTTAAGTTCCTCTTCCAATTCAGCTGTCACTAACTTCGGTTGTGCTCTACATTGGTGCTCTTCATTTGTGCTCTTCACATTCAAGCTTATCTCCGTTGTGCTTCTACAGTCTACTCTCATTGTAGTCACGATGCAGCTTAGTTTTCATATTGCATTGCAGTGCAGCCTACTTATTTCAACTTTCAGATTAGAGTCAAATGCTTTCTCCTTCACATTGCAGTGTAGTGCAGCCTCTTCTTATGGAAATTAACTCGCTCATCGACTCATATCACCCAGATGTTCTTCCCTTTTTGGTCTTGCATCTATTGCACGTAAAATTTTAGAGCTTCTTATTCATAATTAAGCTGATATGGACTTCTTAATCTACATGTTCAGGAGAAATTTTAGATATTCGCACATGTGTTTCCATAACAGTCATAACTATCCACATTGCCGATATAGATCATTGAACTTTAGCCAGTCCGATCACCTATGTGCTACTATCATTTTTACACCTTTCCCATGGCACTTTTACACCTTTCCCATGGCACTTTTCCTGAAAGTTTGACCTCTGAATGATAAGGCCCTCCATGTTCACACTGAAGAAATATATATGATCCAGCTCCATATATTTAATTGAGTTTTACTTCTGTATATATGAATCCATGATTGGATATTTTGTGTGGCTGATATCTGTCGGTCGTTGCATCATTTTGAGCGGCATACCATTCATCTTGTTTCATTCTTACATCGTATTTGCCTCTTTCTTCTCTTGAATGATGACACAACCTACTGCAGTCTTGCGCAAGCTTTCAGTTTACTTACTACTCGACACACATTACATCTTTAGTCAATATGTATTCATGTTGTTGTCTATTGATGTGAATATCTTCACAACTTAGATTATCAGAGCTTAGACGCTGTCATATATGCTTCACCACTGCATTTCTTTGCATGTATCGTCTTTGTTTGGTTATGGGGTTAAACCGAATACTTTCTTTGCTGAAATTATCCTTGGCTGAAACCACTCTTTCAGCTACCATGTGCCTGGTGCCTGATTTTGAACTGCTTCAGACTTTTTTTAAAACTACTGCTGCATTTTGTTACATCCTACCATTGCAGCCTGGTTGATTCAGCCAAATGCTTTCGTAACATAGGCCCTGCTAGTCAATTACAGCATAATGCAACACCATCTACAAAATACACAATTGTGAATTAATTAATTTATTTGATTTTGTGTTGTATAAATCTATTAACTTCTGCAATTTAGTTTGACTCGGTAATCCTTGCTTGATCGTCAATCTGATGATCCATGTGGCGCCATAGATTCAGTTTATTATTATATACATTTGATAACATGCTTATAGTGTATGTTTGTATCAAAATTGGGCACAACGCTTTTCGAATGTGTTTGAAGAGATAAAATAAAAAAAAGTAAATGTAAAATGAGGCAGATCTAACAAACACACCAATCAACAAATAAGAAAAAGTGCAGAAACACACAAATTTAGAGTGGTTCGGCATATGACCTACGTCCACTATGAAATGATTGACGTTTATTGATTAATGCTTGCTGGTAACAAGTGGATTACAACCGTGCATTCAAAGTAGAGTAGCAATTTCGGCAGAGTATCAACGTCAAGAAGCCAAAAGTCCATTTTCTGTAGGTCCAGGGTCACTATTTATAGGAGTAGGCAGCAAATATCTCGCCCAGATCTCGGAGGACTTCTTCTCTCACATGGGTGGGCCCACGGGATCGAGTTCAGGTGATTTCGACTCGATATCAGAGCGATACGAATGAAATTCGTATCGATAAAAAATTGATCCTTTTTGGATGGGATCGGTCATGTACATTCTTGAGGTTGTACGGAAGCTCCTGTGAAAATTTGGTGGCATTTGGACTTGTAGATTTTGAGTTATGATCGATGCAAGTTTGGATTTGCAATGTGTAGCCGAGCTCGTATCGCTTCCATTCGTGTCGATCCTGTTCGTACCGCTTCTAGGCACGTAATGGTCAATGACGTGGCGCTATCTTCCAGGATCGATCCACTTTTCATGCCAAGTGACCGAGTCTTCCACTCGACCGTGTTTTTTTCGTATCCATCCAAGGAACACTCTTCGTATCGATAGGTGGAAAATTAGTTTCGTATCGGTGCATGTCCATGCCTTTCGTATCCATCTGATATGGTCCTTTTCGTATCGCTCCAAACTGCTACGTTCGTGTCGATCTTTGGAATGTTGTTTTATATCATTAAGGGACGGATTCATATCGATATCCACCAATCGATACGAATCGTGTCATCAGCAACCGGTACGAATTAGGCAGTTGATGGAAGCGGCACGATAAGGTTTTGAGCGATGGATACGAAGCGTGGTGGGTGTGATGGATATGACCGAGGCTCGCTAGATGGATTCGAATGAAGTGGATACGAAGAAGGTATTTAACTTTGAGAGGATGGATACGAACGTGAAATTCTTTCCATGGATACGAATTGGCCGAGATCCCCTTGACTCTGATGGTTTCAGGCAAGATGGTTACGAAGGAGGAGGTCAAGGTTTGATGAATACGAACTTGAGGGATATGAATTGATGTCTTCCAAGCGAATCTTGATTAATCCATAACTCGATCATACGAACTCCGATTGACATGAAATTTGGAACGTTGGCTTTCATAGTTTTGTTTGTCGTGTCATATTGATTGTAGCTCGATCCGGACTCGAGAAAAATTTACCAGTATCCATAGTGAACCTGTGTATAACTGATCTTCGGGACGAACCGTCTTTGATTTCCAGTCAAGTCCTTGGTGTCACGGCCTTGTCAAAAAGGCGGGATAACAGTATCAACTTCCAATTTTATTGGTAGTCTTTTTTTATTTTCAAGTAAATAATTTGAGGGCTCTTCTCAATGTAATGATCACTCCAAAATGAGATGCAAACTTACTCGGTATTATATATTATGATAAGAAAAAACAAATTTTAGTTGATTGAACAATAATAATATAACAATTAGTCACTACATAGAAAATAAAACTAACCTTCAGAATGTAGATTTACTCGGTGTTATTTCAATGGAATATACACATATATCCATTAATAGTGTCATTGTAATATCCAAATCGGCTTTTAAAGGATCTTTTTTGTCATATATGCATCTAGATTCTTATTTTGTAGCCTTATTGGAGGGACATGCATCAAGCGGGGGTTAATTTAATCTTTACACACATTCATTCTTAAACATGTTACTTATACATTGATATCAATAATAATATACCAGCGACGGTAATCATGTTTAAATTGACAATGATAATTAAGTTTAAGAAGTTAATATATTACGAAGACACCTTTCCTTATGTAAACAGTTCTAGATTTTTAGAAATAATTAATTGTTTACTCTTTAGAAATTATATAACATATAGTTTTAAGTGATATTCAAGGACTTATGCAATAAGATCAAATGCTTGAATTAGTTATAATATTCTATATTTAACAAAAATTACAGCCATAAAAAGCCCCTCAGGTTTAGGAGTAAATTGATGCTTAATTTCTTAAGAGATTTTCTGCAAAACAAATAGTATATATAAAGTTTAGAATGTGGATACTATATGAAGCATAAATAAAGTAACATTTACATTATTATCCTAAAACATATCTATGAAGTAAGTCATCCACCTAAATAAAAATTCATGATTCATTCCTAACTAACATAGTCCTAGTTATATATTATCTATACTATACTATTATTAGTGAGCTGGATTTCAAGGGCACACGGGCCGTTAGATATTTTTCCTCCATTTTAAACTCAACCGATGCGGCTCTTTTCCCATTTATTTTTCCTCTCGCTCTCAAATTTGTCTTCCCTCCTCTTCGACTGTCTGTTTCCCATCCTACCTTTCCCTAGCCAAAAATGATGGCTTCCCCCTCAGTTTGAAGCTTATCCTCTCCGTCTCCTTTGTACCCGCTTGCTACCGTCGTCACCTGCTGACTTGGGCGTGGTCGGAATCGGTTCATCAGAGGCTTTTGTGCACATTTGCCACATCTTCTCCCGTTGTAAGCACCTGTTATTCCTTCTTCCTACTGACTGATGTTAGGTTAGTTAGGTTCTTGTTTTTTCCCTTTTTACTAAGATTAGGGTTATCGATTTCTTATATCAGAAATAAGATTTTGGATGCGTAGGTTGCTTCGTTCGCTTTTTCACGACTACATCTTCTACTGGTTCAATTTTTTGTTAGGTTTTCAGCTACTGTATGAAAAATGAAAATTTAAATTTTTTTTTTGAAATAGTACTTTATATACAACATGTCACTGGGACAGTATATCACATATCAATAAACATTCGAATCACGCTATGCTAGTTTCGAACTTGTGACCTCTCGCACCAAAGTCGAATCATCCGTAACCACTTGGACAATGGTGCTTGTCGAAAAATAAAAAATTTAGGGCTTAAACATTTTTAAACTGCCCGTGCTCATTTTTCACTCATTTAATTAGACTTTTTCATTTTTTGCTTCAGATTTGTTTATTGTGTTGTCATTCGGTCTTCGGTAAATTTTTAGTCATCATGTCATTGTCAGTTATCTCCGTTGATTTCCTTAGGCTATTTATGGTGCATATTTAGTTTATATTTTGGAAGTCTTACATGTTGAACAACCAGAATGCTTTGTTTGGTCTTTTTGAACAAAAAATTATGTTCCAAAATTACATTAACAATAGAGAGTCAATGTATAACGTGTTAGCCATTTTCAATACATCGAAACCGTTGATGATCTCATTATACAGAAATAACATGTTACTAAATCGCTATTTTATATTATCTCAATCTTAGATTGTGCCTCATGATTAAATACCTGATGAAATTCCATGTGTTTATATTATTCTTTAATAACCTACTTTTCAATCTTATTCAAACAAATGAGCATCTATACTCTGATTTCATCTAAAAAACAAACAATTTGTTTATTACATATGGTCATTTTTTCACAGATTTGGCATAATAATAATAATAATTTTATTAATAAATATTAGTAGTTATTTTCATCCATATTCAATTTTTTTAGGCTATCGTTTTGATTATTTTCTATGTATGGTGAAAATTACATTCTTTAAGTGATTTAAGCTATTTAATCCGCCGTCGCTTATTGTGTAAACAACTGATATGCAATATAATTAGATAGTGTCAAAATTCAAATTTGGTTTGATTGTTATGTATCTATGCCATGTATATCATTTATAATTTGTAGTTTGAACTATTTTTTAAGTGTATTCAACTATTTTTGGAAATAGTTTATTTGAATGAATATATAGAAATACTTTTATAAGAAAAATATATAATTCACCTCTAAATGCCACTAACAATGAATCTAATAAATCTATGAAAATATCTATCATATCTAATATATTTGGAAGTAGGTGTTATAATATATCAAAATTGCATGTTTAATATGTGAAAGGATTAAAATACAAAACTTAAACCTAGCTTGAGAAAAAGCAAGAATACATGTAGTGAGCACTTTTACTCATTCTTTCTTTGTCTGGACTGCTTCACCATTTTTTCTGTCAAGGTAGGCTCATTAAGTTTTATAGTGAAGTGAAATAGTACTTTCTCTTATCTTTTAACACATGGTGTTTTCAAACAGGGCACTAAGAAGAATTTGACTAACTTGATTGTGTAATGCTCTTGCAAATATTTTAGTTCCATGTTCCTACCAAACAAAGTTTTTGTAACGTTGAAAATTTTGGACTATATGAAATTTTTCTACTGTTTCACTTACAATGTCACTATATTAAGTATGTTTTACTTAATTCATGAATTTAACTGGATGTATATTTGATTATATTATGTTTTTCCCAAATCAGTCTGTATATCTGTAGTTGAAAAAAATTGTGTATGTTCACTATAGATTTTAACAAATATACATGTAACAACCCGAGATTTTATAACAATTAATTATCGTCAAAGTGACGATTAAATTGTTTGTTTAATTCAGCTAGATGTTTTAATCGACTGAGTTTCTTTTGAAAATTTGTAAAGCAATTCGGGCTTTAAAATTTATAGAAGCCCATGTTTTAGTTTAGAGCTGCCTTACCTAAAGAGAATAACTGTTCCTCTCTCCTTCATTTTTCGAAGACCCGACCCAATTCATTTTCTCGTGGAAAAACCCTACGTCTAAGAAAGAAAAAAGGGGGCGGTCTCGTATCTTCGTTCCCCTGGCAATTTAGGGCTTCGAGACTTCGAATCGACGCCGCTTGAAGGGGTTTGCCGCGCTCGTCTTCTCTTCGTATGCTAAGGCTTTGGCTTCACTTCCTCGTCGAAAAATGGTGAGTAATTTGCTCACATCTAATTCAACTTTATATACGTGATTTTATGGTAATATTTGTCTTCGGTCTCCTTTTGCTTTGCGAATTCGAATTGGGTTTTACTGATGAGTGATCTTTATTTCACTCACATCTAATTCAACAATGCTTTGGTAGTTCGATTTTGTGTGTTGATTGATAATTTATCTGAATTTCTCGAGTTCGTATAATCTGATGAATTCCGACTTTGATGAAATTTGGAATTGAGTTTGACGATATTGTCTTGTTCGATTTTACTGCTACTTGATTGCTGAATTGGTTTGGATGTTAGTCTATACCTTGATTATTTTGTTTCGCTTACATCTTAATTCGATTGCTATGGTGACGAGTTTGTTTCATTGTCTTCGACCTTCGGTTGGATGTTCGACATGGTCACTGACCTTTTCCAGTTCGTATGTATGTTTTGCTGGGTTGATATGGCCTTTAAGATTTTTGACTATCAGTGGTTTTGATTCTGGCACTTTTAATTCCGTGAATCTCTGAGTTGAATCTGGTTAAAAGCTTTGAGGGTTGACTTCGACATTTTAACAGTTGTTTTGAATTTTCTGTTGGCTCCAGCTCTTGATATTGATATAACTAAACTTTGGGCCACTTCGATTTGAACTACAGTTGATTTTGTTGTTATTTACATTAGCCTGCCTTCACTTTGCATTAAGTATGTTTCCTAATCCTGCCCACTGTTAGTTAGCATCGACGTTCACTGATTTGCGTTGGAGTTTTACAGTTTCGAATTTCAACATATATGTTATTTAGTTTTGTTCATATACATTCTACTTGTCTTGATTACTCGATGCAGTCTTGTTCTAGTTTGAGATTGAATGCACTATTCTATGATTTGATGTCTGTTTGGCATCGGCTTCTATTTGCTCCATGATATGTAGTTGCGTTTTCGTGGGTAGCATTGCTTTGATTTTGGTTTGAAGTTGAAATTCGCTTGATTAATTTGGTGTGACTTCATGTATGTGCATATATATACCATAGTGTTTGTGTATGCATATATTATTGAATCCACACTTGAAATTTGTTAATGGTTTGGTCTCTGTGATTTCGTCCTTTTGAAACGATTTCTGGAATTCATTCTGACTTTGTGGTCTTCATACATTCTTGATTACCTTCTTATTTTGAGTCGAATACGGTCTTTCATTCACTCTAAATATTGTTATCGCTAGCTTCACTGTAATTTGTTCAACTTGAAATTGTTTCAAGCACTTGTTCATTCGACCATTGGAGTCACCCTGCACTTGTGTTTGACTGTCGTTGCCTCTGTTTATAACCATGTATATGCTTCACTACATCTTCATTTACCTGTTGTACAGGTAGTGTATCGATTGTTTGCATTTCCAGTTCCATATTGTTGACTTTGAGCAACTTTAGTCTCTTGAGTCTGTTGCCTTCACCTGTGTACTTTGTTGACATTGTTAACTTGTACCTGACTTTGTCATACTTGATGCCTTGTTTGATTCATGTTACTGTTTGGTCGTCTGCACCTCTGTAGTCTTGAGTTTATTTTCCGGTAGTGCTTCATTCCTTTGAGTTATGTGTTCATGCACTAGAACTACTCCCAAATTTCTATTTGCTGTCTTATACGCTAGCACTTGACTTACAGTCTATCTTGTTCTAATGATGTATTCATTGTACATCCCTTGCTGCCTCTTTTACTGGATGCACTGTTTCATTTCACTGTCGCGATCTTGCCCTTAAATATTTGTGGTGGCTGCAGTGCTTTATTGTTGAGATTTTGTCCTTGTTGGGTTTCATTGCATTGATGCACTGATTTTTATTTGCAGTTTTCCCCCTATTGGGATTTGTTTTCGAATTCACTTGAGTTCAATCCGGTACTTCGGGGTTTGACCTGGTGATCATTTGTGACTTTCACTGAGCTTTTGTGTATCTCCTGCGATAGTGGTGAGGCAGTACACGCGTGCGTGTACTGCAGCCCTATCAGATTTGACAGTTTTAAATTGATGTTTCGAATTGTTGAATTGTCTCGTTGGTTAATTTCAATATTGTGGAGTTGTATTCTGATTTGGATTGTTGATTTGTCGTTTAACACTGCTTAGTGTTATATCTGTCGTTATCCGATTCTCTTATCGAGAAGTTGGATATACGAGATTTCTGTGACTGTCATCTATTTGCGATTGATTATTATTGCTTCTATGCACTAATAACTGAGTTTGAATTAGACTGACCCATGTATTATTTTCTTTTGAATGTAATACTCGGGTCAGACCCGAGTTATTTCAGGTTGTAGATTTCTTGCTTTGAGTTGCTGTTCGGGCTATGAAGACTTCTATATCTTCTGAAGTTGTTTTCGTCGTTTTGTAGAGTCGTGTCGTTGTATAGGATGATATGTATTCATGTATATTAGTTGATAATGTACTTGTTTATATAACTTCCAGAGTCGGCAGTTGTAGTTGTATCATATGTATTGTGTCAACTGTATTGTAACTAACATCAGTTATATATATGAGACTTTTTGTTAAATCTGTGTTCCGCATTTATATTATCTACGTTATTATTATATTCATTGTCCTAAACTATTATGAACCGTCGTAGTTTGTTTTATACTGGTAATTGGATATGTTGATGGGAGTAAATAGATAAGATGAAAAATGAAAAGTATATACCACAACTATCGAGATAGCCAATACAAGTGTAAGGCCAACTACGGATGGCCGCTCCTATCTAGCCTCATTCTTCGTAATAATAGACAGTATTCCTTTTAATACTCTTTATTATTATGAGCATAGAGGTGGGGCGTCACAGTTGGTATCAGAGCTTGGGGTTTATGGACATAATATAAAACATAACTTGGATGGAACATATGTTACAACTATTGGTCGATGGTTTATTTGTGTTTTGAGTCAAAACTAAAGTTTTGAAATTTGGGTGAAATTTTTAAATATTTTATTTAAAAATAAAAGTGAAATTGTGTTATGATGATTTGATTGATTTGTGTTTTGTTATCAGAGTGCGTAGCGGAAACAGTGAAACTGTCTTCGCTGAATACAACTGATAATCTTTTTGATTTAAAAATCAAAATATGGAATTGAAATAAATTTCATTTGTGTTTACATAGCTGTATTTATTTTGTTTCTTTGAGAAGTTCGAATCCGATTTGAGGATTCAAAACAATTGCGGTTATGTGATTTTTGTTGAAATTTCCGCTGGCTTTCTTTGTACTAATCATCTATTGATTAGAATTTGCTATTTTGAATTGTCTTCATTGAAGATATGTAATGACCCAAGATTTTAGGAATTTATTTTGAAAAATATAAATAAATTCAAAATAATTTTTAAATAAATTTTGAAAGGGAATTGATATAGCTTGATAGTGTATCAGTATGTGTGTACATGTGTGCACAGGAAATGCACATGAACTAAAGCTAAAATCCCTGAACTCTAAGAATAAATACATATTGATATGTATGGGAATATATATATATATATATATAGATTAAATCCTTAAAAGCTGTATGCATAAGTAAATATACATATATGGATGCTACTGAATATTTTTGAGTGTACATGTGCATGTGTGTGTCAATACAGAATGATGTATAAATATATATATGGGTGTACTAATTATTTCAGTAAGACTTATAAAATACTAGAGTTCAAATTAGTAAAATAAAATATACAGACATATTTTAGTATATAGGCAGAAAGAAAAAAAATGAGGATATAAAAAGGAGTAGTCCTCTTGTAAATAAATAAAGGAAGTACATACCATTTACATGAAAGCTAAAAATAGGAAAAATAAGACAAAACAGGGAAATGCTTGGTATAGGCAGAATTAGGAAGAGTATTTGATAAATAACAAATCAAGTCACATTTTTAGCATGATTGTAGACAAAGGAAAAAGTATTTTCTGAAAAGAAAATTTCTGAAATTAACCAAAAAGAATATAACCACTTTTCTCTTCACCTAAATTAAGCCGGGAAGGGTAGAATTTTGGGTTCAAATAAAATGCAGATAACATAATTTTTCTGGTGGGCAAAAATGGCTTTAGCCAATACCCAAAACCCTAAGGAGGACCCTGTATATATATATGTATATGCAGCAGCCTCCTTTCCTTCTCAGAAAAGAACTTTGAAAAAAAAAGAAACAACACCATAGAAATCATAAGGCAAGGGAAGGAAAAGAGCTTGAGGCTAAAGGCAGAAGTTCATCAATTAATTAAGGAAGCAAAGAAAAGAGCTAGGTGAGAAAACTCACTCAACAACTTAAGGCACTAAGTCCTAATGAAGGCAGCCAGTTATAAATGAATTTTTCTTAAAAGTATATGTGATTGTTCTTCAGAAGTTAAGGATGCTTTAATGCTAAATGGTTGTTCTGGTTGTTTTACTTTATGAATATTCTAAATATGATCTGCATGCATACATAAGTATCTTTGAAACCCAGATCTCTTTTTAATATGATACTGGTTAGAAACAAATAAATACCTAGAAAAATAAAATGTTGGATATAAGCAAGTAGTGTTGGTTTTGGCTCAACCCAGAAGAATTGATAAGCTTATGGGCTGCAATATACATATGTATATGTGCTGAGGCTTAATAAAAAAGGAATTAGGAGTGTAATAGGCTTGCCTATGTGCTGATACTCTTGATTCAAAGAAAATATACAGTAACCACCTAGCAGATAGATTTTGTGATTTAGGAAGCTTAGCCAATCTGAGTTTAACTAAAGCACAGATGTTTTGCAACAAAATATTCCCAATAGAGCCATAAACCAATGCTAGTTGTCTATACCTCTTCTAAATTGCAAGAACATGTTTTAATAAGTACCAATACTTAAAATTGCTTGATTGCCTCTGTTTATTTATATGAATGATGAGGAATGCTATGAGATGAATGCTTATTTTAGTGGAATGACTCACTGACTGGATTGCCCTGAAAATTTAAAGGATAAAACACCTGGGAAACTTGATTAGGAAAATGGGGTCAAGATTACTGCAGGAATGACTTGTGTTCTTGAGTAATGCAAGTTGACACATGGCTTGTTTAAGTCCTGAGATCTTTGTGTAATGGAGTGAATTAGTTCATTACAGTGTGTCCATTGATTCATAAATATTGCAGATGAGACCAGGATAGATAAATATACCAAGGGAAAAATATTTGATATGATGAGGAAACTAGAGCTTTTCCCAGAATTGAAATATGAGGATGGAATAAATGATTTAACTCATATTGGTTATTTTCCTGTTTGGTGTGAATGATTGTTTGACTATGACTGAATTGTATGCTTGAATGTATGTACCATATTTATATATGTAGTCTCTGCAAAGAAAGATTAAAATATGCACATGCACAATGACACAGAGCATGCACACAAGTATTACCTGTTTCCAAAGGGCAGAACTTTATGTATATGTACTTAACTTGATTTTAACCTAATTAATTAATTGCTTTTGTGAATTTTCTCATACCAGACATGTGTCTGACCCTAGTGTGCTAATGGCATCTGGGGTGTCTCATTTAAAATGAGGCAGCTTCAAATGCTTTTTCAGGGACAGCAGCCTCTAGATAGGAGTAGAAGCAAAGCATTGAGAAGAAGATTATAGCATGCTAGAATTAGATAGATAAGAGCTTAAAAGATGAAATTTGCATGTATGATTTTTTAAATAAAATTTCCATTGTACTAAGTACAGAGTGATGTTGGATATTTGGTTAAGTATTTTGAGAATTTGACTTGGAACTGGTATTTAAAATATCTGAGTTTTATTATCTGGAATGTTGAAAAGTTTTAGCTATAATTTTGTAAGTTAGATCACCAGTAGGGATTTTATAAGATAGTGATGTTAGATCCATATTAGTAAATTATTTACATGTTCAGATATGATTTTCTCAGACACTGTCACACCAGTACCTTAGTAATTTTAACATAAAATCTGAATCCCTCTTTACTAAAGCTTTGGGCAAAATGCATTTTAAGACCCTCTGAAATATGTCTGAGTAGAGAGTCTGTTTAATCCATATTTTATTTGCTAAGTATCCATGTGTGAGGAAACTCACCCCGGACTGCATTTCATTTAGTCTAGTACCTTGGTATCAAGGAATCAAGCTTCTGGAATATGATGATTCACTTAAGAATATCCCAGACATGAGTTTGCATATAAGGTAGATATTATAAGAAAGCAAACATAGGAAATGATATAAGCTTATATCATTTTCAAAGCACAGACACTATACAATTGATTTTATAGATAATCATAACATAATTATCTGGGTTCTATGAATCATATTTCATGGAGAATCCAGCAAGCTATCAAAGAATAAAAACCATACTATTACCTATATAAATAAGATTTTCATTACTTAAATAATAAAATGAAATTAAGCTATGTGGGGATTGATTAAATTTAATCAATCACTGTAACCTCTTGTTTGCCATAACCTGATTAAACCAGAGGGGCACATGCATCTTCATATGTGTGTGCATATTTTTGTGGTTGCACTGATATATCTATATTGGTAAAAATTTTGATCCTGGATAAAGTTTGTTTATTGGAAAAAGAGAATGACCCTGGGAAATATATTTGTTAATGAATGATATATATATATATATATATCATCTCTAAAAAAATCCTTACAAAATGAAGGTAGAAAAAGAGAGGGTCATTTCATTTGGTATCAGAGCTATGTTATTAAACATAGCAGAAAAGAGAAAAAAGAAAAAAAAATCAAGTTCTCTGATAAGAATAAAATTTAAAGAGACTAAAAATTTAACAATGTTTTCAGTGTAAATAGAACCACTGAAATAATAAAAATTACCAATCAAACTAACCAGCTATGTAAATTATTATTAGCAAATTATGGTAGGAAGACCACCAAATCAAGGAGCAGGATCTTCCAATGCACCACCAATGGTCAATCTGCAAGATTTGGTGAGAGCATTTAGAGATGGGGCAGGACAAAGGCAAGAAAATCCCCATGAAGAGCTCTCCAAATTACTCAAGACTTATACTCATTTAGGAGGAAAAAACTTTGAAGGGACAGAAAGTATTATGGAAATTCAAACATGGTTGAGAACATTGGAAAGAATTTTCAATGACATGCAACTTGATGATCAAAGAAAGAGGCAAGTGGCTTCAAGACAGCTAAAAGGAGTAGCTTTAAGCTGGTGGGAAGTAATCATTGCAGGGAGAGGTGAGAATGAAATCACTTGGAATCAATTCAAAGAGATGTTGGAAGCAAGGTTTGTACCAGCATCAGCTAAGACCACCTTACTAGAAGAATTTATTAGACTTAGGCAAGGAACTTTAAGTGTCACAGAATACACTCAAAAGTTTGAGGGGCTTTCCACGTATGGAGCAATGCTTGTGGCAGATGAAGCATCCAAGAATGATAGGTACATCAAAGGCCTGAACCCAGAACTTAGCAGAGCCATGTTACCTTATGCTTACAGGACATTTGATCAAGTAATTGATTTGGCCTTGAGGTTGGAGCAGCATGACAAGGAAAGGGAAAATTCAGAAATTTCAAGAACAATAGTAGTAAGAAGGGTAAGGGGAGATATCATCCTTATGATAAGAAGAAAGAAGAGGCCAGTACTAAGTCTACTGGGGATGTTAAAGCTAAGGAAACCAAGAAGAAAATTGTATGTCATCAATGTGGAAAAGAAGGACATATCAAACCAAGATGTCCAGAATTGAAAGGAGGAGCTTTCAAGTGTTATTTATGTGGGAAAGAAGGGCACATGAAAAGAAATTGTCCTGAGAATAGGCAGCAAGGAAAATTAGCAAACTTGGAAGAAAAAGGCAAAACAGTGGAGATCAATGCTGAGAAGCACAGTCAAGTGGAAGGTACACTATTTATTTGTAATGTACCCATAGCAGTAGTATATGATACAGGAGCAACTCATTCTTTAATTTCCTATGAATTAGTTAAAATGCTGAAATTAAGTTGCATATTGGTTGAAACCCCTTTACATATACAAAGTCCACTGGGAAGTTCTAGTGTTTTAAACATGATCTGTGTGGATGTGGGATTAAACATAGGAGGAGATACTTTTATTTCCAATTTATATGTTTTAAATTATCCAAATATAGGTGTTATTTTGGGAGTAGACTAGTTAAGGCAATTCAAGGCCATAATTAACTTAGACTCATCCACCATATCATTGCAAAACCATGGAAGCCAGAGGATCACAATTTTGTGTGAAGTGTCCAAGGGAAGAAAATTGTGTCATTTGATTGATTTGGGTAAAGATTCCAGTAAACATATTATTGAGGAAATTCCCATAGTCAATGAATACTTGGATGTTTTTGAGGAGGTTAATGGTGTTCCAAACCATAGGCCAGTGGAATTCCAAATTCATTTAGTCCCAGGAGCAAGCCCAGTGATTAAAAAGCCAACAAGGATGGGGCCAAATGAACTAAAAGAATTAAAGAAACAATTAGAGGAATTAGAAAATAAGGGTTTTATAAGACCCAGTAATTCTTGCTGGGGGGCACCAGTGGTGTTTGTTAAGAAACAAGATGGTACTTTGAGACTCTGCATAGATTATAGGGAATTAAACAAGGTAACCATAAAAAATAAATACCCACTGCCAAGAGTAGATGATCTTTTTGATCAATTGGCTGGAGCAAGAGTATTCTCTAGGCTAGATTTAGCATCTGGTTTTCATCAAATGAAGGTGGAAGAATCAAGCATCAAGTACACTGCCTTTAACACTAGATATGGGTTGTATGAATTTTTGGTTATGCCATTTGGCTTGACCAATGCACCATCATACTTTGTAGATTTAATGAACATAACCTTTAGAGATTATTTAGACAAGTTTGTGCTTATTTTTATAGATGACATTTTAATTTATTCCAAAACAATGGAAGAGCATGAAAGCCATCTGCACATGGTTTTGTCTAGACTAAGGGAAAAAGACTTAAAGGCAAAATACTCAAAATGTGAATTTTGGAAAGAGGAAGTGCATTTTCTTGGCCATGTTATATCTGCCCAAGGAATTTCTGTGAACCCCAATAAAGTAGTGGCTATTCAAGCATGGAAGAGGCCAAGCACTGTGAGTGAAGTAAGGTCATTTATGGGGATGGCAGGGTATTATAGGAGATTTATAAAAGATTTTTCAAAAATTTCTACACCACTTACTAACCTAACCAGGAAGAACCAAGCTTTTGTTTGGTCAGAAAAATGTGAAAAGTCTTTTGAGCAGTTGAAGGAGGCATTGGTGAATGCTCCAATCTTAAAAGTACCTAATGGAAATGAAGAATTAGTTGTATACACTGATGCTAGTGGATTTGGCTTGGGTGCAGTATTGATGCAACAAGGCCAAGTCATTGCATATGCATCTAGACAACTTAAACCCCATGAAGTAAGGTATGCCACACATAATCTTGAATTAGCAGCTGTGATCTATGCTTTGAAACTTTGGAGACATTATTTGTTAGGCACTAAGTTTGAACTTTACACTGACCACAAGTCTCTAAAATATTTATTTTCACAAAAAGATTTGAACATGAGGCAACATAGATGGGTGGAGTTCTTAGCTGCCTATGACTTTGACATACTCTATACACCAGGGAAAGCAAACAAAGTTGCAGATGCTCTAAGTAGACAACATGCCAAATTGGCTATGATGATGATAGAAGAATTTAAGGACTTGTCTTTGCTAACTGAGTTAGAAATTGGGGAGAATGGTTGTGTGCACATTGATGAGCAGATGCATGGTGCACAAGAAGATAAAGGGAAGTTAAGCTTAATGACACTTCAACCAGATTTAATTCTGAATGTAGGAAAAATGCAAGAACAGGATGCCAACTTATTAGAGAAGAAAATGCTCCTCTCAAAAGGGGAGGAAGTGATGAATCACCATATTGATAAAAATGGTTATATGAGATACCAAAATAGGATGTGTGTACCAGAGGACACAGAATTGAAGAAAGAGATATTGAATGAATATCACAGAAGTAAATACTCCATACACCCAGGCAACACAAAAATGTACCAAAATTTGAAAAGAGACTTCTGGTGGAAGGGGATGAAATCTGATGTAGCTAAATACATTGCCAAATGTATGACTTGCCAACAAGTCAAGGCTGAAACCCAAAGGCCATCAGGGTTGATGCAGCCTCTTAGTGTACCACAGTGGAAGTGGGAAGATATATCTATGGATTTCATAGATGGGCTGCCTAGATCTAAGAGAGGCAATACAAGCATATGGGTGATAGTTGATAGGCTAACCAAGGTAGCACACTTCATCCCAGTCAAGTCAGAAAGGACAGCACCAAAATTAGCTCAAATTTTTATAAAGGAAGTGGTAAAGTTACATGGCATTCCCAAAACCATTGTGAGTGATAGGGATACCATCTTCACCTCAAAATTCTGGAGAAGCTTTCAAGAAGCAATGGGAAGTGAACTATGCATAAGTACTGCCTACCATCCTCAATCAGATGGGCAGACTGAGGTAGTAAACAAGGTTTTGGAGGACATGATGAGAGCATGTGTACTGGACTTTGGAGGCAACTGGGAAGATTGTCGTCATCTAGTTGAATTTACATACAACAACAGCTATCAAAGCACCATAGGAATGACTCCATTTGAAGCCTTATATGGTAAGCCTTGTTTGTCACCTGTTTGTTGGGTAGAAGCAGGAGAAAGGGATATTTTAGGGCCTGAGTACATACAAGAAACCAAGGAAAAAATTGAGTTGATAAGGAGAAGAATGGCAGCAGCTCAAGATAGGCAAAAGAAATTTGCAGACATGAGAAGGAGGCAGGTAGAATATGAAGTGGGAAATTTTGTTTTCATCAAAATCTCACCTATGAAAAATGTGCTGAGGTTTGGGAAACAAGGCAAGTTAACCCCAAGATATATTGGACCATACAAAATTCTGGAAAGAATTGGTCCATTGGCATATAAGTTGGAATTACCAGAAAACATGCAAGGTATACATGATGTTTTTCATGTATCACAATTGAGAAGATGGGTCCATGACAAGGCAGAAATTCTTGAGACCCCAACCCAAGTGCAGATAAATCCTAATTTGATTTATGAAAAGGATCCAGTGGGAATTTTGGCAAAAGATGTGAAGAAGTTGAGGAATAAATCTCTGAAACTTGTAAAGGTACAGTGGAGTCTTGATCCTAGTGATTGCACATAGGAATTAGAAGACAAAGTTAGGATGAATTATCCTAAGCTATTTTCAGATTAAAGGTAATTCTGATTTTTGATTGTTTTCTTTATTTTAGATGCATATATTTTTAGTTATTATAGAACTAGAAATCTATTTGGTTGAGAATGTACTTGTTCTCTGAATTAAGTTTAAAATTCATTTTAAGCTTAGGAAAATTGTGGGACACAATTTCTGAAACGAGGGGTGTATGTAATGACCCAAGATTTTAGGAATTTATTCTGAAAAATATAAATAAATTCAAAATAATTTTTAAATAAATTTTGAAAGGGAATTGATATAGCTTGATAGTGTATCAGTATGTGTGTACATGTGTGCACAGGAAATGCACATGAACTAAAGCTAAAATCCTTGAACTCTAAGAATAAATACATATTGATATGTATGGGAATATATATATATATATATATAGATTAAATCCTTAAAAGCTGTATGCATAAGTAAATATACATATATGGATGCTACTGAATATTTTTGAGTGTACATGTGCATGTGTGTGTCAATACAGAATGATGTATAAATATATATATGGGTGTACTAATTATTTCAGTAAGACTTATAAAATACTAGAGTTCAAATTAGTAAAATAAAATATACAGACATATTTTAGTATATAGGCAGAAAGAAAAAAATGAGGATATAAAAAGGAGTAGTCCTCTTGTAAATAAATAAAGGAAGTACATACCATTTACATGAAAGCTAAAAATAGGAAAAATAAGACAAAACAGGGAAATGCTTGGTATAGGCAGAATTAGGAAGAGTATTTGATAAATAACAAATCAAGTCACATTTTTAGCATGATTGTAGACAAAGGAAAAAGTATTTTCTGAAAAGCAAATTTCTGAAATTAACCAAAAAGAATATAACCACTTTTCTCTTCACCTAAATTAAGCCGGGAAGGGTAGAATTTTGGGTTCAAATAAAATGCAGATAACATAATTTTTCTGGTGGGCAAAAATGGCTTTAGCCAATACCCAAAACCCTAAGGAGGACCCTGTATATATATATATATATGTATATGCAGCAGCCTCCTTTCCTTCTCAGAAAAGAACTTTGAAAAAAAAAAGAAACAACACCATAGAAATCATAAGGCAAGGGAAGGAAAAGAGCTTGAGGCTAAAGACAGAAGTTCATCAATTAATTAAGGAAGCAAAGAAGAGAGCTAGGTGAGAAAACTCACTCAACAACTTAAGGCACTAAGTCCTAATGAAGGCAGCCAGTTATAAATGAATTTTTCTTAAAAGTATATGTGATTGTTCTTCAGAAGTTAAGGATGCTTTAATGCTAAATGGTTGTTCTGGTTGTTTTATTTTGTGAATATTCTAAATATGATCTGCATGCATACATAAGTATCTTTGAAACCCAGATCTCTTTTTAATATGATACTGGTTAGAAACAAATAAATACCCAGATAAATAAAATGTTGGATATAAGCAAGTAGTGTTGGTTTTGGCTCAACCCAGAAGAATTGATAAGCTTATGGGCTGCAATATACATATGTATATGTGCTGAGGCTTAATAAAAAAGGAATTAGGAGTGTAATAGGCTTGCCTATGTGCTGATACTCTTGATTCAAAGAAAATATACAGTAACCACCTAGCAGATAGATTTTGTGATTTAGGAAGCTTAGCCAATCTGAGTTTAACTAAAGCACAGATGTTTTGCAACAAAATATTCCCAATAGAGCCATAAACCAATGCTAGTTGTCTATACCTCTTCTAAATTGCAAGAACATGTTTTAATAAGTACCAATACTTAAAATTGCTTGATTGCCTCTGTTTATTTATATGAATGATGAGGAATGCTATGAGATGAATGCTTATTTTAGTGGAATGACTCACTGACTGGATTGCCCTGAAAATTTAAAGGATAAAACACCTGGGAAACTTGATTAGGAAAATGGGGTCAAGATTACTACAGGAATGACTTGTGTTCTTGAGTAATGCAAGTTGACACATGGCTTGTTTAAGTCCTGAGATCTTTGTGTAATGGAGTGAATTAGTTCATTACAGTGTTTCCATTGATTCATAAATATTGCAGATGAGACCAGGATAGATAAATATACCAAGGGAAAAATATTTGATATGATGAGGAAACTAGAGCTTTTCCCAGAATTGAAATATGAGGATGGAATAAATGATTTAACTCATATTGGTTATTTTCCTGTTTGGTGTGAATGATTGTTTGACTATGACTGAATTGTATGCTTGAATGTATGTACCATATTTATATATGTAGTCTCTGCAAAGAAAGATTAAAATATGCACATGCACAATGACACAGAGCATGCACACAAGTATTACCTGTTTCCAAAGGGCAGAACTTTATGTATATGTACTTAACTTGATTTTAACCTAATTAATTAATTGCTTTTGTGAATTTTCTCATACCAGACATGTGTCTGACCCTAGTGTGCTAATGGCATCTGGGGTGTCTCATTTAAAATGAGGCAGCTTCAAATGCTTTTTCAGGGACAGCAGCCTCTGGATAGGAGTAGAAGCAAAGCATTGAGAAGAAGATTATAGCATGCTAGAATTAGATAGATAAGAGCTTAAAAGATGAAATTTGCATGTATGATTTTTTAAATAAAATTTCCATTGTACTAAGTACAGAGTGATGTTGGATATTTGGTTAAGTATTTTGAGAATTTGACTTGGAACTGGTATTTAAAATATCTGAGTTTTATTATCTGGAATGTTGAAAAGTTTTAGCTATAATTTTGTATGTTAGATCACCAGTAGGGATTTTATAAGATAGTGATGTTAGATCCATATTAGTAAATTATTTACATGTTCAGATATGATTTGCTCAGACACTGTCACACCAGTACCTTAGTAATTTTAACATAAAATCTGAATCCCTCTTTACTAAAGCTTTGGGCAAAATGCATTTTAAGACCCTCTGAAATATGTCTGAGTAGAGAGTCTGTTTAATCCATATTTTATTTGCTAAGTATCCATGTGTGAGGAAACTCACCCCGGACTGCATTTCATTTAGTCTAGTACCTTGGTATCAAGGAATCAAGCTTCTGGAATATGATGATTCACTTAAGAATATCCCAGACATGAGTTTGCATATAAGGTAGATATTATAAGAAAGCAAACATAGGAAATGATATAAGCTTATATCATTTTCAAAGCACAGACACTATACAATTGATTTTACAGAAAATCATAACATAATTATCTGGGTTCTATGAATCATATTTCATGGAGAATCCAGCAAGCTATCAAAGAATAAAAACCATACTATTACCTATATGAATAAGATTTTCATTACTTAAATAATAAAATGAAATTAAGCTATGTGGGGATTGATTAAATTTAATCAATCACTGTAACCTCTTGTTTGCCATAACCTGATTAAACCAGAGGGGCACATGCATCTTCATATGTGTGTGCATATTTTTGTGGTTGCACTGATATATCTATATTGGTAAAATTTTTGATCCTGGATAAAGTTTGTTTATTGGAAAAAGAAAATGACCCTGGGAAATATATTTGTTAATGAATGATATATATATATATATCATCTCTAAAAAAAAATCCTTACAAAATGAAGGTAGAAAAAGAGAGGGTCATTTCAAGATACATTCGCATGATTTCTTTGTTTATATTGTAATGTGCATTCAAATATGAATTGCACATTACTGCATTAATTTTACATTGAACCGATGCTTGGTTATGAAACGTATTTTGTTGCCGTTATTTTTATAACGGGATTTTTACATCATTGCTATATTTTTGAAGCGCGGTGTTTTGTTGACAATTTTAATGAATGAAAATTCAGTGATGTCACATTTGGATGTAAATTATTTTGATGAGATTTTGACGTTTAAAAATTACTGTCGCTTTGGCTTCAGTAAACGTCAAGTTTTAAAAGTGGATTTTTAAGCGGTTATTCCGCAATACTGATTTGTGACTGTTTTTACGGTATTTTGAGAAGCACAATTTCCTTATCGAAATTGTTACTGATTTGCTATTTTAATCACGTGATTGGAAAATCATTTTAAAATGAAAATTGATTTATAAAAATATTAACAGTTTGCACTTTCAAAAGGATGAGAAAGCGACTTAAACGATTCAACAAAATCGAGGATTATGACCCCTTTCTTTTACTGATTCGCTTAACTCCGGACTTGTCCAGTTGGGAATGTGAATGGTTATTTTTATAAAATAAATAAAATTGTTTTCAGAAATTTTACAGTTTGCGATTTCAAAAGAATGAGGAAGCGATTTAAACGTTTCAGCAAAATCGAGGACTATGACCCCTTTCTTTTACTGATTCGCTTAATTCCGGACTTGTCCGTTTGAGAATGTAAAGTGTATTTTTACCAAATACACAATTTTGCACTTTCAAGGAAACGATGAAGAGAATCAAACGATTTAGTAAAACACGTGGTATGGGACATGTGCGTTTGCTATTTCGGTTAATTCCGGACTCGTTAATTGAAATATTTGATGATTTCGTGCGCTTTCGAGCCATTATGTTGGACCTTCAGGTCATATGATGGACCTTCGGGTCAAATACCAGTACTAGACCTTCGGGTCATTTGTTGGGCGCCAAAATTATGTTGAGTACTTGGTAGGCTTCGGCCATTTGTTGATGAACGTGCGGCGAATTAAAAACTCGCCATCTGATGGGATCGATCCAAGCTTTTATGTTGATTTTCTAGTCTTCTTAATTGATTTCTAGATATTTGTTGTTTCCAATTATCTGCAGGTAATTGGATATTTGTTGATATGAGTTCTGATTATCGTTTTTGGTAATCGGATATTTGTTGTTTCTAATTATCGCTTGTGATAATTAGATATTTGTTGATATGAGTTCTGATTATCGTTTTTGATAATCGGATATTTGTTGTTTCTAATTATCGCTTCTGATAATTAGATATTTGTTGATATGAGTTCTGATTATCGTTTTTGATAATCGGATATTTGTTGTTTCTAATTATCGCTTGTGATAATTAGATATTTGTTGATATGAGTTCTGATTATCGTTTTCGATAATCGGATATTTGTTGCTTTTAATTATCGCTTTAGATAATTAAATATTTGCTTATTTGAGATTTAATTATCACTTTAGATAATTAAATATTTGCTGATTTGAGAATTAATTATCACTTTTGATAATTAAATATTTGCTGATTTGAGATTTAATTATCGCTTTTGATAATTAAATATTTGCTGATTTGAGAATTAATTATCACTTTTGATAATTAAATATTTGCTGATTTGAAATTTGATTATCGATTGTGATAATCGAATATTTGTTGAATTTGAAATTTGATTATCGTTTTTTATAATCGAATATTTGAGATTTGAAATTTGATTATCGTTTTGATAATCGAATATTTGTGAATTGAAATTTGATTATCGATTGTGATAGTCGAATATTTGTTGAATTTGAAATTTGATTATCGATTGTGATAATCGAATATTTGTTGAATTTGAAATTTGATTATCGTTTTTGGTAATCGAATATTTGAGATTTGAAATTTGATTATCGTTTTGATAATCAAATATTTGTGAATTGAAATTTCATTATCGTTTTGATAATCGAATATTTGTGAATTGAAATTTGATTATCGTTTTTGATAATCGAATATTTGTGATTTGAAATTTTGATTATCGTTTTTGATAATCGAATATTTGTGATTTGAAATTTGATTATTGTTTTTGAAAATTGTTGATTTGTTTTCTGACTATCGTTTAGATGATTGGATGTTTGCTGATTTGATTGATACGAGATTTTCTAGTCTCTCATTGAATCTAGATTATGCTGATTTTTATTGAATTGCTGTTTTCTTTCTATCTCTGTTGATAGTTAGAGTTTGCTGATATGAAGTTTGTGTTTTCCAGTTAATTGTTGGATAACTAGATATTTACAGTTTGCGATTTGTGATTTGTGTTTCATAATTATCTTTGTTGATAATTAGATTTGTTGTTTTCTAATTATCGTATCGATAATTAGATATTACTGTTTTGAGATTTCTATATTTCTGAATATCTAATTGGTGATCGGATATTGCTGACGATTGCATCTATTCAGTTTTGATTGTTTTCTGATTATCTACTTGATAATTAGACTTTTTTGAGAATTTGTAAATTTCTTTTATGAAATTGAAAGCTTTCTTTGGTGTTTGTGTTCTTGACTTTTATTTTTCTAGCTTAACCAGTTTATGTTAGAAAAATAATTGTTACCGACACCTTTAATTATGAAAATTGCGGGGACGCAATTTTTATAAGGAGGGGAGTCTGTAACAACCCGAGATTTTATAACAATTAATTATCGTCAAAGTGACGATTAAATTGTTTGTTTAATTCAGCTGGATGTTTTAATCGATTGAGTTTCTTTTGAAAATTTGTAAAGCAATTCGGGCTTTGAAATTTATAGAAGCCCGTGTTTTAGTTTAGAGTTGCCTTACCTAAAGAGAATAACCGTTCCTCTCTCCTTCATTTTTCGAAGACCCGACCCAATTCATTTTCTCGTGGAAAAACCCTACGTCTAAGAAAGAAAAATGGGGGCGGTCTTGTATCTTCGTTCCCCTGGCGATTTAGGGCTTCGAGACTTCGAATCGGCGCCGCTTGAAGGGGTTTGCCGCGCTCGTCTTCACTTCGTATGCTAAGGCTTTAGCTTCACTGCCTCGTCGAAAAATGGTGAGTAATTTGCTCACATCTAATTCAACTTTATATACGTGATTTTGTGGTAATATTTGTCTTCGGTCTCCTTTTGCTTTGCGAATTCGAATTGGGTTTTACTGATGAGTGATCTTTATTTCACTCACATCTAATTCAACAATGCTTTGGTAGTTCGATTTTGTGTGTTGATTGATAATTTATCTGAATTTCTCGAGTTCGTATAATCTGATGAATTCCGACTTTGATGAAATTTGGAATTGAGTTTGACGATATTGTCTTGTTCGATTTTACTGCTACTTGATTGCTGAATTGGTTTGGATGTTAGTCTATACCTTGATTATTTTGTTTCGCTTACATCTTAATTCGATTGCTATGGCGACGAGTTTGTTTCGTTGTCTTCGACCTTCGGTTGGATGTTCGACATGGTCACTGACCTTTTCCAGTTCGTATGTATGTTTTGCTGGGTTGATATGGCCTTTAAGATTTTTGACTATCAGTGGTTTTGATTCTGGCACTTTTAATTCCGTGAATCTCTGAGTTGAATCTGGTTAAAAGCTTTGAGGGTTGACTTCGACATTTTAACAGTTGTTTTGAATTTTCTGTTGGCTCCAGCTCTTGATATTGATATAACTAAACTTTGGGCCACTTCGATTTGAACTACAGTTGATTTTGTTGTTATTTACATTAGCCTGCCTTCACTTTGCATTAAGTATGTTTCCTAATCCTGCCCACTGTTAGTTAGCATCGACGTTCACTGATTTGCGTTGGAGTTTTACAGTTTCGAATTTCAACATATATGTTATTTAGTTTTGTTCATATACATTCTACTTGTCTTGATTACTCGATGCAGTCTTGTTCTAGTTTGAGATTGAATGCACTATTCTATGATTTGATGTCTGTTTGGCATCGGCTTCTATTTGCTCCATGATATGTAGTTGCGTTTTCGTGGGTAGCATTGCTTTGATTTTGGTTTGAAGTTGAAATTCGCTTGATTAATTTGGTGTGACTTCATGTATGTGCATATATATACCATAGTGTTTGTGTATGCATATATTATTGAATCCACACTTGAAATTTGTTAATGGTTTGGTCTCTGTGATTTCGTCCTTTTGAAACGATTTCTGGAATTCATTCTGACTTTGTGGTCTTCATACATTCTTGATTACCTTCTTATTTTGAGTCGAATACGGTCTTTCATTCACTCTAAATATTGTTATCGCTAGCTTCACTGTAATTTGTTCAACTTGAAATTGTTTCAAGCACTTGTTCATTCGACCATTGGAGTCACCCTGCACTTGTGTTTGACTGTCGTTGCCTCTGTTTATAACCATGTATATGCTTCACTGCATCTTCATTTACCTGTTGTACAGGTAGTGTATCGATTGTTTGCATTTCCAGTTCCATATTGTTGACTTTGAGCAACTTTAGTCTCTTGAGTCTGTTGCCTTCACCTGTGTACTTTGTTGACATTGTTAACTTGTACCTGACTTTGTCATACTTGATGCCTTGTTTGATTCATGTTACTGTTTGGTCGTCTGCACCTCTGTAGTCTTGAGTTTATTTTCCGGTAGTGCTTCATTCCTTTGAGTTATGTGTTCATGCACTAGAACTACTCCCAAATTTCTATTTGCTGTCTTATACGCTGGCACTTGACTTACAGTCTATCTTGTTCTAATGATGTATTCATTGTACATCCCTTGCTGCCTCTTTTACTGGATGCACTGTTTCATTTCACTGTCGCGATCTTGCCCTTAAATATTTGTGGTGGCTGCAGTGCTTTATTGTTGAGATTTTGTCCTTGTTGGGTTTCATTGCATTGATGCACTGATTTTTATTTGCAGTTTTCCCCCTGTTGGGATTTGTTTTCGAATTCACTTGAGTTCAATCCGGTACTTCGGGGTTTGACCTGGTGATCATTTGTGACTTTCACTGAGCTTTTGTGTATCTCCTGCGATAGTGGTGAGGCAGTACACGCGTGCGTGTACTGCAGCCCTATCAGATTTGACAGTTTTAAATTGATGTTTCGAATTGTTGAATTGTCTCGTTGGTTAATTTCAATATTGTGGAGTTGTATTCTGATTTGGATTGTTGATTTGTCGTTTAACACTGCTTAGTGTTATATCTGCCGTTATCCGATTCTCTTATCGAGAAGTTGGATATACGAGATTTCTGTGACTGTCATCTATTTGCGATTGATTATTATTGCTTCTATGCACTAATAACTGAGTTTGAATTAGACTGACCCGTGTATTATTTTCTTTTGAATGTAATACTCGGGTCTGACCCGAGTTATTTCAGGTTGTAGATTTCTTGCTTTGAGTTGATGTTCGGGCTATGAAGACTTCTATATCTTCTGAAGTTGTTTTCGTCGTTTTGTAGAGTCGTGTCGTTGTATAGGATGATATGTATTCATGTATATTAGTTGATAATGTACTTGTTTATATAACTTCCAGAGTCGGCAGTTGTAGTTGTATCATATGTATTGTGTCAACTGTATTGTAACTAACATCAGTTATATATATGAGACTTTTTGTTAAATCTGTGTTCCGCATTTATATTATCTGCGTTATTATTATATTCATTGTCCTAAACTATTATGAACCATCGTAGTTTGTTTTATACTGGTAATTGGATATGTTGATGGGATTAAATAGATTAGATGAAAAATGAAAAGTATATACCACTCCTATCGAGATAGCCAATACAAGTGTAAGGCCAACTACGGATGGCCGCTCCTATCCAGCCTCATTCTTCGTAATAATATACAGTATTCCTTTTAATACTCTTTGTTATTATGAGCATAGAGGTGGGGCGTCACAATACACTTAGATAATTCTATCTGAATTAAGTTGATTACTCCCAAGATGTTTGTGGTCATTGGCTCATCTACACAAATAGCAGTGTTTGTGGTAATTTATTAATGTTTTTAGTAATTGACTTGATTTTCACCGATGGTTTTCAAAGAATGATGGACATGTAAGACTCCATCTTTATCCTTATTTAAAAACATGTCAGTACCTATATATCAAAAGGCTACTAGAATTTTTGCTAATAAGGATTTTTTTGTTTACAGCAAATATCATTCAACCTTCGATAAAAATCATCCTTGATGAATTCTTTCCTTCGTTATTAAATAGTTTTCCTGATTTGAATCTTCATTCTTTATAGTGACAAGCGAAAAGTTGATGTTTTTATGGTTATTATATTTTGAAAGTTGTAAGGATCCATTCATACTTATAATTTAAATATTTATTCCTGGGACAATTTTGGGTATACATACCTTCCGATGTATTTTTTCTAAATTTGATGAATGATATCGATATACAACAATTAAGATCGTGAAATCCTTGAAAGATAAGGGAAAAGTATTGATGCAACAATGCATAAATATGGTTTTTTTACTGGATATATGAAAGCATTGTTTTTCACATTCTTGCTTCTAATGTTTACATTGTAAAAATAAAAAATGTACTTCCAACTTATCATTCTGTGTCACTACACAAAAAGAGACACATATCTCTACCCAAGCATATATAGCCAAACTTATAATATTATTTCGGGAAATCTGATATTCTATTCACTTCCCTGAATAAATATCCAAACATTTAAACACTTTGTAGTATACATCTTTAGTTTGTACTACTAAGGCTGGATATATTAAACAGTATAAAAAAATTGTTTAACTTATGTGGTTAAATACTTTTAATGACGCTTATTTTTTTGTACACTACTACAAATGAATTACGCACAATTATTTTCATGCCAAATTTATCAAGCATAACAACTTGAAATTTTATTACTTCTCTCTTTATTTTATAACAGTAATTTAAGTCCCATCATCAAAACTAGAAATTCAACTGACTATTAAACATGCATATGGGTGAATGAGATCGCTATAAAACGTTCGCCACTGCAAATAATATACATTAAATTACAAGCTTTGCAATCGCGTAGGATATCACATTTGCATTTGAACAGAAAGTTACTGACATCAATCTAAGCAACGGCTGGGAATACTTATCCTGCAACATTTGCAAAAAAGGGTTGGAAACTCTAGATCCAACAACTACTGCAAAAGATGTGATGCAAACATCGAGTTTGCCTTACACAGGTAATCACCACGTTATCCGACAACACCTTATATGGTGCACTTCAACTCTAAGCAACATTACTATGTATACATCTATTAGTGTGACATTCCCCCTTTTGACCGCCTCCAGTCGGTAATTAAACCAACTCGAAACGTTCAAAAAGACGAATTGTTATTTAGTTTATAAGGTTTAAACAGAATCAGCCACAGAAACACAGATAATAACAATCAATTAAAACAAATGAGAATTTATTTCATTACTATAAATCTTTTTATATACATCAGAGTTTATACAATTTTAATACTAATACAGCGGAATATCTTAAAATACAATTTTCTCGAAATAAATGATTCTTTACTCTCTCTCTAACTTCGCTGCTCGAAAATCTTCAAGCTGTAAAAATACTCGGTCTGACCCGAGTATTATATTCAAAAGAAAATAATACACAGGTCAGTCTAATTCAAACCAGTTTATTAGTGCATATAGGCAGTAATAATTTAAATAGACGACAGTCACAATAATTCCCGTCTATCCAATTCTTTTAACAAAGAAATCGGATAACGAAAATATAACACTAAATAGTGTTAACAATAAATCAGCATATTTAAATCATCAACAGAGATAAACAGTGTTATTGGCTGCCGTACACGCACGCGTGTACGGCCTCGCCACTACGGTATAAAAGATCAATGCATCAAAAGCAAAAGAAAAATCAATTCAAAACTGTCGAGTTTGGGTGGCTGCAGTGCACGCACGCGTGCACTGCCTCGCCACCACAGCATATAAAATCATCACAACAGTGAATACTAACAGCAATCAAAACTGCTGAGGTAAAATATTTACAAAATGCAGAGGTCAAGTCATTGTTACCAAGACTCAACACAACTGCGAAGCCAAATCAGAGATATCAGCAAAACCAAAAGAATATCCAAGTGCACAAGGGCAATGACCCACACGTATGCATGAACAGAAGAAGCAATTGAAGTGCAACAGTGGAACAACAAGGCACAAAGGCTAAAGTATGAATTGAACAAAGCAAGGCTACAGAGCTCGAGCTTATGCCAAGTCAACATCAATTATCAGTTTTGAACTAAGATAACTGTAGTGTAAATTAAGGTATGCCGAAGTCACCAGTAACAACTACATGAGACTGGACAGCGCAACTCAAGTAGAAATCATATATGAACATAAACCAGTAGCTGATATACATGTATCACAATCAATAACCAGGTGCAGTGCCAAAGTAAGAAAAAAAATATATTTTTCTTTCAAAACTGTATATTTGAATTCAAACAACTGCAGTTCAAAGTCTCGCCTGCAGTTCATTCGAACCATTGTAGTTCGAATTTAAACAATCCAAAAACAAAATCAGTGCCAAACCCCATTTATTTTCATAAAATCAACATAATCAATACTGCAGCCACCACAAGGAATCAAGGGTAAAACTGCAACGAAAATGCAGCCTCCACATTGAAGTTTGGGTGAAGGCAACAAAAATAAACAAGGATGGATGAAACTGGTCAACCAAGTGCAGCAGGCACAAAGGCCCACAACAAAATGCAGACCAACCAAAATGAAGAACAAATGAATCAAGATAGTGAACTGGTCGAAACAAAGAAGCATGACTTACACTCAGTACTCAAAACATCATTAACATAGTAATACAACTTCTGTGAAGCTGTAGTGACTCGAAGAAATTAATCAACCCAAATCAATAACAATGAACAACAGATAAGTGATGATACACTACAACTAACTACATGTACATGACAGTGTACAGGTCAAACAGAGATCACATGTAACACAAAGACTACAACATTGAAACAGGCTGGTAAGCATCTCAAAGCAAGCACAACTGAAGTTCAGAGTAAATCAACCCGAAAAGATGGTCAGAGATGTCTGGGTACTCAGAGGCAAAGGGATTACAACAGATAAACTCAAATGGCAGAGAAGCTGGTCAGAGACGAAGCTCACAATGTCTAGAAAGTCGAAGTAAACCAAAAAACTGAACAAGTCAGACTTCAACAACGTGATGACCAAGTAATCGAAACCAAAGCCGTGGGAATCATGTACAAAGATGAACAAGTCAGAAAATCACGAGTTAAATTTCAATGACGAAATTAAACAATTTAAAAATGCAGATCAATTGAACTAGACAAAGCATAGTTCGAATCAAGAGGAATTACTCCAGTATAACATCAACTCAAATCAAGGACCGAAATTCACAGCAGTTTTTTTTTTTCTTTCTGCACATGAAATTGAACTCAATACTCATAGGCAAGTTCGAACAATATCTAAAATCATGGAACGGCACGATGAAATCAAACCAGTCCCGGGTAAACAATCTCCATCATCGACCAACCTCCAACTTAACAAATCAAAGGGACCGAGATAAAAGAAGTTGACGTTTTCAAAGTTAATTTTGTACGAACGAAAATCAACATCGACAGGAATCAAGTCCAAGCCGAAGACAACCAAAACGAAATCAGTATCATGATAATCAAATTGAAAAAAATATCAGAAATCAATCTCAAGCATCACTACAGAATCATACGACCGAGGCGAAGTCAACAACATTCAGACGACACAAAGCAAAATAGGCCAATACATTCGAATTAGATGTGAGTGGGAAGAATCACTCACATATTTTCACATAACAGAGCGACCGAGGTCGAAGCCAGAAAGCCAACAAGAACGTACGAAATCAACATCAACAAAGAAATCAAATCGAAGCCAAAGACCACGAAAACAAACAAGCAAACGAATTCGAACAGTTCGAATAAGATGTGAGTAACATAAATTACTCACCTTCGCCATCGGTGCAGTCGCGAGCAAGACGAAGAAAAACGTCGATCGACTGAGCTACGAATGTCAGCCGCCTTTGATTCCAACGAACCCTAAAAAAAAATTTCGAAAGGGAGACGATCGATTTTTTTTTCTTTAAGCCGCCATTTTCGTTCTTTTCGTTATTTCGTTTCTAGGGTTTCGAATGAGAGAAAATGAGAGGGGGAAAACGGGTATAGGGTTTCAAATAGAATAAGGGAACGGCATAAAAAAAATACATGGGCCGGCATTTATTTGATAGCCTACCCAATTCCTTAATCGAATTATTAAAGAACTACAACCCAATTTTTTTTTCAAAAGAATTTCAATTCGATTTTTTTTTTCTTACAGTAATTAACAAACGATATTAAATCGTCAATTGACGAAGATCTTCATTGTTACAAAAATTCCAACAACAATTTTTTTTTTATTAAACGAATTCCAACTCGAATCGAAACTCTTAACAGTAAATATCTGTCAACGTTAATCGTTTATTGATAATTATATATTGGGCAAAATCCCGGCTGTTACAGAAATTCAAATTGAATTCGAATTAATTTTATACGCGTTTATACGCCGTATATTCATAAAACAATTCCGATAAATACGAAATTTGAAATCCAGTAATAATTCGATATTACGGACCTAATGAAACTGGTTTCGTCAAATTTCGAGACTGTGCCTCGGAAAGCTATTTTTAAATTCAATTCAAACGATACAATTTCAAAATTGAACAAATCGCTTTTAAAATCAATTCTGAAGCATCTATTATCTTCAGTATTATCAATTTGAATTTTCTAAGCCTTTAAATTAATTTTAACCGGCTTACTATTGAAGATTCAAATTTTATTAAATTTCCAATAGATTAAATTCAAAAATTTAATCGCCAATTCATTCTGATAATTTGAAATTCAAGTCAAATCATCGTCCAAATATTTAAAATTAATTAAATATTTTCAATTTAAATTGTTCAAAATCCAGGGTCGTTACAAACTCCCCTCCTTAAAAACTTTTCGTCCACGAAAAGGAAAAGTTGTTAAAATTTCATCGATATTTATACTCTAGTAAAAAAAAATTACTAACTTAAAACTCAATACAAATAAATGAATATAAGATTCATTCCATTTGTTTAATCTCACTGTTTTTCTTATCTTCTCGTTCGTTCAATGATTTCTACAATCATTGATTTCTAAAATCAAAACGCAAAAGTCTTTTATCAACATTTTCGATTTACAACTTAGATTCAAACTTAAAATTCTTCACGTTAGAGATTTATATAATATATCTCTTCCAAAGCTGTGGACTTTCAAAACATTACAAAGATCCTCTTCCTTAGTTCATTAGGTAGGAATTTCGTAATTTTACTTTCAAATCATTGATTCACTATTTACAGTTTAAAAATACTTGCTAACTCGAAATTTAACAAGTCCATCTTCGTTCTCACAGACATTAGACATACGCTGGCCAGGCGCAGGTCTAAAAATCTCCAAGTACTAAACATACTTGCTTCAATTCCCAGTGAAAATACTTTTAAAAATTCTTTTAAAAATGGATATGGAAAGCACGTTCCCCCATGGATTACAGTTCCACCCGGCGGTTACGCTACTATCCCAGTAGAGTCGCTTGTGGCTGTAGATTTCTCATCTCTTAAATTTCGCCATGGTTGTCGCCATAGATTGCAGTACACACGGCGGTTACGCTACTATCCCAGTAGAATCGCTCGTGTCTGTAGGCATCACGCCCCTCAAATTTCGCCTGGCATTAGATTGCAGTTTACTCGGCGGTTACGCCACTATCCCAGTGGAATCGCTCGTAACTGTGGGCATCTCGCCCCTCAAATTACGCTAATCATCAATCAAATCTAATCTCATCGCGATGAACTATCGCGAAGGATTTCCGATTCAAATAGTCACTCTGACTAAAATTCTACGTAGCTACGAATTTCAAATGGACACTCTTCACGAGTTCCAATACCTTCTCCAATAATAAATGGAAGGTACTTTTCCACATCCTCAGTTTAGAAAACATAATATCATATATGTAGTACTTTCATTTCCCATTTCGTACATATAACATCTATGTAAACATACATAAGATTTCCATAACAATGTCTTTCTAAACTAACGGTTTCAATTTTACCGTATTCATATATATAAGTTCTAAAAACTTACATATTCCATATTCATAACAAAATAGAGGATTTCAAAATTTTCCTCTAAGTCGATTTGGAAATTTAAGGTTATCTCAAAACCTAATTCATATTCATAATTCCATTCATTATCGACTTTCACATTCGATTTGGATTTCACGCTTACATCGTCAATTCTCAACACAGAATTGATGTCTATCGATATATAACCTCTGAGCTCGTACGTCTCAGAGAAGGGTGTTAAGCTAAGAGAATAAATTCTCCACCACCAACAGATATATATTTAATAGAGATCAATTGCTATGTCATCAATTCACAATGTTAGACATACAATCCAAATCATCATCTGAAATTCAAAGCTCAACTTATATTGTCTTTGATGTCGAAGTTAAACTCAATTTTAACTCAATGATTCAATCTTTTGAAAAATTTCAAATTGAACTAATTGTTCAAATTCTCATTTAACTTTTCAACTTCGACTTCAAAAATTAATTTCAAATCATTTATCCCTTACGGAATATATTCACAACATTTCATATTTGGAAAAAAAACATTTCCATACTTATTTAAAAATAAGTAATTCACAAATCCATTTATTTTCAACATTTGAAAATATTCGATATACTTAAATCAAAATTAAGTATATATTTCATTTTTAAGGAAATCATTCTCTTTCACATATTCATTTGAGTCAAAACGAATGTTACGTAAAACATCGTTACGACAACTCAAAATCACTAGTATAGGGATTCGAAATTTAGATAGATGTATAAATCCCAATACTATACAAAACATTTCCTTTCGGAAATCATTTACTATAACAACAGTGTTATAGTCCACCATTTCCTTATATTCGAAAACGTCTATTTCAACAATGAATGTTGAAATCTATGGTTTCGATATTCAATGCTTTGAAAACATCTTTTTAAAACAATTAACTTCGTTTTAAAATATCACTTTCCCAAAACATGTCCATTTTATCCAATGATATATTCACAGTCCAAAATTGTGAATATACTACTTTTAACAAACTATAAAGATTTTACTTATCAAAATAAGTCAGTTTCAGATTTTATAAACAATGTTTATAAATCCTGTTGCTATTCATAAAGACTTCAATTTATAAAAATTGCTTCATTAATCATTCCTACTATAACTCAGTTTTATATCAGAATTTTAATTTATAAGTAAATTACTTATAAATTTTTTTTATTTCGCAACTTCGATTCATTTTATAACTTCACATTATAAAACTTTTAATTCTGAAACTTTTCATCCACTTATGAAATCCATTAAATATTTCACTTTTAACACTTTTACAATTCCAATATTTTATCAACACTTTCAAATCTTCAATATAGCTCGTTTATAATAATTCAAAATTTCCAATTTATACTATTATATAAATTTATCAGTTTTCTATCTCCAAGACAATCAACTAGTTCTTTAGTAAACCATTCATCGAATTGATTTTCAATCTAACCGCATTTGATTTATTCACATTGGATTTTACTAACATTCATTCATATTCAATTAGTTCACATTCACTAATTTATATTCAAGTCAGTTTGCTTCAATTCAAATCAAATTTGGTTCTATTTAAATTTGCTTATCTTTCAATTTGAATTCAATTTACATAGCTTCCAATTTCCATTAATTCAATTTCATTAACACTTAATGAATTTCCATACGATCAACTAGCAACCAATGCACATTCAACTTAACCAAATTTATTTACTTTGCTTACATTCAATTTGGTTCAACACACTTAATTTCAATTGGTTTATATTCTAATTCTGATTGAATTCTTATACTCACCATATTCACAAATTCACTTTTACAATTAAAGTTGCATTTCCTTTATATAACTCAAATTCATATTCATTCTTCACTTTATCAATTCATTTTGATATCAAATTCAATTTGATTCAACATTACTTAAGCTATGTTTCATTTTATCTTCACTTGCATTTATTTTCACCATAAAACTTAAGTTCGTCTCAAATTTATTTGAAATTCTATTTTATTTAACTTAACTTAGATTTTATTTCTAAAATCATTTTATTTAACTTTCGCTAAAGTCAAATTCATATCACTATTCAGAATTCAGATTTTGTTTCACTTAACAAAACTGTTCAAACATTTTAACAATTGGTTTTTATTCAAATTTTCTCATTTTATAAGTTATACAACTTATTAATTTAAACCTCCCAATTCATATTATATAATCACTTATCTTTCAAGTTTAACTTTTCATCTCAATAATTTATCAAATCCAGTTCAATTTATTTAACTTTTCTTTAGTTAAATTTCAAATCATATATTTATTAATGCCAACTCAATTCAATTTAACTTTTCTTAAGTTAAAAATCTTTATTTCCAAAAAATAATTTTATACTTCTTTGGATTTGAAAAACGTTTTCTTTTAAAAAGTGTTTCTAGTAACTATTCATATTAAACATCATAAACTAAGCTTTGTGTAAACCAAAGCTCTGATACCACCTTGTAACATTCCCCCTTTTGACCGCCTCCAGTCGGTAATTAAACCAACTCGAAACGTTCAAAAAGACGAATTGTTATTTAGTTTATAAGGTTTAAACAGAATCAGCCACAGAAACACAGATAATAACAATCAATTAAAACAAATGAGAATTTATTTCATTACTATAAATCTTTTTATATACATCAGAGTTTATACAATTTTAATACTGATACAGCGGAATATCTTAAAATACAATTTTCTCGAAATAAATGATTCTTTACTCTCTCTCTAACTTCGCTGCTCGAAAATCTTCAAGCTGTAAAAATACTCGGTCTGACCCGAGTATTATATTCAAAAGAAAATAATATACAGGTCAGTCTAATTCAAACCAGTTTATTAGTGCATATAGGCAGTAATAATTTAAATAGACGACAGTCACAATAATTCCCGTCTATCCAATTCTTTTAACAAAGAAATCGGATAACGAAAATATAACACTAAATAGTGTTAACAATAAATCAGCATATTTAAATCATCAACAGAGATAAACAGTGTTATTGGCTGCCGTACACGCACGCGTGTACGGCCTCGCCACTACGGTATAAAAGATCAATGCATCAGAAGCAAAAGAAAAATCAATTCAAAACTGTCGAGTTTGGGTGGCTGCAGTGCACGCACGCGTGCACTGCCTCGCCACCACAGCATATAAAATCATCACAACAGTGAATACTAACAGCAATCAAAACTGCTGAGGTAAAATATTTACAAAATGCAGAGGTCAAGTCATTGTTACCAAGACTCAACACAACTGCGAAGCCAAATCAGAGATATCAGCAAAACCAAAAGAATATCCAAGTGCACAAGGGCAATGACCCACACGTATGCATGAACAGCAGAAGCAATTGAAGTGCAACAGTGGAACAACAAGGCACAAAAGCTAAAGTATGAATTGAACAAAGCAAGGCTACAGAGCTCGAGCTTATGCCAAGTCAACATCAATTAGCAGTTTTGAACTAAGATAACTGTAGTGTAAATTAAGGTATGCCGAAGTCACCAGTAACAACTACATGAGACTGGACAGCGCAACTCAAGTAGAAATCATATATGAACATAAACCAGTAGCTGATATACATGTATCACAATCAATAACCAGGTGCAGTGCCAAAGTAAGAAAAAAAATATATTTTTCTTTCAAAACTGTATATTTGAATTCAAACAACTGCAGTTCAAAGTCTCGCCTGCAGTTCATTCGAACCATTGTAGTTCGAATTTAAACAATCCAAAAACAAAATCAGTGCCAAACCCCATTTATTTTCATAAAATCAACATAATCAATACTGCAGCCACCACAAGGAATCAAGGGTAAAACTGCAACGAAAATGCAGCCTCCACATTGAAGTTTGGGTGAAGGCAACAAAAATAAACAAGGATGGATGAAACTGGTCAACCAAGTGCAGCAGGCACAAAGGCCCACAACAAAATGCAGACCAACCAAAATGAAGAACAAATGAATCAAGATAGTGAACTGGTCGAAACAAAGAAGCATGACTTACACTCAGTACTCAAAACATCATTAACATAGTAATACAACTTCTGTGAAGCTGTAGTGACTCGAAGAAATTAATCAACCCAAATCAATAACAATGAACAACAGATAAGTGATGATACACTACAACTAACTACATGTACAGGACAGTGTACAGGTCAAACAGAGATCACATGTAACACAAAGACTACAACATTGAAACAGGCTGGTAAGCATCTCAAAGCAAGCACAACTGAAGTTCAGAGTAAATCAACCCGAAAAGATGGTCAGAGATGTATGGGTACTCAGAGGCAAAGGGATTACAACAGATAAACTCAAATGGCAGAGAAGCTGGTCAGAGACGAATCTCACAATGTCTAGAAAGTCGAAGTAAACCAAAAAACTGAACAAGTCAGACTTCAACAACGTGATGACCAAGTAATCGAAACCAAAGCCGTGGGAATCATGTACAAAGATGAACAAGTCAGAAAATCACGAGTTAAATTTCAATGACGAAATTAAACAATTTAAAAATGCAGATCAATTGAACTAGACAAAGCATAGTTCGAATCAAGAGGAATTACTCCAGTATAACATCAACTCAAATCAAGGACCGAAATTCACAGAAGTTTTTTTTTTTCTTTCTGCACATGAAAATGAACTCAATACTCATAGGCAAGTTCGAACAATATCTAAAATCATGGAACGGCACGATGAAATCAAACCAGTCCCGGGTAAACAATCTCCATCATCGACCAACCTCCAACTTAACAAATCAAAGGGACCGAGATAAAAGAAGTTGACGTTTTCAAAGTTAATTTTGTACGAACGAAAATCAACATCGACAGGAATCAAGTCCAAGCCGAAGACAACCAAAACGAAATCAGTATCATGATAATCAAATTGAAAATAATATCAGAAATCAATCTCAAGCATCACTACAGAATCATACGACCGAGGCGAAGTCAACAACATTCAGACGACACAAAGCAAAATAGGCCAATACATTCGAATTAGATGTGAGTGGGAAGAATCACTCACATATTTTTACATAACAGAGCGACCGAGGTCGAAGCCAGAAAGCCAACAAGAACGTACGAAATCAACATCAACAAAGAAATCAAATCGAAGCCAAAGACCACGAAAACAAACAAGCAAACGAATTCGAACAGTTCGAATAAGATGTGAGTAACATAAATTACTCACCTTCGCCATCGGAGCAGTCGCGAGCAAGACGAAGAAAAACGTCGATCGACTGAGCTACGAATGTCAGCCGCCTTTGATTCCAACGAACCCTAAAAAAAAATTTCGAAAGGGAGACGATCGATTTTTTTTTCTTTAAGCCGCCATTTTCGTTCTTTTCGTTATTTCGTTTCTAGGGTTTCGAATGAGAGAAAATGAGAGGGGGAAAACGGGTATAGGGTTTCAAATAGAATAAGGGAACGGCATAAAAAAATACATGGGCCGGCATTTATTTGATAGCCTACCCAATTCCTTAATCGAATTATTAAAGAACTACAACCCAATTTTTTTTCAAAAGAATTTCAATTCGATTTTTTTTTTCTTACAGTAATTAACAAACGATATTAAATCGTCAATTGACGAAGATCTTCATTGTTACAAAAATTCCAACAATAATTTTTTTTTATTAAACGAATTCCAACTCGAATCGAAACTCTTAACAGTAAATATCTGTCAACGTTAATCGTTTATTGATAATTATATATTGGGCAAAATCCCGGCTGTTACAGAAATTCAAATTGAATTCGAATTAATTTTATACGCGTTTATACGCCGTATATTCATAAAACAATTCCGATAAATACGAAATTTGAAATCCAGTAATAATTCGATATTACGGACCCAATGAAACTGGTTTCGTCAAATTTCGAGACTGTGCCTCGGAAAGCTATTTTTAAATTCAATTCAAACGATACAATTTCAAAATTGAACAAATCGCTTTTAAAATCAATTCTGAAGCATCTATTATCTTCAGTATTATCAATATGAATTTTCTAAGCCTTTAAATTAATTTTAACCGGCTTACTATTGAAGATTCAAATTTTATTAAATTTCCAATAGATTAAATTCAAAAATTTAATCGCCAATTCATTCTGATAATTTGAAATTCAAGTCAAATCATCGTCCAAATATTTAAAATTAATTAAATATTTTCAATTTAAATTGTTCAAAATCCAGGGTCGTTACAATTAGGTTCGTCTAGAGTTGATAGTTGACGATGGCACTGCTTCTGCAATGATCGTCCTCTTCGATAAAGTGGTTGAGTACCTCCTTAAATAAAAGGCCGAGACTTTGTTTAGTATATAGCAACCTGAGGTGCGCAACATAAATACTACCATACTTACATATAAAAGTATTAATAAAAAAATATTGCATTTTCTTTCTTATTCCAACAATTTTGTCATCCAAATGTAACCATGTCGTAACGTTGTCATTCTTAAAGGTTGGAGGTGCAAAAAGGGTTACAGTCATCCTACCGCAACTAATTGGTAACACTGAGATTTTTCACACAAAGCTTGACAAATTGATGCCTAGCAAAGGACAAAAAACTCTAATTGCATCAAAGATTGCTACACGTGGAAACGACAACGTACAACCTAAGACTAGCCTACATAATACAAAGGACAGTTCTCAGACATCATCACACAATTAACTACGTGACTGCTTCTTTTCAAGCAAATAGACCTAAATCTTCTTTCTATTAAATAATTAAATAAAAATCTGCATCACTTTATAAATAACTAACATAACATCAAGTCAATGCTTCAAACAAGGTACATAGAACAAGGGATCAGCTAGGAAGAAAAACCGTATGATGTCTGACTAAGAAGTCTACTTTGCCTTCTATTATCTATCTTTGTGTCAGCTACTGTAATTGTTGGAAATGTTTTTATTTATGAAGTGAATTTATGAAAAAAAATTAAATAAAAATAGGTTAATGGTAATTTATTTATGAACCATTATTATAATTGAGCCATTACAAGTTTATAACGGTGATATATTTATGAATCATTATTATTATTAAACCATTACACTTGCACAACGGTAATATATTTATGTGACATTATTATTGAGCCATTACAAAAGCTAATGGAATTACAATAATGTTTTAAATGAGAATAAATTAAAATCCATCAACATTTCATCACTTTAGTAACGTTTACAATTTCCATTCTGCCTATTTAAATGATAGATAGACATAAGAGAAATGAAAAAAGAATAACGGACATTTTTCTTCTTCCTTCAACAAAACTAAACACCTTGAGCAGTATTTCAGAGTGCAAATCAGAATCGACTTTGTCAGTGCAAACAGGTTGATATTTTTTCAGATTAGAGAGGCTGTTTTATCCTAGAGGCGACGACGTTTTTTTTTCAGAACTGCTTTGCACCTTCGAGTAGAACGCCGAAACGTCTTCAAGAGAGTGACAACGTACACGACTCAGCCGAAATTCATTGTTCCCAACAATTTCAAGACGTTCCAGACAACAATGACTTCTGCTGCAACTATTGATGATGCTGCACCGACCTCAATGTTTCAGGTCCACATGGTCGCTTCTGCACCCTTCAGATTCGAGGGCCTCCATTTCAAGCGCTGGAGGCAAAAGATGGAATTTTTTCTGATGATGAGGAAGGTGGTTGGTGTGCTCGCTGCAAAAAAGCCGACAGTACCAGAGAAGCCTGCTAAAACCGATGCACAACAACTGCAGATATGGCAGGAACAAAACAAAAAATTGCAGAATTGGACAGAGCAGGATTACCTCTATAAGAACTTCATGCTCAATGGCTTGAGCGACAATCTCTACGACTACTATAATTCGGACAAGACACACAACCAAGGAAATCTGGGAGGCGCTGCAAAAGAAGTATGATACAGATGAAGCTGGAGCAAATAAATATGTCATCGGCCGCTACCTCAAATTTCAGATGACGGACGATAGGTCAGTAGAGACGCAGTCTAATGAACTTCAGAAAATAGCTCATGAGATCGTCTCTGAAGGTATGGTTATTGATGAACAATTCCAAGTTGATGTTTTGATAGATAAACTATCTCCTAGTTGGAAGGATTTTAAGAATAATCTGAGACATAAAACTAAAGAATTTTCTTGGAAAGCTTGATAACTCGCCTCCGTGTTGAGGAGGAATCACATAAACAAGATATGAAGGAAGAAGTGCTTGCTGTTACAGTAAACACTAAGAAAGCTGCAGTTTTGAAATCAAATCCTAAAACCTTTAAGAATCAGAACCGCAAGCTTAGTCAGAACCGTAACAAATAGAAACCACCCCAAAAGAATGACTATGGACAGTTTTTTCTTTGCTACAACTGTGGAAAACCAGGTCATATGGCACGCAAGTGTAGGAATAGACTAGGTCATGCACCGTAGGCTAACCTGACTGAGGAGCCTTTAACAGCTATGATTACTGATGAGATTCACCTTGTTGGGGGATCAAAGGGTTGGTGGGTAGATACTGGTGCTACACGCCATGTCTGTTGTGACCGTGCTATGTTCAAAACATACACGGAGTCTAAGAACAAGAAAGTGTTGTTGGAAGACTCACACACCACTATTGTCATTGGGATTGGAAGTGTAGAGCTGATGTTTACCTCTGGGAATACTGTCATTCTGAAGGACGTAATGCACACTCCAGAGATGAGAAAGAATCTTGTTTCAGATTATCTTCTTAATAAGGCTGGTTTTACATAGACTATGGGCTGATATGTACACCATCACTATGAATGGTATGTTTGTGGGTAGGGGTTATGCAATTGATGGTATGTTTAAACTGAATGTTGAGTGTAATAAAATGTCTGCTTCTGCTTATATATTTTGTGTGATTTTAATATCTGGCACTCTAGATTATGCCATGTGAATAAATGTATACCTTAGATCTTATCCCTAAAATGTCACAAACTGATTTTGATAAATGTGAATTCTGTAGTCAAGCAAAAATCACTAAGAAACCACATAAATCAGTTGATAGAGTTTCTGAACCTTTAGATTTGATTCATTTCGATATATGTGAGCTTGATGGAACTTTACTAGACATGGACACCGTTACTTTATCACTTTTATTGATGATTGTTCTGATTTTACTTATGTATACCTTATGAAATATAAAAGTGATGCATTTGATATGTTTAAATCATTTAAAACTGAAATTGAGAATCAATCTAATAAGAAAATTAAGAGACTTTGTAGTGATAGAGGAACAGAATATGAGTCTAGTTTATTTCTTGATTTCTATAAATTGCATGGTATAATTAATGAGAGACTGCACCTTATTCACCTGAAATAAACAGTAAAGCTGAAAGAAAAAAATAAAACCTTTACCGAATTAGTTGTAGCTATCTTATTGAATTCGGGTGCAGCAAAACATTGGTAGGGGGATATTTTATTGATTGTATGCTATGTATTGAATAGAATCCTTAAATCAAAAAGTAAAATCTCACCATTTGAAATTTTAAGAAATTATAAACCAAATGTGTCTTATTTTAGAACTTGGGGATGTTTGGCATATGTTCATATACCAGACCCTAAGAGAATAAAATTAGCAAGTAGAGCATATAATGTGTATTTATTGGCTATGCTATTAATAGCAAAGCATATAGATTTTATGACCTGAATACACATAATATAATAGAATCTAATGATGCTGATTTTATGAATCTAGATTTCCTTTTAAATTGAGGAATAATGGGGGCACATCAAGTAACACCATGCCTATTAGAACAGAACTTAATGAGTCTTCTGAAAATGAACCTAGAAGAAGTAAAAGAGCAAGAACCGCAAAAGATTTTGATTTAGATTTTTGTGCTTTTACTATAGAGTAGGATCCCTTAAACCTCCAAGAGGCCTTATCTTCCTTAAATGCTGATTTTTGGCAAGAGGCTATAAATGTTGAAATGGATTCTTTGGATTCCAATAAGACTTGGCACTTAGTAGATCTACCACCTGGTTGTAATTCTATAGGCTGTAAATGGGTACTTAAAAAGAAATTAAAACCTGATGACATAGTTGATAAATATAAAACCCGCTTAGTAGCTAAAGGAGCAAAGAGAAAATGTAGACTTTTTTGACACCTTTTCACCTGTAACTAGGATTACATCCATTCGAGTACTAATTTCACTTGCATCTATTCATAATTTAATAATACACCAGATGGATGTTAAAACTGCCTTTTTAAATGGTGAATTAGAAAAGGAAATTTATATGAACCAATGTGAAGGATTTGTAGTTCATGATCAAGAACATAAAGTTTGCAAGTTAGATAAATCATTATATGGCTTAAAACAAGCACCTAAATAATGGCATGAAAATTTTGATAACTTAATAATCTCATATGGTTTCAAAGTTAATGAAAGTGACAAATGCATTTACTATAAATCTAAGAATGACATTTGTACTATCATATGTCTGTATGTAGATGACCTACTTATTTTTGGGTCAAACATTAATGCCATAAACTCTGTTAAATCTTTATTAAGTGCCAATTTCGATATGAAAGATCTAGGTGAAGCAAGTGTAATCCTTGGTATTAAGATTACTAGGTCCGAAAAAAGGGACTTTCTTTGGATCAATCTCATTATATTGAGAAGATTCTAAAGAAATACAATTACTTTAACTATAAACCTGCATGTATACCATATGATCCTAGTGTAAAGCTATTTAAGAACACTAGTGAAGGTGTAAGACAGTCTGATTATGCGAGCATCATTGGCAGCCTTCTGTATGCCATTGATTGTACTAGACCCGACATTGCATATGTCGTGGGATTATTATGCAGGTTTACTAGTAGACCTAGTATAGAGCATTGGCATGCTATTGAGAGGGTCATGAGATACCTAAAATGAACCATGAACCTTGGGTTACATTATGAAAAAAATTCCAGCTGTCCTTGAAGGTTACACCGATGCAGGTTGGAATATTTTATCTGATGATTCAAAAGAAACCAGTGTCTATATCTTCAGCATTGCTGGAGGAACTGTTTCTTGGAAATCCAAGAAACTGACTATTTTGGCTCAATCTGCTATGGAGTCTGAGATGATAGCACTAGCCACTGCTAGTGAAGAAGCAAAGTACTTAAGAAATCTACTAGCTAAGATTCCTTTATGGGAAAAACCGATACCAGCTGTGTTGACCCATTGTGATAATACCGCGACTATTGCAAAAGTACAGAACCGTTATTACAATGGTAAGAGACGACAGGTACGTCGTAAGCATAAAACTGTTAGAGAGCTACTATCTTCAGATGCTGTTAAAGTGGATCACATACGCAGTGATGAGAATTTGGCAGATCTTTTGACTAAAGGACTGGCTAGAGAGAAAGTCCTTAGAACTTCTAAAAGAATGGGACTATTGCCCTTAGATTGTTGAGTCACGCACAATGGTAACCCGACCTAATGACTGGAGATCCCAAGAACTAGATTCAATGGGTAAGAACAAGTTGTGAACTGATATTAGTTGAACATGCTATTTTTATATTAAGAAGCATGTATTCCTGAAGTGATTAGAGGATGAGTTAATAGAAACTCTTAATGAGATCTATACTCTATTTGGAGTGGAGTACCTACCTTCAAGAGTACTCTTGATAGACTCACCTGTGTGAATGTGGAAATATGGTCGTTTCCTATGGAGTTTTGGGAAAAATTCTTATAGCATTCACTAAATTGGGATAGACGTGCATGGTCACAAATGCACGGGCTTATTTGATTACACTCTAGAAAGATTGTGTGTCGTTTGACATCAAGAATAGAGTTCAAGACTACATGTCACTCTAGTAAAAACTAAATCCTATCCACTATGCAAAGGTTCAAGTCAAAAGACACATTTGTTTATGCACAATCTTATGTTTTCAGAAACTGCTCAAAAAATATTTTTAAAAAAATTCAAGTGGGGGATTGTTGGAAATGTTTTTGTTTATGAAGTGAATTTATTAAAAAATAAATAAAAAAGGTTAATCATAATTTATTTATAAACCATTATTATAATTGAGCCATTGCAAGTTTATAACGGTAATATATTTATGAATCATTATTATAATTGAGCCGTTACACTTGCACAACGGTAATATATTTATGTGACATTATTATTGAGCCGTTACTAAAGCTAATGGTATTAAAATATTATTTTAAATGAGAATAAATTAAAATCCATTAACATTTCATCACTTTAGTAACATTTACAATTTCCATTCTGCCTATTTAAATGATAGATAGACAGAAGAGAAATGAAAAAAGAATAACAAACATTTTTCTTTTTCTTCTTACTTCAACAAAACTAAACACCTTGAGCAGTATTTCAAAGTGCAAATCAGAATCAACTTTGTCAGTGCAAATAGGTTGATATTTTTTCAGATTAGATAGGGTGTTTTATCCTAGAGGCGGTGACATTTGTTTTTCATAACTGCTTTGCACCTTCGAGCAAAACGCCGAAACGTCTTCAAGAGAGTGACAACGTACACGACTCAGCCGAAGTTCATTATTCCCAACAGTAATGCATGAACTTTGTGTGTTTTCTTCTATCTGTCTAATAAAGCATTACAGCTTCTACCCAAAATCAGCTATCTTCCATGTCTTCTCTTTTATAATATTCCACATACATGCTTTGAACATCAAAAAAACTTTACGTACTACGTCCACGCTTTGATATAAACTTTAAAAAACTCAAACATAATAAGCCATAAACTAATACACAAAATAATATTGGCTGTGATTTATTATCTGCAATTCATTTTTCTCTGCATTTTTGTCTAATAAACTCTCAATTTACAGGGCACGATTCATTCTTATTTTTTACAAGCATATTTCCTTACTGGTTTTGTATGAAAAAAATCTCCATCTCCAACATAAAGCATGACATAAAATTGACACTAATACGTGTATGTTTTCATATATGAAGTTCACTATGTACATGATTAACTGTAGCTGGTTATAGTTATTTTAAAACAACATGTTTTCTTAAATATTTAATCTGTTATGCTATATTCATCCACGTACATCCAAAATTTTCAGGCCTGTTATCATGTCACCAATTGATACCACATAAAAATTTAAATAAGTAGTATATAAAATGGCAGCCTCCACTGTTCTACTTCATTATCACATACGCTGCCTAAATATGCGGACATGACAAGATACAGTAAATATGTGGACATAAGAAGATATACTAAATATCTAGGTTTTGAATTTTATTTTTTACATATTTTCTTCCAATTTTCCCTTCTATTTCCATAATCTTTTTTTCCCCATTTGGGCTAATAGGTACTGTAACTTTTCATTTTATACACATGAGGGAAAACATTATTTTCACTTAATAACAACAAAAATTCATCGATATTTTTAATATCATATTTTAAATAATTACCAATTTTAAATAGTTCAGAGCTACATTACAACCTACATGTAGATCTATCTCATACCTAATATATGTGTGTTCATATTACTCCTACAGTATTGTATTGGATCTTATAGCTATTGCTTGCTTGATGTTCTGGTTTCAATCTATGGTTTGATTTTATATATATGACTTATATGGTAAATGGCGAAAAAATTTCTCTTTGAATTTTTTTTACCTATGTTAAAATTTATTGCATATTTTTGTACATACGAAATAATTGTATATCATAACGAAATCAATTACATAGGATTTAAGTTACCTCATAATTAACCTGTTTCATAATTTTATTTTTAACTGTTAATCAGTTAATTGGGCCTCATTTATGAGTTTTCTAATTTATAATTTGTTTACATGTCTTTTTCCACTATTTAGAGCATCTCCAATCCATTTCAATTATCATGTCAACTCAAGCTTATGTGGTAGGACATTTTTTAAATCGTGGAGTCAATGTTAACATCCATAACAGTGTCATGAAGAAATGATCTCCAATGCAAAAATTTAGAACCGACCATTTTTCGATTATTTTATTTTATAAATAATTGAAAACAAATTTTTTAATAGAATTGACAGCAAAACTTACCACTACACGATGAAAATAGTGTCGTGTGCCACTTCAAATTGTGAAGAGAGTTGTCTAGAACTAGACATTGAGTTCAAAAATGTCTAAAAATTTATATTCCACGTCATGTTATGAATCCAGTTAACAGCAGCATTGGAGATTGTCACATCCTGAAATTTTCGACTTTCGAAAATTCGACATCGATACTCACTTTATCGACTGCCGAGAAATCGACTGCCGGAAACTCCAATAGTGAGGGTTTTAGAAAGAAGAAGTAGAAGAAAAAGAGAAGAAGAAGAGAAAGAAAGAACAACTGAACAACATCAGAACAGGAAACAGTATCAGAATCTTACACATCGCAGCGGAGCAATATACAATAGATAATTACTAGTCTTTTAAAACAAAGAACTATATCATTTTATACATACATCAATCATCAGAGTCAATATACAAAAATGGACAGTTATATAACTTGTCCTCATACAGAATACACAGCGGAATAATTTCTATCAGATACAAATACTACGTCTCGAACTCCAGCTTATCTCCAAGCTCCAGAATATCCAAAATATCCTGATAATATAACTCTAGGCTGCCCGTGTGGAAATTGGTGGGCACCCAGAGTTTAGAAGGGAAACAATAAACTCCGAGTCAGTCATGGTGATTGGTGTGAGATCGTAAAACAGTTATTTATCTTTAAAATAAACAACAGAAAATTTTTAAAGTCAATTCGCAATGCTTTTGGAAAATGAAACTACCATAAGACCTCCCGCCACACACACAATGCAAACGCAGACTTGGAGGAGATTTCTTCTTATGATAGTCAAAGATGCTTACTACGCAAAAATCAAATTCTTTTTTTGATATTATTATTAGTGCATAGTGTAGAAAACATTTCGAAAGTAGAATATAAATCTTAGCCATCATAGGTACCATTATAGTATGCTTGCTATAGCTGCCATATTAGATGGCAGGTTCTACAACTAAAACCGTACAAGTCGCGTATTGTTTCTTTGGATTTCCAACAAATGGTCAGGCAAAGGAACTTCCTATCCACGATGGGTACGTCCCTGGAATAGACGACCCGAGAACCTAACCGGATCTCTGCCAACACAAGGCCGGGTTACCTCTGCAAAAATAGGTAACTACTGACACGCGTATGCCATCCCCCGATCGTCACCGATCTTCCCGAGGATCCCCGATTCGCAACAAACCACATAGAAAATAATAATGCAGTAACCACAGAGGTTAAGTATCTGGGCTCCATACCATGATACCACCTTTATCCAGAAGGAATGACATACACTAAGGGGCGCTACTCCCTAGAACCTTGCCGCATTCTTCCTGTTTTGACCATTTCCGGGGTGTGAGGCTCGACGAAGTCTCGTCCACAAAGCTACGCTTTCTCAAAAAGCCCTGCTTCGGGTCAAACAAAATGATCAACCTATGATCACCAAGATATAAGATCAAACAAATGATCATATCGCAAATGATCAAACACTGATCATTTCACAGCAACACTCAGTATGCCACGTTACCAAATTGGGATATATCGCTGATAAATTTCAACTACATAACCTCTGAGCTCGTACGTCTCAGAGAAGGGTGTTAAGCTAAGAGAATAAATTCTCCGCCACCAACAGAAATGTATTTGAAAGAAATCAGCTTTATATCTCAAATTGTAACGTCAGACACACAATCCATACAAGTCTGTTCCGGGATCGAACAGAACCGAAGGCACTTCTCACGAAGCCCTTGCAATTCCGGATAATTTTCAATCACGTCAGGACTTCCCGTCACTAAGGGTGATAAAACCTCTAAACTGGAGATCAGCCGATGTAGAGTAACTCGACGGTAATCCTTCCGTTTTTAAAAATATCCGGTCTTCAACACCGGTCTTCGAATGCAATTCATAACGACGTATCACATATTCGGAATGGGTTATACGACCCCATGGTCCTTTCCCGGCTAACCCGAATAGTGAGCGCTTATTTAAAAATAAGTGTGGCATTCAAATTCATCCAATTCACAACAAAACATCCATTCAGGGTAATTATTGATAGTCGGTTATTTAACTATCAATAAAGATGCGCGACATCATCAGATTCCAAATAATTTTCCAAATTATTTATCTTCAAAAATATCTTTACTAGATATAATAATTTCCACACTTCCAAAAATAAACCAACGTTTATTTTCTTTAAAACGAATTTCCATTTCTTTTATAAATTCCATAGTGAATTTATATTTCAAAAATATCTACTGATATACGATTTTCAAATCGATTTCAATATTCAACTTCAATTTATCTTTTCAAAGATAATTTCTCAAAACAGTTCATTTCATATTGGAAAAGTATTTCCATACTTATTAAATAATAAGTAATTCACAAATCTATTTATTTTCAACATTTGAAAATATTCAATATACTTAAATCAAATTAAGTATATATTTCATTCTTTTAAGGAAAATATTCTTTTAACACCTTTATTTGAGTCAAAACGAATGTTACGTAAAACATTGTTACGACGACTCAAAAATCACTAGTATAGGGATTCGGATTTTAAGATAGGTATATAAATCCCAATACTACATCAAAACATTTCCTTTCGGAAATCATTTACTATAACAACAGTGTTATAGTCCATCATTTCCTTATATTTCTCGAAAACGTCTATTTCAACAATAAATGTTGAAATCTATGATTTCGATATTTAACACATTTTAAAACACCTTTAAAATGTTTAACTTCATTTTTAAAATATTCCTTCTTCAAAAATGAATCCATTTTACTTAACAATATATTCACTGTCCAAAATCGTGAATAAAATTTACTTAACCCCATTTCAATCATTCCTACACATTTTTATTTCAATAAAAATTCGCTATTCAAAATCGTGAATATATCTTCTTAAATAATCTTCTATATTAAATTTATCACATTCAATCTATTTTCGAATTTATAAGCACGTTTATAAATTCTATTTCTCTTTTTAATAACAACTTCGGCTTATAAACCTTCTTTTATCAACTTCTATATTTAACTTATTAAAATAAGTGACTTTGGGTTTATAACAACTTTTATAAATTTCAATTCTATTTATAAAAACTTCAATATCAATTCAATTTCAATATTGATTTCTGAATTTATTTTCAACTTTAAATAGAAGATTCCATACTGATTTCTCAAAGTTCTTCTCCAAATACTAAATCAATTACAGATTGATTTCAAATTTTATTTATCACTACTAAATAAATTCCTTATTTTTCTCAAATTACTCAACATCCTGTTTTTTAAATGGACTTTTTAAATTGAAATCATTTTACATTGATTTCCCAAATCGTTTCAACTTACCAATTAAATTTCTAATTGGATTTCCAACTTATCTCCTTTTAAATAAATTCCTTTTAAAGAAAATATATTTCAATTGTTTCTTTCAGTCTATTTAAAAATCCAAATTCTTAAATTAAATTCTTCAATTTATAATCACTATTTTACGAAATCCATTTATTTAACATTTTCACTTTATTCTGGAAATAAATTCGATAAGATTTTAAAAATTAACTTTTTATACTTTAAAAATTCCTTTCTTCAAAATTTCTTCAATTTCAAAAAATTGATTCACTTAGAAATTTTCTACTTGGATTTCAAAAATTCAATTTCGTTTATCTTTGGAATCCAATGATGTCAAACATCCATTCAGCTAAATTTTAGCTTTCAAACAATTTCCAGATATCAATATGATTAATAGCATCACTATAATCATTCACAGATTTATATCATAATAGAAATAAATTCAATCAATGTGAGGGGTCCAGTTGGATCCCTCCAACCTGTTTCCCTGCATCCAAAGACGTTAGCACAATACCAATTCCGCTCCAGTACGGAATTATCGCGGTATATAGGTTTTTATAAATCCGCTTACTAACGGCGCAATAGGGTCTCATCCGCTATACGAGGCGGGAAATCATCAATCCAATATATACATATACCAATATGTATATACTGCTATATATATATAGATATATCCTATCATATCTAATAGCACATTCAAACAAATCAATCAATAACTGCAATACAAATTTAAATCTGAGTGAGGAGATCTCACCTTTGCTTTTAATTTGCAATTCATTTCCAATCCAGTTTGTTTCTTCACAGAATTAGACCTTGTATAACAATTATATAATTTTATTAATATTCGAATCAATTGAACAATTAAATTACTGTTTGTTTATTTATTTAACAAAGGAATATATATATTTTCTTTTATTAAATTTTCCTATAATAATCTTTTAGGAACAAAATAAATTAAATAAGTTTATTAATCGAATAAATTACCTTAATAAACTATTTTAACATAACCTAGTAAATTGTATTTTACTTTTCTTCATTTTCAAAAAAATCTAGATAGGTTTAAAAACCCATTTCTACATAAATTTTAAATATTCTAAAAATTCCTATATTTTTCCCAAATCTTTATATATGAATTAAATTAGACAGAAATATTTATGCTTTGCTGGAAATAATTTTCCCATTTTCTGCATATATATATGTAACAAAAATAAAAGAAAAACAATACCGTAAACTGCCACTCGCAACCATCTTCCTGACGTTGACCACCACCACATCCCTTCGAGCTCCGCGACAATCGCTGTTTATTCGATTCCAGACCACGAGCCTCCAGCACCGCACATCGCCTCCCCTCTCACGCCAATTTCTCAATCAACTCGCGACCATGACAATATCATCCTTGTCGTGCTCGAGATCTCTGCCTCGCTTGAATCGAAGCCACGTCGTCCTTCTCTGTCGCACCATCGCGACGTGCCATCACTGACTCGCGCGCCCCACTCGAACAATCGACATTCTCCCACAACTTCGGCAAACCCCAATTCAATCATCACGAAATCGTTCGCAACCCACGACCATCGCGAATGCCTCTCGCGAACCCTAGCTCGCCCAGTAGTCGACGCCTTGCTCGCGAAGTTCGCCCCGACCTGCCACGTCGAAGATCCATCGCGAAACCTCCTATCAACCAGTCGCGACGCCACGCGATACTCGGTCGCGAGTTCGAAGTGTTCAAACGGAAATATAATTTAAGAAGAGGATTCGCGATTTTCTTCCCTGTTGCCTTTCGACTTTGATTTCAATAGGGTTTTTTTTTTCTTTGTTCTGAGATTTCGAACGAGAGGAATATAGGAAGGAGGCAGTGGGATTTTGGAAAGCTCTGCCATTGTTTTTCTTTGAACGAGCGATTCTCGTTTTGATTTCAATTGGAAGAAAGAGTAAAGGAGGCACGATTTGTTTCGTGATACTAGGCGTGAATTCAGGCATATTTTTAGGGGGCTATAGTGTTCTGAATTGACCAAATTCGAATTTAAAAACAAATTGAATTCGATTTAATTTTCAACGCGTTTACCCACCGTGTGCTCACATATCAACTCCGAAAAATACGAAATTTGAAATCTGACAATAATACAATATTCCGGACCCAATGGAACTGGTTTCGTCGAATTCCGAGACTGTTTGAAAAATGACTATTTTTAAATATCGGTTCGAACAATATAATTTCAAAACTGAACGAAACACTTTCAATTTCAATTCTGAAAGTTCTATTACCTCCAGAATTATCAATATGAATTTTAAAAGCTTTCGAAATATTTTTTCTTCAGCTTAAAAATGAAGATTCAAATTTTTATTCAGTTTTCAATAGATTAAATTTTCCTAATTTAATCGCCAAATTCAAATTTCTATTGGGAATTCAAATTAAATCATCGTTCAAATATTTAAAATTAATTAAATATTCTCAATTTAATTCATTCAAAATTCAGGGTCGTTACAGACTTCCCCCCTTAAAAGAATTTCGTCCTCGAAATTACAAGTTAGGAAAAAAGTCCTTAACTCGTCTACTATCTTTCACAATCCAATAGTTTTATCCATTCATCAAAACAAATCTTTCTACTAAAGATCCGTTATCATTCAACTATCTTTCTAAACCTTTCATAGTTTTCAAACAATATCGTTTACTTCAAAATTCAAATTCGAGTTTAAATTCAAATTTTAACTTCCAAAATTTCTCAAAAATTTTCTAACGCCCTAAATTTCCGAAAAATTTTGCCAGCGTCTCCTTTGCGCGGCTAATACGGTACGACTACAAAACGTCCCTACGGACTCTCGGATTTCAAAAAGAAAAAGAAAAAGCCAAGCGGCTAGAGAAATAAGTCATCAAATCTCATATTCGAATTGAAATACTTACCTTTTGTCGAGCAATTCAAATTTATCTTTGCAATTCAATTCCAATTCCTTTTATAACACCTGTATATCTTACTAGCCATAATATCTAGTTACAACATTCAAACTATTTTGTAAATTCTATTAAAAAAAAATTCAATATAAACTACTTATACATTTTTACTTCACCATTGAAGTTACATATCCAATTTCATTCAATTTTTCATTTCAATTCTCATTTGAATTAAATTTACCATTCAATTCAATTTGGATTCAGTTTTAATTCCAGTTTTATTCTTTTGCTCATTTCCAAAATTTGTTTTATATTTACCCTACGGTTGAACCTACTTTCATTTAACTGGATTTCCAATTCGAATTCAATTTACTTTTCTTTTGTAATTATTGAATTTAATTCGTTAAACCTTATTCATTCGGTCTATATTCAATTAGCTTCACTTACTAATTTTAGTTTAATACTTCACTTCATTTTTCACAAATCAAATTCAATTCAATCTATTTTAGATTCAGTTTACTTCTGAATATTGAATTTCATCAATTATCTTTAGTTCGCTTCAAACTAATCTTAAAGCTTCATTTTATTTCACACAATTCAAATTTGTTTCAACATTCAGTTTCAATTTTATTCACTTACAATTGTAAATTCCATTCATTTGAAATTTATTTCTTCTTACTTGAATTTATTTGCAATTCCGAACCATTCTTTTATTTAGTTCACAATTCAAGTTTCAATTTAACTAATTCAACTTCCATTTCTGTATTTCGTGAATTAATAAATTATCAAAGTAGCTTATTCGGATTCAAGTCTCATTTCATTTTCAATTTCAATTCTATCGCTTACAGATTCGCAATGAATCTCAACTTTCAATTTTACTTTCATTACATTGATTCACTTATACTTTCTTTAATTTAACTCCAATCTTTAAATTGAATTTATTCTATCAATATTCAAATTGCATAAGTTATCAACTTAATAATATTTCATAAATATCTTTATATAGCATTCCAGAGTCTCTTCAACATTTTCAAAAATCATTTTTGAAAACAATTCAAATCATCCTTTGAATTTTCTAAAACAAAATCCAAATTTTCCAAACAACTTCCATTTAAAACAATTTGGCAGCAATTCCTCTTTTGGAAACCCGAAAATGAACACCAACGATGCCGCGGTCATCATCGGAATTATTTTCCAACGACCGAAAAGAGTTTAGAGCTTTTCATTCCTTCAAAACATTTTCCCAAAATCTTTTGAAATTCATTTTCAAATCAAAAAGATTTAACTTTCCAAATCACCAAAATTTTCAAATTCTTTTCAAAACATTTCCAAATACTTCTCTGGAATCCCGTTTTAAATTACAATTCACATTTATAATTTACATTCTTTAATTTCATTTGTATGTGAATTCATCTCTTAACTTTGGGGTTATGATTTCAATTTCTTATTCAGTTTCAATAGTAATGATAACATTTCAATATCATCACTTTCCTAACATCCAAACATCCATATACTATGATAATTCATAGAAAACCATTTCTTTTCTATACAAAAATAACTTTGGGCGAAATTATTTCCTTCACCCTATTTTAAAACAATTACTGTGCCGAATTGTTCTATTCAAGTGTTTAGAAACCCCTTCGATACAGTTTTGCAAGACTGTGCCGACGAAGGTTCATATACCACTCAATAAACCAATCATCACAATACAAAACAATTTTATATTCAATAACAAATACGCGCTCATATCTATTATTACACTCAACTCATTCTAGAGTACTGCTGACCCTATCTCTAATGAGTAACACCCAACAGAGCAGGGTTGTCGCTTAACCATATGCTTTGATACCACTTTGTCACATCCTGAAATTTTCGACTTTCGAAAATTCGACATCGATACTCACTTTATCGACTGCCGAGAAATCGACTGCCGGAAACTCCAATAGTGAGGGTTTTAGAAAGAAGAAGTAGAAGAAAAAGAGAAGAAGAAGAGAAAGAAAGAACAACTGAACAACATCAGAACAGGAAACAGTATCAGAATCTTACACATCGCAGCGGAGCAATATACAATAGATAATTACTAGTCTTTTAAAACAAAGAACTATATCATTTTATACATACATCAATCATCAGAGTCAATATACAACAATGGACAGTTATATAACTTGTCCTCATACAGAATACACAGCGGAATAATTTCTATCAGATACAAATACTACGTCTCGAACTCCAGCTTATCTCCAAGCTCCAGAATATCCAGAATATCCTGATAATATAACTCTAGGCTGCCCGTGTGGAAATTGGTGGGCACCCAGAGTTTAGAAGGGAAACAATAAACTCCGAGTCAGTCATGGTGACTGGTGTGAGATCGTAAAACAGTTATTTATCTTTAAAATAAACAACAGAAAAATTTTAAAGTCAATTCGCAATGCTTTTGGAAAATGAAACTACCATAAGACCTCCCGCCACACACACAATGCAAACGCAGACTTGGAGGAGATTTCTTCTTATGATAGTCAAAGATGCTTACTACGCAAAAATCAAATTCTTTTTTTGATATTATTATTAGTGCATAGTGTAGAAAACATTTCGAAAGTAGAATATAAATCTTAGCCAGCATAGGTACCATTATAGTATGCTTGCTATAGCTGCCATATTAGATGGCAGGTTCTACAACTAAAACCGTACAAGTCGCGTATTGTTTCTTTGGATTTCCAACAAATGGTCAGGCAAAGGAACTTCCTATCCACGATGGGTACGTCCCTGGAATAGACGACCCGAGAACCTAACCGGATCTCTGCCAACACAAGGCCGGGTTACCTCTGCAAAAATAGGTAACTACTGACACGCGTATGCCATCCCCCGATCGTCACCGATCTTCCCGAGGATCCCCGATTCGCAACAAACCACATAGAAAATAATAATGCAGTAACCATAGAGGTTAAGTATCTGGGCTCCATACCATGATACCACCTTTATCCAGAAGGAATGACATACACTAAGGGGCGCTACTCCCTAGAACCTTGCCGCATTCTTCCTGTTTCGACCATTTCCGGGGTGTGAGGCTCGACGAAGTCTCGTCCACAAAGCTACGCTTTCTCAAAAAGCCCTGCTTCGGGTCAAACAAAATGATCAACCTATGATCACCAAGATATAAGATCAAACAAATGATCATATCGCAAATGATCAAACACTGATCATTTCACAGCAACACTCAGTATGCCACGTTACCAAATTGGGATATATCGCTGATAAATTTCAACTACATAACCTCTGAGCTCGTACGTCTCAGAGAAGGGTGTTAAGCTAAGAGAATAAATTCTCCGCCACCAACAGAAATGTATTTGAAAGAAATCAGCTTTATATCTCAAATTGTAACGTCAGACACACAATCCATACAAGTCTGTTCCGGGATCGAACAGAACCGAAGGCACTTCTCACGAAGCCCTTGCAATTCCGGATAATTTTCAATCACGTCAGGACTTCCCGTCACTAAGGGTGATAAAACCTCTAAACCGGAGATCAGCCGATGTAGAGTAACTCGACGGTAATCCTTCCGTTTTTAAAAATATCCGGTCTTCAACACCGGTCTTCGAATGCAATTCATAACGACGTATCACATATTCGGAATGGGTTATACGACCCCATGGTCCTTTCCCGGCTAACCCGAATAGTGAGCGCTTATTTAAAAATAAGTGTGGCATTCAAATTCATCCAATTCACAACAAAACATCCATTCAGGGTAATTATTGATAGTCGGTTATTTAACTATCAATAAAGATGCGCGACATCATCAGATTCCAAATAATTTTCCAAATTATTTATCTTCAAAAATATCTTTACTAGATATAATAATTTCCACACTTCCAAAAATAAACCAACGTTTATTTTCTTTAAAACGAATTTCCATTTCTTTTATAAATTCCATAGTGAATTTATATTTCAAAAATATCTACTGATATACGATTTTCAAATCGATTTCAATATTCAACTTCAATTTATCTTTTCAAAGATAATTTCTCAAAACAGTTCATTTCATATTGGAAAAGTATTTCCATACTTATTAAATAATAAGTAATTCACAAATCTATTTATTTTCAACATTTGAAAATATTCAATATACTTAAATCAAATTAAGTATATATTTCATTCTTTTAAGGAAAATATTCTTTTAACACCTTTATTTGAGTCAAAACGAATGTTACGTAAAACATTGTTACGACGACTCAAAAATCACTAGTATAGGGATTCGGATTTTAAGATAGGTATATAAATCCCAATACTACATCAAAACATTTCCTTTCGGAAATCATTTACTATAACAACAGTGTTATAGTCCATCATTTCCTTATATTTCTCGAAAACGTCTATTTCAACAATAAATGTTGAAATCTATGATTTCGATATTTAACACATTTTAAAACACCTTTAAAATGTTTAACTTCATTTTTAAAATATTCCTTCTTCAAAAATGAATCCATTTTACTTAACAATATATTCACTGTCCAAAATCGTGAATAAAATTTACTTAACCCCATTTCAATCATTCCTACACATTTTTATTTCAATAAAAATTCGCTATTCAAAATCGTGAATATATCTTCTTAAATAATCTTCTATATTAAATTTATCACATTCAATCTATTTTCGAATTTATAAGCACGTTTATAAATTCTATTTCTCTTTTTAATAACAACTTCGGCTTATAAACCTTCTTTTATCAACTTCTATATTTAACTTATTAAAATAAGTGACTTTGGGTTTATAACAACTTTTATAAATTTCAATTCTATTTATAAAAACTTCAATATCAATTCAATTTCAATATTGATTTCTGAATTTATTTTCAACTTTAAATAGAAGATTCCATACTGATTTCTCAAAGTTCTTCTCCAAATACTAAATCAATTACAGATTGATTTCAAATTTTATTTATCACTACTAAATAAATTCCTTATTTTTCTCAAATTACTCAACATCCTGTTTTTTAAATGGACTTTTTAAATTGAAATCATTTTACATTGATTTCCCAAATCGTTTCAACTTACCAATTAAATTTCTAATTGGATTTCCAACTTATCTCCTTTTAAATAAATTCCTTTTAAAGAAAATATATTTCAATTGTTTCTTTCAGTCTATTTAAAAATCCAAATTCTTAAATTAAATTCTTCAATTTATAATCACTATTTTACGAAATCCATTTATTTAACATTTTCACTTTATTCTGGAAATAAATTCGATAAGATTTTAAAAATTAACTTTTTATACTTTAAAAATTCCTTTCTTCAAAATTTCTTTAATTTCAAAAAATTGATTCACTTAGAAATTTTCTACTTGGATTTCAAAAATTCAATTTCGTTTATCTTTGGAATCCAATGATGTCAAACATCCATTCAGCTAAATTTTAGCTTTCAAACAATTTCCAGATATCAATATGATTAATAGCATCACTATAATCATTCACAGATTTATATCACAATAGAAATAAATTCAATCAATGTGAGGGGTCCAGTTGGATCCCTCCAACCTGTTTCCCTGCATCCAAAGACGTTAGCACAATACCAATTCCGCTCCAGTACGGAATTATCGCGGTATATAGGTTTTTATAAATCCGCTTACTAACGGCGCAATAGGGTCTCATCCGCTATACGAGGCGGGAAATCATCAATCCAATATATACATATATCAATATGTATATACTGCTATATATATAGATATATCCTATCATATCTAATAGCACATTCAAACAAATCAATCAATAACTGCAATACAAATTTAAATCTGAGTGAGGAGATCTCACCTTTGCTTTTAATTTGCAATTCATTTCCAATCCAGTTTGTTTCTTCACAGAATTAGACCTTGTATAACAATTATATAATTTTATTAATATTCGAATCAATTGAACAATTAAATTACTGTTTGTTTATTTATTTAACAAAGGAATATATATATTTTCTTTTATTAAATTTTCCTATAATAATCTTTTAGGAACAAAATAAATTAAATAAGTTTATTAATCGAATAAATTACCTTAATAAACTATTTTAACATAACCTAGTAAATTGTATTTTACTTTTCTTCATTTTCAAAAAAATCTAGATAGGTTTAAAAACCCATTTCTACATAAATTTTAAATATTCTAAAAATTCCTATATTTTTCCCAAATCTTTATATATGAATTAAATTAGACAGAAATATTTATGCTTTGCTGGAAATAATTTTCCCATTTTCTGCATATATATATGTAACAAAAATAAAAGAAAAACAATACCGTAAACTGCCACTCGCAACCATCTTCCTGACGTTGACCACCACCACATCCCTTCGAGCTCCGCGACAATCGCTGTTTATTCGATTCCAGACCACGAGCCTCCAGCACCGCACATCGCCTCCCCTCTCACGCCAATTTCTCAATCAACTCGCGACCATGACAATATCATCCTTGTCGTGCTCGAGATCTCTGCCTCGCTTGAATCGAAGCCACGTCGTCCTTCTCTGTCGCACCATCGCGACGTGCCATCACTGACTCGCGCGCCCCACTCGAACGATCGACATTCTCCCACAACTTCGGCAAACCCCAATTCAATCATCACGAAATCGTTCGCAACCCACGACCATCGCGAATGCCTCTCGCGAACCCTAGCTCGCCCAGTAGTCGACGCCTTGCTCGCGAAGTTCGCCCCGACCTGCCACGTCGAAGATCCATCGCGAAACCTCCTATCAACCAGTCGCGACGCCACGCGATACTCGGTCGCGAGTTCGAAGTGTTCAAACGGAAATATAATTTAAGAAGAGGATTCGCGATTTTCTTCCCTGTTGCCTTTCGACTTTGATTTCAATAGGGTTTTTTTTTCTTTGTTCTGAGATTTCGAACGAGAGGAATATAGGAAGGAGGCAGTGGGATTTTGGAAAGCTCTGCCATTGTTTTTCTTTGAACGAGCGATTCTCGTTTTGATTTCAACTAGAAGAAAGAGTAAAGGAGGCACGATTTGTTTCGTGATACTAGGCGTGAATTCAGGCATATTTTTAGGGGGCTATAGTGTTCTGAATTGACCAAATTCGAATTTAAAAACAAATTGAATTCGATTTAATTTTCAACGCGTTTACCCACCGTGTGCTCACATATCAACTCCGAAAAATACGAAATTTGAAATCTGACAATAATACAATATTCCGGACCCAATGGAACTGGTTTCGTCGAATTCCGAGACTGTTTGAAAAATGACTATTTTTAAATATCGGTTCGAACAATATAATTTCAAAACTGAACGAAACACTTTCAATTTCAATTCTGAAAGTTCTATTACCTCCAGAATTATCAATATGAATTTTAAAAGCTTTCGAAATATTTTTTCTTCAGCTTAAAAATGAAGATTCAAATTTTTATTCAGTTTTCAATAGATTAAATTTTCCTAATTTAATCGCCAAATTCAAATTTCTATTGGGAATTCAAATTAAATCATCGTTCAAATATTTAAAATTAATTAAATATTCTCAATTTAATTCGTTCAAAATTCAGGGCCGTTACAGGAGATGGTACTTTCTTTAATAATGTCAATTGCGTATGTGTCAATGACATTACATTTCAATCACATTCGCATTGATGATGCTCTTACTGTGGTTTGACATTACAAATTTGCATGAATACTACATGTACTAGCCTTTTTGTTATAATTTACTAGACAATAGGGATTTTCATTTTTCTAACATAATGAAACATTCATGTTGTGCGTGTGTGTACACATACACACATACATATACATAACACACACAAACATGGTTGGATTTTTAATATTAAATTAGATTAGTAACACATCCAAATAATTTCACATTTTGGTTTGTCCACAATTATGTCAAATCCTATGTATATGTTGGTCTTCTTAGTGTTAGATGTGCATTTATCTTCTTCCCAATAAATATTACTTTATCTTATTCTTATAATACTTGGTTTCTATTTTCAGTTCCATTTTTCTAGTTTGCTATTTACATCTTAGTTTTAAAATGATGTACGTCCTGAAGTTTTTAAATAATATATTCCATAACTACTTAGATTTTCACTTTTATAATACTATGATTTTTTAGGATATACAATATGAACTATGGTTTTTTATTTCATACACAAGAGGAAAATTTTATTTCTATCCTTTAACACCAATAAATATATGTGACCGCTTTTATATATGTCTCATGGCTTTCATCCAAAGTTTGAGATCTTGGATCTGCTCTTTTGTGATTTAGGAATTTCAACTAATTCTTGCATTTTGGGAAATTTGATTTCATTTTCAATTTCGTAATATTACACGTATATTTGTTTATTTCGTTGATACATGACGTATATTTTATCTTGTATTGAAAAATAAGGTATACATGATGAATATTGATTAATCATAAATATATCTACTATTAAAAGGTATTTATTTATTACTTTGTTTTTATCGTTTTATATTTCTACAATTTTTGTACTTTTCGAATTTTATATGTTTTACAACTAAAAAATATTTAGTATTCGATATTCATATTTCAAAACTCATAATGGTTCTTTTGAGTTCCATCTTAAAACTTGAATCCGATAGTTTTTTTCGTGGTCTAATCGGGCTTTTCAATTAAACATTTGTTTACTTATTTGCCAATGCAATGAAATTCGTTATTAAAGAGATTCATAAAGAAATTTTTACGCATAATTATTCATCAAGCATTTTTAAATTTTTTAAATTATTGATACATACATAATTTATCATTAACCCTTTATGTTAATAAAATGCATGATTAAATTTTTTATTTTAATTAGGATACATGGTTGTTCTAAAGGTCCTCCAACTATCATTTCAGATCATTGTTTTTGGTCAACCCTTTTATTTCTTCCCTACTTTAGCACCAACCAGTATATAATTGGCAAATTTCTTTTGTATTTTAATCAAACCATTCATATATCAAAGGTTTCTACTTCCATTTATAATAACATGTTTAAATTACACTATATTAAGATGTGATTAGGGCCACGAACTCATTGTAGCAAGAGGGATGCTTCAGCATACAGCTTACAACCAGCAATTCACAACAAACCTCACAGCCTCAAAAGAACAACCCGAGGTACAATATAAGAGCATCTTCAACCCTCTTGCGTTGTAATGTCATTTATCAATTATGTGGCATGGTTTGTTTAACATTGTGAAGCACATGTTGAATGACTTCATTTCAAATTACATAATTATAATTTTTTTACTCCAATGCAATTTTAATAAAATGAACTAACATTTATTAATTTTGATTATGTGTAATCATATTAGTGGTGCTTATTAATTGAAATTGTGAAGTAGAATGTCTACTACTAGACATTATCTTTCACAATGTCTAGTAAAAACCTTGACACATCATCGTTTACATTTACTCTACAATGCCATTGGAGAAACAAAGCTGAACAAAAAAATTTAATTATCTACGTGGCATTAACATTATGCTGTAATAACATCAAGGTTGGAGATGCTCTAACCATGAACACATAAATAAATAACCGTCTTTGTGTTTGTATGTGTGTGTATAATTGTATATGTGGCTGCATTACAATAATCTATTTACAGAAACCAGTGCAACAACATTTCATCTAACAAAATATTTATCTCCTTTTTGCAACTGCATGTCCCACCAATGCAATGTAAAGACCACTAAGTATCACATTGAAATCCATGGACAGGTAAGTACTTACCAAGGTTTGTATTAACAATTACTCTCATGATCATTCACTCATACTAACCAAGACCTTGCAATTTTGCAATCAAAATTATGTTCTATGCAGGTTGATGAGAATATTGTTATGGAAATAGTAGCGCTTTGCGAAAGCTTTTATCAATGGATCTTTGTCACCCAAATCACAAAGAGATAACTTGGATTGAAAACAAGACGGAATTAAAATCAAAACGCAATAACACAAGATATTCCACCCAATGACTTACTTTATTGATTCACCAAAATTTTGTTTACAATTAATAGAACAAAGCTAAAATAAACAAAATACCATTGAATCAATAAAAAAATTGAGAAAGAGAGCAAATATCTATATGGTTAAAATTGTTGGAGAAGAACAAAGATGGAGAAGAGAAAATTAGCAAATAGATTTTCCACCACACTTTTACACTCTCTTCTAGTCTCTATTTATATAATCAATTACTTAATGCCGAAGTTAACATTAGAGGGAAAAAATAATTTGATTAGCCAATTAGAGAGAGAAATAAACATATTCAAATATACCTATTAATTAGGGGAAACAAAATCTTCTCTTTCTTTCTTTTGCATATTTATTTCCCTCTATTTGTGATTTTGTATCACCAAAATTTAACAAATATCACATTGGTGTGGTCTATTTTGGAGTTGCGAGGGATTGAAGTCCATGTCTCCTCACTTCCATCTATGTCCCCATTCATTGCTCTTTTTTTCCATATAAGTAGTACTTAATAAGACGCCAACAAATACTTGTCACTCTTTTACTCCAAAATTCTACCATTCAAGAAACGGCTGCTAAGTCCCTAGAATTGGAAGATGAAGGAAGAAAAGTCCCTTCCGAGAAAGTTATGAAAATTTGGTCCCTGTTTTTAGTTTTTAACTAATTTATGCTACTTTTGCTCCTGATTTCAATGCTCGGTCGATTTTCTAGAAGAGAACAATTTGGTAAAAATAAATAAAATAGGGACCTAATTTATATGAGTTTATTAGTAGGGACTTTTTGTGCATGGGGTTTGAGAATAGGGACCTTTGGTCCAAAACCCCTTCTAACATTAGTTTAATTCTAGGCTTCATGGAAACTAAACGCCGCTTTACGACGATCTAGGACTGAAAAATAATTTCTACAACAACTAATACACGTGACAAGCTAAAACAAGGTATGCGCAACACATAAACTAATTTCACTTAGCATTACCATATATTAGCTTATTTCAGTAACTAATTTTGGAGCATTATCCACCAAGATTTGAAATATTCAACCACATGAATCAATTTAGAAAAGAAAATAAGAAAATTGGAAAGCTACCTACCATACCACAATGAAGATATATGCAGCAACATCAACATGGTAAAGAAATTCACCAAGAAAACAAAGGCAATAAATTTTACGAACTAAAAAGGCATATCCATCAATCTAAACAGGTGACCGTTTGCATTAACGGTTCTATCGGATGTGTGTACATTACAAGCGAGGATTTACTAAATGCGTTGAGCTCATATAAATTCAGCGGGCCTTTCTATAAGGACCCAAATCTGCAGCCATCAATTGCGAATCAAAGGTACTTTCAACTCTAGGCTTTAACATAAAACAATAACATGTTACCCAAGCTTCAAACTATATGCACCTTCCATTTATCCTTTGCCACGTTCTTCTTATGTATGACAATTTTTGCTTACAAATTAATTTTATACTATTCTCTATCTATTATGTCGGTATATATATTAATCATCAAATATTAGGCTTCATACAGGTTTTAATATAGTGAAAATTAGGGTCACATCCCTAAAACCAAACGTAATTCACAAAAACTCCTTCCGTTCGAAACTTTATAAATCCGGTCCCTATTTTTGTTTCGGCTTAATTCTTTTCCATAAATACCCTCGTTTATACCGTGCTTCATTTTTTCTATCTGTGATTATTTGGTTTATATTGAACGATAAAATTATCTTTGCTTAATGATTTATCTGTTTGCAATAAAATATTTTTACTGAAATACCGTGTAAGTTCGTTTTCTGCAACTATTTGCAATAGTTGCAGAAATGTCTGCAACTATATGCAATAGTTGCAGACATTTCTACAACTATTTGCAATAGTTGCATCTGCAACTATTTGCATTTCTGCAACTATATCATATAGTTGCAGAAATGTCTGCAACTATATGCAATAGTTGCAGACATTTCTGCAACTATTTACAATAGTTGCATCTGCAACTATTTGCATTTCTGCAACTATATGCAATAGTTGCAGAAATGTCTGCAACTATATGAAATAGTCGCAGACATTTCTGCAACTATTTGCAATAGTTGCATTTCTGCAACTATATGCAATAGTTGCAGAAATGTCTGCAACTATATGAAATAGTTGCAGACATTTCAGCAACTATACCATATAGTTGCAGAAATGTCTGCAACTATATGTAATAGTTGCAGACATTTCTGCAACTATATCATATAGTTGCAGAAATATCTGCAATTTTTTGCAATTTTTATATATTTGAAAAAAAATCGAAAATGTTCAATATTTGCTGAATTGTCTGCAAATATTTGAAATAATTGCAGATTTAATACAAATTTAAATTTTTGGTATCAACAATGGATCTCATTTTAAAGATCATAAAATTTGCGATTTTTTGGTGAAAACGTTATGTTGATCCGGTTTTTGTAAATAAAGTTATACACGTTTGAAAAGTTAAAAACATAAAGGGTATTTCGGTCTTTCTGCGTGCGTGAATTTGAAAACAGGGAGCGGAAACGTAAATGTTGGTTGGGAAGGATGTTTTCTCTATTTTAAAACTTGTTAGGGATGTGAGCCAAACTTACCCTTTAATATAACTAAATTAAAATTTCACTAAAATTAGTCCTTCCCGTGATTTATCACATTTCTAGCTAGTGCCACAATACAATTAAAGCAAAAATGAACTATATTGATGCTACGTCCACAATATTATAGTTATCTCCTTCAAAAGGCAGCTTTGTTTACATGGTTATTCGTTTACATAGTTGTTTTTCATTTACATTTTCCCCCACCGTTTTTAGCTTCCTTGGAATTGAAAAGTTAATATTGAATTAAAATAGCTTAATAGTTTTAATATAATACATAATGACATGTATATTGTGGGTAGTATAAATAATATTGTACTTATTTTTTATCATCATTATCATTATTTAAAACGTTCTTATTACTAAGATTTAACATTCTAACCGATATTATTTAATATTTCCAAGACGTATATCAATCTCAGCCTACATCAAACTATACCAAAGCAATTTGTTGTACCATTAAATCATATGATTTGTGATTTCTATAAATTTTCAAGCTACAATTAAATAAGGAATGCTTTTTCTACCGATTCTCCATCCATATTCTGTTTTTCAATAACAGTTTTCTCTTTCATCGATGCACTAAGCTCAACTATGGAGATCCAGAAGGTGTTTCACTTAGTTTGATGTTCAAGAATTCAACACCTCTACTGCTCATACGAAGTTATGAATTTAACCAATTCAGTGTTTGCTTTAGGCTTACGTTCAATTTCTAACTTCTACTTTACAATGTTCTACTTCCAAGATTTTTTCATTTCATTTCAAGCATCATAGTGAATTTATTCAACCCTCTGCTTACACACTTTTGTTACTTATTCGGGTTGCTCTTAATGTTTTAGCCAAGCTTCACAAATATGTTATTTGGAAAATTTGTTGACAATGTTGCTGTACATTACTTTCAAATGAGAAATAAGTAAACAACTCAATTTCTTCAGTTGAGAGCACAGGGAGATTGAATTGAAAAAGCATCAATCATTGCTTTTCACCTGTTGGACAGCTACCTTTTGTGCAGAGTGAATTTTTGTTGTATCATAATGTTGTTGCCCCTATATTATCCTGTAGTATTTTATCATCAATCAAAAAATTTGTAAAACCATGCTTTCTGATACTATAATGTTATTGTCCCACTGTTGTATTGTATCTCATGCCCACCACTTTCCCATGCATTTATATATCCACTGTAGAAAGTAGTTGTGTCTTTCTACAAAGTAGTATCATACACTATTTGTTTTGTCTGTGTTTTTAAAGTATTCAAATAAGACAGCCGAATATGTCACCTTTTTTCTCTATATTAAAACATGACTCTATTTACTGAACATACTATATATTGGAAACTTTGTTTTATTAAATGCCTTTAGTCCTATTTTTTTCACTACACATGCTTTTTACTACTTAATGCATCTGCTTTTTTTGTCCCTCCACTACTGACAACTACACTTTGCTCTTCTAAACCTACCGCCTGCAAATATGTTTGACATCATCCAGTCCTACTACTACATTGATTCAATAAGAATTGTGTACTTATATTACTATTTATATTTGATATTGTAATAATGTTTTAATTACTTCCTGTAATTTGAATATTCTTATTATTTAAAAAATATTTTGAACTACAAATAAAATATTTTCCCCGTACCCATGTGTGAAGCATGAGTTCGCACTAATAATTGTTAGCAGGATAATTATTTTGGGTCAATGTTGCATCAGTTCATTGCATGTCATTTGATTTTTTATAATCAAATGCACTAAAACTATTTCAGATTCCATGAAATCACCGCCCATAAAGAAAAACCCACCGATTCCTTTCCAGTTCTTGCCATATATCATTTTGGATTGACTGGTAATCTGTACAATATTATAATTATTCGTCATATATCAGTTTAAGAAGAAGAAAACATTTTGGAAAATCTATCTTAAACACAACTCAAACAATAAAGCTTTGAAAATAGAAAACTTTGATTTGGACAATGTGAAGTTATTACACATGAAACGGTAAACATGTTAGCCTAACAAATTTACAACAGCATGGACTACGGGATGCCTAATGCTAGCTGCAACTTCAGGGATAGCAATAGGTCAATTAGGCACATATCAAAAATGGTTCATTTATTTCCTCTTGTTGATAGACAACTATTAAATTTGGTTACTGGTACTGATATAGAAGGTTTAGGATTTCGAGAGTCTAGAGATTTGGTCACCATAAATAAATTATAGTAGATGAATTTTTTGGGTGAATTGAACAGAACAAAGAATTCAAGTAAGGGTGTTGTAGTCACCATAAATAAACTTAATAATACAGCAAAAACTAAAAGGAATTGAACCTTTCTTGAAAGGTAAAATCTTAACAAAGCTTACTTTTACATCCTTTGAACCATACTAGATTCTGGCACTTGAATTTTTCTCCTTTTTGAGAATCCCAGTGAGTTCAGTAGGAATTCAAGGTCAGGAATTTCATTTAGAAGCACAATTTCAGGTCCGGCAAAATGATAAAAAAATGTTTATATGAGTTCAAAGATTGATTTGATGATAAATGTTGAATATGATGTTCATAAGTGTTTAAAAATGGTAAAGGATAAATATTTGGTAAGTACCAAGTTTGTGCATCACAAAGATGCAGACTCAGATGTTACAATTTATGGGAATTACTAAACCATAATACAAAGGTTAGATGTAGTTTTGTAAACTAAAAATTAAAGATCAGTTAATATATATCAATTCTGCTTCTGGAAAGAAAAGTTTAGAAAAGCTATGGTCCTCATCTCTTGATAGTCCAATTCTAATTAAACCATGATCTACGTAGAAAATATGAAGTCTTTGCTATATAACCAAACTAATAGGAATCTAACAATGGTTTATGTACAATTATTATATTAGTGATATCTGGATTATACAGTCATAAAAGAAAATATCGTATATCATTTACATTTTATTATACTATAACATACCTTTAGCTTTTTCAAGACAAATCTCCTTTGAGAAATGGTAGGAAAAAACGTATGTGTATGCAAAAACACGTATGGAGGAGAAGACATGTATGATTATGGAACTCCTCTTTTTATCAAATATATTTCGCTCCATTTTTTTATGAACGATGATAACCATGTAGTATAAATATGAACATGTTACATCTACGGTGTAAATAAGTAAATGTGTAAATAGTCTAAAAAAGCAAAATTAATTTAAGATTAATCATATATTCTACCACTTTTTGAAAATTCAGCCTTATTAGTTGGTAGGGGCAAAAAAAACCTAGACACTTAATGAATTTAGTCAATTTAATAGTTAATTCTATATTAACTTAAACAATCAAATAAACTCATTACACTGGACTCAAATAAACCCATGTGAGATGTTACAGAGAAATTGAACATTGAAACATCATTGATCACATTATTATCTATGGATTTATTCGAAACAGAAGAAACAAATAAGATTTGAGAGAAAGAAAACTAAAATCTCTTTATTGCTATTTTACTGATTGTAATATCATAATACAAAATGCAGAATGATCTTCTTATTTATACAGGAATGTAAAGAGAAAAAGAGGAAATGGGCCAAACAGAGCCCAGCCCAAAATAGAGAAAGAAAATGGGTAAGGGAATGCGGTCCGCATTATCAGATCCGAAGTCTTGATATCCCCCTTCAAATAGAACTAGGGTTCAGCAGCCTCCATATCATTCTCTTCATTGCTCTCATTGTTCCCATTAACGATACATAAGAAATCTCTAAACCTAGCAAAGTTCTTGCTGGACAGAGCCTTGGTCAGAACGTCTGCCTTTTGAAATAGAGAAGGAACATGGTTGACCTGGAGCTTTCCAGTTTCTGTTCTTTCGCGAACAAAGTGAAGGTCTACTTCCATGTGTTTGGTCCTCGAGTGTTGGACAGGATTCATCGAGAGGGATATGGTGCTCAAATTATCGCACCAGACTGTGGGAATTTTAGTTGATCGAAGCCCTAATTCGGAAATCAGGCTTTCTGTCCACATTATCTCAGCCGTGACGCTGGCTAAGGCCCTGTACTCCGCCTCCGTACTCGATCTAGAGATCGTAGGTTGCTTTTTGGTACACCAGGATACGAGATTGGATCCAAGATAGACACAGTGCCCTGTGGTGGACTTGCGATCATCTAGATCGCTCGCCCAGTCAGCATCACTGTAAGCCTGTATCGTGATCTCTTTACTTGATTTCAATAGCAACCCAAAATTAATTGTCCCCTTTAAATATCTCAGTATACGTTTAACTGCTTTCCAGTGAGTGTCTAAGGGTATTTGCATATGTTGACAAACTCTGTTTACACTATAGCAGATTTCTGGTCGTGTGATAGTAACGTATTGCAGTGCACCCACAATACTTCTATATTGCTTGATGTTACTTATGGGCTCACCTATATGTTTGGATAGATGTAAATTACTTGTCATAGGGGTGGCAAGTGATTTTGCCTTATCCATGTTAGCCCTGATTAGGATTTCAGATATGTACTGCTTTTGAGATAAGAATAAGCTAGAATCGGATTTTCTTTGCACATGTATCCCCAGGAATTGGTTGATTTCCCCTAGGTCTTTAATCGCAAAATGTTTATCTAGGAGAGTGACCACTTGATTTATCTCTTCCATGTCATCACCAGTGATAAGAATATCATCTACGTAAACTAATACGTAGATGATATTTTGACCTCTATTTCTGGTATATAGAGAGTTGTCTGACTTGGTTGCATTAAAGCCCATATTGCCTAGAGTAACTTTTAGTTTCTCATACCATGCCCTTGAGGCCTGCTTTAAGCCATAGATAGCCTTGTGTAATTTGCATACATGTGCACTGTGAGTTGCAGAACAGTATCCCATTGGCTGTTGCATGTACACTTCTTCTTGAAGCTCACCATTTAAAAAAGCATTGTGAACATCTAGCTGCTTGATTCTCCAGTGCTTGTGTAATGCAATTGTCATGATAATCCTTATAGTAGCTGGTTTGATAACTGGTGAGAATGTTTTCTTAAAATCAAAACCAAACTGTTGCGTGTACCCCTTTGCAACTAATCTGGCCTTGTATTTAGCTATGCTGCCATCAGTGTTTCTCTTGATTTTGTATGTCCATTTGCTTCCCACAATGTTTTTATGCTTTGGGGGTGTAACCAAACTCCATGTTTTGTTTTTAATTAAAGAATTATACTCTTCATCCATAGCCCTTCTCCATTCCTCATCTTTTACTGCTTGATCATAATTAGTTGGTTCAACCTTATTGAGTACAGCTGCATATACCTTAGGCTTAAAGATTCCACTTTTAGACCTAGTGACCATAGGATGTTCCACCCTAGGTTGTATTTGAACCATGTTTTTACTATGACTGTCAGTATTTTCAGTTGTTGAATCCCCATTATGATCATCAGTTGTTTTTGTTGTTGAGTAGTTATTTTCAGCATGTTCATCCCATGTTTGCTGTTCCTGGTTGATGTGAGTGCTATGATGAATGTTGTTTGAATCTGATTTGTCTGAACTATAACCAACTTTTGTGCTAGTGATAGATGTTTCTCCTGGTTGATGATCATTGCCACCATCTTGAATTTCACTTGGCACTTCAGTTAACTCTGGAATTGTTGGTACATATGTAGCTTTTCTACTTGTCGGTTGTTTTTCCTCTACACTTTCTGCAAATGGAAAAACATTTTCATTAAAGACAACATGCCTTGAAATATATATTCTGCCATTTTTATCTAAGCATTTGTACCCCTTTTGATTATATGCATAGCCTAAAAAGGTACAAGCACTTGATCTCAAGCTCAACTTATGCTTGTTATATGGCCTGAGATAAGGGAAGCACAGACAGCCAAACATTTTCATGTGATTATAATCAGGCTTAACTTTGTGCAATCTCTCATATGGGGATTGTTTATTTAGTAATCTCGTGGGAACCCTATTTATAAGATACACTGCAGTGGCAAATGCCTCTTTCCAGTGTCTCATAGGTAGTGATCCCTGAGATAGTAGAGTTAATCCTGTTTCAACTATGTGTCTGTGTTTCCTTTCAACCAAGCCATTCTGTTCTGATGTGTGTGGACATGTGGTCCTATGTATTATCCCTTTACTGTCAAGAAATGCTTTTAAGGGCTTGAACTCACCACCACCATCAGTTTGCAAAATTTTAATTTTACTACCATATTGATTTTCAGAATAAATGATGAAATGTTTAATGGCATTATATGTATCTGACTTGTTCTTGAGAAAATATATCCATGTGAATCTAGTACAAGCATCAACAAGTGAGAGATAGTACCTGTCTCCTTGTGTTGATGATAGGGGGGCTGGTCCCCAAAGATCTGCAGCCACCAAATTCAGTGGCTCATGATATACAGTTTCTGATTTACTAAAAGCCAACTTGTGACTTTTTCCTTTTTGACAGTGTGAGCATATAAATGGAACAGAGAAATTTCTAAAAGCAATTTTACTTTCATTAAGAATTTGTTTTACAACATCAATCTTAGGGTGACCAAGTTTACAATGCCACAAATTAAGAATATTATCCTCTTTTTCAACATTGAAACTAACTATATTAGAATAAGTTTCCCTATTAGTAGATTTTCTTGTCCCCATGTTGCTGAATTTGTAAAGACCTTTGTCCAATTCACCCTGTAGTAATATATTTTTATTCAGTAAATCCCTAATAAGACAGAATTTTGGGTGAAACTCAAAGTATACACCGTTGTCCTTGGCAAATTGGGAAACACTTATTAAGTTCTTTTTAATCCTAGGAACTCTCAATAAGTTATTTAGGTAGAGAGTCCTACTACCATTAATACTGCCAGTTCCAACATGTGATATTTTTATGGCTTCACCATCACCCATAAGAACAGAATGCGTACCTTTGTATTTCTTGTTTCCTAAATTGAGATTCTGAAGGTTGTTAGTGATATGGTTGGTTGCACCTGAATCTGGGAACCAGTCATCTATATTTGTATCATCATTTCTTTCTGCATCTTCATTTGCATCATCTGAGTTGGTTCTGTTTTGCTGGTTCACTTGAGCCATGTTAGCATTGTGTGTCTTTTGACTTGATTGTCCTTGCTGTCCTGGATTGTATTCAGAGTTGAATCTGAAATAACATTTATTGGCCATGTGCCCTGTCTTTTCACAAATTTGACACTTTACTCTGTTGTAATTGTTGGACCTTCTTCTTCCCCTGCCTCTTTGAGACTGACCTCCTCGTTGAACTGGATGGCCAGGGTTATTAGAGCTGTTGGGTGTTTTTTATTGATTCTTGTTTCTTGTATTTGCTGCAAAGTTAATGTTGATATCACCTTGTATTGACTTCCTTTGCTCAATTCTTCCTTCATGAGCAAGTAGGGCAGCATGTACATACTGCAGATTTGGTAGCACAGGTTGCGTGGCAATAAATGTAACAGGTGACTCATATTCATCATCCAAACCGCTAGTGAGAGTGAGAATCTGATCACTTTCTGTAACTTTGTGTCCCACAGCACTAAGTCTGTCACACAAGTTCTTGATCTTGGTGATGTATTCTCTCATGGGCATGTCCCCTTTTCTAGCATTTTGAAGTTCCCTTTTGTAATGCATAATTCGAGCAGATGACTGAGAACTGAAGATCTGGTTTATAGTGGACCAGATCTCATATGACGTATTGCACCCAACAATCTGAGATAAAAGATTGGCACTTATAGATGATATTAGCCATGATGCAAGTAAGTTGTCCTGCTTCTGGTGTTGAATGTAATCTGGGTTGCTAACAGAATTTCTTTCTCTGTCTAAAATTATTGCAGGAGGCACTGCTTTTGTCCCTTGCATAAATTCCTGAAGGCCATAGCCTTTTAGTGCTGTCTCAACTTGATATTTCCACAAGATGAAGTTGTCTTCATCAAGAGGGATGGTGATAACCTGACTCTTCGGCTTAACTAGTGCAGGGATGCATCTGGTGCCATTGTCTTGATCTCTCGAGGTGACAGATGCAGATTCTTCACCACTATCTGCCATTCTTGGACAGATTCTTGGACCAGAAGTACTTTGTCGAAGCAGAAATGAACGGAAAGGGAAAGAAACAGAGTTTCTTGGAGTGGTGGACCACGGTTTGCTGCCAAGAAACTTACAGGAATCAAGAAAATGGTGGGTGTGTATTATATCAATGAAATTGATGTAATACACATGCACAGCGGGTTGAAAGAGACCGAATCACAATGAAGATGTGAAAAAACGTTTGTTGTTACCGGTTGGAGATGATGAATAACTTCTGATCCAAACCTTGGCAGCAACAGCGATGATGAGAACAGAGGCACTTGATCAAGAATAGGGCAAAAACTCCAATGATGATATCTTTTCTGAGGAGCCACACTAAACTCCCTTTCAATCTTCGAAAGATAGTGAAGGGGTTGTAATGGTGGATAAAGATGCCTTTCAGCTTTCAAGGCTCTGATACCAAAATAAGATTTGAGAGAAAGAAAACTAAAATCTCTTTATTGCTATTTTACTGATTGTAATATCATAATACAAAATGCAGAATGATCTTCTTATTTATACAGGAATGTAAAGAGAAAAAGAGGGAATGGGCCAAACAGAGCCCAGCCCAAAATAGAGAAAGAAAATGGGTAAGGGAATGCGGTCCGCATTATTAGATCCGAAGTCTTGATAGAAACAGTAGAAACATGCTTACAATTACTGTCAATATCAACAACATAAAGTCCTTTGACCTCACTACCAATTATAATTGGCTTCTTCATCAAAGGGTCCTGAAGGAAACAAAATTGGGAGGTGAAAAGAACATTAGTGTCCTTGTTTATAATGAGTTTTCGTACTGAAACAAGGTTGAAACAAAATTCTGGTACATGTAAAACATTTTTCAAAGTTAATGAAGCAGAATGGACAATTGTACCAGAATACGAGACTTTGCATGTTTTACCATTTGGCATAGTGATAAGTATTGGTTTAGACAAAGGAGAATAACGAGTGAACAAATTAAGATTAGGAGTCATGTGGTCTGTTGCTCCACTATCAATGATCCAAATAGGTTTAGTTTCTGAAGAAATGAAGCAAAAATTCTTACCAGCCAGAAAAGCAGTTGAATCAGAAGAAGCAGCATTATTATTCTTCAACAAAGCCAAAAGTTAATTGTATTGCTCATTAGTAAATCCAGTTTGAGTTGTCACGGCTGATGAATCTTTTGAAGATGATGTGGCAGCTGCTGTTCGAGGGCTTTTGCCTGGTGGATATCCATGCTTCTTCCAGAATTTTTCTGCAGTATGACCACCAAGTGAGCAATGATCACAGAAGAGAGTATGTCCATGTAATTTCCAGCAATTGTGATCAACTGTATGTCCACCAATCTTACAATGATCATAATATTGAGACCCTCTACCACTTTTGACAGCACCACCACGACCTCGAGAAGGTGTATTACTACCTCTGTTTGAATTCTTGGAATCAACAAAACGTTGGGAGGCTAATGCAGAGGTAAGATCAGACAGAGTAGATCCAGATGAGGTTTGGTTATTGCCTAATTCTCGTTGTTCTTCTTCTTGCAGCAAAAGTTTGTAAACCTCATTTAAAGATGGAGGTGGTTGAATCATTAAGATTTGAGCACGTGTAGAACTATATGATTCATTCAAGCTTGCTAGAAACTGTACAACCTGCTGATCTTGAAGAATATCGTGGATTAAGGTTCCAGAACCACACACATAGACACGATCTTCAAGTAGCAAAGTGTATTCATCCCATAGAGTTTTCGATTTAGTATAATGAGCAGAAATTGAAGAAGTATCTTGAGTAAGCGTGGACAGCGATCTTTGAATTTGGAAAAGACGAGTTCGATTAGATCGAGCAAATCGAACCGCAAGATCGGACCAAATAGCAGATGCAGATCGATAATAAAGAACAGATTGAGCAATATCTTTTTCAACAGAATGTAACAACCAAGAAATTACCATATTATTGCATCGATCTCATTGAGACGCCAGTATCGAATTTTCAACTGGTCGAAGGCAAAGACCAGTGACGAACCCTAATTTGTTTTTCGCCATTAAAGAAACTTCAACTGAGCGTCACCAATGACCGTAGTTGCGATCTGAGAGAGGAACGGTTGAGAGGATATAATTTGGATGATCAGAGTGATGTAGGAAAAGTTCATCATTGGGGATGAGTAATGAAAGATCGGTGGTTGGAGGGGATGGTGGCGGCTGCTCTGATACCATGTTAGTTTTAGGGCAGGATCAGAAAATTGAGGAAGAAAGAAACCATTTTATTTCTGAACTGCCGAAAATAGAAAAATGACAGTCAAGAAATACAATCCCAATACAATACAATATTTATACATGCTAATAGACCACAGCTAATACACGTCAGCCACGATAATACTCAACAAACAGCATAAATTTCCAACATATCTTAGTAAACTATTTTGTACTATCATTAATGACATACTTCTATGTGAAAAAAAGGGTACATAACAACATAAATTCAGTGAAATCAACTTTGAAGCATCAAACGGTTTCCCACTATATTATTAAAACCAAAAGTGGATTAGTACTTTGTTTATTACAAATCCTTGTCTTGGGGTGTCAATTAGACTAAATCCAATTGATTGGTCTCGTATGAAAATAAAAGGGACTATTATAACAGCGAATGGATGTTGTGCAAGTTTTAGACATATATGCTATGAAATTGACTTGTATATGTTTAAACCAAAAGTATTGATGATAAACATATGGACAACTTTAACAATAATATAATGTAGGTAATGAAGCGTCATCATCAAGGGATATGGTTCTAAAATAAAGATAAAATTTATACTAAACTCCATTGAGTTTGAAATAGCAAGCTTGTTATTTTTGTAATCATATTTCCGCATATGGATAGTTTCCTTTTTTGCTTTAGCATGATTAGAGGTCTGATCTAAAATAGTAATTGTGGTATGATTTATCACCGGACTTACATCATAGCATGAACAAAATTTTAGTTCATTTTAAAATATCAAATATACAAATAAATCCAAAGATGTACTTGATTAATAACTAATATTTCCTTGAGAATATCATAAGTTAATTGCTTTTGATCAGTATCAAGATGGTTCTCATGATTCCTCTTACTTTTGAATCCATGTTAATGATATATGTGTGCATGGTTAGATAGTAGAATTGTATCGTAATTTGGAAGTGGAACGTCATTAATAAAAGTTCTGAATATTACCTTTAGCTACACTTAAAAATTATTGTTAAAAAATTATATATTAATTCATCCAGACAGTGAAGATTTTCATGAGATACATTACAAACAAAACAGTACAGCAATCATATTTTTCTCATACACAAATTTAGATTGAATTGGCATATTGTTGAATGATGGTAAAGTAATGACATCCAATACAGATTAAGTAGGTGGAGAAAAAGTAACTCCTTCTTGAGGTCTAAAGAGTAGGATGTATATGAAGTGCCACTACTTTCGATTTCTGATAAAAACGTTGGAAACTTCTTTTCACAACATTTATTTATCTGTTCTTTTCAATTGGATAATAAAATAGTAGTAAATGTAATATGGTAAAACAAAAGTAAATATAAATCCAATTGCAAATATAACTTTCAATTGAACATATATTTAAAAAATTTGTATTAACATTAATAGTAATTTAACTCGAACATGGATATCGATTGAAAGAAGATGACAAAAAATGTTGAAGTATAACATGGATAGTAGTGATATTGTCATCTGAATAGATAAAGTATACCTTTTATAGCCGAAAGTTGCATTCGTTGACAACTGCTTCGGATGAATTACAAGGTGAAAAAACCATGGAATATCAGATTTAGAAGATAACTACTCCGTATGTAGACCAAGTTGAAATCGATTGTATGAACATCGGTGAAATGGATTTTGATAATTAATGGTCAACAAATGAGAACAGGAAGGGTGGAAATGTGGATTATGAAAAATGAAGATTTACCAGTTATCGGTTTGCTTAAGTAGGTTCGAAGGAGGAGGAAGTTTTTTGGTACTGTGGAATAGGGCTGCACATAACCCATATCCAACCCGACCCAACCCACCAACCCGATCCAACCCACATAAACCCAACCCAACCCATCCTAGTTCGGATCGGATATGGGTTACAATTTGTAACCCATACTATATATGGGTCGGGTGTGTTATTTTGTTCAACCCAACCCTACTTTAACCCAACCCAACCCTATATTAAAAACCTAATTTAATATCAATACACTTAAAATTAGAATAGTCTAATCCTAGAATAATGTTTATGTATTCTACAGTAAATATACGAAAAAGCATATTTTATGTCAACCCAAACAAGGTAGAATTTGGCAAAGATATTCCAAAGGGCATTTTAATGTATTTTAAAATGAAACACTTGTTCTACTATGTAGTGAACTAATTTCATATGATGTGTTTTACAATGAAATTTTAATAAAATATATGTTATAATGAATTAGTTAGTTTAAGTGCGTTATGCTAGCTAAAATCTAATATATTATGTTGAACATTTTAATGTTATTTTTTGAAAATATTCCCTTATATTCTCATTTTTAATTAGATTCATGCAACCCAACCCAACCCTACTAAACCCGACCCAACCCATACTTCGACCCAACCCATACTTCGACCCAACCCATATCCAACCTCATATAGGGTCGGATACGGGTTGAGCTACCTTAAACCCATACCTATGCGGGTCGGGTGAAATATTTGGTCTGACCCGACCCAACCCATACTTTGTGCAGCCCTACTGTGGAAGGAAAAAAAGATACGTGGAGAAGGAAGTGGATGAAAGCAGTTATGTTTAGTCTGGAAAAAAAGGAAGTAACATGGATCAATTATTTTTAAATGCAAAGAATAAACGATGACACGTAAGCAGATTTAAGTTTGTGCTTTTAAGCTTAAGGTACAGTTTGCGTTCACTAAGTGGCGCTAACTAAGCTTCTGAAAACGGACATATTCAGTGTTCAGAAGCTTTAAAGTTGTTTGTATCCATGTTTCTTTCATGGGTACTAGGTCAATCCAGTGAACTTTTATTCAGTAGTAAAATATCGCTTAATTTTAATTCTAGATCTGATTGGACAATACTTACCGATAATACCCTTGTGTACTTCTTTATATAAATAAGTTTTGTTCAGTACTAGCCACAGGTTCATTTCATTTTGAGCAGGAGTAGCAAGGCACTGCAGCATTAAGGTATAGGTAAAAGTATTATTTTAATGATGTACCGAATTTTTTATTTGTTTTATAGTCAACTACTCTGAAAAGCTATGAATTGAATGCTCTTCAGTTGTACATTAGTTTGTAGGTATGTATGTTATATGATCATTTATGTTCATTATGTATAAAATAGCACCATTGTGTTACTACTAGAATATAATATGAATTCGAAAGCATGGATTGGCTGGCCAAGTGATTCTTTTCCCCCACGCCCTCTTTTTCATGTTTATTACCAGTACAATATCATGTTCATAATAGGTACAGTTTGGACTTATCTATGCTGTTAAAAGTTCATAATATGAGCATCTGTCCATTATATATAAAACAACAATATCATGTTACTGCAAATATTTTGAATAAAAGGAAAGTTTCTACACATTAACAAATATTTTTAAGGCAATAGAAAAAAATTATTTCATACTAAATTTTAGATTTACTCTATATTTAAAAGGTTGAAAGAAGACTAAAAAAACGTTGATACATACTTTGTATTTTTATATCTTTTATAGGTTAATAATTGATCGGTGCTCTATTTTAAAATTAGCAGCTTAATATTTTTGTTCCTAGTACATTAATATGTACTACTTGTGTCCTATGATTATGCTAAAATTAGTGAAAATATATTTTACTCAGTAAAGTATATTTTAATTTCATTCCTCTCTATAATAATCTTGGTTAGAGCTAACATCATATTAAATTAATGTTATTGCAAGTCTAATTTTCACAAACTAATAGGAATGGCATCTAGTAGAAACTCTCAAGGAAAAATCTGTGAGACTGAATCAAATGTGACTTCTGAGGGTAGAGCTGCTTTTTCATGAAATGATGAAATGGAAAAACATTTTCTTAAGTTATGTTTGAAAGAAGTCAATAGTCAAGGACACAAAGGAGTCTCACTTACAAGATCCATGGAAAAGGTTGGAAAATGAGTTCAATACAAAGTGGAGTGTCAACTATGATCATAAAAAATTCAAAAATCATTATGATTATCTAAGGGCTGATTATGGACTCTAGACAAAAATAACTAGACTATCTAGACATGGATTCAACACTGATACAAATACCATACTTTGGCCTCCTGAAAAGTGGAATGAGGTCATTGAGGCAAGTCCATTAAATATACTTGTACATTTTCCTACTAATAATTTAATTAATATATGTATATATGTATATTAATTTATTATGTGTATTTTATTGCACAACAATACCCTAAAGCATCAAAGTTTTGCAACAATCCTTTAAAAAATGTTGAACTACTAAAAGGGATTTTTGAATCCACTCTTGCACATGGAACATTTGCATGGTCGTCTGCATCATCAGGTCCACCACTTAATAATGATCCACCACCTAATAATGATAACAACACCGACGATGATGATCAAGGGGATGCTCAAGTAGTAATCGAAGGAGTCACACAAAGAGAGGAAGCTGGTTTGCATAATTATGGAGTTGATGAGTTCTTTGAGGGGGTGGCAATTGACGAGGAGCGTGATACATTGTTGGATGGTGAAACCGGTGATAATGGTTCATTTAAGGCTACATCTCGTCCTTCTAAAAAGAAAAAAGGGAAAAGTTTTGGCGGTCAAACGATTGAGAAACAAATTGAAGATTTAATTGGAGTTATAAAAAAGCAAATTGATAGAGAGGAGGCTAGCGAAGGACCTTCTTTGACTGACGTGATCATTGTTTTGAAAGAATTGAAGAACATGAGTGTTATCACAACAAGGATATGTCAAAGCTAAAATGTTATTTTGTGAGAAACCTGAGTTAAGGATAGTTTTCATGGTCGAAGAGAGTATAATTGAAAAAATTGAATTCTTGAACTATAGTCTAGGCATATAAATAGGAGTACTTGTTTGAGGTGGGATTTGCTATGTTCAGTGCGTTTTGAATAACTAGATGAATAATAATAACTATGTAGGCTCAAGTGACATGTTTTAAACATGCTGATTGTATGAAACTATGCTTCATGTTGTTTGTTTCAATAAAATTTGCATTAATTGTTTAATATATCTGCCATATTTTGTGTTTGATGTTTTGGTATTTTGTGCAATTATGATAAAGTATTTTCACTTCTTTAGACAAGTTATGAATTTGTCTATATTCATTATGTGAGTGATTTTGGTTTACTACAATTTATACTTTCCATAGTAACTATCCATTTACAAACAGAAGTTTGGTTAAGAATGTTCTTTTACTTGAAACTGCATAAATAATATTTTACTTAATACATCAAAATTTGAAAATGTTTGACATTTTTTATGGCATTTTAGGATGATGCCGAGAACATTGTTACTAGTGAGATTGTTGCTACTTCTGATATTACTTCAGATGAAGAATCGCATAATTATCCATCAAAAAGTTTTGACTTCATCTCTTTCTGGCAAAAAATACGTGCAAGGGCTCATGAAAGGTCTGTCTATTGTGATGTATGACAAATTCAGAATGGATAAATGATCATTTGTAGAGTTATGTCGTCACTTTCGAGACAAAAGTTGGCTTCGAGATAGTAGGCATGTAGATGTCAAAGAGAAAATGGCAATGTTTCTTTCCATCATAAGCCATAATTATAGAAATCGAATTGTAAGATATTATTGCCAGCATTTAAGTCAAACGGTAAGCAAATATTTTCATGAAGTTTTGATAGCCATGAAAGAATTTTCTCGAGAAATGATAGTTCCACCAGACTTTAGTAAACCTCTTGAAAATATACGATCTCATGTTGAGTTAAATGAAGGACCTTATAAAGGAGCAGTAGGAGCATTAGATGGTACTTTAATAGATGCAAATATATCGATTCGTGATCAGGTTTCATTTAAAGGTAGAGGACAGGGAAATTGTTATTAAAATGTCATGGCAGTATGTGATTTCGACATGAAATTTGTATGTAATGGCAGGATGGGAGGGAATAGCACATGATTCAAGGGTTCTTAATGAAACAATTCGCAATTTCATCAATAATTTTCCCATGCCTCCTTTATGTAAGTAAATGTAAATATTTTAATTTCTTGCTCTATAATGATAACGTGCTTAATTTTTTTTTACAGATATGTACTGCCTCTGTGATGCAGCATATACAAATACTAGAGGATTTCTCACTCCTTATCGGAACACACGTTATTAGTTGAAAAGTTATAAAAACAATAATGAAACAAATAAAAAAAAGATTCAATCATGCACATGCTCAGTTAAAATGCCCCCTACAAGTTTGCAGTTCAAAGAGATATAGCTATTGCATGTATGGCCGTACATAATTTTTTATGTCGCGTTTTCCTAGATGATAGGTTATTTCTAGAAGCCGAAAAAGAAGATTATAGTACAAATGTTTCTGATGAAACAAATAATGAATTTGACAATCAAGAACCATCACAGGCTCCACCAAGTCATACTGAAGCGTTTTCATCTCAATCGCAAGCTTTTATGGCGAATTTACATGATGATTTTGCTAATCTCTTTTAGTTTCCTCTTTATTTCATTTAATAATTATCAATAACCAAGTGAATGTATGTTTTATATTTCTTTTAGTAGACATTTCATATGTATGCATGATAAGTACTTCAAATAAATAAATTTGTAAAAAAAGGCAAGGGTAATTTTGTCAAAGTAATGCTTATTCTAACAAATCAATTTTCTATTCAGCAAAGAATCAAACAGTATTTCTTTTATTTAGCATTCAACATTCATCTTTCAGCTTTTCAAACAAACGGAGCCTAAGTAATAAATAGATGTGATATACTTAAATGATAGAAAACTGCGAATGATGACATTATAAGTCCTTTCTAACAGAATGTTAAAAGAAGAGCAGTGCTAAATGCACCACGTTATGGACTTCTTTTTACCCAAAAAAGAAAAAGAAAAAAAAAGGAGCGTGTCTTCATTTTACCCAGCATGGACGGTACCGTACTACCGAACGACAGTATAGGACCGTTCGAAAGATTGCTTAGTTTTTTCAAAATAACACATACGATCGGCGGTAGAAGGCCATTCGGTAGTATAAAATTTGAAAAATGTCGAGCTAGGTTCGGCAGTAGAAGACAGTTCGGCAGTAGAAGGCCGTTCGGCAGTATGAAGTTGTTTGCTGAATGGTTAGCACAAAAATAATTGGTGGGTATTTTGAAGTGTGTAATCGTATAGTGCTGGGTAAAATGGAAAATGGGTAAAAAGAAGCTCTTGTATGGTGCATTTAGCACTGCTCTAACAGAATGTGCGCGCTTATGACCTCGTTGGAGTCATGTTAATTCTATAGATCACAAAGTTAGCGTTTTGTTTTCTTGTTCTTCCTTTTCTCCAATTAATTGTTTGAGCCGCCTTTCCCTTGTCACTGGGGCGGATGGCATGAATGGGCATAGAGCAAAATTCCTCCACAAATCATATGGATTGGATCCTTTTTCCTCATTCATCATCAAATTCGATTAGATACTTGTAGTTAGTTTAGGATTACCATTTTGTGCTACTTTAACGGAGCGAATACCATTAGAATATGGTGCTTCCAACGGCGCCAAGTTATTCCCGAATTGAGTGGATACGGTAAAAATGCTTTCTTAATTCACATTGGTCGTTGATTGGTAGATTTAGACAAGCTCCAGTGTATAGGGTTAGGGAATTCGTTGAAATTGCGTTCGCAGTTATAATAGTTTAACCGTCACGTTTATCTACATCTGAATCTAATCAAATGATATCAATATATCGATGGTAGATTTAGATTCGGCTCGTGGTGTTGTGGAAGCTTTGATTTTTGCTGCACAGCCTTTGTTTATGGTTGAATCTACCACATAAAAGCATTGCATTGGTTCTCTACAGTGCACAATGCGATGGTTCCAATCTCCGCACTATAGGAAATTTTTTACAAGATTGTAGGCTGGCGATTAATCCAAGCTAGATATTGGACATGGTTATGGATAAAGAAGGATCGTTTTGGCGAAGAAAGCGGGCTCGGAGGATTGTTCTTAAGGACGTCGGCAAAATATTTGAACGTAGGTCTGACTAAGTTTGAGATATTGAAAATGACTTGCTGGTATGTTGGTTAAAGCTGTAGATTGGTGTATCATCAATTGATAATTTGTGGTGACCCTCACTCTATAACACATAGTTTTTTTTAACTTTCAAGAGGCCTTCACCACTAAACCCCAATTCTTTTATATTTGAATATTTATATAATTTCCAAATATTTTTTCCAAGACCCTAGTTTTACCAATATAATCATATCAGTGTACAAACAAACTAAGTCAATTGTATATTTGATGATATACAATTGTTTCTTTATTATTATTATATTTTTTTTATCAGAGGGAATTTAAATCAAAAAGAAATTAAAATACCATACAAGCTATTGACATAGCCACTTATTTCTTTTCTAAGCCTTGTTCTACTGCCATAGGTGCACCTTGACAAATACTAACACTTATATATTTATATCTTGCCTAGATAATTCTATTTAACACTAAAATAGCATTTACTTGATCTCATGATAGTTATCAAAGTTGATAATAATTAATAACAATAAGTTGGATCGACTAAAATCGATAAATCTTGGAAATTTACTCGAAAATAGACAAATTTGGCAAAATCAGCAGTTCAGACGTCTAAATTTTTATGACAGACGTCTAGATTGGATCTTAGACGTCTAAATTTTTATGACAGACGTCTCAGAGTGTCTAAAATTGAAACAGAGAGTAGAAAACATTTTGAAATAAGTTCAGACGTCTAAATTTTTATTAACAGACGTCTAAATTAGATCTCAGACGTCTAAATTTCTATGACAGACGTCTCAGAGTGTCTAAATTTTAAACAGAGAGTAGAAAACATTTTGAACTAAATTCAGACATCTAAATTTTTATTGACAGACGTCTAAATTCAATCTCAGACGTCTAAATTATTATGACAGATGTCTTAGAGTGTCTAAATTTTAAACAGAGAGTAGAAAACATTTTGAACTAAATTCAGACATCTAAAATTTTATTGACAGACGTCTAAATTCAATCTCAGACGTCTAAATTATTATGACAGACGTCTAATTTGTCTTAGACGTCTAAAATTGTTGACAAGTTTTCTCAAAGGTTAAACTTAAATACTCAATTACTTACAAAATTTCCAGAATTCGTGCATATGCAAGTATCACTTACCTGCCATGCACAAATTCATCTCACTTGAATATTCTACTAAGTTCTTGAGTGTTCATTAAAAATCAATCCCCTTAGCTTATTAATTTCCATAAGGCAAAACATAAGCAATAATAATAAAAAAAAATCAGAGTTCAAATATATATGTATCCATGTCAAATGTATATGACATGTCTAACTCCTTATTTTCTCCAAATCAGACATTCATAAAATAAATTTAGTAGTTATCAAAAACATCATCAATGATCACTCATAACAGGTTTTGATTAAGTACATATCTTCAACTCAAAATACTTAAAAAGTTTCCTAAAAGTAACTTCAATTGCAGAAAATAAAATGTGCCTAGTAATTTCAATACAATGCATCTGCAAATTTTAAAAACAAGTCTCTCTCTTATTTATACTAGCAGCCAATGCCTTCTCTACTCATCAAGCCAACTTCAATTTCCTGCAAGCAAATCATTTAGCTGCCCCAAAGAATTTTTGAGACACCCAGATGATTGCAAGGGCAACCAAAAGGGTCAGTTTTCACTGGTATGAGCATTTATCAATTTTGTATACATATTCATAATTCTAAAACATAATCTTGCAGTGCCTTCCTAGTTTAACAGATGTTTATACTTAGCATGTTTTGGTTCATACAAGGTAATACAAAAACACATTCATCTATTCAAACAAATACACAGCAAACAGTAAAGATATACATATGTATAATTCTTGATTTATTCTCCCCAAATCTGGATAAATAATCTCAGGTTTTATACTCCAAAATTTCACCCAGCAACTAATCAATGAACAAGTTTAACTTGATTAAATTAACACCATATCTGGATATTTATAACCCAGATTTTTAAACCCCTGTCCCCATTTATTTTATGGTCTTTAACTCCTTGTCAAATGAATACTATGTATGCATTGTGAAGGAAACTCCTAGGTTGTTTAAATTATTCCAACACACAAAGGCCTCAGGGTGCAGTTGCACCATGCATATACTTGCTTCCACCTGAAGTAAGCAAATCATTGACTAACTCCCAAGTGACCAATTTAGTTTTTTTTTTCTTTCATTCATATTTCAGAAAGATATAACTGCTTGTATATTTTTCTGATTCAACCCCATGTTCCCCTGTTTAGTCTATATTCATGTTTAATGATACTAAGATAGAACAAGAATGCTCCAATCATGTTAGCACCAAAAACCCACTTACAGATTAATACTCCAAACAAACAAAAAAAATGCACAAACAAGCATCCATATCACCCATAACAAAATTAATTCAGAGATTTGAATGTCTCATAATATTTTAGGCTGCCTGCAATAGGGCTTAATGCCATTGCATACAAAGGATAAATACTCACCTAATGTTTTTCCTTTCACTGCTTTAATCTTTTGAACAGCAAATCCCCCAAAGCCCTAAGCTAGTGTTTCTCCTAGTTTATTTTTTTTTATCTTTGTTTTGATCCCGAGAGAATGATGGTTTTGGCCATGTGCAGTTATTTATAAATCCATTCTAGGGTTTAAGAAAATGGGTAATTCTCCTAATACCCTTAGCTGTTCATGCATACATCTCATTCCTGTGTGGTCCTAAATGGGAAATGTACACATCAGGTTACTTTAATTGGTTATTTTGGGAGTTGAACATTTTAAACACTGCATGCTATTTTCATGTTTCTATTTTGTTCATGCCATATGCATGTGATCCTTTATTCATTTCTTTTTATAAGTTTAGAGAATCTGAAAATCTCCTTTGTACACTTAAATTAAAAATCACATATACTATGCTAATTATTTCTGGCACAATTATAACTTTATATATAAAACAGAAAATGCCCCATATATATTAAATGTATATATTTTTATTTTATTTTATTTTAGGGTCATTACATACCCTCCCCCTTAAAGGAATTATGTCCCCATAATTTCACCTATTTTCTCCAATTAAAAACACTACCCATAGCCTGTTTTAACTCCATAACCCCATACTCATATTTTATGGAAACAAACAATATATAAATACATTTAGAAAAATTATCTTAGGCTGCTTAAACATACCTCTCCATCAGTAAACAAATTGGGGTATTTAGCCCTCATTTTGTCTTCAACCTCCCATGTACAATCATTAGTGTCCAAGCTCCATTGGATTTTCACCAGTTTGATCACCTTGTTCCTCAACTTTTTCTCTTCCTTGGCAACTATCCCTACTGGTTCATTTGTATAAACCAAATTCTTCTGGACTTGAACTTGAGTAGGTGACTCTAGAATTGCTCCTTCATCATGCACCCATTTCTCAATTGAGAAACATGAAATACAGGATGCACACCACTCAACTCCTCAGGTAACTTAAGTCTGTAGGCCATAGCACCAATTCTCTGCATAATTTCATATGGTCATACAAATCTTGGTGATAGTTTACCAGATTTTCCAAACCTAAACACTTTCTTCATTGGTGATACTTTCAGAAAAACATGCTCTCCTACTTCAAACTCCATTGGCTTCCTTTTTCTATCTGCATAAGACTTTTGTCTTGATTGTGCTGCCTTCATTCTATGCCTAATCAATTCAATCATGTTGGAAGTTTCTTTAACATGATCTGGCCCCAACATTACACCCTCTCCTGCTTCCAACCAACAGGTAGGAGACATGCAAGGTCTCCCATACAAGGCTTCAAAGGGAGCCATTCCTATTGTTGATTGATAGCTATTGTTGTAAGTGAATTCTGCCAAGTGGATATGATCCTCCCAATTACCCCCAAAATCAAGCACACATGCTCTAAGTAAATCTTCCAATATTTTATTCACTATCTCTATTTGCCCATCACTTTGAGGATGGTAGGCAGTGCTTAAGCAAAGTTGTGTTCCCATTGCTTCTTGGAAACTTTCCCAAAATCTTGAGGTGAACAAAGTGTCTCTATCACTTACAATAGTCTTGGGTATACCATGTAACCTCACCACTTCTTTAATGAACAATTGTGCAAGCTTAGATGCATTCCTATCTGACCTGACAGGGACAAAGTGAGCTGATTTGGTTAGTCTATCAACAATTACCCATATACTATCATTGCCTTTCTTAGTTCTAGGTAAACCATCCACAAAATCCATGGAAATGCTTTCCCACTTCCACTGAGGTACCTCCAAAGGTTGCAACATGCCAGAGGGCTTTTGGTGGTCTGCTTTAATTTGTTGGCATGTGGAACACTTTGCCACATATCTTGCCACTGCTTGCTTCATTCCTGGCCACCAGTAGCCTCTTTTTAAATCATGATACATCTTAGTACCACCAGGGTGTATGGTGTACCTGGTCTTGTGATGCTCATTCATGATTTCTTCCTTCAATTCTGCAATGTTTGGCACACAAAGTTTATCATTTTTCCTCAAATAACCTTGGGAATCTATTTTAAAATTCTCTGACTCAATGTTATTCAATAACATTTCTTTCTTCTCCTTTAGACTTTGATCTTGATCTTGCATGCTACCAACTTTCTCCACCAGATTAGACTTCACTGTGATTATTCCCAGTGTACCATACTCCACCATATCACCATGTTCTTTAAAATTCACTGCATCCTTGCTGTATATATCTGCCTCCCCAAGCACTGCAAGATTTTTAAACTCATCAATCATCAAACTGGCTAATCTAACATGATTTCTGCTCAAAGCATCTGCTACTCTATTAGCTTTTCCAGGAGTGTACAATATATCTAAATCATATGCAGCTAGAAACTCCAACCACCTTGCTTGCCTCATATTTAAATCTTTTTGAGAAAATAAATATTTCAATGCTTGATGATCTGTGAATAATTCAAATTTTGCCCCAAGCAAATAATGCCTCCATAGTTTTAGTGCAAACACTATTGCAGCTAATTCTAGATCATGAGTTGCATATTTGGTTTCATTGGGTTTAAGCTGTCTTGATGCATATGCCACTACCTTGCCATGTTGCATAAGCACTGCACCTAACCCAGATCCACTAGCATCAGTGTATACAACCATTCCTTCATTTGCTTCTGGGATTTGTAGGACAGGTGCTTCCACCAATGCTTGCTTCAATTTCTCAAAAGCTTGTTCACACTGCTCAGTCCACACATATGGTTGGTTCTTCTTGGTTAGCTTGGTCATTGGTGCAGCTATTCTTGAAAATCCTTGATGAACCTCCTATAATACCCTGCCAAACCTAAGAATGACCTCACCTCAGTCACTGTTTTGGGTCTACTCCATGATTGAACTGCAATGACCTTGCTTGGATCTACACTTACTCCCTACTGTGACACTATGTGTCCTAAGAACTTTACTTCTTGTTGCCAAAATGCACACTTTGAATACTTGGCTTTTAATTCATGTTCTCTAAGTCTGGATAATACTAAATGTAGGTGCATAGCATGATCATTTTCTGACTTTGAATAAATTAGTATGTCATCTATAAATACCAAGACAAACTTATCCAAAAAGTCTCTAAAAATTCTATTCATCAAGTCTACAAAATAGGAGGGAGCATTGGTCAAGCCAAATGGCATTACTAGAAATTCATAAAGGCCATACCTTGTATTGAAGGCTGTGTACTCAATGCTTTCCTCTGCAACTTTCATTTGGTGAAATCCAGAGGCTAAGTCTAGCCTTGAAAATATTTTAGCTCCATGCAATTGATCAAATAGATCATCTATTCTAGGCAGTGGGTACTTATTTTTGATAGTTACCTTGTTTAAATCCCTGTAGTCTACACACAACCTCATTGTTCCATCATGCTTCTTAACAAAAAGCACTAGGGAACCCCAACTGGAACTACTTGATCTTATGAATCCTTTCTCTTCTAATTCTTCTAGTTGATGTTTTAATTCTACCAATTCTTTTGGACCCATTCTATAAGGCTTCTTAATGATTGGATTTGTTCCAGGAATTAATTTTATTTTAAATTCAACTGGTCTATTTTGAGGAACTCCCTTTACTTCTCCAAACACATCTATATATTCATTTACTACTGGGATTTCCTCTACCTTTAATTCCTTTTGAACTTCATTAATACTCCAGATTTTATTAAAACATGTATTCTTTGCTATTTCACTTAAGATGGTAATTCTTTTGCCTTCATTTGTTTCCAAAGAAATAGTAAGGTTTTCTAAATTTAAAATTGCTTTATTTCTCATTAACCAATCTACCCCCAATATAATCCCAATACCAGGATAATTTAAGGTATATAGATCTGAATTAAATTCATAACCCCCTATAATTAATTTCAGACCCATGCACTTCATCCCTAACATGCAATGACTCCCTATGGGACTGTGTACAATTAAGGGCTGATCAATAGAAACACAAGCAAGTGTTAACTTCTTTACAATTTCCAAAGATATTAGTGAATGTGAGGCACCAGTGTCATATATTACTGATATTGGTTGGGTATGAATAAAAATTATACCTTCAAGTTGCCCAACATTCCCAGTGTTACTTGCTGCCAAAGCTCCTACCCTTTCTGTTCCTCTATTGGTTTCTGGGCAATCCTTCTTGAGATGACCCATCTTTCCATAATTATAACAGCCTCCTCTAGGTATTTTAGGGTCAGGGCATTGGTTACTATAATGTCCAGCTTTTCCACAATTAAAACAATGAGTGAATTTCTTGTTTTCAAGTGCTGTTGCTCCTTCCCCTTTCTTAACTCCTTTACTTGCATTTCTCTTGTCATAAGGTTGCACTTTGTTCTGGCCACCCTTCTTCTTATTGAGCTTCATATTCCTGAATTTCTCTCTTGCAGTGTCATGTTGCTCAAATGAGAGAGTTAGATCAATTACTTGATCAAAAGTTTTGTCTTTGTATGGCAACATTGCCCTTGACAGACTAGGGTTCAAGCCTTGAATGTACCTTGCATTCTTTGCTTCTGCATTCCCTATTAACACCAGTCCATACTTGGATAATGCTTCAAACTTCTGAGTGTATTCATTCACACTCATGCTTCCTTGCCTTAATCTGATAAAGTCTTCAAGCAGTGTGGCCTTGGCAGATGCTGGGACAAATCTGGCCTCAAGCATGTCCTTGAAATCATTCCAAGTGATAGTATCCTCTTGTCTTCCTGCTGTTACAACTTCCCACCAATCCAGTGCAAGCCCCTTCAATTTCCTTGAAGCTATCTGTCTCTTCCTCTGGTCATTGATTTGCATATCTGTGAAGACCCTCTCCATAGTTCTTATCCAAGTTTGAACACCTATAGCTCCTTCAGTACCTTCAAAATCCTTTCCTCCCAAAGTGGTACATGTCTTTAGCAGTTTGGAGAGTTCTTTATGAGGATTGTCTTGCCTTGGTGCCATTCCATCCCTTAAAGCTCTCACAAAATCCTCCATGCTCATCACAGGTGGCTCTCGTGATGATCCTGCACCTGTATGGTACCTTGGTCCTACCATAATGCTATAAATTTGATTTTTACATTAGTTTATTCACCCCTATCATTTTTGGTGTCTTTACTTGGTTCATTTTCATTTCTGTGCACACTGTGCATGTATCACATGTACACATTTATATATACATATTTTTATTCAGTCATAAAACAAAAGCATTCAACATCAATAATTCAAACAATGCATTCAAACATCCATATGCATACAACAACATTTACTATGTTATTTAAAACATAGCTCTGATACCAAACTGTGGTGACCCTCACTCTATAACACATAGTTTTTTTTTAACTTTCAAGAGGCCTTCACCACTAAACCCCAATTCTTTTATATTTGAATATTTATATAATTTCCAAATATTTTTCTCAAGACCCTGGTTTTACTAATATAATTATATCAGTGTACAAACAAACTAAGTCAATTGTATATTTGATGATATACAATTGTTTCTTTATTATTATTATATTTTTTTTATCAAAGGGAATTTAAATCAAAAAGAAATTAAAATACCATACAAGCTATTGACATAGCCACTTATTTCTTTTCTAAGCCTTGTTCTACTGCCATAGGTGCACCTTGACAAATACTAACACTTATATATTTATATCTTGCCTAGATAATTCTATTTAACACTAAAATAGCATTTACTTGATCTCATGATAGTTATCAAAGTTGATAATAATTAATAACAATAAGTTGGATCGACTAAAATCGATAAATCTTGGAAATTTACTCGAAAATAGACAAATTTGGCAAAATCAGCAGTTCAGACGTCTAAATTTTTATGACAGACGTCTAGATTGGATCTTAGACGTCTAAATTTTTATGACAGACGTCTCAGAGTGTCTAAAATTGAAACAGAGAGTAGAAAACATTTTGAACTAAGTTCAGACGTCTAAATTTTTATTAACAGACGTCTAAATTAGATCTCAGACGTCTAAATTTTTATGACAGACGTCTCAGAGTGTCTAAATTTTAAACAGAGAGTAGAAAACATTTTGAACTAAATTCAGACATCTAAATTTTTATTGACAGACGTCTAAATTCAATCTCAGACGTCTAAATTATTATGACAGACGTCTCAGAGTGTCTAAATTTTAAACAGAGAGTAGAAAACATTTTGAACTAAATTCAGACATCTAAAATTTTATTGACAGACGTCTAAATTCAATCTCAGACGTCTAAATTATTATGACAGACGTCTAATTTGATCTTAGACGTCTAAAATTGTTGACAAGTTTTCTCAGAGGTTAAACTTAAATACTCAATTACTTACAAAATTTCCAGAATTCGTGCATATGCAAGTATCACTTACCTGCCATGCACAAATTCATCTCACTTGAATATTCTACTAAGTTCTTGAGTGTTCATTAAAAATCAATCCCCTTAGCTTATTAATTTCCATAAGGCAAAACATAAGCAATAAAAAAAAATCAGAGTTCAAATATATATGTATCCATGTCAAATGTATATGACATGTCTAACTCCTTATTTTCTCCAAATCAGACATTCATAAAATAAATTTAGTAGTTATCAAAAACATCATCAATGATCACTCATAACAGGTTTTGATTAAGTACATATCTTCAACTCAAAATACTTAAAAAGTTTCCTAAAACTAACTTCAATTGCAGAAAATAAAATGTGCCTAGTAATTTCATTACAATGCATCTGCAAATTTTAAAAACAAGTCTCTCTCTTATTTATACTAGCAGCCAATGCCTTCTCTACTCATCAAGCCAACTTCAATTTCCTGCAAGCAAATCATTTAGCTGCCCCAAAGAATTTTTGAGACACCCAGATGATTGCAAGGGCAACCAAAAGGGTCAGTTTTCACTGGTATGAGCATTTATCAATTTTGTATACATATTCATAATTCTAAAACATAATCTTGCAGTGCCTTCCTAGTTTAACAGATGTTTATACTTAGCATGTTTTGGTTCATACAAGGTAATACAAAAACACATTCATCTATTCAAACAAATACACAGCAAACAGTAAAGATATACATATGTATAATTCTTGATTTATTCTCCCCAAATCTGGATAAATAATCTCAGGTTTTATACTCCAAATTTTCACCCAGCAACTAATCAATGAACAAGTTTAACTTGATTAAATTAACACCATATCTGGATATTTATAACCCAGATTTTTAAACCCCTGTCCCCATTTATTTTATGGTCTTTAACTCCTTGTCAAATGAATACTATGTATGCATTGTGAAGGAAACTCCCAGGTTGTTTAAATTATTCCAACACACAAAGGCCTCAGGGTGCAGTTGCACCATGCATATACTTGCTTCCACCTGAAGTAAGCAAATCATTGACTAACTCCCAAGTGACCAATTTAGTTTTTTTTTCTTTCATTCATATTTCAGAAAGATATAACTGCTTGTATATTTTTCTGATTCAACCCCATGTTCCCCTGTTTAGTCTATATTCATGTTTAATGATACTAAGATAGAACAAGAATGCTCCAATCATGTTAGCACCAAAAACCCACTTACAGATTAATACTCCAAACAAACAAAAAAAAATGCACAAACAAACATCCATATCACCCATAACAAAATTAATTCAGAGATTTGAATGTCTCATAATATTTTAGGCTGCCTGCAATAGGGCTTAATGCCATTGCATACAAAGGATAAATACTCACCTAATGTTTTTCCTTTCACTGGTTTAATCTTTTGAACAGCAAATCCCCCAAAGCCCCAAGCTAGTGTTTCTCCTAGTTTATTTTTTTTATCTTTGTTTTGATCCCGAGAGAATGATGGTTTTGGCCATGTGCAGTTATTTATAAATCCATTCTAGGGTTTAAGAAAATGGGTAATTCTCCTAATACCCTTAGCTGTTCATGCATACATCTCATTCCTGTGTGGTCCTAAATGGGAAATGTACACATCAGGTTACTTTAATTGGTTATTTTGGGAGTTGAACATTTTAAACACTGCATGCTATTTTCATGTTTCTATTTTGTTCATGCCATATGCATGTGATCCTTTATTCATTTCTTTTTATAAGTTTAGAGAATCTGAAAATCTCCTTTGTACACTTAAATTAAAAATCACATATACTATGCTAATTATTTCTGGCACAATTATAACTTTATATATAAAACAGAAAATGCCCCATATATATTAAATGTATATATTTTTATTTTATTTTATTTTAGGGTCATTACATAATTTGATTGCTCGATTAAGGAGTGTTAAAATTTTTGAGGAAGAAGGTAGATTGAAGTGGCGGCTGGTGGATAGATTTATTGGGTTTATTGCTTTGCAGCCCTTTTTTTGTTGAATGTAAGGCCCAAATTTGCTACAAAAATAAATAAATAAACTTCTGAAAATCATATTTCTTTTATATGGCCATTTTAATTGCATTGAGATTATATGATAACAATTCAACCGTGTTTTATATTTAATAATGATTTCGATTGCATATTATATATGCAAGTGGACTTTAAGTGCATATTTATTATCTTTCAACCTACTTGAATTGATTTTGATTAACTATTTGAAAAATAATCTTGAAACATTATGTTTGAAATAATGCTTCAATTTACAAAATATGTTATTAAATTAAATGGTAAATAATCATATAAATTTTTATAATTTATCTATTTATCATCCTTGATTTAAGTAGATTCATTTATGTCAGTTAATTGATCTTTAAGATGCTTAAAAACCTTAACTGCATCGATCAAATACAATTACAGTTTTAAATGCATTCAATAAAAGGAAGTTAAATTTTGGATGCAAGTTTAAATTATATATTCATCTATAACATTTATAACTGATTTGAATAAAGAAATTACAGTAGGGTTGGCCATTAGAACCGAGAAATGCAAACCCGGACCGACCCGAGAAGACCCGAACCGAACCCGATAGGTCTCGGGTCGAGTCCAGAAGATGAAAAATACTGTAAAGCCACGATCAAACCTGACCCTAACCGAGCCGACCCAACCGAAAAACATTCAAATATATGCATTTTGATAGAGTTAAGGGTATGCCTTAGAGGCAATTACGCAATTTTTTATATATATCTAACTCGTTAACTAATCTTGTTCGAAATAAATGTGTTTTCTTCCTATTATATATTTGATATAATGTGGTTATATTAATTAATTAAATTAAATTAAAAGTATATTTAACAGAAAATCCGTAAATGGTATGTTTTGTGATAGTAGCTACAAAATGTTGTAACCATGAGTAATTTATCACAATAAAATTAAATATACTATTTTAAATGTTCCTAGTCAATAAGCATTGAGATTGGATATCGATGTATCAGTTGAGACTAGAGTACGTAACGCTCATCAAATGTTGGGCAGTGCATTACTCATGACTGCTGGGGGCACCTAAGAGTTACATGCTAATAGTTATTGGATAACTATGTAACGACTCGTTCGATAGTTTTCTGTTGGTCAATATAACTAAGGCCAAATAGAAAATATCGATGTGAATAATTTACACAATTCTTTCGACTTATGAATACTGCTAATCTTCAATATGAAAGCTCCGCTTTGATTACAGTCAATCATGGTAAAGCGTCCATCGAGTGACTATAGTTGGGTCGAGTCGAAGTATTGAAAGTGAAGCGCTATTCAAGAGAGGATTCATCTCCTCGGTTATATGGAGTTAGTATCACGGTCAACTCAAGTCAACCCCAAGTCAAAATCTCTGGTCAAGGTAGTTCGATTAGTAATAATTTTATTACTGAACCAAGGACTTTGTGTTCGGATTATAGAGTTGAATGTGGACGATGTTGGAATTTTGACCGTTACCAAATTCAATAAGTCCAAGTTGATATAGTTTTGACGAAGAGAATTGGTGTGAATAATTATCACAACTGGGTAAAGTTTATTAGATTAAAATGAGATTTTTTCGAAAATGAGTAAGCAATAAATTTGGCCATATTATCACACTACCTGCTAAGTAAAGTGTGAACGTTAACGTTCGAATAGTTCGACGTTAATCGCTGACCGAATTTACACCCAAGAATCACACAACCGAAATGATGAATTCTCTTTAGATCAAACGATTTAATTAGTTTATAATTGTTATACATTAATTAAATAGATTAATATTATTAGATATTAATCATGAAATTTGAATGTGATTTGAGAAATAAAATTGTTGCATATATTTATAAAAGTTATGAATATATTGATTGATATTAGATATCGATGACAAAATAGGTTAAATATGATTGTACATATTTAATTTGGGTTAAATGGGCTCACAACCCATGAGATTTGGAGAGGATAGGTGTTGGTTTCAAAGAGGTTGGAAGCAGCTACAACATATGAGGTTTTGGAGATGTATGGCTAAAATCTAGTGAGAAACTTACATAGTTTGCTCTCTTATCCCGCGCATATAAATACTAATCTCAAAACCCTAATCTAAGTTGAATTTTCATTTTTTTAGCTGCCACTTTCTTCTTCTTCCTCATTTTAATGGCAGCAACTATCCTCCAAAACAATCCCAAAAAATTCTCGAATCCAATTCAAATTGAAATACTAATTTGTAGTAGAAAGTGTCCAATCCCAGATTAGCATCCTGACGGATTAGGAATTGTTCTAAGAAGAGAAATCTTTGTTCAACATGGACTCAAAGGCTTCATTAAGAGGTGAACTTTCTTTTATTATTATTGTTTTGACATCAAGTTTATCATATAAATGTTGATTTACATCCAAATCATCTATTTGTATTTAGATATGTTTATTGTTTAGATTAAGTGAGATTTTTGTGGGTACATGTGTTTGTTACAATTAGATTGGTTATGTGCTTGTTGTAATATTTTGTTTATTGTTGAATTAGCTTTCTAAAAAAAGAATTTTTAATTTTGATTTATATACATACATACATACATAAAAAGATATATATATATATATATATAGACTTAATGTATAGAGATCCACAAATTGTCAATATGTATAACCGTATATATGATTATATATCATATATATTTGATCATAAAATTTTCTTTTGATGATTTATACTTATTATGAATCATAAAATATAAGAATAATTTATTAAATATGTATATACATATTTTATTATTATTTAATGATTTTTTGTTTTGTTTATTATGTATAAAACAATTAATGGTTCAAAATTTATTTTTGTAATTTTTTAGTTTGCTGCACTATACAAGAAGCTTACTGTAAAAAATTTAGATTTTTAAAACTTAATTTAGTATTTTTTAAAATTAATTTACTTTCGGCCTACAATCAATTTTTTAATTAAAAATACAATTTCAATTGATAAACTCATAGAAATTTTCTTAAGCCTAAAATGTGTCTTAGGTACCTTTAGAAATATGTTCAGATTTTCATAACTTAATTTAATATTTTTTTATAATTAATTTTTTTTCGACCTACAATTAATTATTTAATTACAAATATAATTTCAATTGAGAAAATTCCAGAAATTTCTCCTAAGCCTAATCTATGTCTCGGGTACTTTAGAAAACTTGATTTTATATTTTATTAAATTAATTTGATTTTGGGCTGTTATCGGTTATTTAATGATAAATATTATTTTAATTGAGAAAATTCCATAAATTGTTTTTAAGTCCAGAATGTGTTTCCAGATTTTCTAAAATTATAAAACTTGTAATTTTTCATATAATTATTTTATATTAGTCTATTATGGCAGAAACCGTAGTATGCACACACACACACACACTATGTATACATACATATGTGTTTATATATATATATATATATGTATGTATGTATGTATGTATGTATGTGTGTGTGTGTGTGTGTTCATTTACGTATACTAATATCTTCTTTTTTCATATTTTACAAGCATATATTTGGACAAAATACAGTACACACCAAATGAGCTAATGTGCCTGTTGCAATGTAAATCCCAGCATTTATATAAGGACACATTATACCCTTTACGATTATCATGTTACACATGCGCACGATCAATTCAAATTATAGAGAGAAATGAAAGGTTCATCTCTCCATTTAATGCAATTAATGCTGTCAATTAATCACTTGTTTTAGGGAAAGAAATGAAAGATTTTCTTCCACAAATATACATTAAATCTTATTAATGCTCTCAATTAATTACTTGTTTTAAGGAAAGAAATGAAATATTCCTTCCCTATATAATAAATATTAGGTGTATTTGATACACTATACATTTAAAATTAAATTTATTTAAACTTCCCTTTAACTAATTTAAATAAAATAAATAATTTATTTAAAACAAATTTTGGAAATGTTCTAATTAAATTAGGCATCATAGGCTCAATTAAGATCCAATAGGGTAAAAAAAATTGAAACTCACCCATTTCTTCCGTTGTAGGCTAGTTTGGTTACTTCAATGGTATCAGAGCCCAATAGCCTATGCATTCTAAATTAGTCATATATGGCTAAATAATTAAGCTTCCCCATTTAGTATGGTGTCTAAAAAGGTAATGTCTAGGATTGAAATTGGGTAATCAAGTACCTTATCCTACCTGGTTACTAGCCTGGCATGAAAGGTGATATGAAGGCCCAACTTGTATTTAACCTTGGCTAATTTTTAAAATCGTTTTGAAAATTAAAGTTAAAGATTTTAAATTTAATAGTTAATTTAAAATAAAATATGTTTATTATAAAATTTATAATATAACAAAAAATTTCAAAATGTTTGAAAAACAATTCACATTATTTATTAATAATATTAACAAAAGTAAATTAATTAAATAAGTTAATTAATTAGTAAACAAGTGCATGTATTATATATAGAGATATTGAAGGAACTAGGTCAGCCCGCAGCAGAACAAATGAGTGAATTTCTAAATTTCTTACCCAATTGGATCTTAGTTGAGCCTATGAAGCCTAATTTAATTATAACATTTCTAATTTGTTTTAAATAAAATCATTTATTTTATATAAATTAGTAAAAGGAAGTTTAAATAAATTTAATTTTAAATGTATAGTGTATTAAATACACCTAACATTTATTAATAAGAGTTAATATATATAGGGAAGAAACCTTTCATTTCTTTCCCTAAAACAAGTAATTAATTAAGAGCACTAACAAGATTTAATGTATATATAGGGAAGAAAAATTTTCATTTCTTCCCTAAAAAAAGTAATTAATTGAGTGCATTAATTGCATTAAATGGAGAGATGAACCTTTCATTTCTCTCTTGAATTTGAATTGATTGATTAGATTTAATTTATATATATATATATATATATTTGTGTGTTTATGCATGTGTAACATGATAATCCATGAAGGGTATAATGTGCATGTATATAAATGCTGGGATTTACATTGCAACGAACACATTAGCTCATTTTGTATGCAATGTAATTTGTCCAAATATGTGCTTGTACAATATGGTAAAACAAGATATTAATATATGTAAATTAATATACATATATACACATAATATATATATAATATTGAATAAAATAGTTTATGTCATAATAAATTAATGTAAAAAAATTATATGAATGTTTGTGCCAAAATTGGTCACAAACCCCAAAAGCCGTGAAAGCACCAGTGTTACACACAGATCCACAATATCTAGGCACAAATCTCAGATCTAGATAAAGTAGAGAACAAAAATGAAGAAATAGTAAAATTAAAATGATCAAGAAAGAGAAGAACATAGGGTTTATAGTGGTTCGGCTATCTCCGGCCTACGTCCACTTTGAATTGGTCCTTTTATTCCTTTTGTATTGAGATTACAATTACAAGCCTTTGAAAATCAATAGCAAAAATGATAGAGTTTCCGCATCAGAGAAGGAGAAGTCCCCTCTTTAGTTGCCATAGGACCGCTATTTATAGGTGTAGATCCGAAAATATCCGCCTCAAAACCTGGGACACCTCTTCTCTTGCGCATGTGGGCCCGCCAGATCGATCCAGAGAGATTTTGGGTTGATCCCAGTACAATTCGTATCGATCCAAAAGTAGTCCAATCAGGTTGAGATCGATCACGAACCTTCTTGAGTGCATAAGGAAGCCACTATGAAAATTTTATAGCGTTCGGACTTGTAGAATGAGAGTTATGATCGATCCAAGTTTGAGATTGTTGATGGGTTGAAGGCTTCGTATCGATAGCTTGGTATCGATCAAGCTCGTATCGATCTGGTACGTATCGTTATGGAAGTTGTTAAGACGTGGAGCGATAATCGCGTGTAGATCCATTTTTCACGCTCGTTGACCGCTTTATTTGCCTTGTCCTTCTTCGTATCCACCGGTTGCTAATCCTTTCGTATTTTATCCCTGTCTTTCTTTGTATCAATGCCAAAACCTTTTACTCGTATCGATGCTTAGCTATGTGCTTCGTATCCATGTCGTTCGTATCCATCGATCCATTCCCTGCTTCATATCGATCTAAGCCACGCTCAAGTCCATGTGTTTGTATCGATCCCAATTGCCTCCTTTGAATCGATCTATACGCGATCGATACGAAATGTCCATCCGAGCCCCGGAAACAGTTGCTTCATTCTTCGTATCGATCCAAGCCCTGATCGATACGAAGCACGCCTTCCTTTTATCATGCCCAAGCAAATCGATGCACATTGCATTGATACGAAAGCAATCGATCCTGAGACCGATCGATCCAAATAACTACCACCACGCTCGATACGAAGAGATCGATCCACAACCACTTCTTACCAATACTGATCCATCCATAACTCGATCATATGAACTCCGATTGACCTGAAATTTGAAATGTAGCATTTCCATGCCTTGTTCATCATTCCCAATCGATCCCACCTTGATTGGAGCTTGAACCAATTTTGACGATATCGATCATAGCCTTGTTTTCCAATCGATCCCTAATCCTGATATCCATCCTTTTTAGCCAATTTGTTGATATCCCGGCCTTGTCCAAAAGGCGGGATAACATTTGCCCCCCAAAACATGCCTTGCGATAGGAAGGCGTGTTTTGAATAGCTTCAAGCCCAACATCCAAAGTCCATATTCCATCCATAGCCATATCACCCGATCCATGATCCAATCCATTGCCAAGCCATTCTATCCAAGTGCCATAACCATATCCTTATCGAAATCCGCGACTGCTCCGAGTCGATATCCAATTCCAAATCCAGTAACCAAATCCCGAGCTAGTTCCTTAGCCATCCGAACCCATCAACCGAGTCTTAATCCATCTGTATCCAATGACCAATAACCGAATGCATGACCTCTCCTGGTCATTTTATCCTGTTTCGGCCTCAACTCTCCAGCCAAAGACCTTTATTCTCTGGCCTCGACTCTCTGGTCGAGGACTTGTATATTCTTCGGCCTCGACTCTCCGGTCGAGGACTTCTATATTCTCCAGCCTCGACTCTTCGGTCGAGGACTTTTGTATTATGTTCGAGTCCATTCCATCACTCTCCGGCAAAGGGACTCGTAACTTGCAATTACTGCCCCGTCTCTCCGGTCAGGACCGTAATCGCGTGACCTTTATTATTTATTACATTAATCCAAATCCAATCATCACAAAGTTCAATCAACAAAATAAAAGTCTGTACAACCAAGAAAAACTAAATAAATGTCTATACAACCAAGGAAGAAACCAAAGTTTGCAGAAAAACAGAAAGAAAACAAGATTTCAAAGATTCAAGCATCATAGTTTATCATCGTCTCAGAGCATGCCTAGGGACCGTCCTCGATCTCGTACATGTGTAAGTGACTTAGCCGTATTACTTCGAGTTCTATTACTTATTCAAGGCCATTAATCCATTCAATTGATAACAAGCTGACGATGCCGAGATCCAATGCCATCTTCGTTCGAGGTGGGCGGTGGCTGCTCTTGTTCCACTACCACAGCTCGATTCCTTATGTATTGCTGCAAATGACCATTCCTCACATGCTCCTCAACGATGTCCTTCAAATGCCTGCAGTCGTTTGTGTTGTTCCCATCCAGTTCGTGGAATAGGCAATGCTTTCACCGCATAAGCTTCAGCCTCTCTCCCTTCTCTCTCAGTTTGTGCATCTTCCTGCCTTAAAAATCTTTCCGCTTCATGGTAGAACTCCCCGAGATCCATCGGTGGATCCCGTTCCAACGACGTTTTGAAATCCGAATTATCTGCAATTCCTGAGACTGCCGCCATCAAAACCCTCGATGGATCAGGTCGATCCACCGAAGCTACTACTACATTGAATCTGGTTAAGAAATCCCTAAGTGGCTCTCCCTTCCATTGCTTCATCGACGTCAAAGTCATCACATTCTTGGGTCTGACTATGTGGACTCGAAATTGCCTCATAAACCTCTCAATCAACTCCATCCAAGTGCTAATTGAGCCGCTCTCCAGTTGTCTGAACCATAGTGTTGCTATATCCAGCAGATACAAAGGGAAGCACCAAGCCATGACCTCCTCCGATGCCCCTCAGTACTTCCATATGCATCATGTACCTCGTCAAGTGAACAACGGGATATGTTCTCCCATCATAAGTCTCCAACATTGGTAGTTTGAAATCTAGTGGATTCTTAGCTTGTATGATCATGGGAGTGAAAGGACTCCTGTTCACATCCTCCAAATCTCTATTCACCAATCCTCCTCTCATAGCCATCTGATCATGTCTGCCAATCTGTCACTGTCATCAAGTTGTGGTCCTTGCATGTTGCCTCTGACCTGCCCCCGAGTTCACGAGGGAATCCTGAGATCTGTTCTATTGGACGAGCACTCATTCCTCCATCGACGCCAAACTGCATAGTATTGCTTGAAATCCTGCCTGGAATAGGGTCAACATGATCCGAGGGTGTGCCCCCTAGCTCGGGGGCTGCTCTTGATGGTCCTGCCCTGTCCTGCATCTTGGTGGCTCTGTGTCCCTGACTCTGGTTCTGAATTCCTTCTGCTCTTGCTGTTCCATTCCCTTAATTTTGCATTCCAGCTTGTCCAACTTGTTGGAGTAGATTCTGCATCATCTCCTCCTGTCTTTTCATCATCCCTTCCTGCATAGCATCCATCATCATCTCCATCTCATCTCTGGTGATGAAAACTGAGGTTTGATTAGCTCCTGAAGAGGCCTTCTGACTTCCTTCATGCTGACTCCTTTCCGTTCTCTATCTCCTTATTGATTGCTTGGCCATGGTTCCTTCTAGGTCTGATCATTTAGCTTTCCAAATCTAAACTCCAAGTCTGGTGTAGCGGATGCTAGTCCTTCTCAGTGAAAGCACCAAAGTGTTTGTGCCAAAATTGGTCACAAATCCCAAAAGCCGTGAAAGCACCAGTGTTTACACACAGATCCACAATATCTAGGCACAAATCTCAGATCTAGATAAAGTAGAGAACAAAAATGAAGAAATAGTAAAATTAAAATGATCAAGAAAGAGAAGAACACAGGGTTTATAGTGGTTCGGCTATCTCCGGCCTACGTCCACTTTGAATTGATCTTTTTATTCCTTTGTATTGAGATTACAATTACAAGCCTTTGAAAATCAATAGCAAAAATAACAGAGTTTTCGCGTCAGAGAAGGAGAAGTCCCCTCTTTAGTTGCCATAGGACCGCTATTTATAGGTAGATCCGAAAATATCCGCCTCAAAACCTGGGACACCTCTTCTATTGTGCATGTGGGCCCGCCAGATCGATCCAGAGCGATTTTGGATCGATCTTAGTATAATTCGTATCGATCCAAAAGTAGTCCAATCAGGTTGAGATTGATCATGAACCTTCTTGAGTGCATAAGGAAGCCCCTGTGAAAATTTCATAGCGTTCGGACTTGTAGAATGAGAGTTATGATCGATCCAAGTTTGAGATTGTTGATGGGTTGAAGGCTTCGTATTAATAACTTGGTATCGATCAAGCTCGTATCGATCTGGCACGTAACGATCATGGGAGTTGTTAAGACGTGGAGCGATAATCGCGTGTAGATCCATTTTTCACGCTCGTTGACCGCTTCGTTTGCCTTGTCCTTCTTCGTATCCACTGGTTGCTAATCCTTTCGTATCGATCCCCGTCTTTCTTTGTATCGATGCCAAAACCTTTTACTCGTATCGATGCTTTGCTATGCACTTCGTATCCATGCCGTTCGTATCCATCGATCCATTCCCTACTTCGTATCGATCTAAGCTACGCTCAAGTCCATGTTGTTTGTATAGATCCCAATTGCCTCCTTCATATCGATCTATAAGCGATCGATACGAAATGTCTATCCGAGCCCCGGAAACTGTTGCTTCATTCTTCGTATCGATCCAAGCCCTAATCGATACGAAGCACGCCGCCTTCCTTCTATCGTGCCCAAGCAAATCGATGCACATTGCATCGATACGAAAGCCATCGATCCCGAGACCGATCGATCCAAACAAACTACCACCATGCTTGATACGAAGAGATCGATCCACAACCACTTCTTACCAATATTGATCCATCCATAACTCGATCATATGAACTCCGATTGACCTGAAATTTGAAATGTAGCCTTTCCATGCCTTGTTCATCATTCCCAATCGATCCCACCTTAATTGGAGCTTTGTCCAATTTTGACGGTATTGATCATAGCCTTGTTTTCCAATTGATCCCTAATCTTGATATCCATCCTTTTTTAGCCAATTTGTTGATATCCCGGCCTTGTCCAAAAGGTGGGATAACATTGAAAAATTACAAGTTTTATAATTTTAGAAAATCTGGAAACACATTTTGGACTTAAAAGAAATTTATGTAATTTTCTCAATTAAAATAATATTTATCATTAAATAATTGATAACTATCCGAAATCTAATTAATTCTTAAAAATATGAAATCAAGTGGAAAAATTTTAAGACTTTTTATTAAGGTAACTGAGACATATTTTAGGCTTAGGAAAATTTTATGAAATTTCTTCAATTGAAATTTTATTAGTTAAATAATTGATTGCAGGCCAAAACACATTAATTATAAAAATTATTAAATTAAATTATAAAAATCTAAACATTTTTCTTAAGATACTTGAGGCATATTTTAGGCTAAATAAAAATTTCTAGAAGTTTTTCAATTGAAATTATATTTTTAATTAAATAATTGATTGTAGGATGAAAGTAAATTAATTTAAAAAAATATTAAATTAAGTTTTAAAAATCTGAAAATTTTATAGCCAGCTTCGTGCATAGTGCAAAAAATTCAAAAAATATATAACTAAAATTTTGAATAATTAGTTATTTTATACATAATAAACTACACATAAAATCATTAAATAATAATATAATATGTATATATATATTTAATAAAATATGTTTATATTTTATGATTCATAATAAGTATAAATCATCATAAGAAAATTTTAAGATCAAATATATACGATATATAATCATATATACAATTATACATATTGACAATTTGTATATCTCTTTACATTTAGTATATATATATATATATCAAAATTTAAAATCCTTTTTTTAAAAAATTTACATCAATAATAAATCAATAGACAAAATATTACAACAAGCTCATAAAAAATCCAATTGTGACAAACACATGTACCCACAACAATCTCACTTAATCTAAACTATAAACAAATCTGAATACAAATAGATGATTTGGATGTAAATAAACTTTTATATAATAAACTTGATATCAAAAAAATAATAAAAAATAAAATTTCACCTCTTAATGAAGCCTTTGAGTCCACATTGAACAATGATTTCTCTTCTTAGAACAAATTCCAACCATCAGGTTGCTAATCCGGGATTGGAGACCTACTACAAATTAGTATTTTTAATTTGAATTGGATCTGACAAGTTTTTTTGGGATTGGTTTAGTGGATAGTTACTGCCATTGAAATGAGGAGGAGGAAGAAAGTGGCGGCTCAAAGAAAATGAAAATTCACCTTAGATTAGGGTTTTGAGATTAGTATTTATATGCGTAGGATAAGAGAGCAAACTATGAAAGTATCATACTAGATATTAGCCACACATCTCCAAACCCTAATCCTATCTTGTAGCCGTCTCTAGCATCTCTCAAACCAATGCCTATCTTCAATAAATCTCATGGATTGTGAGCCCATTTAACCCAAATTAAATGTGTACAATCATATTTAACCTATTTTGTCATCGATATCTCATATTGATCAATATATTCATAACTTTTATAAATATATGCAACAATTTTATTTCTCAAATCACATTCAAATTTCATAATTAATATTTCATAAATATTAATTTATTTAATTAATTAATAACAATATAAACTAATTAAATCGTTTGGTCTAAAGAGAATTCATCGTTTTGATTGTGTGACTTGGGCGTAAATTCAGTCAGCGATTAATGTCACACTATTCGAACGTTGACGTTCACACTTAACTTAGCAAGTGATGTGATAATATGGCCAGATTTATTGCTCATTCATTTTTTAAAAAATCTCATTTTAATTTAATAAGCGTTACCCAGTTGTGACAATTATTTACACTAATTCTCTTCGTAAAAACTATATTACTTTAGACCTATTGAATTTGGCAATGGTCAAAATTCCATCCTCGTTCACATTTAACTCTATAGTCCAAACATAAAGTCCTTGGCTCAATAATAATAATAATTATTAACCGAATTACTCTGGTCAGAGATTTTGACTTTGGGTTGACTTGGATTGACCGTAATACTAACCCCTTATAACCGAGGAGACGAATCCTCTACTGAATCGTGCTTCACTTCAAATACTTCCGCTCAACCAAACTATAGTCACTCGATGGACACTTTGCCATGATTTAACTATAATCAAAGCGGAGCTTTCATATTGAAGATTTACAGTATTCTCGAGTCAAAGAACTGTGTAAATTATTCACAACGATATTCTGTTTGACCATAGTTATATTAACCAACAAAAAACTATTGAATGAGTCGTTCCATAATTATCCAATAAATATTAACACGTAACCCCTAGGTGCCCCCCAACGGTCATGAGTAATACATTGTCCAACATTTGGAGAGTGTTACGTACTCTAGTCTCAACGGATACATCAATTTCCAATCTCGATGCATCTTGACTAAAAACATTTAAAATGGTATATTTAATTTTATTAGGATAAATTACTCATGGTTACAGCACTTTATAGCTACAATCACAAAACATACCATTTATGGATTTTATATTAAATATATTTTTAATTTAATTAATTAATTAATATAACCACATTATATCAAGTATATAATAGAAAGAAAACACCTTTATTTCCAACAAGATGTTGCAACGAGTTAGATATATGTAACAAATTACATAATCGCCCCTAGGGCATACCCCTAACTCTATCAATCCCTTGCTTGCACTTGGGGTCAATTATAAAATCTTATTTCCAACTCCAGTCAGTTTTCTCAAAACCAATTGGGTTAGTCCCTCTATGAATGGGATTGCTATTATGTTTCAATTATCTGCTTTGTCAATCAACTTTCTCCGACAGTGATAAATTGTTTTATCATGTGTAACAATTCAGAGTATGTCTCTCGACTTTTAGTGAGCTCGAAGTTATGTTATGAACTACATCACAACATTGTTAACATATAACAATGTTATGAGATTCTTAACATTTGGAGTTGGCTCAGTTATAAATTTGTTCACTTATATATTTATATACATTGCTTTTATTGCGGCGCTATTCTAGGTGATGTACTTAGCCATTTTCATTGAATTAGCCATAGTCTTTCATTTGGAACATTTCCAACTTAAAGATTCTTACCTTGAATTTATTATTGGCATATTATACTCAATATAACTTATGACGTTCGAGTACGAACACTCTTTCATAAGTTGTTATTGTTTCTGTAAATAATTCTCTAGTATTTCATAAATATGCGAGAACACTTCAAACAACGATTTAGTGATATCATTTTGGATTTTATATTTGCTTCATGTATCAAATACATAAACAAATCACGATATCGCAGACAACAAAACATGTATGATAGTTCCTATTGCCAATGCATAAGGAACTAATCTCGCATGTTTCGTATTAAATAATTTAATAAGGTATCTTTGCATATCAATTTGGGATATTCCCAATATCTTTTATACTCACTAAAAAAGGCATCATTTACCATCCAAAGTTGAGTTTTAAAACAATTAAGGTTGATTTTACAAGTATATCATTCAAATCAACAAGGTGTTGTTTACTTATTGTTTAGAAATATCAATGTGCCTTTTAACATTCTTTCTTATGAACACACGCTTCCTCTACTTTTGATTGATAATCAAACTATTTGATATTTCTATCAAAATATTTTTTCAATCTTGATGCTTATAAAATGGTACTTTCTATCATTTTTTGGATCGTATCCAAAGGCTCACAAACTCAATATCGCTCCCACTGACTTCAAGACTTTTTTGGTTATTATGTGTAAACAGTTTACTCTAAATCATTTTTTAGAATTTTCTATTTCAATACATATGTACCAAACATAAAGTCATACTAAGTGGTAACTTTGTGAGTAAATCCTAATTAACTTGTGCATGGTGAATATTGAATCTATTATGCTAATTTCAACAATTGAAATTTGTGATATTATTATTATCAACAATGCTCATTTAATTCCAACTGCATTAGTCTTGCTCATAAAACACAACCGCGGCCAATGGGTCACATTCCTTTGGTTACGACTGCCAAAATCATATTTTGATAGCATACTTGGAATTCTTTCATATTTGCGCATCATACCATATCATAGAGTCAACACTCATAATGGTTTAATTAAACAAACAAGGATTATATATTTTCGACATTGATAAGTAACTCATAATTTCTCTTCAATGTACGAGAATACTTATTAGACACTCTAATGCGATGTGTTCATTTAGGTTAGTCAATTTCATTTCATCTCATCTAATCAATTCTATCTATGGATCTTACCCAATTCCATTTTACTACCAATAATTCCTTAAAGAAATTCCTTCACAACAAAGTTGGTATTTCTTGAAACAACAATCGTTTCTCAGTGCAACACAATAGGTATTCATAAATGTTTTATGAATTTCTTTATTTATAAAACTGATTTGGTTTTAGTCTACAAAACTTATGTTCAAAACATAAATATGTCATCCAATGACTGTCTTTCCCAAAATAATTTTGAGGAGATTCATACAAGATCTCTCAGGAACAATTATTATGTGCAATCTTTCGACTCGCACAACCTGCTAACTCCTTGGCTTAGGGTATGTTGGGGTTTCTTATAAACCCTTATCTTGCATGATTTTGTAAACTATTATTTAGATGAGATAATATTAACCTTGTGTACTACTCTTAAGTACAGGGCCTTATAGAAAGAAACTATCTCAACTTCACTCATAATTAGTCGTACATTGTCAAAAACGTTCGATTACTCCTTATCGATGCATCATTACGTATCACATGGAGGAGTGACTTTTGAGATTGGATCTTTATTCATTTTTAGGTACGTTTGGAACCTTTTCCAATATACTCACTCATTCGATTAAATCAAATTATTTATATCACATGTTATTTTATTTACGTCCGTTTTATACTATATGAGTTTATCATAGACATGCTACATGTGTATCAAATACACATGTCCATTTTGGTGATAACTCATCGGTGAATATGACGAAGTACGTAGAACCATTTTTGTATTAATAGACTTATGATTACATACATCTATATGTATCAATCCGAAGAGTTCATCAATATGATGCTCCTATTGAATGGATGCATAGTCCTTAATTGTTTGTGATATAATTAACCAGTATCATATGATTCATAATCGTATAATAAATTATTTTTCAAAACTACGGCTTAGTCTATAATTCCAATAACTGTAAATAATATTAGATACTTCTATATTTTCCATTGCATCACTTCTATTATGAAAACAAATACCACATTATAGTTTTATTTCATAACAAATATTCATAATATTCATACTAAAATATAGCTATGTCTATTTTTCAGTCGATACCGAAAAATAGTCATTATTTCATAAATAATGGTCGGTACGTTTTACGAAAATAATTTCTGTAATATGATGCAATCAATAAGTGCCATATGGCATGCTCCCACTGTTTTCGACATTATTATAATAGCGTACAATATTCGAAGGTCCATCATTCACTTAATATAGATTTATTTCACATATTCCAACTAGTTTACCATGGAGAGTTCTTCAATCAAATATCTTGAACTCAAAAGAAATAAATATCATGGAAAATAATTTTCTATATGAAAATACAATTCGGAATAGAAATCGTATTTCTTATTCCAATTTTAAGTATCAATCACTATTATTACAATTCTTGTTTCTGTTGTTTCTTTATAAAGCAGAAATGACTATTAACTCTTTTCATCCTAACTGTACCTTAAGTCATATCTACTCTTGTACATTCGTTATTCTTTATGAATGGTCAAACCATTCGAAAGAAAACCCTTACTACAATATCATAACGAACTCTTTACAAAAGCATACTCTTTCATCCTTATCATTTAAGGATATCAAATATGTTTCCCTTTGCTTAAACTGATCAAACTGACATTTCAACGATCGAGTTCTTAGATCTATCTCATAGTTTTGGTCTAGTATAGTTAACACAATGCGATCCTTTTGTAATCAATCAAATCAAATACTTGATCTTACACCTAGGTTTATTTGGTTTTTCAGATGAACTAATTTCATCGAAATACTATACATTACAAACTTTGACTGTTCACTATATAACATTTCTATGTGATTGTATATGGATTATATATCCATAGTCTTGTATTGCTTTTAGAGTTTGAAACTCATAGAATGCAATACATGGTCTCGACCAAATAAATATGCAAGTGACCAAAATAAAAATTTATTCAGTAGTTGTAATATCAAGCACTTGCATGCGTGTTGAAACATTAACATGCAATAATCTTCTATTAGTAGGCATATGTTATATTTCTATTTTCCAATCTTCAATTCATTTGTATATCTTAATTTATAAATATTTTATCAATCTTATTAACTGCACAAATTTATCAATGTAGATTATTATAGTATTATATAGCATATGTTCTTACAATATTAGAAATGTTAAATGTTATCATTTCATTTTTCTAATAAGGCTCCCACTAGTCTTTTATGTTTCACCAAACCTTAAGCGAAACATAGAAGTCCACTACAACAAAAATACCCTATTGCAACGGCGTTATCACAATGATCAAATTATGCATGTCCTAATAGAAACCTATTACAAGGATTTTATCTTTCCTGTTGTAATAGATGCCACTTTTCAATAATTCTTTTTCTTTCCTCGTTGTAATAGATGCATATTACAATGTTTTTCTTTTGCCCGTTGTAATAGATGCCTAGTACAACTGTTTTTTGCATGATGTAATAGATGTCAATTTTCATCAATACCTTTTCCCTATTTGCTGGTTGTAATAGATGCATATTACACCGATTTTCTTTTGCCCGTTGTAATAGATGCTAATTTTCATAACTCTTTTTTTAATAGTTATAATAGATAGATATTACAACTTTTTTAGTTTACCAGTTCTAATATGCCAATTTTCAACAACTGTTAACTGATCATCGTTATCTTCGATTATTTATAAATACTTAATTAAAATTATATAAATGGCAATTTATAACTAATAATTATAAATGACAACATACATAGATCATTATTTATAATTTATTATAATTAATGATTACTGCTAAATAATTTATAATTACTAATTATTATGTATAATCAATATTTATTTTTTATGTTTAATAATTTGCTATCGTTAATTATTAATAATTAGCAAATTATGACTAATATTTTATGATTTATAATTAATAAATATCATTTATAATTATTAAATATAATTAATATTCAATATTAATAATTAATATTAAATAATTAATAATTAATAATTAACTTTTAATAATTGGTATTTTATAATTAATGTTTAATGTAACAACCCTGTTGTTAATGACCTAATTAATTACGGTTAATTAGGGTTGATTAATTTAAATCTAGAATTTTGAAATTTTGTTATGAAATTTAATTTAGTTTGAATAATTGATTTAATTTATGGATTTCGATTTAGTCGAAATATTGTTTAAATCAATTTTTAGATTTTGGAATATGAAATAAAATACAATTTTGAAATTTGAATAAATAAGAATTGGGATTTTTTATTTGAAATGAAAAGAATTCTAATTTTTTTGTAAATACATTGATTTAATTATGAAATAAATTAATGGATGAAAATTTATTTATCATTGGAGTTTCTTTGTTAAGTGTGTTTAAGCTAAAAAGAAATTAATTCTCTGTAATTTGTTAGGAACCTTTTGTTAGAGAGATTAGTTAAGTGTATAAAATTTACTAAATAATGTAATAACATTTTATTAGGTTTGGGCCTTAGTAATTTAAGCCCACTAGCAAATTTCTTAACTTAATACTCTAAACCTATATCCAATTCAAATTCTAACTTCTCACAATTCAATTCATGTTCATTTCAACCGAGCAAAAGAAAATAAGCAAAAGTTCATCCCAAGCCCTAGTTTTGATTTTATAAAATCAAGGGAAATCCTGCAAATCATTAGAAAATAAGGTATGAGTTAATTATCTTCTTATCTATCTTTGTATACTATCTAGTTAGGGTTTTGAATGAGTACTTGATCTCTGAAATTGAATTAGGGGCTGTTTGAATTGAAGTTGTTTTGGAGTTTTGAAGGAGAACCAGTGTTTATAGTAGCTTAGCTTATCACTTTCAGCCTATTCTAGTTCTTTCTTCCTTTTTGGATTTAAGGTGATTGTTTTCTATCACACAAATTATATTTAATATGAATATTGAGATGATTGGTTGCTAGATTATTAAGTAATGAGTAGATTAGTTGTTAAACAAAAATCTGAATGTTGTTTGTTTAAAAACTAATCACTGTTAATGTTTGATTGATCAATAATTCCTCTTTGAATGCTTATGCTATGATATGGATTATGTTTGAATGTTTAGATAGACCCAAGATTGTTTATACTATTGTCTATAATTCACCAGCATTAACGAAGTTCGATCATCAGAGCTCGGACATCAATTAACTGGGCAATCACTGCCCAGAAAAACACGACAATCGGTCCACCGGTTCCTTGTACCGCTCGCCCGGTGAGATGTAAAACTGGGCGGTTTTGTCCAGTTCTTGCTTGCACTTGTTTTGTTAGTTCAAATGTTGTTCTGTTAAGTTCTTATGCTTGTTTTGAACCATGTTACCTCTTGAATTTCAGTGGTAATTTATTTTTAAAATTTAACCCCTTTCTATGAATAATTTGAAAGAAATTGTAAAGCAACTCTATTAATACGGATTTCTTGGAAAATTATATATAAATATACATAGAAACACACACACACACACTTAATAATTGGAAAATCCTTTTATATTAGAGAGTTTGTTTAATTTATAAGTGTTAAACTTGTTTTTGAAATTAACCTAAACCACTTTATAAATGATTTTAACAAAGAGCTATATATATATATATATATATATAGTTGAGAAATAAATGTGTTTATGGATTTCAAATAAATAGTTGAAAATGGATTAGTATATAAGGTATCTTAGAAATCAATTCTTATAGTAAATTAATATTATATATTTTAAGATTATAAATTCTTATCGGATTTTTGTTGGACTTAACACTTGGCTGTTTAAATACTAATCTGTCAATTTTGAATGATTTTTGGATTTGAAGAAGATTAAAAATAAAATGTTTTGAGAACCTTAATTCTATAATTTGGGAAATATTAATAATCGACTTAGTGTTATCGATTGGTTTAAATGCTCTTGAATAACGCTTCATCGAATATGGTATAACTCATTGAATAGAATGTTCGAGTGGAAATTACTAACCCATTAGCGAATACGTGACTTTTACCGGGTAGTACAGTGTACTTGGGTTAAATTCTTGTGATTTCTTATAGGAAAGTATTTAACACTTTGGAGTTGTATGCTCTTTTGGTGTGCAGTGGAACTGTTAGATCCTTAAGAGAATATAGTTCAGGTTTTCCTGTTGTATTAGTAATAAGTGAGATCTATTAGTGTTTAGAATACTTGAATTTCACCATACGGTATGGGACATTTTGGTTAAGTTCTACAAATTACTAAAAGTGATGATATTTGGCACTTTAGAGTATTTCCTTTTAGGATTCGACCGAGGGCCAATAAATCCTTAAGATGTATACTCCTGGATTTTTTCCCCAATTCTTGTGATGGGTCAAGACTTAATTTTCACGATCTTTGTGATCAGTCAAGATATATTATAATAATGCATATTATAGATTTTTCGAGTCATGTTTTGGGGTAGGGAAATCTATATTGTTCTGGACAGATTTGTGATGATGTATTATTTATATTGTTCTGGATAGATATTTACATGCATCATGGTCTATATTGTTCTAGATAGACTACAACTCTTTAGTTATTAGGTAGTCTCGACACTATTTATATTGTTTTGGATAGAGTTTATATAGGAGGTAATATCTAAATTGTTCTAGATAGATATTTCTATATTGTTCTGGTAGCTCTTATATAAATATGCAAGTCTATATTGTTCTGGGTAGGCTTTTATGTCGTACCGTGTCGGAATAAAGAGAACTACCATATTAAATTCATTATTTAAATGTTTCTTCATATATCTTATAGTTAGACAATTTATTATCATTTGAGTTATGGAGAATTTTAAATTATTGTCACCATATTTTAGATGATAGTCAATTATAACTCGAGTTGAATTTATGAAATAGTGATTTGTTTAATATGCTTTATTATGATGATTATTGTTGATTATATTTATACCATGATTTATTTTGTTATTGTTAAGTCATATATTCATGTTATCAACATCTCACCCTTTTATTTAGATATAGTCCGACTCGTTTATTATTTTATATTACTCGGGTCAGCTCGAGACATTATAGGTATAGGGACTCCCAGACTGTTAGATATTTTGGATTAGCACCGGAGTAGACATTTTGACTTTAGAGTTTACTCATTTGTGTATATTAGGACTACTAGTCGGATGTATTATTTTGGATAGTCAGTTTTACCTGATACTATATTTTGATGTAATGTATATATTGTAGGTATGGTACTTATATATTTTGTAGACTCACACCTTATGATGTATATGATGTACATTATTCCGCTGTGATCTGTATAACTCTGATATTTGTTTCTGTATTATATATTGTTCTGAATATTTTAAATCGATGTGTTTATTGCTTTGTATTAATACTGTACACGTCAAATTTCAGTTCAGATATTAAGAAAAAGGTATAAATGATGTTCCGGTGTTAGTATAAAGATATGTTCACATTAGATCGCCCTTAACCTACCGTATTCTCTAGATTAGTAGACAACATTACTTGTAATGTTCTTTTCCAAACTGGGTATAGCTGTGGGGTCGTTACAACATGGTATCAAAGCTGTGTTCAGAACATTATAGAATATAAATTGATTCAAAGTTCAGATTTTGACCTAAATGGCATAGAAGTCCCATCCCGTGGTGTATTGTAGTTGGTAATAATTATTAACTATTAGGGATACAAATATAAATTGATTACCTGGGTAATCAATTGGGTCGTATTTCAAGATTTTCTTTAAGTATAGAAACATTATTAGATATATTTGAAATTTTTTTCTCATTTAGAATTTGGATGTGTAGTTTTGAGTTATGGATGGAGGTCGAATATCCACTAGAGCTACTGTAGGATCGACCAACGGTCCTGGTATTGGAGGGATACTCTTGACTCTGGAATGGATAGTTAAGATGGTTAGGACTGCACTGACTCGGGCTCTTGGTGCCCGACCAGCTTGTTTCGACTTCGCTCGACTCTATAGTGATTTCAAATGTCTTGGAGGCAAACCTTTTAAGGATACTGAGCCGATTAGTGAGGTTCGGGCATGGTTAAAGACTTGTGAGAGGATATTCACGAGTATGGAGCTTACCGATGCACAGAGAGATAGAATTGTTGCCAGTCATTTACAGAAGAGAGCAGTAGACTGGTACGATCTAATAGAGGTAGAGATTGTACTGACACCACTTACATGGTCTCGGTTCAGATAGAGATTCGAGCTGAAGTTTCTTCCAGAAGCTAAGAAAGAGGCCATGGCTAGGAGGTTCATAGATCTTAGTCAAGGTCAAATGTCTGTAGCGGAGTATGTGACTACGTTCGAGCGATTTTCCAAGTATGGTCTCGAATTTATCAGCACTCCGAGAAAAAAGAACCGGAAGTTTATTTATGGATTATGTAAGCCATTGACAATGGCTTTGTTGCTCCAGCTTTATGTATCTTTTGAGTCATTGGTTGATTCAGCACTTCATTTCGAGGAAGAGGAGAGGGATGGTGAAGATGGTAGGACTCCTCAGGCTCAATCAGATTCTTCTAAGAAGAGGAAGCAGCCTTGGGATAAGGATAAGAAGGGACATCAAGACAAGAAGAGAAAGTATAACAATTCAAGTTCTAGGGCATAAAAAAGTGCATGCTATAATTTGGAGAGCAGAGTCATCAGATTAAGGATTGTACTAAGCCTCACCGTGCATCTCTTGGGGCATTATGTCATTATTGTAAGAAGCTAGGGCATACTATTCCATCTTGTCCTGCATTGCAACAAAAGGGCAAAGGATAAGGGAATACAGTTAGTTCAGCAGGAGGCACAGCTTAGCAGTAGTAGTAAGGTGTATCTCCTTTAGTTTTAGAAAGTAAATTGTTTAATTTTGCTTGATTGGCTGTTAGAAATTAGTTACTTGATTATATTTATTTATGTAGTGGATACATGGATGTTATTCTAGATAAATAAATATAACTAAGAAAAATTTGGGATAATCTGTTGTGTTGACTTGTCCGGAATATGTTTAAGGATTTTGGTCGATAGATGGGACGCTATATTATCGATAGGAGTTCCTAAACATCGAACGAGACATTTAGACATGAGAAATAATAATTTTTGGAAATTTTGAAAAAAATCGAGTTTTTTAAAGATAATTTAAATAATATTTTTGCCATGAATCAATTGTGTAGAGCGGAGAAACTTGGTAAGGCAATGTTTAAAGCTTTGGCGATCAACTTTGTGGTGATAAAGTGGATTACAAAATTTTCATGGCTTAATGTTATTTAGAAGAATGAGATATTTTAATTTAGAAATTGAGTGAAAAATTAAATTCTTGGATTAAGTAAGTATGGTTATAAATTTGGTTTATAATTGGAGTTTTAAATGAAACCAAAGGGTAAATCATTTAGAGAATTCAGAATTATATATATATATATATATATGCTGTTATAAATTAACTTTGTTAAAGGAAATTGTGTGGACACAATTTTCTTAAGAGGTAGTCTACAACAACTTTGTTGTTAATAATGACCTAATTAATTACGGTTAATTAGGGTTGATTAATTTAAATCTGGAATTTTGGAACTTTGTTATGAAATTTAATTTATGGATTTCGATTTACTCGAAATATTGTTTAAATCAATTTTTAGATTTTAAAATATGAAATAAAATACAATTTGGAAATTCAAGTAAATAAGAACTAAGGTTTCTTATTTGAAATGAAAAGAATTCTAAATTTTTTGTAAATAAATTGATTTAAGTATGAAATAAATTAATGGATGAAAATTTATTTTTCTTTGGAGTAGAATTCTTTGTTAAGCATGTTTAAGCTAAAAAGAAATTAATTCTATTGTAATTTGTTAGGAACCTTTTGTTAGAAAGATTAGTTAAGTGTATAAAATTTACTAAACAATGTAATAACATTTTATTAGGTTTAGGCCTTAGTAATTTAAGCCCACTAGCAAATTACTTAACTTAATGCTCTAAACCGTTATCCAATTCCTATTCTAACTTCTCACAATGCAATTCATGTTTGTTTCAACCAAGTAAAAGAAAATAAGAAAAAGTTAATCCGAAGCCCTAGATTTGATTTTATAAAATAAAGGAAAATCCTACAAATCATTAGAAAATAAGGTATGAGTTAAGTATGAGTTAAGTATCATCTTATCTATCTTTGTATACCATCAAGTTAGGGTTTTGAATGAGTACTTGATCTCTAAAATTGAATTAAGGGTTGTTTGAATTGAAGTTGTTTTGGAGTTTTGAAGGAGAAGCAGTGTTTATAGTAGCAGCTTGTCACTTTCAGCCTATTCTAGTTCTTTCTTCCTTTTTAGATTCAAGGTGAGAGTTTTCTCTCACACAAATTATATTTAATATGAATATTGAGATGATTGGTTGCTAGATTATTAAATAATGAATAGATTAGTCGTTAAACAAAAATCCGAATGTTGTTTTATTAAAAACTAATCATTGTTAATGTTTGGTTGATCAACAATTCCTCTTTGAATGCTTATGCTATGATATGGATTGTATTTGAATGTTTAGATAGACTTAAGATTATTTATACTATTGTCTGCAATTCACCAGCGTAAATGAAGTCCCATCATCAGAGCTCGGACAGCGATTAACTAGGCAATCACTACCCAGAAAAATGCGATGACCAATCCACCGGTTCCTTGTACAGGTCGACCGGTGAGACATAAAATTGGGCAGTTTTGCCCAGTTCTTGCTTGCACTTGTTTTGTTAATTCAAGTGTTGTTTTGTTAAGTTCTAATTCTTGTTTTGAACCATGTTACCTCTTGAATTTCAGTGGTAATTTATTTTTAAAAATTTAGCCCCATTTTATGAATAATTTGAAATAAATTGTAAAGCAACACTTTAAATATACTAATATGGATTTCTTGGAAAATTATATATATATATATTCTTAATAATTGGAAAATCCTTTTATATAAGAGAGTTTGTTTAAATTTATAAATATTTCTAAAATTGACCTTGATCTTTTTATAAATGATTTTAGCAAAGAGTTATATATATATAGTCGAGAAATAAACGTGTTTATGGATTTCAAATAAGTAGTTGAAAATAGATTAATATATAAGGTATCTTAGAAAGCAATTCTTATAGAATAATTAATATTATCCATTTTAAGATTATAAATACTTATCGGATTTCTATTGTATTAACACTTGGCTATTTAAATACTAATTTGTCAATTTTGAATGATTTTTGGATTTGAAGAATATTGAAAAATAAAATGTTTTGAGAATCTTAATTCTATAATTTGGGAAATATTAATAATCGACTTAGTGTTATCGATTGGGTTAGATGCCCTCGAATAATGCTTCGTCGAATATGGTACAACTCGTTGAATAGAATGATTGAGTGGAAATTACTAACCTATTTGCGAATACTTGAATTTCATCGGGTAATACAGGATACTTGGTTAAATTCTTGTGATTTCTTATAGGAAAGTATTTCATACTTTAGAGTTGTATTCTCCTTTGGTGTGCGGTGGGACCATTAGATACTTAAGAGAATATAGTTCAGGTTTTCCAATGGTATCTGTAACAAGTGAGATTTACTAGCTTCTAGTAAACACTTGAATTTCACCATGCGACATGGGACGTTTTGGTTAAGTTTAAGTGATTACTGAAAGTGATAATATTTGGCACTTTAGAGTATTTCCTTTTAAGGTCCGGTCGAGAGCCAATAAATCCTTAAAGAGGTATACTCCTAGATTTTCCCCCCAATTCTTATGATGGGTCAAGACTTAATTTTCACGATCTTTGTGATCAGTCGAGATATGTAACGACCCGTATTTTTACAGATCGACAAGTTCATCAAAATCTGGAATTTTAGCATTTTCAAGTCATTTCAGATTTTTAGGCAGAATTTTCTAAGTCCTAGGTCGTGAACGACCTAGGTGATAAGTCGTGACCTTAGGAAGTTAGGTCGTAGTTGGCGACCTGGGAAGGTGGAGCGACCTAAAGGTTAGGTTGTAGGTTAGCTTAGGTCGTGTGCGACCTAAGGATGAAGTGGTTAGGTCGTATGGCAGTTTAGGTTGGTTGAGCGACCTAGGAAGTTGATAACATTTAAGTCGTAGACGACTTATAGGGGCAACGACCTAAGGAAGCTAGGGGATAAGCAGGGAGCGACCTATAATAGTTCGCGACCTAAGGGTTAGCGAGTTAACAACCCAGTATGTTGCGACCTAGTGGATAGCTTGTTAGCATAGTTAGGTCGTTAGGCGACCTAAGGAGTTAGGTCGCATAAGTTGTTAGGTCGCATGGGTTGGTAGGTCGCTAGGATAGTTTAAGTGTTAGGTCGCGTGGGTCTAAGTGTTAGGTCGTAACACTGGTAAGTCGCTGAGTTGTTAAGGCGCGTGAGTGTTAGGTCGCTGATGCGCTATGTTGGTGTTAGGTCGCTGAGGTTATAAGTCGTAAGCCTTTAAGTCGTTGAAGCGCCTGAGTTGTTAGGTCGCAGATGTCCTCGTTAGGTCGTAGGATGGAGAGCTTTGTTAGGTCGCGAAGAAGCGGTCTGTGGTAGGTCGCAGGTTAGTTAGGTCGTAGGTCGCTGAGTGCTTGGATGCGCGTTTTGTTAAGTCGTAGGTTGGTTAGTCTTTAGGTCGGTGGGTTTTAGGTCGTAGGTCGTGGACGACCTAACTCCGAGCGACCTAATGGTTTTTCAGCTATAAATAGAGGGGGTTGTTCTCACTTTTTGGGATCTGGATTTTGAAGCGACGAAGTGCCGCCATTTTGAGAGCTCGACTTCTACACTTCTTCACTTCTTTTCTCCACTTTAATCTAGTGCTTCCATCCATCCAAATCGAAGATCAAGATTGAAGATCCAAGAGCTAAAGTTGAAGATCTTCATCCGTTGAAGTGAGATTTCTTCGTTTGAAGCGGATTTGTGATAGATCAAGATTGATCCTTCGCTGTCCAGATCTGAAGCATATTGATTTGGGGTTGTTTAGGTGATTTGGTGAGTGGTGATTATCTCTCACACGGATCCAAAGGAGTAGATCGGATTGTTGGCTTGATTTGGTGTTAAAATAGTGATTTCTATGCATTTTCTTCATCCTAAGTGTAGATCCATGTAGATCCATTGTTCATGATGATTTGACAACCATTTTTGTATGTGATTAACCTATGCAAGTTCATTCATCAAGTTGTAGAGATAATTATCATGTTTTCATGCTTGTTAGACTTTCAACTCCTTAATTACGAAATTGCCATTATTGTTATAATTATCTACTTAGATCATATTTGAATGCTTGATTGCTTGGATTAATGTTTGGTTTGATTGATTGTTATGAATTAGATGATTGATGGTTTGATTTAGACCGAAGATGATTCAAAAGCTAGGAGAAAGGCTCTTGAATTGGGTAAGCTGCTCATGGCATATGTAGCGGGATGATGAAGCTCTTATGCGTAGATTTGATGATGTGATGTTGAGATGAGGCTTTGCGAGGATGTGATGAAGCGAGGCAATCATGTGATGAAGACTTGGTCTAATCCAGACGGGATCATTCCAAGCATGTTGATAACTCGGTGATATGATTCGAGTTGAGGATAATGAATGGATATGAGAATAGTCGTCGAGGAGGATGACTAGGAGGCTTGGATAGCATCGTTGTTGAAGGTTCTAGCATGCTCTAAGCAAGAGTACGTTTGGGCAGATTCGATAGTCCCAACGGCCAACTGTTGATGGTCGAGTACTCTGGGCAGATTCGATAGTCCTAGGCACGGGCTGCGACGACGTGCGGGAGTTATGTCTAGAACCGGGGTTTCCATTAGCCCTTGACGGACGGCTGAAAGAATGTGCCGGCCATTCAATTAACGGTGATATCGAAGCAATGATAACAGTGATAGCCAGAGTCATGGATGTTTGGTTGTGTCGTCATTCGGACTCAAGAGCGGTATTTTCTGGGTGCTTATCTGATTTAGGCCTTGGTACTTGGAAAGCATCGCCCTTGACTCGAATGATTATTACTTTACTTTAAATTGTATGCTCTGCTATGTTGCTTCTGCTTAGTGTGTGTCTGGGGGCTATCACTGTAGAAAGAGGTGGAGTGGGAGGGTTGTATTCCTATTCCTTTTCCTTTATGCTCTTTTGGTATGTTGTTAGTTAATTTACTGCTCACTAAGACTGTTGTCTGACTCAAGGCTTTATGTTTTTAATTCTTATTGCCTTGGGCTGTTCGTCCATTTTTGGGACGGGCAGACTAGGTAGCAGGTGACAGGTGCTGTTCTCTTCTCACGATGCTGATATCGAAGACGAGCTAGAGGGTTGCATATTATCTTCTTATTATATGTACTGGATGTTCCGCTGTTTTGTATTCTCTGAGTGTTATGTAGTGAGGCTTGATGTATTGGCTATTTGGATGCTTGTATTCAACTATTATGAATTTTTATATGATGGCATTTTATTCTGTAAAGCTTCACTATATATGTGTTCTATTGTATTTTGTCCATGCGCTGTGAGTAATACGATAGATTCTATTGTTTTAATCTACCCTGACAATCGTCCATGGTCGCCTGGCACACTTTACAGCGCACTATCTCTAGATTCGGTGCGGGGGTCATGGGCGGTCGTCTCAAGATATATTATAATAATGTATACTATAGATTTTTCGAGTCATGTTTTCTAGGTAGGGAAATCTATATTGTTCTGGATAGATTTGTGATGATGTATTATCTATATTGTTCTGGATAGATATTTACATGCATCGTGGTCTATATTGTTCTGGATAGACTACAACTCTTTAGTTATTAGGTAGTCTCGACATTATCTATATTGTCTGGATAGAGTTTATATAGGAGATAATATCTATATTGTTCTGGATAGATATTTTTATATTGTTCTGGGTAGCTCTTATATAAATATGCAAGTCTATATTGTTCTGGGTAGGCTTTTATGTCGTACGGTGTCGTACTAAAGAGGACTACCATATTAAATTCATTATTTAAATGTTTCTTCGGATATTTTATAGTTAGACAATTTATTATCATTTGAGCTATGAAGAATTTTAATTGTTGTCACCATATTTTAGATGATAGTCAATTACGACTTGAGATGATTTTATGAAATGGTGATTTGTTTAATATGCCTATTATGATGATTATTGTTGAGCATATTTATACCATGACTTATTTTGTTATTGTTAAGTCATATGTTCATGTTATCAACAACTCACCCTTTCATTTAGATATAGTCTGACTCGTTTATTATTTTATAATACTCAGGTCAGGCCGAGACATTACAGGCACATGCACTCCCGGACTGTTAGATATACTAGAGTAGACATTTTTACTTTAGAGTTTACAGGTCTGTATATATTGGGATGACTAGTCGGATGTATTATTTTGGATAGTCAGTTTGCCTGATACTATATTTTGATGTATTGTATATATTGTGGGTCTAGTACTTATATATATTGTAGACTTGCACCTTATGATGTATATGATGCATATTATTCTACTGTGATCTGTATAACTCTGATATTTGTTTCTGTATTATATGTTGTTCTGAATATTTTAAATTGATGTGTTTATTACTTTGTATTAATAATACTATACACATTAAATTCACTTCAGATATTAAGAAAAAAGTATAAATAACGTGTTAGTGTTAGTATAAACATATATTCACATTCGATCGCCATTAACTTGCCGTATTCTCTAGTTTAGCAGACAATATTACTTATAATGTTCTTTGCTAAACTAGGTATAGTGGTGATGTCGTTACATTTAATATTTAACTAATTTATAATTTTAATAATTAATATTAAATAATTTATTATAGTTTAATAATTTAGAAATAAATTTTTTCTAAAATTTAAAAAGATCCATCACTAGAACAAATACAACTTTATAATTAATAATTAAAACTAATATAATATTTACTATTTAATAAATAATTTTTAATAATTAATGATTAATAAGCTTTAATAATTAAAAAGTAATATTCATTATTTAGTAATTATAATTGATAATTATACTTAATGTTCAATATTTCAACAAATTTAAATTTTGAAATTTACTAAAATAAATTTCATAAAATTTTAAAACAAAATTTAAAAAATCTCATGAAATTCAAACTAAAAAATAAAAATTCTAAATAAATTTTAAACTTACAATATACTCAAGATTTCAGCTTTGAAAATGTTAAATAAATTCAAAATTCGAAAAATATAAATATTAAGTTCCTACCCAATTTTCCTTCACCACTTAACCTTTGCTCCCTACTTAATTTTCATTCACCGCCAAAATATTTTAAAGCCCGCCTTAAAACACTAATCTTTATTAATAGTTGGAGTAGAAACATAATTTTTGGTCTGACTGTGAAGTTTCAAAAATGCCATTACATGCAAATAAAAGATCAGAAATTCGAATGCCTTCGAAAACAAAAATTAACATCTATTTTTAAATGGAAACTTTGAAACGTAATTAAATTTACAAGTTCAAAACTCTGTTATAACAAAAAAAAATTACAAATTTATTCTTTATAATTTTAAATTTACTTTTATAAAAAATACGTAGAAATTTTAAATTTAATACTTTTATAGGAGTTTTTATATAGTGAAAATTAGGCCCACGTCCTTGTAATTAAACTTAGTCCGCGTAAACTCCTCCCGTTTGAAAACTTATATTTCCGATCCCTGTTTTTATTTCTGCCTAAATTTATTCCATAAATACCCCTGTTTACATGTCGCGCTAATTTTTTATGGTGGTTGTGATTTCGATTGCAAGTTTTAAATTCTGATTCAGTTCGATCATTGTTTTAAGATATTATTTCGGAATCATGGCTTTACCTTCTTCCAGGTAAAATATTGTTTGGATTTGTAATCGATTTTGTTTGTTTTTAAATGATATTGCGATATTCGTTTATAATTTTGTTATTTCTGTTTCGTTAGTTTTTTTTTGTTTGAAGTAAATGAAAATTACAAGTATTCTATTGTTTATTTTATCTGAAAAATTAATGCGTATGTATAGGGTACTGTTCGTTGATTTTTTTTTAGCTTTGATTAAGTTCTGATTTGTCTGGAATTATTGTAGGTATTTTACAGTCTTGTCCGCAAATAATTTGAATATGTATGGTGAAAATGGTACAAATTACTAATTGTTGCTGATTTATCTGCAACTTTTTACAATTATTACATACATATCAGCAAGTAATGTTCGTATTTCACTTATTTGTTTAAGCTCAGACTTCTGCTTATTTATCTGCTTTTTTTTATAAACATTGATTACATATCAGCAAATGATATTGCTTAAGTATTAAAATATTATTTTATGTGCTGATTTGTCTGCAATTTTTTATAATTATTGCTTACATATCAGCATATAATATATATATCCTGCGTTTTTGTATTTATTTTTTTATAATTGTAATTATGTTTTTTTAAAATTAAAGTGTTCCTGGTGATGCTGGAGTGCTTGTGCTGTTGAAGTTTGGATATGATAGCTTTTCGTTACGCCTTCAATTTGATAGTTCGGTTGTTATGTTGAGAAGTGCTATTTCTGGTAAATGGACAGAATTGAGTTCAATGTCATTTGAATTGTACTATGTTAGAGATGGATGGAGAAGGAATATTGAAACTAATTTTGATCTTCAATCTATTTTGTTGTTGGCTGCTCATAACCGTGAGGATTACTTTGTTATTTTTGTTGATGTTGTTCCTTCTAGTTTTTCAGCTACCAATATTAGATCAGATGCTGTTACTTGTAGCAGTGATTCCTCATTTGTTAGTACCGGTGATTCTAATATTCAATTCAGGCAGTTATTAAGAAATGATTCCAATCAATCTGTTTTTACGGGTGTTGGTCAACAATTTCAAGGTGGAGTTACTGAATTTAGGCTCAATTTGATGATATATAGTATTAAGACAGGGTATAAGCTTGATTTGGTTAAGAATGATAAGGAAAGAGTTACGGCTGTTTGTTCTCGAACAAAATGTACTTTCAGAATTCATGCTTCTGTTAAGTTTAATCTTCCGGGCTATTTTGTTATAAAGAGATTTCATCCTGAACATACCTATGGTGCTGGAATTCATTATATTAATGATCCTCCTGTTTCAAGTAAATTGATTAAGTTGTTGGTTTATGATCATATTCAAGCTAATCCGTTAATGAAGACAAAGGACATTATTAACCTATTTCAAACTGAGTATAATATCATTTTGAAGTATTATTTTGCTTATAGTGGGAAGAGATTGGCTTTAGAAGATTTACATGGAAGTGATATGATGTCTTATCAACATTTGAAGTCTTTTTGTGATGCTGTAATTGAAAGTAATCCTGGTAGTAAAGTAGTTTTGGAGTGTAATCATGATACTCGTCAATTTGAGAGGGTTTTCATTGGTTTTGAAGCTTGTGCACATGGTTTTCAATTTTGTCGGCCTTTAATATTTGTTGATGCTACTTTTATGAAGGGTAGAGCTCAAGGTTGTTTGATGGCTGCTACTGGTAAAAATGGCAATGAAGGTATGTTGTAAATTAATTTATAATTGCATCAATATCTGCAATAATTATTATATGTTTCTGCAACATCAATATTTATTAAGAAGAAATAAAATATTTTACTTACATAAATCATTGCGGAAATCGAAGCAATTTTACATAAAAAATTGCTGAAAAGTATGCAATTTTTTTGAATTAAGGAAAATTGTTGTGCAGTAATATTTGGTAATAGTTGCAGTTTTGTCAGCATTTTTTCAATATAAGTGAATAGTATTAAGCAATTTGTTCAGTTATTTATATATTTGTGATTGTTTTATTAGGTTTTTTTCCTATAGGAGTTGCAATTGTGTCTGGTGAAGATGAAAATAATTGGATTTGGTATTGTGAACAGCTTAAAGATTTTTTGAAAGATGATTGTAGAAAGTTTGTTTTCATTTCTGACCGTCATCCTGGTATTCTTGTTGCTATTCCCAAAGTGTTTCCAGATTCAGTTCATGGTTCCTATTTTTATCATTTAAACAATAATTTAAAAGTTGCTTTAAAGTCTGAATTTTCCAAATCAAAAAAGAAATGGTTGATAGATTTGTTTGGACGTGTTGCATATGCTTCTAATTTGGATGATTTCAATTTAGCATTGAAGAATTTTAAAGATGCTGGTGGTTCTACTGTGGCAAACTTTTTGAATGGAATTCCCTTTGAGAAATTTACTAATGTTTTTTTCCCTGCTTGTCGTTATGGTGAAATGTCATCAAATTGTTCAGAGAGTTTCAATAAATGGATTTTGGAAGAAAGACATTTACCAATCACTGCATGCTTGGATAGCATTAGAGTTAAGTTGATGAAGTTAATTTCTGATCGTCGAGAACTTGCTAATAGTTGGAATAGCGTTGTTTGTCCGGTGAACGAAAATCGGTTGAAAAGTATTCATTTGGAAGGAGCTTCATGGTTTGTTATAAAATCTAGTGATCATGTGTTTGAAGTTCATTCTCCTGTTCATCAATCTGTTGATTTAAATAATCGGACTTGTTCTTGTAATTTGTGGCAAATTTATGGTTTTCCTTGTGCTCATGCTATTAGATGTATTTTGAGCTGTGGAAAGTTAAATGTTTATGATTACATTGAAGATTATTTCAAAGTTGTTTATTTTCGATTGACATATTCTCATCCAATCAATCCTATTATAAACTTTGTGAAAGAAGATGTTTTGATCGAAGATGTGGTTGTAGCACCTCCTAAAGGTAGAAGAATGCCTGGTCGACCATCTGCATTTAAGAGGATAAAATCTGCCGGTGAAATTTCAAAGACTATTAGATGCAGCATATGCAAGAAGTTGGGTCATAATAAAAGGACTTGTTCAGTGAAACACATGTAGTCTCTCTTTAATATAGGAAATCTAAAATGTATGGAGTTGAGTTTATGTTTTTCTTATTCATTTTAATGGTATTTTCTCTATCCTTAGGTTGGATGTTTACTATCTGTAATGTATTAAACATGGTTCGCTTTCGAGTAATCATTGTTTCAGTATTTTCTGCAATTATTACTGTTAATTGCACATATTTCTGCAGTTTTTCTGAATAATTGTTTTCTTTTTATACCCCTTTTGTGAATAATGCTTTTTATATGAAGATGATATTTGTATAATTGTTTGGATCGAAATAAATAAGATGTATCCATAAGTATGTGCAATTTTTGTTTATAAATATGGAGGTATCGGCAATTATCTATTTGTTATGCTGACATTTCTGAAATTATCTGGTTCAAGAAATTCGAATATCTACAAATTTGTGGACATATCTGTAGATATATGGTTTTATTGCTGAAATTTCTGCAACTATTTGTTGAAAGAATTTCCAATAGCTAAATATTTTTAGAGATATCTGCAGATATGTGCTTCATTTGCTGACATTTGTGAAATTATTATGAGTAAGAATTTGGAAAAAATAAATTATTACAGAGATATCTGCTGATATATGTTTTTATTGCTGATTTTTCTGCAATTTTTAAGAGCAAGTATTTAATTACCTATACATTTGTCAAGATAACTACAGATATGTGCTTTTATTGCTGAATACAATTGTTAGAAATTTATATATAATTTTTTTTGTAATATACTCTAATATTGTGGTAACACAGTAATATTGTCTTTCAACTACATAAGTTTAGCAAATATGTACATACATTTCAGTATTCTTACATAAAACATTACAGTTTGATACATCAATTATTTTGATTTGCTTCAGAAAGTAAAAACTTTTGTGTCAAGCTTTCTTCTAACTCCAACTATAAGGTTTGCAAGAAAGAATTTGATGTGCTATTTCAGCTCTTTGTAAATCCATAGCTTCATATGAGAATTCAGGGTCTTCATTGTTGATTTCTTTGTCTTCACTTCTTTGTTTCATAATGTTCATTACAAACATGCCACAATCAACTCTGCAATGATTGACAAATATTATATAATTATTAGAAGAAATGTTCTATGATATGGAAATATTTGTACATTTTTTTTGTTGTGTACTTACGTATCAGAACGTTGTTGGGGGCTGTTAGCAAAAGTGATTTGCTTTGATGGTTCATGCTCTGCTTTTTCTAATTTCTTTAGTAAGGCAGTGACATAAACTCTCTGTACAAAAAAACAAAGATTTTGTTAAATAGTTTATTTTTCTCTGATTTATTCATTTTTTAATTTACATACCATCTTTCTTGCCGCTTTCTGATGATCTGCTTCGTGCCGTGGTTTTATGGAATCGTAGTGAATCCATATTCTACCTTGTTTATTAAACTCCAACAGTGTAAAATGTGATTTTTGGTGGATAGGGAAGAACATTTTATTGTAGTTTGCAAAATGTTTAGCAACTACATTATCGATTAGGGCTTGTGTTACATTCTTTGAATTGCTCAGTAGAAATGTCTGTAGGATAATATATTAGACAATTGAATTGATGAACATTTAAACAAATTCTTCAGTAGAAGATTATAAAACTTACAATAGCGTAAACTTTGAAGTACAAGTTTTCTGGATGAACTTTACGCAATTCATGTGAATACCAGTCAATGATCTACAAATATTATTATAAGGAAATAGTGATAGTATATTTGTTTACAGAATAATATAATATGATTAGCAGAAAAAATAATAAGTTCTTGAAATTTTGCATAAAAACAACAGGTTTGATTAAATGTTGCTGAAAAATCTGGAGATAAATGATATTGTTTTGGATAAATGGAATTTTACTGACAAAACAATAAGTTTAAAGAAGTATTGCTGATAAATATGCAGATAAATGGAGTTATTGCAGATAATTGGGTTTTTGCAGATAAAACAGCAAGTCTAATTAAATGTTCAGATAAATTTGTAAATAAATGTACTTTTGAGTAAAGTTGTACCTGGCCATCAAGAAATCTTCCTATAATTAGTTCACCAAGTGTTGTTCCAGTTATAATTATGTCATCGTCTCCATTTAAGTATGCACTTTTGCTGTGATATAATGATCAATATTAGTAAATGTTTGTATTTTTCAAATATTTGCTGATATCTAACCAGGAAATTTAAATAATTACTTTTAGTTAAGCAATTATTGGTATACTTGGCTACTAAAAGAATTATACAGTTTTACCTGAGGTCAGAGTTATTAAAGAAGTCCTCAAGCAGCTTGATTTTTTCTTCAGATAGACTTCATACATTTGACCTCCTTCTAACATTTATTTTTGCACTGGTAGATAATTCTTTTGATCTAGGTTCAGATTCATATTCTTCAATTATTATTGGTAGGGTTTGTACTTGCTGTTTTTCCTTTTCTGCTTTCTTTTCAGTTTGAAAATTTACTTCTTCAGCTAATTTAACCCTTTTTTTGGATTTTCAATTTCCAATGTTTTTTCTTTGATTTCTTCAGTTTTTGTTTCTGCTGAAGTAGATATTTCTTCGGTTTGTTTGCCTTGTAACTGTGTATAATTTTGAATGCTTTCACCTGAAATTAATTTGAATGATGGTTAATATTTCATTATTGGTTTTTGAAATACAATTATTTGTTGTTGGTTAATAAAAATTTTGTGAATAATTGTGAAAAAGTAAAGAATATGCTACACTCTACAGCAGTTGTTGCATTAATATCAGCAATTATTCTTCATATTATTAATATATAATAGGAAGAATATTTGCGGATATATCAACAAATATGTTAAATTTTTACAGTCTGGTTGAAAAACTATAGTTATTCAAAGCATTACCAAATGAAGGATCTTGTTCAATTGCTTTATCTTCCTCAACTATTTTTGTTTCTTCACCATCTTCTCGGTCTTTCTGTTTTGCTTCAAAATTTATTTTGTCCCCATTATCAACATCTTTTTCTTTTTGTTCTTCTTTTTCTTCATCTTTCTCCATTAGCTGAGATTCATCTTCAACAGTTTTGTCTTCAGTTTGAATATCAATTAAATTTTCATTTTCTTCTGTCCTTTGAGCTGAAATATATGTTTGCAATTCAACTCTTTAATATTTTTGACATAGTTATAGATTTTGTGTTATGTTACAATGTGTTATGTAAAAAATGAAGAATGTGCTACAGTTTTTAATACTTATTGCAATGATATCTGCATTTATTCTTTAAAAATGCTTTTTTCATTTAGTAAGAATACTTGCAGATATATCATCAAATATTTTAAATTTTTACATTCTTGTTGGAAAACAAAATATTACTGAAAGTATTACCAGATGACGTATTCTCTTCTGTTTCATTATCCTCACTTTCTTTGTTTTCTTCACTTTCACTTTCATCTGAGGAATTTAGTTTGCTACCAGAACTTTCTATTAGTTGTAGCTCTACATTCTCAGATTCTGTGGATGATGATGTTTCCACATTTTGTCTCAATTGCTTTTTTAGCAGCGTATTTTCAGCTTGAAGTTTCCTGTTGTCCAATTCAAGTTTTCTTATTATTTCTTTATATTTTTCTTCTCTTTTCTTGTAGAATGCTTCATATTCTTCATCTTTTTCAACTGCATCTTTCAACAATTTTAGTTCCTCTCCTTGAAAATCCTGGAATAAATAATTCAATCAAAATTGAAGCTTAAGAATATTTGTATGTAATTATGTAAGAACTGTGAATAATTGGAAAAATGAATATAATTTTAATTATGATTGGTATGTATGTCCATAAATATTTTTAATAATGGTAGAAAAATCTGCAAGTATTATACAAAATAGTAGATATATCTTTAATTATTGTAAATAATTGTATAACTATGTTCAGTTTTGTTGTTTTAAGTGCAGATAAATATGCAATTGTTTATAAAAATTGCAGATAAGTCATCATATGTAGTGAATAATTGCAGCCAAAAAAAGCTCAACTGCTTCTAATAAATGCAGATATATCTGCAACCATTGTTAAATGTTGCAGATAGGTTTGCAAACAAATAAAGTACTGGCTATTTTTTTTACTAAAGCTTAATAATTCTATAAATTAAATTGCAGTTATACTTACTGAGTTGTACTCTATGGTCAATAACATTATTGGCTTGAGTTTTGATATATCCCATTTGCTAGCCAAGGGATACGAGTTGTTGTATTCGAATTTAGCAGATTTCAAAATTTGTGTTTTCTCATAGATCCACCACTGTAAAAAAGACAATTAGTATTAGAATAAATTATTAATTAATAGGATATTTATCTAATTAATTAAAAATTTAATACCAGTAATAATGTAACGCATGCATTTATTTTCCTTGGGGTGTCAATATATTTTTCAATTTGATTTATCAAATGCTTGTGAATCGTTTTTGGCCATGATATCTGCTGCATTTTATCTTCACAAACACAATATGGAATCATATTCCATGATATACTTGAGTTTGGATTTGATATTAAAAATGTTGCAACCAAATGCAATTGCAAAAGCTTAGCAGTATCTGCTTGTTCTTCTTTTGATGATCCTTTTATTGTTGCAAATAATTCCCTTTCTATGTTTTTTTTGTTGACACTTGTTTCTCCTTCAAAGTGCCTGCTGATGAATGATGTAAACTGAGCATTGCTTTTACCCTCTTTTTTCATATGGCCAGAAGTTTTGATTTGCTGACCCTCTGTAGGAATTGATAGCAATTGGCTTATATCATCCTCTGTAAATGTTAGTAACATATCTCCAAATTGGAAACAGTTCAAATTCTTTATGTATGCTTTGATGATTATGTCTATTGTTGTTGAGTTTTTTGTGTTTTCTTTTACAGGTATAATTCCAATATAGATCATATGAATGAACTTGTAGAAAGGTAGATTCTGGAGATATTTTGTATGTGATATTGTCAGCAATTTTTCATTCTTAATCTTGCGAAGAACATCGATGAAAGACCTCAAATTATTTCTGTAATTATCTTCTGTTGATTTGATTTTCCCTTCACTTATTGTTTTTCTTTTTTCCGGTAGAATATTTGATCCTGGTTGTTGTTCAACAGGAACAATAGATGTTTCCAACATAACTTTTTTTCCTTCTTTTATATCTTCTTTTGTGTTCTTCTTTAAATGTAAATTAAATATTATGAAATAACTATGCACAATCTAATAATATGATAGGAAATGTTAAATACTTGCAGTTATAATGAATATGTAACTGAATCAAAGGCTCAATTTGATGATATATAGTATTAAGATATTTCTGCAACTATGTGCAATAGTTGCAGATATTTCTGCAACTATACCGAATAGTTGCATAAATTTCAGCAACTATTGCACATAGTTGCAGAAATGTTTGCAACTATGTGCAATAGTTGCAGATATTTCTGCAACTATACAGAATAGTTGCATAAATTTCAGCATCTATTGCACATAGTTGCAGACATTTCTGCAACTATTGCATAAAGTTGCAGAAATGCAACTATATGCAATAGTTGCAGAAATGTTTGCAACTATGTGCAATAGTTGCAGATATTACTGCAACTATTAGCAATAGTTGCAGAAATATCTGCGACTAATGCACATAATTGCAGATATATCTACAACTATACGCAATAGTTGCAGATATATCTGCAACTATACGCAATAGTTGCAGACATTTCTGCAACTATTTGCAAATTGTTGCAGATATTACTGCAACTATTAGCAATAGTTGCAGAAATATCTGCGACTAATGCACATAGTTGCAGATATATCTGCAACTATACGCAATAGTTGCAGACATTTCTGCAACTATTTGCAAATAGTTGCATTTCTGCAACTATATGCAATAGTTGCATAAATTTCTTCAACTATTGCACATAGTTGCAGACATTTCTGCAACTATATGGTATAGTTGCAGAAATATCTGCAATTATTTGCAAATTTTGTAAATTTTCAAAAAAATCAAAAACGTTTAAAATTTGCTGAATTATCTGCGAATATTTGAAATAATTGCACCTTTAATACAAATATGAATCTGCTTAAAATTTGAAGAGAGGAAATAGTTTTTTGAACAATATTTTTCAAAAATTGCAGTAATTACAGAATGTTTTTTAGTATATCATCTGCATTCTCAATTTTCTTTGTATTACCGTAAAAAAGCTCGATTACATGCATGGCTAACTCGAAAATCTCTAAAATCCTTGCAAAAACCCTAAGATCTATTGATTTAAAACAGTGGAATATAAATCGACTACTTATGAAATTGAGATACATCACCTTCGATCTTCCCATTTTGCCTCGTGTGAGATTTTCGACTTGATTTTGGTTGTTCAGTTGTTCGATTTTATAGAGTTTTCGGATTTTGTTGAAGAAACTGTGATTTCAATTGTATCAAAGGTTACGATAAAAAAAGCGTGGGTTCAGGGTTTTACGATGATTTTTGAGGGTAGTTTGGGAAAAGAAAAGGCTGTCTTTAAAAATAGGGATGAAATTTTTATGTTTTGTATCCAAGGGATGTTTGGTGAATTATGAATGTTATTAAGGATGTATGGCAAACGTTCCCTTATCAAAATCGGATTAACCGTTCAAAAGATATGAGCAAATTAGTTCAGCTCAGTTTTATAACAATTTCCATTAAAATACAGCGACATGCCGTCCTTTTATTTCTCATTTTAATATTAATAAACTTCAAAATTTTGAAAAGAGATGAACACAAAAGTTGTTCCCTATTAACGTATCTTTCAACTTAAAGAAGATTCATTAAAAAAGGACATCAAAATCTAAAGTTATGATTATATTTGTATTCATTCATAACAATGAAGCTTATGTATTATCCTGAATTCATACCACACAATCCATTTAATAAATGATGTTCGTTTCCAAATTATCGACTTCAATATTTTACTCGTTTATAAACAAATAACTTCACTATTATTTAAAATTAGAAAATATAATCCAATTTTTAATTATTTAATAATATATCAACTATGATTTCAGATTCATCTACTTGTATTTCACCAAACAATTGCAACCCATTTTCTGTTTCAGGTAACTAACTTATATTTCAGACAACCAAATTCTATTTCAAATAATCAAATTCCTATCTCAGGGTTAGCTCCAAACTAAATTACAAGACAACTGAAATAATAGTACACCATTCATAAACTTGATACAGGCTACTGAAGCAATTTTACTTACATATATACATTTCAGGTGTATATTTCAGTAATTTCTCTTTATTATTATTATCATCATCATCATCATCATTATTTACAGCTTGCTGCTGCTGGTAGTGGCAGCAGCGTACCGCTGCCGCTGCCGGTTGCAGCAGCACATGTTTTGTTTTTATGTTTTTTCAATCTGTATTCACTTGTTGTTTATACCTTATATCATGCTAATGTATCAACTTCTAGCAACTTATTGTACCTTTTAATAAGTTGTTAGTAAACATACAAACAAGTAACCTGTAAATTAAAATAAGCAGTTGTCTAAGATGCATTGATAATCAACTGATAGTATATCAATTATTGTAAATTAAAATAAAAATTTGATGTCATCCAAAAATGATCAAAAATTTCAAACCATTTGAAGAGTTTAGTGCTTCACAATACTAACGCATGTATCAAACAATGGCTATGGATGCATAGGATATCAAAATAGCCAAGTATAAGAAACAAAATGGTTCAGGTCATACAGTATACAACATCGAGGCTCAAGGTGGAAAACAAGTTCAGGTTAAAAGAATCAAATGCACCCAGATTAAGCCAAGCATGTGTATGCAATCACAGCCTCAACCAAGATCAGGCAACAATACCATCACAATGAACATGCACAGTGTGCACACATAGCAATTAGTTTTAAAGAGCATTAGGGAGCAGCACACGCAATTGCATAAAGGTACAAGCAGGCCGGATGTACAAGTGCATGGACACACATAGACAAATGCCCAAGTTCTAAAACATGAAATACAGGACTAAGGCAATAAGTGTTTAAACGACATAATGGACTGAGATGAACAGTGAACATGGCAATGATGAAGATCAAAATTTTAACGACCCGTATTTTTGATAATAAAAAATATTAAATTTAATAAGATTTTGGAATTTAATATTGTGAGAAATTAAAATTTATGATTTATAAATGGAAAAAAGTTATCAAAATATAATTTAATAGTGTTGATTGAATGAAATTGACAACTTTTAATGTTATATCAATTAATGGTAACTGCAAAGGTTAATGAGGAATAAAATCAATGTTGTATTAAAAAGAGAAATTATATGTAATTATTTGGAATTGGTTTTAATATACAATATGAAATCAATTATTTATTACGTAAATTTATTAGCTTTTGTTTGTAAAAAATAAATTTAGAAATGGATTTAAATTACTAAGTTGTAACAATTGTTTTAATTATCATCCTATTATTTAATCCGCTTGAAATTAATTTGGAAATCAAAAAAATTAATATAATTGAAATATTGCTGTTAATGTAAGAAAAGACGTTAACTGTAGAAAATGAGTATAATAAGATGAAAACTTATGTTAAATAAATTCATAAGATATTAGTTGATTTAATAATTAGAGTGTAAATTAAAATAATAGAATTTATTGGAATTTAAAATATAATAAACTAAGGTTTTATTACAGTTGTAATTGAAAGCTGAAATTAATGTAATATTTAAACCTTGGAATCAACATTGAAATTTAATTTTAAAAGATCATTAAATTTCTGTGTAATCAATAATGATGAAAATTGTTAACTTTTAAATTTGAATTTAAAAGTGATTATATTGATTTTAAAATGATAATTCATTTAATTAATGTGTAAAATTAGTCTATTTGGGCACTGTCTTAGATTTCAATGAAACCAGTTTCATCGGATCCATAATAGTGAATTATTATAGGATTTCAAGTTTCGTAGCGATCAGACTTACCGTTTGATCATGCGAGCTCGAAACACGTAGAAATCAATTAATAGAATTTAAATGAATATAATTTGATTTTTGTAACGACCCTAAACTTTTATTTATTTTATTTGTTAAATTAATTGAAATTTTGTGAAATTTTAAACAATAAAATTTGAAAATAAAAATTTATTATTTGGAATACGTCTATTTTAATATAGCAACTGGTAAATTTTCATCTGATAATATTGAAGTTTATTTTCCTGTGAAATTTTATTTCAAATCAAACCGGTTAATAACAGTGAAATTAAAAGTTTTTCGAAACCAAAATATGTCAACAGGAGAAAATTTATTCAGATCATTCTGAATCAGACTGCGAAATTCGTTTTTCCAAATCTGGACTTCTACTGCTCCGTTTATCTTAATTCTGGCAAAATAGCAGCATTTTTTATACCGATTATCGACTTTCGATCGGATGATCGTACCACTAGTATCTGTATACCGTTTTGATCGTCACGTCGTGCTGATCTCAACGGTATATTTATTTCTGTGCTTTGAGGTCCGGTACGCGACAGATATAATAACTTGTTCGTCGTATTGGTACCACAAATTTCAACCGTTGGCTTTCCTTTGCATTTACTTTCACATATTCACTTCTGTCACTTTCAAATTCTCCGAAAATTCTGCTCTACGGTTTGAAACAAAATATAAATTTATATATTAGGCTTTTATAATTTCATTCTGAAGCCAGATGTTCATTCATTGCCTTGGGAAGAAATTTACATTGTGTGACTTTTGGGTTCTGCACGTTTCTCTTAGGAAAAAAACGTATATTATATTATAATTGTTATTTGCTTCTTCTTCTTTTGCCTATCCATTTCCTCTCCAGTTTTCTTTTTTCTCCATTCTATTCTTCAAGTCGTTCCCTTCCTTTCACTCGCACATCACCGAGCTGCAAAACCCAACCCGAGCACCATTTCCTTCCCTCCCATCAGCTTCGTGCATCTCCACCACCCCCGCATCATTTGCCTTACGCATGCATCACCTCGGCTAGCATAGCCACCACCTTCCTCCGCGTGTAGGCTCTGCACGCCGACCAGCCACAAACTCGGTCGCCTACCCCGAACAGCCCACCATTCCGGCCTCCATAAACTCGACCACCCTCCTTTATCCCACTCGCCTATAGCTCCGCCTCCAACCTTCGCCGAGCACCACCCTCCCTCCTTGCTAACGAACCGAATATCCTCCTGCTCCATAAGCTACGGCCTTGCGAACAGCTTCCACAATCATGCTGTCCTAATCACCGCATCCCGACCTCACCTCGCCGTGCACTGCCGCCCCACCTTAACCGCCGCCTCTTCTCTTCTTTCTCCCCTCCCTGCCACATATTATAATAAGGTTTGTATATTATTTGTTTCAACGGACCTTATGCTTGCTTTCATTTTTCTTATTTTTTTTCTTTTATTTTCTCTTTGAGGCTTAATATATATATTTGTCATTTATACAAGGGTAAGCTTTGTATTCATTTAGAAATTTTCATGTTTGGTTAGTCGCATGCAATTTTACATTAGTTGAAATTTCATATATTTGGTCTGTAATTATATAGGTCTACATAATTTAGTTATAAAGGTTGCTGTAAGTATATTTAAGTATATATATATGAGTATGTTATGTGTATGTCGTTATATCTGTAAGTTCCTAGGCTAGTTTTATACTTGCTAATATAAAATTTAAGCTTGTTTAATCTTGTATATATATCATATAATGATCGGTTTGGATTTTTTTATTTTGAGTTTAAAGTCAGCCTATATACCAGTTAAGCATACCTGCATACAATATCTACTTTATGTTGATAATATGGTTTTGTTTTGTTCGTAAGATATATATGTTAATTTTATAAGATTTGTGTCAGTTGTACTTACATATAGTATAGTCTAGCTTTGTATATATATTTGTTTATAAAGATAGTCTGCATATGTTAGTTGTATATACTTAGTTTGATAAGTCTTGTTACAGTTTATATATGAATATGTCAGCATACGTGCGTTGAACGTCGGTTTGTATATAACATATTTGTAAGTGTATATCATAAGAAATTATAGGTTGGTTCACATATTAGTTATGTAAGTTTGGGTTACATCTTACTGGTTGTAGAATTATGTAAGTATTTTGGTCTTCATGTATATAGGGGGGATATAAAGTATAGTATTTTGCATTGTGGTGATTGCTGTTCATATACAAAAATAAATGATATAAGTATATGATGGGATAGGTTATTTAATAGGGTTATATTCTAGTATATAATATGTTAGTAAAAGTAAGTTTCGTACACAGGTTGGTGATATACATTCATTCATATCAATGTTTATATTACTATTTTATGCATACATTCAGTTATACAGCTTGCATAGTTATCTAACTATATATATATGGTTATGTTGGTACATATATACAACACGTTTGGTTAATATTATGAAAAGGTTTTTTGTGTTTAAAGGTATATAGATAATATGTTTAATATTGTTTGAAACATTTTGTAGATTATGGACTTGTATAAACATTTGATTTTGAAATACATATTTAATTAATTAATTTTTTTTAAAAAAAGTGTGTTTGAATTTAAATTATGATTTTACATGTATATAGTCATATATGTACGTTCATTTATACCCTCGAACTTCATCAATCCAATTCTAACTTGATTTCATCAATTCCGATCTACCAGCTTTGATCGTCAAATTTGGATCCATCTAGCTCTACTGTACTGAAATTCGTGCTTGGACTCGTAACCCTTCTCATTCTTGTTCATCTCTAGCCTCGAAAGGTGAGTAATCACTCACGATTAACGTTCTTGTATTTATTTAATTTGATTTCAATTGAAACGACAATTGAAATATGATGCTGTAGTTATTTAAATTGTTATATATGCTATTATCTGTATATGTTCACCTGTGACATCTGACACCAGTATCTAGTATTTATATGCCTGTTATTACTATTATCTGTATATGTTCACCTATGACATCTGACACCAGTATCTGTTATTTATATTGATGATATATGCCTGTTGTTATATTTTATATTATCTGTTATCACTCTGCAAGTTCCCTGTTAGTATAGAATTCACTATGGGTTGAAATGATACATACCCGAACGGACATTAGAATAGGAGAAAATCGTTATGGGTTGAAATGATAAACCCAAGCGATTTTCATTGGTATTGAAATTGGGATTACGGGTCGAAATGATTTCTACCCGTATATATTTAAATTTCGGATTGAAATGATAAATATCCGTATCACTTAACCATATGATAAAAATATATACAGATACCGTTGGTCCATATATATAAATATTTTGAAAATGAATTCTATGGTTTTGGAAAGAAATATATGGTTTTAATAAATGTTGAGCCTTAAATTTTTATATGTAAATGGGAATGATTGATTTAATACATATAATATGTTGAGTATTTAAAATATATTTCAAAATAGATTTTGGTAATAATTTGAATAAGTTAAGGTTAGAAAGATAATTTGAATTTAGTTGAAATTGTATTCAATAAAGAATTTTATTTAATTAAACCGATTTGAAACTTATTGAAATTGAGATGTAAGATATGATTTATAACTTGAGTTTGATTTATAAGTAATCTAATGAATATTTCTTGTGTAAATATAAGTAAATATTCCCTGATTAAATAATAAATGAAGTTAAATCAAGAGCTATATGAAACTGTTAAATTTAACTTTTAAATTGTTGAATATTAAAGCTTTGAAATATATTTGAATTTAAATGGTTTATTTTGTGATTCAGATCTGTATTTGAAATCAATTTGAATTGAATTTGTTATTTAGAAACTGAATTGAATTAAAACGGGAAAATTGAGCTTTGAATAAATTTGAATTAGGAATTTGAGTTAATTTGAACCGATTTGTGAAACTTGAGGAAATTATAAAACACTTTACTTTATAAATTATTTAACCTATATATACTATTTTGGAAAATAGATATATTTGAAATGAAATGATATTTGGGTTTGAAGTATAAATTAAATTGAAATGACCACGGTGTTACAGTGTATATTTCCACCTTGTAGATAGTTCCACGGGTCCTTAGAGGATGGTTATCCCAAACATCCTTTGAGTTACATGTATTTCAGTTGATATTTCACTTGAGATGGATTTATTGATATAGGAATGTTAATCCTGACTCGAGTGTTTTGTGTTTTGCTTTACGCTCGGGTCAGATCGAGTGATACAGCATTTGAGACTCACCTTTGGAGTTTGGAGCTTCGTTTGGAGATCCAACTATCATTTCAGCTTTCAGCTTTTCCAGTTGATTTGTTCAGAGAGGTGATCGCGTACTGAAGACTTTACTGTATTTGAGATATTCTGGTGTATTTTGTTTTTAACTCTAATGTTTATATAGTAGCTTCATGAACTACTATTTTATCTATTCCGCTGCGTATTATTGTATTACTCCGTGTCTGTGATTCTGTGATTGATTTATTTACTGCATATGCTGAGTTTTGCCAAATTTAAATTAACAATCTGATATTTTGAATTATTCAAGTCAGACATGTGTGGATTTATTGTCGATTTGAATGGTCCAAAATAGCGGGACGTTACAGTTGGTATCAGAGCTTTGGCTCTAGGCAAAGCTTAGCATATATAGTAAATTTATTTACAGAATCACTTTCGTTCGAGTTTGAATCTCTTCCTTTTGACTCGATTTCCTTTGAAATTTGGAACGTTCCTTGTGGTTCCAAATTTCATTCTTGTCTCTCCCTTTTGTATTCTTTTGATTCTAGAGTATCCCTTAACTCCACTTCGAATAATCTCCATAAGAATAGGATCCCACCAATCTTTGAATGATTTGTGAAGGGGTGAAACTCCTTCACAATTGGCATTGATTCACCGGAGATTTATATATCTTTGGTTTAGATGCCGCTATCTCTTGCGATCGAATGTTGGTTTTTCTTGGAATTCTGCATCGATCTTGTTCCTGAAGTCACGGTTGACCCGGTTAAGGTCGCCCGCGATTTATATAAGTATATTCATCCTCTATTTTGAAATTTAATTATCTCATCTTCGTTCGAGCCTATATTCGAATCAGAATTCTATTTGATTAGAGTCCCTCTAATTTGAATCACTATCTTTGTTTTGGAATCCATTCTTGAACCATCCTTTGAAAAATCAGGCTTGTTTATATTTTAGAATTTTTTTATATATCGAAATTATTATATTCTATATATAAAAGTGTAATGTTTTCGATAAAGATTATAAACCCTTTTTAAGAATTTGAGGTTTCGAAAGGATTTGTAATTTTGAAAAAAACTATATAAGAAATTTGATTTATCTAAAAATGAATTATAACTGAAGGATTTTAAATTTGAAATTCAAGAATTGAACTCCGGTATTTTGGAATTGGTTTTAAGATTTTGAAATATATAATAATAGTATGATTTAAAAATATTTTCCGAATAAGAAATGTTTCCAATGATTTTAATGAGTTTCGAATGATTTCGAAGAAATTTCAAAAGAAGTTTGAGTAAATAGAAGTCCAGAACTCACTTATGTCGCTGGAAAATAATTTCGGTGATGAGTGCACGCATCATCGACATTGATTTTCGAGTTTCAGAGTGAGGGAAAGGCCACTTTAATAGCATTGCTATGCGAGTGATTTTGTGAAACCATTTTGATTTCAAATTCCGAAGTAAGATTTGATATTCGAAAGATATATGTATATTTGAAATGATTTGAAGTAAGCCGGTGTTCAGTCCTTGAGTTTTAGTTTCGAATTTGATATAAACCTATCTTTTGAAATTGATTTATTGATTTGTTGTTGATTTCTAACTCTTGAATTTGAAAACGATTTCTTCAACTATTTTGAAGGTTCGAGCACTTCCAAATCAAGGTTAACTTTTCAAAGCTAAGAAATTTTGAAAAGTATAAAGTATATAAATTTGTTTGAATGTTTAAGTATGAAGTAATATGATTTAAATAAGTTGAAACTGTTTGGAAGTAAATGAATAAGGAAATTTTAAATTTTCTAATATGAAATTTAGATTTGAAATGTCTTGAGAAGAATTTGGTCTTCAAAATATTTTGAATAAAATTTAGTTTAAATGTTTTAACTTAGTAACATCTTTATGAAACTATATATTTAACAAGTTGGAATAAATATATAAGTTGTACGTATGCTGTTTTATTCGCATAATTAATTTGATCCAAGTTTGAGTACACAAGTTCGAGGTGGATTACACCATTTCATGTTAGGATTTTTCATTCGATCCTTGATGGCGAATATTTGATATGGATTTTGGGCTTGATTTTAGAATTCTCTATCGTAGTATATGGCTATGCAAGGAGACCGATGGCTTCTAGTCGAGAAACCATATCGAAGTCCGCATTAGGGAAGTCGAATGGACAATACTAGTTCGAAAGCGAACTTGTGTGATCGAGCGAGCGATCAAATGTGATTTTGCGAAATGATGACGTATGTACATCTTATATTCTAATATCATTGATATATTTTGACGCTGAAATTGAAAGCTGTCGAGTTAGAATATCTTTGCTTACTAAAAGAAAATTTCCAATTTAAATTACAAAGATATATAACCCATAAAAGTAAAGATATTCAATCTCATATGGCTCTTAATACAGCGAAATTTATTTTTGAAAAATTTGATCCTTATATAGGACCTTATGTAAATATAAGATGATTTTGAAAACCATTTGATTTTGGAAATGAATGGGTTGACTTAAATTATTGATTTGGAAATTTGGATTTATTTTCAAAATCTATTATTTTGGAAACTTTGAAGCTAAAGGTAATTAATTTGTGAAGAAATAATTTGGTGAAATTGTATATGATTTTGAAATTGAACTGATATTGAAACAAATTGAAATTTGAGAACCTTATGTTACTAAACACTTAATTTGGGAGTTGTCGAACTTATATAAAATTGATTTGTATGAGTATGAAATTGATTCGAAAACTATAGATTTGAAAAGGTACTCAATTTGAAAGTGAAATCTTATATAATTGAAGTTTATATAAGTATGATTTGATATACTATTGATTTTGGAGAGTATTTGATTTGAAAATTAAATCTTATATATAATGGATTTTATATAAGTACGATATTTGAAAGTGATTTGAAAAGGTACTATATGATACATATTTTCGAAGTAAAGATATGGAAAGTGCCTTCTGCTTGATATCCGATTTGTGGCCACATCTTGGATTCATTCTATCGATATTATTCTCTCTGATTTTGGTTTTCCGGATATGATACTCGAGTGTCCTTCGAATTCCATGGCGTTACCCATGGTCTTATTTTTTCTCTTGTGACTGCATAGCGCAACTGCCTGGCTGAGTCTTGCCTAGGGGTACGGATTGTTTCCTGGGGGATCCAGGCGTAACCATTGTGTATCCTGCAATCTGTGTAGGTCGCGAATAGTAGCACAAATGCTTGGCTGAGTCTTGCCTGGGGGTACGGATTGTTTCCTGGGGGATCCAGGCGTAACCATTGTGTATTCTACATTCTACTAGTCATCATGGCGTAACTCGCAGGGCTGAGAAAGCCTACGAATATGGATTGTTTCCTGGGGGAACCAGGCGTAACCATTGTGTATCTGCGAACCATGATCAGACAAAGGTTTAGTTTGGTTGATTTGTTGGATTGTACTTTCCATATCTATTTTTAAAAGTTTTCCAGTATTTTTACTGGGTGTTGAAACAAGTCTACTAAGTACCTGGAGAATTCTAGCTTTGCGCCTGATCAACGCACTGCCAGAGTCTACAGGAACGAGGATAAACTTGTTGAAACATCGAGTTATAAAAGTATTTTGTTATAAAAATATTTTATTATTAAAGTATTTGCAACAAAGAAATTTTGTATTAATATTTGAAATTGAAATTCTAATGGTTTGAATTAATTATTCGTGCCCGATACTATTCTTTTGAATCTACCTTATCTGCTCAACCCTATTTATTCACCTATATTCTGTTTTTCCAAGTCCTCCTTCTTTTCCTTGTTGACTAATTTTTTTTAAATAATTATTGATTTCTTAATAATATTTGAAAAGTATCTTGAGATAAATTTATAAATTTATAAATTATGAATTTAATGTTTTCAAATAGCTTCTTTGAAAAAAAATAAGTAATAATGTAAATAATTGTTTTCAAGTAGTTTTCATACCTTTATAAAGGTGTTATTTAAACATTAATGGTATTTAAAAAGGAAGCAAGAAATTTTACAAATGGGTTTTGGAAGATATTAAAGTATTAAAGATAATTGAATTGTAAATGAAGTTTTCAAATGAATATTTCAAGTAAAATTTATATATAGTTTCAAATTAATTGTTTAATCTTGTCTTTTAACCTACCTTTTCTGCCTGGTTATTTTATTCTCCTACCTCCTATCTTTTCGGGGACGAAAAGTTTTGAGTGGGGGAGAGTGTAACGACCCTAAACTTTTATTTATTTTATTTGTTAAATTAATTGAAATTTTGTGAAATTTTAAACAATAAAATTTGAAAATAAAAATTTATTATTTGGAATACGTCTATTTTAATATAGCAACTGGTAAATTTTCATCTGATAATATTGAAGTTTATTTTCCTGTGAAATTTTATTTCAAATCAAACCGGTTAATAACAGTGAAATTAAAAGTTTTCCGAAACTAAAATATGTCAACAGGAGAAAATTTATTCAGATCATTCTGAATCAGACTGCGAAATTCGTTTTTCCAAATCTGGACTTCTACTGCTCCGTTTATCTTAATTCTGGCAAAATAGCAGCATTTCTGATACCGATTATCGACTTTCGATCGGATGATCGTACCACTAGTATCTGTATACCGTTTTGATCGTCACGTCGTGCTGATCTCAATGGTATATTTATTTCTGTGCTTTGAGGTCCGGTACGCGACAAATATAATAACATGTTTGTCGTATCGGTACCACAAATTTCAACCGTTGGCTTTCCTTTGCATTTACTTTCACATATTCACTTCTGTCACTTTCAAATTCTTCGAAAATTCTGCTCTACGGTTTGAAACAAAATATAAATTTATATATTAGGCTTTTATAATTTCATTCTGAAGCCAGATGTTCATTCATTGCCTTGGGAAGAAATTTACATTGTATGGCTTTTGGGTTCTGCACGTTTCTCTTAGGAAAAAACGTATATTATATTATAATTGTTATTTGCTTCTTCTTCTTTTGCCTATCCATTTCCTCTCCAGATTTATTTTTTCTCCATTCTATTCTTCAAGTCGTTCCCTTCCTTTCACTCGCACATCACCGAGCTGCAAAACCCAACCCGAGCACCATTTCCTTCCCTCCCATCAGCTTCGTGCATCTCCACCACCACCGCATCATTCCCCTTACGCATGCATCACCTCGGCTAGCATAGCCACCACCTTCCTCCGCGTGTAGGCTCTGCACGCCGACCAGCCACAAACTCGGCCGCCTACCCCGAACAGCCCACCATTCCGGCCTCCATAAACCCGACCACCCTCCTTTATCCCACTCGCCTATAGCTCCGCCTCCAACCTTCGCCGAGCACCGCCCTCACTCCTTGCTAACGAACCGAATATCCTCCTGCTCCATAAGCTACGGCCTTGCGAACAGCTTTCACAATCATGCTGTCCTAATCACCGCATCCCGACCTCACCTCGCCGTGCACTGCCGCCCCACCTTAACCGCCGCCTCTTCTCTTCTTTCTCCCCTCCCTGCCACATATTATAATAAGGTTTGTATATTATTTGTTTCAACTGACCTTATGCTTGCTTTCATTTTTCTTATTTTTTTTTCTTTTATTTTCTCTTTGAGGCTTAATATATATATTTGTCATTTATACAAGGGTAAGCTTTGTATTCATTTAGAAATTTTCATGTTTGGTTAGTCGCATGCAATTTTACATTAGTTGAAATTTCATATATTTGGTCTGTAATTATATAGGTCTACATAATTTAGTTATAAAGTGTAACAGCCCTAGATTTTTGTATATATTTTAAATTTGACTTTCTTTTATTTAAATTATTTTTAAAATGGTTTATTTCAAATATTTCATTTTTAAATATAAATGTTGATTATTAAGTGATTTATAGTTCAAACTAGTATAATTTGAATATTTTACTGTAAAATGAATTTCTGGTCAAACTGTTCAAACTTTGACTTTTAAACTTCAAATTTAAATTATTTAAATTCTTAAATTTTATGTTTTATTATGAAAATAGATGTAATAACTTGAATACTACTTTTCTTTTCATTGAAAACGGAGTTAAATTGTAAAAGTTACGTACATTTCAATTTTGAGTATAATTTGTTTTATTTTGCCTATTTTAAATTATATAAATCATATTTTCTTTGTTATATTTTATTTTAATATGTGTTAATATTTTATTTTATGTATATTTTTATCTTTTAATATTTTTAAAGTGATAATAAAAATTTTCCAAAATATATTGCATTTATTTTCTATTTTTAAAGGCTAGTTTCCATTTTTCTGCTATTTTCTTCATTTAAATTATATTTAATTAAAATTTATTTATTTATTTTTGTGAATGCATTTTATTTTTTGTGTTATTATATTTATTTATAAATATTTTCTAAGTCCATATAAATCTTCCAAAGTTTATTCTGTTTATTTTCAAATTTTCTAGACTAGTTTTCATTTTATACTATTTTCTTATTTTAATCATATATAATTAATATTTATTTATTTATATTTTGTATATTTGTTATATATTCGAATTTTAACTGAAATTATATGTATTTTTAGATAATTAAACTTATGAAAAGAAAATATAGAAATTTGAAAGGTTTTAAACTTTTTAAATTCCAAGTCCTTTTACCTTCCACCTTTTCATTTTCTCAACCTCCACTTGTAATCAATTTTGGCCGATTCTTTTCTCATTCTTTCAGCCACTTCCTCACTTCATTTTCACGAAAATTAAACTTCTCAATCACCAAAAAATTCGGCCATTAACCTGAAGTAAAGCTTGGTAAAAAATTTCTTCTTTTCTATGCAATTTCTACTTGTTTTCTTATGATTTTGCACTTGTTTTCTCACCTTCTATGCTCAGCTCCTCCTTCCTCCTCCACCTTGGCCTCCTCCACCACCACCACATCTGCTCAACACCTCCTCCAGCCCAGCCCCAAGCCATGGCCATGCCCCTTGATGAAGAAGATCCACCTAAAAATAAACAAAACTCCACCTTAATGTTCATAGCCTAGCCTAACTTGTTTCACCACCTCAAATTCTTCCCCTTGGCCGCCACCTACACCACCACCACCACCTCTAACCTGACCTGACACCTCTGCCATGTCATCCCCTGACCCCACCAGAGATGGCCGTGCCCACCTGTGCTTTGGCCTAGCCCAATAGTTGCATGAAACCATGTGTGTTGCCTTGTGTTGCCATTAGCTTGTTGTTTCATATCACTTATGTTTGCACCATCTTCAAACCCATGTAGGCCGACCCTTAGGAACCCAAACCTGACCCAAAAACCTTGCTTTAGCCCTATACTACACTTATGGCTGAGCCCAATGTATGCTGGAAGCAAGTGCAAAGCAATTCCGCTTTGATTTGTGCAGTTGATTCTATCTTATTTTTATCGTATTTGAATTTAAAGCTTATAATGATTGTATTTTTTTTTTTTTTTTACTTGTATTCAAGGGAATTGATACTTTGGCTCCCACTCATCTTTATGTCGTGTTATCGTGCTTGTGTGGATCTCTTTCGTGCATTCATCGTTGTGTCTCCAGCTCAAACCTGTGAGTTATTCTCACCAGACAGTGTATACCTATATAACTAGTAAATTGACCACTTTTGAATCTGTAAAATGCATCACCATATTATATCTGCTATGTTATGATTATATGATGTTCACCCATGCTTAAACACCTGTTATATCATATGTTACTGTTATATTATGTTGTTCTGTTATTTTTATCAGTTTATCACACTGCAAGTTCCCTTTAGATTAGAATCACTATGGGTTGAAATGATACATACCCGAACGGACTTTAGAATAGGAGAAAATCATTATGGGCTGAAATGATAGGCCTGAATGATTTTCAATTATTTTTCATTTACTTGGGATTGCGGGTTTGAAATGATCAAACCCGGGTTTTCTTTGTAAATTACGGGTTGAAATGATATATTACCCGTATCACTTTACCTAGGCTAAAAATGAAATACAGACCTGTAGTTAAAATATGTTTTTCTAAAAATTTTAAAATATTTTAGAAATGTAAATGTTATAATATTTTGATTTAAATTTTATTTAAATGATTTTTGTAAAGCATTATTGATTTTTTTGAAAATCTATAAGTGAAATAAATTAATGGTAAAGTTAGAAAATCTGAAATGTAAGTTATTTTGGGAAATTTTAATTTGGTGATAATTGGAATTTAAATTAAATATGAAATATGATAAATTCATGATAATTTGGATTAAAGTTAATTTAAATGAATTTATAATATATTAATGATTTTTGAATAAAGTAAAAATGTGAAATGAATGAATATTTAAGTTGAAATTTTGAAATATAACTAAAATTGGAAATTTGTGAATTTGGCTTAAAAATGAATTTTAAGTTAAGTAAATAAAATGGAATTAAGTTATATTTGAAAATTTAAACTTAAGTGTTAAGTTAATTTAATTTAATGAATTTATAATTTAATATTGGAATTTAATAAGTGAATTATTATTAAATTTTGATTTTTGAATGGAGGTTTTACTTTATAAAATCATGAATATAAGGGTATTTGAATAATTGTTTTAAAAGTGAAATTATATGATTTTATAAGTAAAAAAAATGATTTATATAAAAATATAATTGTTTGTGAAATTATACTGAATATTTGAAGTTAGTTAACTGCATTTCTGAAACGCTATTAAATTCTAATGTAAATGATAATACACCATTTGTAAATGTTGTAGTTGATAATAATGAACCAAATGGCTGAATTTAATTAAAGGCTATTATGGCATTTTTGTAAATGTTATAATGGTTGAATTTAACTAAGTTTATTTGAAACTAATGTAACCCTATTACAGCATTTTAAATGCTGTCTTTTGTTAAATTGAACTGTTTTAAATGTGACTTTCCATAGCATTTTCTAAATGTTGCGAAAGTTGAATTTTCATTGTTTTAATTAATTTAAGTGAACGAATGAACTTTGAAAGATTAAAATTTTGGAAATTTAATAATTTAATTATTTAATATAATAACTTCATTTTATGATTTAAAATGAAGTAATTTGTTTCGTAATATAAACTATTTTGAAATATGATATTTTGATATTTTGAACTAGATTTTTGAATGATATTGAATTTTGAAATGATATTTGATTTTGAAATATAAAATACCAATTTTGAAATTTTAACCACGGGATGTATTTAATTTATGGTTTAACTGATCCTTAGAGGATGGGCGATCCCAAGCATCCTTTAGGTTATTATGCATTACTGCTACAGTTCACTTGAGTTGGTTTACATTATATAAGTATATATTGTCCTGACTCGAGTGTTTTGTATTTTGCTTTACGCTCGGGTCAGCCTGAGTATTTACAGCTTAGATTTGGATCTCTTTCTGGAGCTAGGAATCGTTGGAGATTCTGCTTATCTAGTTATCTATCCATTCCAGTTTCAGTTGTTCTATTTCAGCTCTGGTATTATAAACTTCTATGTATTTGAGATTTCTATTGTATATGTTTTCAAACAGATATTATGTATTTTGTTTTGAGAGTTTGTTATAGTAGCTTCATGAACTACTATGGTTTTTATATTCCGCTGCGAGTTATTCTGATATTCTGTGTCTGTGATTCTGTATTTGATTTTATTTGCTCAAAATTTTATTACAATCTGTTATTTTGAATTATTCAAGTCAGACATGCGTGGATTATTATCGATTTGAATGGTCCAAAATAGTGGGTCGTTACATAAAGGTTACTGTAAGTATATTTAAGTATATATATATGAGTATGTTATGTGTATGTCGTTATATCTGTAAGTTCCTAGGCTAGTTTTATACTTGCTAATATAAAATTTAAGCTTGTTTAATCTTGTATAGATATCATATAATGATCGGTTTGGATTTTTTTTATTTTGAGTTTAAAGTCAGCCTATATACTAGTTAAGCATACCTGCATACAGTATCTACTTTATGTTGATAATATGGTTTTGTTTTGTTCGTAAGATATATATGTTAATTTTATAAGATTTGTGTCAGTTGTACTTACATATAGTATAGTCTAGCTTTGTATATATATTTGTTTATAAAGATAGTCTGCATATGTTAGTTGTATATACTTAGTTTGATAAGTCTTGTTACAGTTTATATATGAATATGTTAGCATACGTGCGCTGAACGTCGGTTTGTATATAACATATTTGTAAGTGTATATCATAAGAAATTATAGGTTGGTTCACATATTAGTTATGTAAGTTTGGGTTACATCTTACTGGTTGTAGAATTATGTAAGTATTTTGGTCTGCATGTATATAGGGGGATATAAAGTATAGTATTTTGCATTGTGGTGATTGCTGTTCATATACAAAAATAAATGATATAAGTATATGATGGGATAGGTTATTTAATAGGGTTATATTCTAGTATATAATATGTTAGTAAAAGTAAGTTTCGTACACAGGTTGGTGATATACATTCATTCATATCAATGTTTATATTACTATTTTATGCATACATTCAGTTATACAGCTTGCATAGTTATTTATCTAACTATATATATATGGTTATGTTGGTACATATATACAACACGTTTGGTTAATATTTTGAAAAGGTTTTTTGTGTTTAAAGGTATATAGATAATATGTTTAATATTGTTTGAAACATTTTGTAGATTATGGACTTGTATAAACATTTGATTTTGAAATACATATTTAATTAATTAATTTTTTTTTAAAAAAGTGTGTTTGAATTTAAATTATGATTTTACATGTATATAGTCATATATGTACGTTCATTTATACCCTCGAACTTCATCAATCCAATTCTGACTTGATTTCATCAATTCCGATCTACCACCTTTGATCGTCAAATTCGGATCCATCTAGCTCTACTGTACTGAAATTCATGCTTGGACTCGTAACCCTTCTCATTCTCGTTCATCTCTAGCCTCGAAAGGTGAGTAATCACTCACGATTAACGTTCTTGTATTTATTAAATTTGATTTCAATTGAAACGACAATTGAAATATGATGCTGTAGTTATTTAAATTGTTATATATGCTATTATCTGTATATGTTCACCTGTGACATCTGACACCAGTATCTAGTATTTATATGCCTGTTATTACTATTATCTGTATATGTTCACCTATGACATCTGACACCAGTATCTGTTATTTATATTGATGATATATGCCTGTTGTTATATTTTATATTATCTGTTATCACTCTGCAAGTTCCCTGTTAGTATAGAATTCACTATGGGTTGAAATGATACATACCCGAACAGACATTAGAATAGGAGAAAATCGTTATGGGTTGAAATGATAAACCCAAGCGATTTTCATTTGTATTGAAATTGGGATTACGGGTCGAAATGATTTCTACCCGTATATATTTAAATTTCGGATTGAAATGATAAATATCCGTATCACTTAACCATATGATAAAAATATATACAGACACCGTTGGTCCATATATATAAATATTTTGAAAATGAATTCTATGGTTTTGGAAAGAAATATATGGTTTTAAAAAATGTTGAGCCTTAAATTTTTATATGTAAATGGGAATGATTGATTTAATACATATAATATGTTGAGTATTTAAAATATATTTCAAAATAGATTTTGGTAATAATTTGAATAAGTTAAGGTTAGAAAGATAATTTGAATTTAGTTGAAATTGTATTCAATAAAGAATTTTATTTAATTAAACCGATTTGAAACTTATTGAAATTGAGATGTAAGATATGATTTATAACTTGAGTTTGATTTATAAGTAATCTAATGAATATTTCTTGTGTAAATATAAGTGAATATTCCCTGATTAAATAATAAATGAAGTTAAATCAAGAGCTATATGAAACTGTTAAATTTAACTTTGAAATTGTTGAATATTAAAGCTTTGAAATATATTGGAATTTAAATGGTTTATTTTGTGATTCAGATCTGTATTTGAAATCAATTTGAATTGAATTTGTTATTTAGAAACTGAATTGAATTAAAACGAGAAAATTGAGCTTTGAATAAATTTGAATTTGGAATTTGAGTTAATTTGAACCGATTTGTGAAACTTGAGGAAATTATAAAACACTTTACTTTATAAATTATTTAACCTATATATACTATTTTGGAAAATAGATATATTTGAAATGAAATGATATTTGGGTTTGAAGTATAAATTAAATTGAAATGACCATGGTGTTACAGTGTATATTTCCACCTTGTAGATAGTTCCACGGATCCTTAGAGGATGGTTATCCCAAACATCCTTTGAGTTACATGTATTTCAGTTGATATTTCACTTGAGTTGGATTTATTGATATAAGAATGTTAATCCTGACTCGAGTGTTTTGTGTTTTGCTTTACGCTCGGGTCAGACCGAGTGATACAACATTTGAGACTCACCTTTGGAGTTTGGAGCTTCGTTTGGAGATCCAACTATCGTTTCAGCTTTCAGCTTTTCCAATTGATTTGTTTAGAGAGGTGATCTATTCGTACTGAAGACTTCACTGTATTTGAGATATTCTGTTGTATTTTGTTTTTAACTCTAATGTTTATATAGTAGCTTCATGAACTACTATTTTATCTATTCCGCTGTGTATTATTGTATTACTCTGTTTCTGTGATTCTGTGATTGATTTATTTACTGCATATGCTGAGTTTTGCCAAATTTAAATTAACAATCTGATATTTTGAATTATTCAAGTCAGACATGTGTGGATTTATTGTCGATTTGAATGGTCCAAAATAGCGGGACGTTACAATTTTGAAAAATAACTTCTGTATACAATGGAATTAAGGTTTGAAATTAGTTCTGTTGGGTTTAAAAATATTGAAAACCTATATTTCGATATATAGTGACCTATTTTCATTTCTAGGACGAAACGGGCTTTTTTGGGTCTTTGTTATCACTGCGACCCATTCGATCTATTCCATCCATTCTTATCCATCTCTATCTATATATAGGCTGTTATAAACCCTAGCAGTGTTTTATTCTGTTGTCTGTATGTACAATTTCTAAATATCAGTTCCATTATCTGTTCCTTCTCAATGGCACTCGATGAACATATAATATATCATCGTGAAGCACTCGATGAACATAATCTACGAATGCAATTCATTTTTCGGTTGGAGACTCTGTTTGTCCAGAAATCGACGACCTTTCTCAACCGTCTATTGTTAGGGTTTCACGATCAACGGTGGATCGTCGACCAATTAACGATCGGAGGTTGCTGCGAGGTAGAGGATGATTAGCAACATTCATCCTTGTGGGTCATTCGTGTCAAAGGTTGCCAGGATCGTCAAAAAACGGCGAAGAAGTTCGGCGGCGGCGGAGTTCGTGGGGAGGCCGGAGTGGCCGCACGACCAAGCGTAGGTGCGGCCGAAGGTGAGCTTCGCGATGGTGTTGTCAGATCTGGAGATAGAGGTGTTTGGAGGCGGCGATTCGATGGTTAACAAGGCGGCTGTGATGGGTTCATGCGTATGGGTTCTGTTCGCGATAGGGAGTGATGACGTGGTAATTTAATTATGCCCTTATTTATTTATTTTTAATTTAATTTTTAAATTTTCAACCTTCTAACTTCAATAACTTCTTCATATGAATTCAGATTTGGATGCGGTTTCTTCCATTGGGTTCGTATCGAAATTACGGACAGCATGAAACTGGTTTGGTTAAATTTGGAGACTGTTCAAATTTTGGATTTTATTTGGATTTTTAATCGACTATAAATCAAAGGTGAGTGATTTAACCCACTCACGCAATACTAAACCTTATTATGTTAGTTGAATTAAATTTATGATGTGATAAGAATTTTATTGATTATTGTTGGGTAGTTTAATTTGACATTTTAATCGAAATTGAATTTTATTGAATTAAATTGATATATAAGTTAATATTGAAGTTGACTTGCTAGTTAAATACCTGACATTGATAACCAGTTAATTGTTGTGATTTATTAGCTGATTTGGATGTTGATTATGATGGATGTTTATTTGTTAACATTTTAGATGATTGGATATTTACATATTTTTATATATCTCTGTTATCACTCTATATATTAAGTGACATATAAACTGTTATCTGAATTATTTCGAATAAATTAAGAAATAGGTTGAAATGATATATACCTATGACACTTTGATTTGAATTGAAATGATATATATCCATCCTTATAATTAAAATTGATATAACTGATCACTTGGCCATGTGATAGAAAATTATATACGGACACCGGATTGATTAAATTAAATGGTTTTAAATTACTGAATTCGGATTTTGGTTAAATAATATTGTTTTAAAGGAAATAAATTGTGGTTTTTTATGAATTGAATTATTTCGGATTCAAGCTTTGAAATGTTGAAACTGAAATTGGTTAAAGGGAATTGTTTTAAAGAGTTAAATTTGAAATGTGAAATATAATCGATATATGACTGTAATTTTGGAAATTTAATTACTTTAAGATTTGGACCTTAAAATTGAACAATGAGGTTAATTTGATTTAAGTGATTTAAATCAGTAGACTGAAATTCGACGTGAAATTGATATAAATTGAAATGGTTTAAAATAAAAATGGAATTGAAATTTAAATCATTAAATTGGATTGTTGAATTGAATTTAAAGTTAAAAATGAATGTTTCGAAAATTGAAGTTTATTCGAATTGAAATTGAAACGAAGTTGCTTTGAAGTTTAATTGAAATTGAGTTGATTGAATCAAAAGATTGAAAATTGAGTTTTGTTGATTTGAAATTTGGACATGGTCCAGGTTTGTTGAAATGGAAAGAAACGGTTGATTTGATACTATTTTCAAAATAAATTATTTTAATATAAACTGTTAAATTCTATCCTTTTTAATATTCAAATTATTTAGATTTTGCAAACTATTTTACTATATAAACCAATTTCAATACTCAAATCATTTTATACTAAAATATTTTAAAACTTTAAACTATTTAAACTATTTTAAACTATTTAAACCAATTCAAACTATTTCTATAAGTTTCAAACTATGCAAAGTTGGAATGTTTATATTTAAATCGTTGATTTAAATGCGAATGTGGTTAAATGAGGGTATAACCTAAGTTAGAATTTGATATGATATTTTCAAGTGAAAATGACATATTTTGAGTAAATATGATGATTTTGAAATGAAGGATATTTTGAATTGAATATGATATTTTGATATCAAATGTGAACCATTTTTGAAATGTAAAAGAACTAACCGGTGTGAAAAATGACGTTTGGCTGTTATAGACCGAGTCCTTTTATTGGCATACTCTCTGTCAATATTGGAACCACTTTAACAATTGTGTACATGGTCGATGATCCCGAATGAAGTGGTTGGATTGGAGGCGTTTATTGGATTTGAAGAAAGGGAACGATGATGGATGTCCCCAGCACTTGTGCCAATTTGAAATGACTAAAACAGGATGGCTTGTTAGGGCCAAGTGGGCTAGCTACCCCTAGCGGACACACCTCTTCGTATTACTATTGATGTTGGCTTTATCGGTGCACCTTGATTTGATTTGATTTTGGGGGTGTTGGACACGGTGGGCGGTCGTAGCTACGATGCGTTACCACCAACCCTGCGACCCGAACTGGTAGTATCCTACCTTAGGCATTGCCTCACGTGCCTTGTCATACTCTTTATCCTTATTCACGACCACTACGATTTTGTTTTAGCATGGTACCTATAGGGGACTCATGGGCTATCGACGTTACTGGTTGTGTTACAAGACCCGCATAGACTACCTGCTAAAAAATGTGTTAAGGGGGATCAATGTAAAGCCTTAATGCTATTTTAATACTTTACATTACTGATAGATACTACATATATAGCGTATTTTTACTACATATAGATAGTTTAACAGATCCTTAGGAGATGGAAAATCCCGTAACATCTCTTAAGTTATTGCACGCACGTTATACACTGGATATGAGATGTAAAATCCAGTTAACATCTTTGAAGCTATCACACTCATATTTACTTATTGTTGATTTAACTTACATAAGAACTTTTAGTTCTGACTTGAGTGTTTTGTCTTTTCATTACGCTCGGGTCAACCTGAGCATTTCAGTGTTTGAAGGAATTATTTCTAAAGGACGAAGGCGGAGTTTGGTATATTATATTATTAGTATTATTCCACTTCATCATTATTGGTATGTTGTTGATTGTACTCTGATTATGTTGAAAAATTTGTGTAATCAAATATATATTGTAGAACAACTTCATGAACTATTTATTTGATTATTATATTTTGTCATTTCACTATGAGATTCTGTGTATCGTTTTCCCTTATTTTCTCTTATTTTTCTTGTTAAATCCCATTGGCAATCCTCTATTTTGTATAGTTTGAGTTAGACATGTGTGGTTTATTATCGATTTAAATCGTCCAAAAAGGTGGGTCATCACAAAAACGGACAAGGCCACAGACATAATTCTATCACATTGACATGCATGTATACATAGGCATCAAAAATCCAGTCAAGGCATCAGAGAACAATAGTATCAAGACATAAATGGACTCACAAGGTAGGGTCAATATGTTAATGTAACTGTGATGATCTAACAACCAGGCGAGGGTAACAAAAATGGCTGTGAAGACCCAAATTATTGTTATAAAATTAATTTTATAAAAATCAGTTAATGGAAAATATTCAAAGAATAAAATAAATTGAGTGAAATAAATAAGGAAGAGGATAGTTGTTTTCAGTAAATAATAATGAGGAGAAAATAACTTCAATAAATAATAATGAGAAAGAAAATAACTAAGTATGAATAAGTTTTATATTCACATATCTCATATATATATATTGCATATAAGTAGCCAGAGGAGTATAGAGTGATAAAATAAACTCTTATGATGATTAAAATATATGCAACCAGATTAGTATTATATAGGTATAAATACATTTTATAATCAAGAGAAAACAAATGGCTTGAAACATTAGCAAGGAATTAATTGATAAAAAGATATATATATGTGTGAACATTTCAGATTTGTCTTAAGAAAATAAATAATGTAGATAAGTCACATGAAAATAGTGTGTAGGTGAAACATGCAAATGGCATGTGTACAGAAAAAGAAGAAAAGCAACTGAAATACCCGAAATGGAATCAAAAGGAAAATGGCATATTTAGCCATAAAAACATTTACAAAATTCTCTTATTTGTGTGGGGATAAAATGGGTTTTTCACTCCACTAAAACCCTAGTTAAATGTTTTAGAAATCAAAGGAAAGGCAGCAGTTATTTTTGAAAACAGAAAGATATTTTTAGAAAATAAAAAGAAGAGCAAACTCACACTGTTTTCAAGTTAGAGCATTCTCGGGGAAAGAAGAAGGAAGGTGAGTAATTAATCATCTTATGAGATTTAAGGCATTAAGACTCAAGTTAAGGTAGCCATATTACTTATATAAAACCATATCATGTTTTTGTTTAATTTTATTTTCTGAATAAATAAATGTTGATCATGGTTAGTGTTTTGGCCGAGTCTTTGGTTGATGTTTTGATCTGTTTTGATTGTTTTGGTTAATGCTTTGAAAAGACAAACACCCTGATCATAGAAATGGCTTTTGTAACTTATAATCCAGTTTTTATATGGGAATGAGATAAACATTTTTACTGAGAAATAGGGTACTAATAAAGAATGAAGTAGGCAGTGTGAATAAGGAGATTCATGCTTATGTCTAGTTCAATTTAAAAATGATATGAACAATGCAATAATATATATATATATATATATATATATATATGTGCTGATTTGTTCAAATCACAAGTCAACATGTTTTTATGGGTTTTTCTCAAAAACCTTACCCTATGTTCACAGTAAAATAAATGCAATGTTTTATATGACTTCACTAGATTTATGTAAGAAATGGGAATATTTCTGGAAATAAATTTATGCAAGTCTTAGAAAATATGATTGAATAAAAATAACCTTAAAATGGGATGGGGTGTTTTACATGAATAATTTGTATGTCTGGCTGAAATCCCTGAGTGAGTTTAGTACTCTCTGATTTATGAAAGGAAGAAAAAGAATAGGAAGCATTTCAAGAATTAATAAAATTCTTCTAAAAGAAAAATGAGAATGGTCTCTAGATTATAAAGCTAATCTAGGAGAAGTGCCTTGATCTATTCATTATTAGGTGGATGATGCGTATATGCATGACTTGTTTAAGTCCTGTAGGCCTCTATGTAAAGGGTAAACAGAATTGAGCCCCTTTGCAACGCACACATAGTGTTCAATGGCAAGAGTTAAGACCAAATAAATGATAAATGGGGATTGAGAAATTGAGCTATGGAATTAAGGGAGTCAATCCATAGGAGTATATGTACATATAACTGAATTGTGTTGATGAATGAATACTTGTGTGCATGTATGTTAGTATGAGCTTATATGTATATATATATATATATATGTACTTAGATTTTTATATGAATTTGAATAAGTATCAAATATATGAATCTCTGCACAGAGTTTACTAATTACAAGTTATTTATAAACTATGATTTCACTCATACTAGAATATATTTTCTGACCATATTTGTTGCCTTTGCAATCTTTGGGGTGTCTCATTTTCATTGAGGCAGTTCAAAGTGTTGCTGTAGGGAAAGATGCTTGAGTAGATTGCTTGTATGGATGTTTGAAGAACTTGCTGGTTCTAAAATGCTTTAGAGAAGTATAAGTTTGATTGTAATAAATAATCTAGGCAAACTCTCTTATGTTTTGTGTATTTCCAGGATTGATACTTGCTTTATTTTCTTGAAAAGAACATGTAAAAGGAAAAAAACTAAAGTATTATATGTGCTTGTGAGTTGTTGATTCAAGTAGCAGACTCTGGAAATAATCCAGAGGATCATTAAAGGGAGAACATGCCATTTAATTTGATATGTGGATATGTTTCCCTTGGCATGTTTGCTATATTTCATTTATAAAGCTTAAGTTGTTTTTGAATAAATATGTGCCAAAGTATTGAGAGAATGAGTTGAACATGATCTTGGCTAACCAGTAAGGCTTGTACATGTCTTGTAATTGATACAAGTACATGCAAAAGCTTGAATCCATAGTCTTCAGATTCCAGAAGCAAACAAGACCATAGAGCAAGGTAATTCGAAATGCAACTAAATCCTATGGTATGTCTGGAACAAGAGTAGGATTATATTACCATAAAACCTGAAAATCATAAGTATATAAGGATTTAGGAATTGGAATTGATAAAATCTGGAACTGACTTGAATAGGAAACTGAAGTAGCAAGTCAGAAAATAGGGATAAGCAATATAGACTTAAACAAGAATGTAGAGTAATTTTGTTAAGTGTATAAAAATCCAGAACAGCACACTCTACATGCTTTTAGCCAGAAAAATGCAAAGACCTTTCTAAAATCATATTCAACACTATTTCCAATCTAAATATCAAAAATCTATATGACCTTTAGATTAGTTTACAACTGTATTACTCACATGATCATTACATGCTTCATGAACCTGGATATGTGCATTTTGCTGACCTAAATTGCTTGTGCATGTTTGTGCATGTTTTGTTCATGTTTATGTTTGAACAAACCAGTGATCCATAGATCAAACCAAGTTCCAAAATGTTTTATCACTCTAAAACAATATGTATGAATTTCTGAATTCCAAAGATCTATTACATGGGTTATGAATCCACAAATTAATCAATCTGGTTTAATAGAATAAACTAGAAAATGAAGAAGAGAATAATAGGTGTTAATACTTGAAAATGTATTAGTCAATCTTGAGTCATTCCAAGATGAAAACAATATGAAAATGTATTAATTAATCCTGAGTCAATTAAGGTAGTAACACTTGAATCCTGTATTAGTCAGTCTTGAGTCAAATAAAAGATTAAATTGTAGAAAAAGCTATCTGACACAAAACCTTTCATTTATGGAAAATGTTGTGTGATTAAATTTCTTTGCTACTTTAACACTCTGATAGGCAAAGAAACATTTATATATCTTCACATATATAAATGATATGACTTGATTAAAATATTGATATTTTTATATTAGTAAATTCTGGATCTTGGGAAATTAATTAAAAGAAATGAAAGAGGCAAGAAAAGAAGTGATCCCTTGCTAAAAAAAACTCAACTAAAAATCAGTGAAATATAGTAAAAGAAAAGTGGGTCACTTCAGTTGGTATCAGAGCTATGTTACCAAGAACATAGCAAAAAAAAATTCAGTAGGAATAAATTACTGAAACAATTAAATCAAAAACAAGACTAACTAGCTATGTAAATTATATAGCAAATCATGGTAGGAAGACCACCAAACTCTGGAGCAGGACCCTCTAGTGCAACACCATTGGTCAGTTTGCAAGATTTGGTGAGGGTATTTAGGGAAGGAGCAGTGCAGAGGGAAGAAAATCCTCATGAGGAGTTATCTAAGCTACTGAAAACATTCTCAAATTTAGGAGGCAAGGATTTTGAAGGCACTGAAGGAGTCATGGGTGTGCAAACATGGCTAAGAACTTTGGAAAGGATATTTACAGACATGCAAATCAATGACCAAAGGAAGAGGCAAATAGCTTCCAGAAGGCTCAAATTAGCAGCACTGGATTGGTGGGAGGTAATCATCACAGGAAGACCAGAAAATGAGATAACATGGGATCAGTTCAAGGATATGCTTGAGGCTAGATTTCTCCCAGCAACAGCTAAGGCAACATTGCTTGAGGAGTTTATAAGATTGAGGCAAGGATCAATGAGTGTGACTGAATACACTCAAAAGTTTGAGAGCTTGTCTAAGTATGGAACCATGCTCATAGGGAATGAGGAATCAAAGAATTCAAGATTTATTCAAGGACTTAATGCTGGTTTAAGTAGAGCAATGCTACCATACAAAGACAAAACATTTGATCAAGTCATAGATCTCACTCTTTCTTTTGAACAACATGATAATGCAAGGGAGAAATTCAGGAACATGAGAGCTAATAACAACAACAAGAAGGGGAAAAATAGAGCACGTCCTTATGACAAGAAGAATTCAAACAAGAAGGTTGAAGGAGCAACCAGTGGGGAAGTTAAGAAGAAAATTACTTGCTACAATTGTGTCAAGGAAGGACACATGAGTAATAGGTGTCAAGCAGCTAAGAAAACCCCATTCAGTTGCTATAATTGTGGGAAAGAAGGTCATATCAAAAGGAATTGCCTAGAGTTCAAGAAAGGAGCAAAGGTAGGAGCATTGGAAGGCAAAGCAAAAGCAAATGCAGTGGGAAATTTTGGACAATTGGAAGGTATACTCCTAATTAAAGATTATCCAATCTCAGTTATATATAACACTGGGGCTACACATTCCTTAATATCATAAGACATAGTAAATAAATTGGCTCTCACATGCAATTTAGTTGATAAGCCTTTGTTTATTCAAAGCTCCCTAGGTAGTTCTTGCATGCTAGGAATTAAATGTTTAGGAGTAAAATTAAACATAGGAGGAAATATGTTTAAATCTGATTTGTTTGTGTTAAAATATCCTGGAATAGGAATTATTCTAGGAGTAGATTGGTTGAGTAAATTCAAAGCAATTTTGAACTTGGAAAATTTTACTATTTCTTTGAAAACAGAAAATGGTAAAAATATTATGGTCATGTGTGAAATAGCCAAAACAAATTGCCTTAATCAAATGTGGAGCATGACTGAAAAAGAATTAATTCTGGAAGACATAAAAGTAATAAATGAATACCCAGATGTCTTTGGAGAGGTTATAGGAGTTCCAGAAAATAGGCAAGTTGAATTTCAGAGAAGATTAATCCCAGGAGCAAGTCCTATCATCAAGAAGCCTACCAGAATGGGTCCTAAAGAATTAGTGGAATTGAAACAACAATTGGAAGAATTGGAGCAGAAGGGCTTCATAAGGCCTAGTAGTTCAAACTGGGGTTCTCCAGTGGTATTTGTAAAGAAACATGATGGTACAATGAGGATGTGTATTGATTACAGGGAATTAAACAAAGTTACCATCAAGAATAAATATCCTCTCCCCAGAATTGATGATTTATTTGATCAATTAAGTGGAGCAAGAATCTTTTCAAGGCTAGACTTAGCCTCTGGATTCCATCAAATGAAGGTTGAGGAGGAGAGTATTAAATACACTGCATTCAACACAAGATATGGGCTATATGAATTTTTAGTAATGCCTTTTGGATTGACAACTGCACCATCCTTATTTGTAGATTTAATGAATAGGACATTCATAGATTTTCTAGATAAATTTGTAGTTGTTTTCATTGATGATATATTGGTGTATTCAAAATCAGAAAAGGAGCATGCAAGGCACTTGCATATGGTTTTGTCAAGATTAAGAGCACATGATTTAAAGGCAAAATTTACTAAGTGTACATTTTGGCAGAATGAAGTTAAATTTTTGGGACATATTATATCTCAACAAGGGATTTGTGTAGACCCAAACAAAGTCATGGCAGTGCAATCATGGAGTAGACCCAAATCAGTAACTGAGGTGAGGTCATTTTTAGGAATTGCAGGCTACTATAGAAGGTTTATAAAAGACTTTGCAAGGATAGCCATTCCATTAACCAAGCTAACCAGAAAAGAGCAACCATATGTGTGGACAGAAAAATGTGAACAAGCTTTTGAATCATTGAATAAGGCATTGATGGAAGCTCTAGTCTTGCAAGTTCCAGAGGGAAATGAAGGATTAGTGGTTTATACTGATGCTAGTGGGTCTGGGTTAGGGGCAGTACTCATGCAACATGGAAGAGTCATAGCATATGCATCAAGGCAACTCAAGCCAAATGAAATCAGATATGCCACTCATGATCTAGAGCTTGCTGCCATTGTTTATGCATTGAAGTTATGGAGACACTACTTTTTAGGTACTAAATTTGAATTGTTTACGGACCATAAATCACTTAAGTATTTGTTTTCTCAAAAAGACTTGAATATGAGACAACATAGGTGGGTAGAGTTTTTAGCTGCCTATGATCTTGATATATTATATACTCTTGGAAAAGCTAACAAGGTAGTAGATGCTTTGAGTTGACATCAAGCAAGATTGGCAAGCTTGATGATGACTGAATTCAAGGATTTAACAATCCTTAGTGAAGTAGAAATGAAGGAAGAAATTGGTGCATCAAACAATGTACATAGTGACATGATTGAATATGGAAAATTAAGTCTCGTCTCCTTAAGACCAACCCTGGTTGATAAAATAGGAAATATGCAGAATCAAGACACTAATTTAAAAGAAAAGAAGGACATGATATCACAAGGCATGTCAGTGGAAAATTATGAAGTTGATGATAGAGGCTACTTAAGAAAGAAAGGGAAACTCTGCATACCCAATATAGAAGAACTGAAGAAAGAGGTTATGGATGAGCATCACAAGACAAAGTACACTATACATCCAGGTGGTACAAAAATGTACCATGATCTTAAAAGAAACTACTGGTGGCCAGGAATGAAAGGGGTAGTGGCAAGATATGTGGCAAAGTGTTTAACATGTCAACAAGTCAAGGCAGATTATCAAAGACCTTTAGGCTTACTACAACCTCTGGAAGTGCCTACCTGGAAATGGGAAAGCATTTCAATGGATTTTGTGGATGGTTTGCCAAGAACAAGAAGAGGCAATTATAGTATTTGGGTTGTGGTTGATAGACTCACAAAAACAGCTCACTTCATTCCAAATATAAATGCTCACAAATTAGCTCAATTATTTGTGAAGGAGATAGTGAGATTACATGGAATCCCCAAGACTATCATTAGTGATAGAGATACCTTGTTTACCTCGAGGTTCTGGGGTAGCTTTCAAGAGGCTATGGGGACAGAATTAAGCTTGAGCACAGCTTACCACCCACAAACAGATGGGCAAACTGAGATTGTTAACAAGATTTTAGAGGATTTGCTTAGAGCATGTATACTTGATTTTGGAGGCAACTGGGAAGATCATCTCTATTTAGCTGAATATGCTTATAACAATAGCTATCAGTCCACTATAGGTATGGCTCCATTTGAGGCCCGGTATGGAAAGCCTTGTGTATCTCCTGCATGCTGGATGGAGGCAGGTGAAAGAGTGTTGCTTGGACCAGAACATGTGAAAGAGACCTCTGTAAGGATTGAACTTGTAAGGCAGAGAATGAGAGCAGCACAAGAGAGACAAAAAGCCTATGCAAATAAAGGGAGAAGGCCAGTGGAATTTGAAGTGGGAAATTATTTATTTCTCAAAGTTTCACCAATGAGAAAAATATTAAGGTTTGGCAAGGCAGGAAAATTGTCACCAAGGTATATAGGGCCATATGAAATTATTCAAAGAGTAGGATCTTTGGCTTATAAGTTGAAATTGCCAAAGGAATTGAGTAATATACATGATGTATTTCATGTATCTCAATTAAGAAGATGGTTGCATGATAAGGAGACCATTCTGAAATCTCCTACACAAGTTGAAGTTCAAGAAAATCTGGTTTATAAGAAGGAACCAGTGGGTATTGTGGCTAGAGAAGAAAAGAAATTGAGAAATAAAATAATTAAATTGGTTAAAATCCAGTGGAGTTTAGATGAGAGTGATTGTACATGGGAGACTGAAGATAGGATGAAAGATAAATATCCTAATCTATTTTCTGCTTAAAGGTATGCCTAAAATTATAATAAACTTAAACATTACTTATGTATGTTTGATTGGTTTTGAATGCATGAGTTTCTGAAATGAAATTATGCTTTGTATACATTTGGGTGGAAATGTATGAGAAAAATAATTGTGGGACATAATTCCTTTTAGGAGGAGAGTATGTGAAGACCCAAATTATTGAGATAAAAATAATTTTATAAAAATCAGTTAATGGAAAATATTCAAAGAATAAAATAAATTGAAAATAAATATCAAGAATGAGTGAAATAAATAAGGAAGAGGATAGTTGTTTTCAGTAAATAATAATGAGGAGAAAATAACTTCAATAAATAATAATGAGAAAGAAAATAACTAAGTATGAATAAGTTTTATATTCACATATCTCATATATATATATATATATTGCATATAAGTAGCCAGAGGAGTATAGAGTGATAAAATAAACTCTTATGATGATTAAAATATATGCAACCAGATTAGTATTATATAGGTATAAATACATTTTATAATCAAGAGAAAACAAATGGATTGAAACATTAGCAAGGAATTAATTGATAAAAAGATATATATATATATATATATATATATATATATATATATATATCTGTGTGTGTGTGTGTGTGAGAACATTTCAGATTTGTCTTAAGAAAATAAATAATGTAGATAAGTCACATGAAAATAGTGTGTAGGTGAAACATGCAAATGGCATGTACACAGAAAAAGAAGAAAAGCAACTGAAATACCCGAAATGGAATCAAAAGGAAAATGGCATATTTAGCCATAAAAACATTTACGAAATTCTCTTATTTGTGTGGGGATAAAATGGGTTTTTCACTCCACTAAAACCCTAGTTAAATGTTTTAGAAATCAAAGGAAAGGCAGCAGTTATTTTTGAAAACAGAAAGATATTTTTAGAAAATAAAAAGAAGAGCAAACTCACACTGTTTTCAAGTTAGAGCATTCTCGGTGAAAGAAGAAGGAAGGTGAGTGATTAATCATGTTATGAGATTTAAGGCATTAAGACCCAAGTTAAGGCAGCCATATTACTTATATAAAACCATATCATGTTTTTGTTTAATTTTATTCTCTGAATAAATAAATGTTGATCATGGTTAGTGTTTTGGCTGAGTCTTTGGTTGATGTTTTGATCTGTTTTGATTGTTTTGGTTAATGCTTTGTAAAGACAAACACCCTGATCACAGAAATGGCTTCTGTAACTTATAATCCAGTTTTTATATGGGAATGAGATAAACATTTTTACTGAGAAATAGGGTACTAATGAAGAATGAAGTAGGCAGTATGAATAAGGAGATTCATGCTTATGTCTAGTTCATTTTAAAAATGATATGAATAATGCAATATTATATATATATATATATATACACACACACACACATATGTGCTGATTTGTTCAAATCACAAGTCAATATGTTTTTATGGGTTTTTCTCAAAAACCTTACCCTATGTTCACAGTAAAATAAATGCAATGTTTTATATGACTTCACCAGATTTATGTAAGAAATGGGAATATTTCTGGAAATAAATTTATGCAAGTCTTAGAAAATATGATTGAATAAAAATAACCTTAAAACGGGATGGGGTGTTTTACATGAATACTTTGTATGTCTGGCTGAAATCCCTGAGTGAGTTTAGTACTCTCTGATTTATGAAAGGAAGAAAAAGAATAGGAAGCATTTCAAGAATTAATAAAATTCTTCTAAAAGAAAAATGAGAATGGTCTCTAGATTATAAAGCTAATCTAGGAGCAGTGCCTTGATATATTCATCATTAGGGGGATGATGGGTATGTGCATGACTTGTTTAAGTCCTGTAGGCCTCTATCTAAAGGGTTAACAGAATTGAGCCCCTTTGCAATGCACACATGGTGTTCAATGGAAAGAGTTAAGACCAAATAAATGATAAATGGGGGTTGGGAAATTGAGCTATGGAATTAAGGGAGTCAATCCATAAGAGTATATGTATATGACGCCCCACCTCTATACCCACGCTAGCCAAGAACACTACTGTGTAATGCTGTCGATTAGCACGGAGAATAAGGCTGTTGAGGAGCGACCATCCATGTAACTTCTTTGTGCGAGCACCGATATGTCAGATAGTATAGCATGCATTTCATTTAAGGAGGAAAATCCGACATACCGATACAAACTCAAAGCTATCACACAGTGGCTATATATAATCTTCGGAAACAAATATAGAAATAAACATAACATAAACCAGTCACAGACATCCATATCACAAAGGTGGAAAAAGATATGAATATATAACACATGAAAGTGTACATCAGAGTAGTGGTCAGAAAGATCCATGATAATACAAAAGAATAGCAACATGTGGTACACAAAAGAATACATCTATGAGTAGATATCTCAAATGTATACAACAAAAACTACTAATCTAAGTAGTTTGCCAAAAGTCAGAGTAATAGATCCCTGGAGAGAAGTCAAGCAGAAGCACCTGTAACATCTCGGTCTGACCCGAGTATTATTTCATAAGAAAATAATAAACGGATCAGTCTAGCTATAAATATCAGATGACATGATATAAAATAAGAGATATGGCATAAACATATAATAACCATAATGGAATACTACTATAAGTATGTAAATGATAATCAACAAGAGATTAATCAATATCACAAGAATCTTCTCAAAGATCCAAATCCACAAAAAGGTAATGACACACGAATTCACCAATGCACAAAAATTGATAAAACATATCAATGAAAATCACGAAAATTGGTGAAGCACAAATTCCAGAAATCAACACACGAAATCCAGAACAAATTCCAGAAATCAACACACGAAATCCAGAAATCACAAACAGGGGGAGGCCTATCACACGGACGGGAGCATGAAAGCTCACCGACATATGTATCACATGAACGAGACGCTATCTCATGGTAGCTAACCATTAAATTTTGAATACACGAACGGCTCGAAGACCATGGGGCGCTACCCCACATATGTGATGTAGAAACATCACACAAACAGGGTTTAGTCTCCCTCGTAGACAAAGAGACATCGCACAATTGCTAGTCTAAATCACAAAAATGATCGTCATGATCATCAAGAAGTGTTAATCACACCAAGCTAGTAAATATATGAGTTTAGCTTCATGTCCCATAACCACTTGCTTAACTTAAATATTTACGAACAAACTGTAGATCTTAACTAGGAAATTGTCACAAAAGGTTCAATCGAACAAGTCCAAGAATTAACCGACGAAGTAAACGCAAGCGTTTCATACCACCTGTTTTACAAAGCTGTTTAAGTAGATTTCTCATCCGAGTGAAGTAAAGGCTTGTATATACTAATAGATTGGAAACGGTTGAGTAAAAAGAGCTTTGTACTAAAATAGAGTTTGAAATCGTTTTGATGAAAGAGTTTTGATATTTACTACTAGTATTGAAACCTTTATATTTTTAAAGTGACAAATCACAAAGATGATTGTAGAACAATCGGTCATAAAAATTCACATTCGAAGATGTGAATAAAATCCAAGGAAATCAATCCCGAAATCCATCAAAGTAGGAATGCCCATGAGAATGAACATGGCCGAGCTAAAGTGCAATGGAACGACCTACAGGTCAAGCGACCTAAGGTAAGACAGGTCGAGCGACCTAGTAGAAACGAGGTCATGCGACCTAATGAAAGAGTGGCCAAGTGACATGAGCGAGCGAACGTCTTAAACAAGGCCGAGCGACATATCAAAACATTAGTGCGAGCGGCCTATAGGTGATGCGACCTAAGGTGGTGAGGACGAGCGACCTAAAAGATGTAAGGTCTAACGACCTAAAGAAAATAAGGCCTAGCGACCTAATGGTATTGGAGTCATGCAACCTAACGGAATTGAGGTCATGCGACCTACGACCTAATGGAGCAAACGACCTAAAGGTATGCGAGCAATATGCAGTGATATAGGCCGAGCAACTTAAGGTACGAAGCGACCTAATATATTGCGACCTAACGTGAAGGCTGAGCGACCTAATGGCTCGAACGACCTAACGTCTAAAACAAAGCCGAGCGACCTAACGCCTAGCGACCTACGACTTAACTCGTACGAACGACCTAAGGGATGAACGAGCTATATGCAGGTAGAGACTTTTCCACGCGAGCGACCTAATGCCCAGCGACCTAAATGGAACGAGCCAGTTCCGAGGCAGTGCGACCTAAGCCCAGGAATTTTGCTGAAGCACACTAAAAATTGGGGTTTTTCACAATCCAATCCAAACCAAATGCAAATGCACATGCACAAGTGATAGGGAATCATTCCCAACAATCCAATGACAGTTATAGGCAAGAATGTGAGATAAAAATCTCACCTTTGCACCAAAAATCAATGAAGATGAAGCCTAAAGCAAACAAGAATCAATCCCTCTTCAATCTCAACACAAGAAGCTCGAATCCAATGTCTTCTTCTTGAATTTGGAGTTGAATGTGGATTGCAATTTGAATTTGAGCTTGGAGTTTTAATTTCCCATTCCCTCCACCATTTTTGAAGAAGATTTAGAGTTAGGAAATTATGAAGAAGGAAGTGATGAGGAGGAGATAGGTTGGGACTGAGTTAGTAAGTGGTTCACCCAAACCAAAGCCCTAAGTGAAAAAGTGGCGAAAATTCCACTAACTCCAAACATATCAAAGTTTATACTCAAAAAGATCGCAAACGTCATTTTGAACTCAATGGAGGTGGTTTCGAGTCCTAATTTGACCGTATGCAAAAAGTAGCTTTTCGGACTAAGATCCGACTGATGATAAAATATTTAAATAAAATATTTAAATAAAAAAAATCGATAAATATGCGGGTTGTTACAGACTCCCCTCCTTAAAGAAATTCCGTCCTCGCAATATATAAGATGGAAATAAAAAGTTACAACCATAAAAGCATATTAATACCAAAAAAATTAGAAATAAGAAGTTTACCTTAAAGAGCATGAGAAAGTAAGTCCGGATGTGTTCGCTCGATGAATTCTCTAGATTCCCAAGAGCAATCCTTAGGATTTGAGGACCATTGAACTTTAACAAGCGGAACATCTTTATTTCGAAGTCGTTTGACCTCTGAAGCAATAATGCAAATAGGATGCTGCTCATAAGTTAAATTAGGCGAAACTTCAATTTCTTCCACAACACCGGGCTCAAGAATAGAATCGGAATCCCGAAGGCACTTCCGTAATTGAGAAACGTGAAACACGTCATGCATGGCAGAAAACTGAGCCGATAATGAAAGGCGATAAGCCATGGAACCAATACGTTCGGTGATAGGGAATGGCCCAATATATCGAGGCGCTAACTTTCCCGATCGACTGAAACGTACAACACCCTTCATAGGTGAAACACGAATAAATACAAGATCTCCCACAGAAAATTCTAATTTTCTTCTTCGATTATCGGCATAGGATTTTTGTCTACTCTGGGCTTCTTTCATCCTATGACGAATAAGTTCAATCTTTTCTGTGGAATCACGAATAAAATCTGGACCTAAAACCAGCTTCTCACCAGCCTCTAGCCAATAAGAAGGAGATCGGCATGGCCTTCCATAGAGTGCCTCGAAAGGTGCCATACCAATACTAGATTGGAAGCTGTTATTATAGGAAAATTAAACAAGTGAAATATGATCTTCCCAACTTCCACCAAAGTCAAGAACACAAGCACGGAGAAGATCTTCAAGAGTTTGATTCACACGCTCGGTTTGTCCATCGGACTGGGGGTGATAAGCGGTGCTAAAATTAAGCTTCGTTCCCAAAGCTTTTTGAAGACTCTTCCAGAATCCACTAGTAAACAATGGATCACGATCACTAACAATAGAAGTAGGAACTCCATGCAATTTAACAATTTCTTTAATGAAGAGTTTGGCCAAAAGAGGTACGGTCCGATTAGACCGAACGGGAATAAAATGGGCGGATTTAGTAAGTCTATCAACGATCACCCATAAGCTATCATGACCCGAACGAGAACGGGGAAGGCCATCTATTAAATCCATGAAAATTTGATCCCACTTCCAAATTGGAATTTCCAATGGTTGCAATAACCCACCAGACCTTTGATGTTCGGCCTTGACAAGTTGGCAAGTCATGCAACACTTAACAAAATTAGCAATATCAGATTTCATTCCCTTCCAATAATAAAGTCGCTTCATATCCGCGTACATTTTACTACTACCGGGATGAATGGAATATTTGGAACGATGAGAATCTTCTAGAATATCTTTACGAAGGTCACTAATATTTGGTACGATAAATCTACCAAATATTCGAATGCCGCCATGAGAATCAATATTAAAGTCTTTCAAACTTTCAATATCAACTTTATCCTTAATATTTTGGCCAAGAAGAGCCAATTCGGGATCTAGCCTTTGAGCTTTAAGAATGCGGTCTAAAAGAGAAGGATGAGCCTCAAGGCTACATAAAACAAGAGACGAACATAAATCGGAAACACGATCTCGAATTTCACAAGTGGATAAAACCTCGAGATCATTCCATTTGGATATCATTATGGATACAACTGCTTGTTGCTTGCGACTAAGAGCATCGGTAACTCGATATCCCTTTCCGGGAGTATAAAGAATATCAAGATCATAAGATGCAAGAAATTCGAGCCAACGCTGTTGACGCAAATTAAGTTCCTTTTGAGAAAATAAATATTTCAAAGACTTATGATCAGTGTAAAGTATAAATTTCTCTCCCAAAAGATAATGTCGCCAAATTCGAAGGGCGAAAACGATAGCCGCGAGTTCTAAATCATGTGTGGCATATCTAGTCTCAGCCGGCTTCAATTGCCTAGAAGCATAAGCAATAACACGTTCTTTTTACATAAGAACGACACCCAAACCAACGTGACTAGCATCGGTATAAACAACAAAATCTTGATTCCCTACGGGAATAACAAGAATAGGAGCATCAGAAAGGAGTTCTTTTAATTTCTGAAAAGAAGTTTCACATTTGTCCGACCAAATGTAATTAACACCTTTCTTTGTTAAGCCAATAAGATGCACGGCAATCTTAGAAAAGTCTTTTATGAAACGGCGATAATAACCTGCCAATCCGAGAAAGCTACGAATTTCAGTCACGCTCTCTGGTCTCTTCCAATTTTGAATCGCTTCAATCTTTGAAGGATCCACTGATATTCCGGATTCGGAAATAATATGACCAAGAAACTTCACACTAGATTGCCAGAAGTGGCATTTAGAAAATTTTGCTTTTAATTGATTGCTCCTAAGAGTTTTCAATACAATCCGAAGATGCTTTTCATGTTCCTCCTCGGTTTTAGAATACACAAGAATATCATCAATAAAGATGAGAACAAACCGATCGAGGAAATCTTTGAAAACTCGATTCATAAGGTCAACGAAATAAGCCAGAGCATTCGTTGAACCAAACGGCATAGCTAGCCATTCATAAGATCCATAACGAGTACGGAACGAAGTCAAAGGAATACTATCCTCTGCAATACGAAGCTGATGAAAACCAGTAGCCAAGTCCAATTGTGAAAAGACTTTAGCACCACTAAGCTGATCGAATAGATCATCAATCCGAGGTAAAGGATATTTATTTTTAATAGTAAGATCATTAAGCTTGCGGTAGTCGATGGAAAGCCTATGTGTTCCATCGGATTTCTTCACGAAAATTGCTGAAGCTCCCCAAGGCGAGGAACTAGAGCGAATAAATTGCTTCGTCTCCAATTCGAATAATTGTTTGCGCATCTCTTCATTCTCCTTATTGGACATGTGATAAGGAGGACGAGTAATAGGTTGAGCTCCAGGTATAAGATTAATTCTGAACTCAATTGCTCGCTTAGGTGGTAATCCTAAAACGGGCTGAAATATGTCGAAAAATTGATGAACGACGTGAATACGAGAAACGACATCTTCCTCATCATCATTATCATCATCACGAGGATTTAAAGAATATAAAGATGCAGCCAAAGTGGAATCCAAATCTTTAAGAATAATAGAAATCTGCTTTACAGATTGCGGATGTCGGAGATAAATAGTCCGTTCAGGACATAGGATATGAGCTTCATAACGGTTAAGCCAATCCATACCCAAAATCATTCCAAAGCCTAAATAACGCATGACATGCAAATCGGCTAGGAAAGGAAAATCACACAAAATAATCTCCACATCTTTACAAAGCAAACTAAGAGTTGCGGATCCACCAACCAGATTCGCAATTCTTAAAGAAGTCATTAAAGCAACAACACTTAAGGAAAATGTATCGACAAGTTCCTTTGATATAAAAGAATGGGATGCACCCGTATCAAAGAGAACTCTAATAGGTTGATCATGAAATATAATAATGCCATCAAGGATAGAATGAGACATACCTTGACCGCGAGATGTGTTGCCAGGGGCTTGAGCAACGTTTAACTATCCCTCCTTCTTGCCTGGAAGCTTAGGGCATAGATGCATATAATGATCCGGGCTTTTACAATAGCGACAAGAATGTGGCTTTGAACACTTGTTCGCAAAATGGTCCCTAGAACCACAGTTGTAGCATTTCCCATCACTAGAGGAAAAAGTCTTTGCAGTAGGAGTTGCTTGTTTCCCCTTTTTATTGGGATAAGGGCCTTTGGATTTGTTTGGCCTTTTCTGTTGTTGAAGTTTGGTTTGGAACCCACCACTTCAACATCACTTTCCCTATCCGCCTCTTCAAGACGAAGAGAGATATCAATGAGTTGTTCGGAAGAAACATCTAATTTTAGAAGTAATGGCTTCTTGAGATTCTTGTTTAAGCCATAGACGAATCTCTGGTTCTTCTTCAATGGGGTGTTAATGTATTCAACCCCATATTTAGACAGTGACTCGAAGGATGCGACATAATTTGTCATAGAGGATTCACCTTGAACAAGGTTTATAAAACGTCGAGCCAATGTCACTTTCTCTGCTTCTGGTATGAATTTTAATTAGAAGCGTTCCCGGAATTGCTCCCAGGTGAGATCTGCTTCATTAATTTTAGAAATAAGAAGTTCGTACCAGTCCAATGCTCTTTCTTGGAGCATACTGGAGGCCACCTGAATGCGGTGAAGATCGATAAGATTCATGCGAGAAAAGATTCGATCGCATGTTCTTAACCAAGCCTGGACCTCAATAATAGTTTCGGAACCCTTGAATGGTTTCCCACCCAAGTTGGTATAATCGTTGCACAAGCGTGCAAATCCAGACTTAGGATGAGTAGGTTCCTAATTAGGACCAGCTGCTTGAGCATTCTTTACTAAATCAAGAAGCTGTTGAGCGGTCATAAAAACTCCATCCTGGGGAGTAACAGTAGATGGTCCGGCTCTGGGATGGCCTGGCCTAGACACTCTTCTTTGAGAAAGAGAGAAGAAGAAATGTTATTTTCCAAATAAATATCAAGAAAATCTTGATAGATAAAACAAGGATACATAAAAGGAAATAGGATGAATCGGTACGAAGACTCGAATTAAATCCTAACGACTCCTAAGTTGGACTTAGGACGATGATCCTTGTTAAGTTATTCTACATTGTTCCGAAGTTTGGCTCTGATACCAAGCTGTGACGCCCCACCTCTATACCCACGCTAGCCAAGAACACTACGTTGTAATTCTTGTAGGATCGATTTCACCCTAGAGGGGGGGGGTGAATAGGGTGATACTATTAATTATTAAAATTTATTGCGGAAGCTTAATATTATCAACACAGATTTCAACACAGCAGAATAACACAGCACAGACAATATCAGAAGAAATGCAGAAGAGAACAACACAGAATTTACCCAGCTTCGGCAAAACCCTGCCTACGTGCTGCCCCCAAGGTTTCTACTAGAAATTAGATAGTCAGACGCTTACACACGTAAACTCGCTATACCCGCTATTGACTACTCTAACTCTACGCTCAAAACCCTGCCACAACTCAGCCACTGAGTTGCGAATTCTCAATCTACGCCACATAGATTGTCCCCTAGTCACACGACTAGCAAATACAACGGTTTAAAAGATTTTAAATTTAAAACACAAATTAAAATGAAACAATTATAAAATAAAACCCTAAAATAAACTCCCTTAATAAAAACAAGCCGGCCACTTTTTCTTTGTATTATAGCCTGTGAAAAATGATGGCCCGTTTGTTTTTCTTCGTTCATTCCTCTTCCTTCAGCTTCTGAAATTAGGGCTTTTGATTGTTGAAGCCGCCGACTATATTTATCTTGATCGAATGATGATTGTTTGCTCCTTAGCTTTGTCGACCGATGCTTACTCTACTTGCGTCTTTGTGTAGCTTGCTACGACAGCTTCAATTCGATCGAATTCGAATTTGTTCTGGTATGTAATTTGTTCCTTTTGCTTTCTAGTTTTATTGCTTGAATTCGATGCCTCTTTGCCGATGATGTATAGGGTATTTATATAGGATTCCATCTCCTTGTTTTTCGTTCATCTGATAGTTATTTGATTTCGTCAATCACTTTTGCTTGCCGTTCGATTTTACTTGAATGATGATGATTTGCACTGACTTGTTCATGCGCGTATATTTGATTCACACGTCATTGATCGATTTCGTGATGACCACGGTTTCGATTCTGGTTTGACGATGTTGATTTTTCTTTGTGACTTCGGGCTTGACTTGTTCTTACTGTTCGATTTTTGCCTTGACTTGGTCACAACTTATATTATCTGGTTGTATGCTTGAACTTGTGATTTTGAGATTTGGACACGACTGTTGACATTGATTATTTGAAAACTACTGCTTTAAAAAAAATCATACTTGATTAATTTTGTTGCCACTGTTTCATTTTAGACAGACATGTATTTGCGTATATACTTGAACTCATTGATGGGCACTGCTCAAACTTGATATTTGATCACTGTTTCTGCATATATTGGTGGATTTGTACTGTCTGGTATTGGCTTGAATTGCAATCGAGATTTTGAAACTAACATTGACTTTGTTGTTTACTTAGCTCGATGATGATTCGAGTAATTGGTTTGTACATGTCTTGATTCTCTGTAGCATATTCATGTATTCACTTCCATACTTGTTGATATTGTCTGAGTTCCCTGTGTCACTTTGTTCCTGGTTTGTTTATCTGTTTGTTTGCATTGAGTTGATCTTGATGCATTGTATCTGTGTAGTCTGGTCTGGTGGCATTTGTCAAGTTTCACTATTTTGGTCTTGTTTTCTGGTCTTGGCTTGCTGTTGGTTTGAGTTCTGTTGCCTTTGAGTTTTGCTTGCACTCTTTGGTCTTGAGTTCTGGTTTGTCGAGATCACAGTGGCCTTCACTTCATATGTACAGTACTTGGTTCACTGTTTGGTGCACTGACTTGAACTCTATAGCCCTGTGTTGAATCCAGCTTAAAGCGCTCGGGTTTGACCTTGTACTGATTGTTGTGACATTGTTTTATTGCACCTGAGTTGAATCCGATAATCTGGGTTTGACCTGTGCTCACTTGTCCCTGTAAATTTATCAAGTGTATATATATCGGTGTGCACGGCCTTGTGACATGTACAGTGATACACTGTGCATGTCACATCGTTCGTGTGTGATGAATTTAAATATAAATGATGACGAACAACCCAAATAACTGAGGCAAATAATATTTTCAAAATCCACATTTTATTTTATATTGCAAAAATATTTCTTTTTCAATTTTACTACGTTTGAGAATATTTTTGCAGATTACTCGGATGCTGGAATCAGACTGGAATGCAGTTGAAGACAAAATACGAGCGTGAGTGATATGTAGTGAGGTTATTAATGTAAAAATGAATTGTGATGTATTCAGAAATTGTATAGATATAGTGAGAGCCTGAATGTGTACTATTCAAAAATTGTAATAAAAATTTGTTTGAATAAAATTTCTGTTTGAATTCAAATTCTGTGTAATTTAATTTTATTCAGCATATTGTCATTTAATCTGTGAAAAATGAAATAGTACATTATCAAATACATTTAAATAAATGTATATATGTTTATTATCATCAAACCAAAATCATATAGACGCATATTCAACAATCTCCCCCTTTTGATGATAACAAACATATATTTAAGATTTTGACTATTTTAAATGTATTTGAATATTCAGTTTGCTCCCCCTATTTATATGCTCCCTCTCTACACAATACTCCCCCTTCATGTATGCATAAAAAAAATTCAAATTAGAAAATATTTGACCTTTATTTTCAAAATCTTAACTTTTCTCTCCCCCTTTTGTTATCAGCAAAAGAACAATAGTAATAGAAAAAATATAGATAAAGTGATTGACATTAAAACAATATTAACTCCCAATCGAGTATAAATATTAAATTTCAGTAAAAATCAAACAAAAATCATAAATACTCTGTTTGACGCATGTTCCACTTTAGAATGATAGGGATAATGTCATCATATAAAACCATATAGTTGGGTCTATTTGTGGTATATTTATAACAGGAATTTGAATATCTACTAACCATGCATAACCGTTAGGACTTTTAAATGAGATTAGTAGTATTCCAATTTTTTTTTTTAAAATGAATTCAAGTATCTTCTAACCATGCATAACCTTGAGGACTTTTAAATGGGATTAGAATCAACTTGTCTAATTAATCAATCAATTTTCGATATGCGTTCCATACATGCATAACCGTGAGGACTTTTAAATGAGCATGGAAGCACATAACAAATTCAAAGTAATTCACCCATGCATAACCGTGAGGACTTTTAAATGAGAGTGAATACTTTGGATGTTTTTTTTATTTGTTAAAAAAATAAAATGAAAAATGAATGATTCCCGTTTAAAATACCACATATTGACTTACTATATTGGATTTTGACGAGTGATGGTTGATAGAAAAATGATAGAAATAGAAATGGTCGTGAAATTTTTATCAAACGAAAATTTTTATAACTCTTGTTTAAATTTCTAAAGAAATTTTCTATATATACTTTCTTGAGTTATAATATATGATTAATATCAACACTCATCACTTTTTCAATCACTATTTATCTTTTCGATAATTAGCAGGGGGTCGGATTAGTTAAAGTGGTAATTTAAAATCAATTTCAAAAATAATTATAAAATCAATTTTTCTGAAACAAGGTCAAAAATGATTTTCTTGAAGGGTTTATTTAAGAAAAATATCTATTAATTTAAAAATATTTGAAATGAAAAATAGTCAGATATTTTCTTTGAAAAATGATGCAGCTAATGAAAGTCAATAAATAATCACATTTCACTAGTAATTTTTTTTAACAACTACATTGCCAGTGAAATATGCATCTGATTTTTACTTTCACTCAGTATTTTCAATGTTATAGACTAGACTGTGAAAATTCAACAAATTTTATAAAATCATTTGTAACATTCTTTTTGAATTGAAGCCGTTGAAATAAACAAGCAGTGATTATAGTGTCAGAGCAAATATATCCACTTGTAGCATGATTAGTCAGTAATCAATCAATTAATTAATCCAAGCAATTTTATTCAACATTTTGAATAAGTCAGAATCAACATCATCAATTTTTCACTTAATTGGCTGATTTAATTCAGATTATGGTGCAGATTTTCACATTGAATTTATCGTATGAAAATAAAAACAATTACCTGTTTTACCTTTATGATATTTTTACGTTATTTTCCATTGTGAATATGTCACCTTTATACTAGGCTAAGGAACTTTGAATTGTCGCCCGTTGTGTGTCTGGAACAGCCAGAATCCAGATAACACCGATGTTGTTCCTTAGCCTGCCACCACACCTACACAACGAAAGATTTTTGTGACCTATTTGTTTTTATAGGTCCATGGTTGTTAGTGGCAGAATTATTTGAAGAATAATTTTGTATAGACCCAAAACTATTAATATACGTTCCTTTTGGCACCCAAATTTGTTTAACTTTGAGGGATTTTATATTTGTGCCTTTTGGAACCGAAATTGAAATTGTTTTCTCGTGTTTGGGCCTATACCAACAATTATTTTGATTGTGTCCAAATTTTCTACAAATAGTGCACATTGAATTGTCTTGCTTAATTTCACTTTTATATCGTTCCTTTTGAGTATACCCAAGTCCTTGTCTATCAATATTGACCGATTGTTTCCCTAATAGCATATTCAATGTTTTTTTACTTTTGGAAAACTTATCTAAAGTAGTAGACAATTGTTGGACTTGTGATTTGAGTGATTCGTTTTCATTTAACAATTGTGTGCACCTTTTGATAGAATTTTCTCTTCTCGTATTTTCACTTTCTTTTAAAATCAGAATTTCATTTTCAAGTGATTTTATATTGATTTCTGATTTTTTAATCTCATCTTCGAATGTTGGACACTTATCACACTTAGGGATCCTACTTTGATAGTTTTTAACTAATTGGTCAAGTTGTTTATTTAATTCTATCAGAGTATCTTTTTGTGATTCGAGTTTAGCGTATCTTTCCCTAAGTCGTTCAAAACGGCCGTTTACATCATGGAAATGAATAAGCAACTCAGAATGGGTAAGTTTTGATACCTCACTTGGCTCGTCGTCGTCACTGTCAGTTATATCACCTTGAAGACACAATTCTGCTTTTTCACTTCCACTGCCAGTGCTTTGATCTTCCTCGTCTGTTTCATCCCAAGTGGCTGCAAAACTTTTCTTTTTCTGTTTCTTTCCACGGCTGAATTTATTTTGTGGACAATCGAGACTGATATGACCGGGTTTGTTGCACTCGTAACAGATGATCTTCTGTTTGTCTGGGCTGTCAAATACTTTTGCTATTCTGCTTTTTAACTTTTGATTTAGAGCTGGATTTCCGTGTTTCTGATTCCACTTTTTGAATTTCCTTATTAACAGCTCTAGTTCTGCTGCACCATCATCATCGTCATCATCATCACTTTCAGTTGTTCCTTTAAGAGCTATCGATTTCTTTCGAGTATCTCCTCCTTCACGCTCTTCTTTGAATTTCATGTCTAGCTCATATGTGGTGAGATTTCCGATGAATTCTTCAACTTTCAACTGTTTCAAATCTTTTGATTCTTGAATTGCAGTCACTTTGGCTTCAAAGCTTCGTGGAAGGACTCTGAGGATTTTTCGGACTATTTCCAGTTCGGTGTATGATTTTCCGAGAGCTTTCGATTTGTATACAATATTGGAAAGTCGTCCGTACATCTCTTTGACATTTTCTTCCTTCGCCATTGTAAAGTTCTCATATTCGCTGCTTAGCATAGCAAGGCGAGATTCTTTGACTTGAGATGTTCCTTCGTGAGTCACTTCGAGTGTGTGCCATATTTCCTGCGCAGTTAGACAATGTGAGACACGATTGAATTCAATTTGATCTAATGAACAGATAATAGAATTCATAGCTTTAGCATTAGTATTTTGTAATTTATTCTCTATCTCTGTCCATTGATCCATTGGTTTATATATTTCCTGATTGTCTACAATTATAGTTGGTGCTCTATAACGTCTCTCAACAATGTTCTAAGCGTCAATGGTTTTCAGAAAAAATTTCATTCTATTTTTCCAGTAGGCATATTCACCATTGAACATTGGTGGTCTAACTATTGACTGACCCTCTGCAAAAGCGTTATTAAAAGAAGCCATTTTAAAAATTCAACTTTTAAAACAAAAATTGATTTTTGAAAAAAAATCGAATTTTAAAATCAAAAATTTGACTCTATTACCTAGCTCTGATACCACTTGTAGGATCGATTTCACCCTAGAGGGGGGGGTGAATAGGGTGATACTATTAATTATTAAAATTTATTGCGGAAGCTTAATATTATCAACACAGCAGAATAACACAGCACATACAATATCAGAATAAATGCAGAAGAGAACAACACAGAATTTACCCAGCTTCGGCAAAACCCTGCCTACGTGCTGCCCCCAAGGTTTCTACTAGAAATTAGATAGTCATACGCTTACACACGTAAACTCGCTATACCCGCTATTGACTACTCTAACTCTACGCTCAAAACCCTGCCACAACTCAGCCACTGAGTTGCGAATTCTCAATCTACGCCACGTATAATGTCCCCTAGTCACACGACTAGAAAATACAACGGTTTAAAAGATTTTAAATTTAAAACACAAATTAAAATGAAACAATTATAAAATAAAACCCTAAAATAAACTCCCTTAATAAAAACAAGCCGGCCTCTTTTTCTTTGTATTATAGCCTGTGAAAAATGATGGCCCGTTTGTTTTTCTTCGTTCGTTCCTCTTCCTTCAGCTTCTGAAATTAGGGCTTTTGATTGTTGAAGCCGCCGACTATATTTATCTTGATCGAATGATGATTGTTTGCTCCTTAGCTTTGTCGACCGATGCTTACTCTACTTGCGTCTTTGTGTAGCTTGCTACGGCAGCTTCAATTCGATCGAATTCGAATTTGTTCTGGTATGTAATTTGTTCCTTTTGCTTTCTGGTTTTATTGCTTGAATTCGATGCCTCTTTGCCGATGATGTATAGGGTATTTATATAGGATTCCATCTCCTTGTTTTTCGTTCATCTGATAGTTATTTGATTTCTTCAATCACTTTTGCTTGCCGTTCGATTTTACTTGAATGATGATGATTTGCACTGACTTGTTCATGTGCGTATATTCGATTCACACATCATTGATCGATTTCGTGATGACCACGGTTTCGATTCTGGTTTGACGATGTTGATTTTTCTTTGTGACTTCGGGCTTGACTTGTTCTTACTGTTCGATTTTTGCCTTGACTTGGTCAGAACTTATATTATCTGGTTGTATGCTTGAACTTGTGATTTTGAGATTTGGACACGACTGTTGACATTGATTATTTGAAAACTGCTGCTTTAAAAAAAATCATACTTGATTAATTTTGTTGCCACTGTTTCATTTTAGACAGACATGTATTTGCGTATATACTTGAACTCATTGATGGGCACTGCTCAAACTTGATATTTGATCACTGTTTCTGCATATATGTGCATATATTGGTGGATTTGTACTGTCTGGTATTGGCTTGAATTGCAATCGAGATTTTGAAACTAACATTGACTTTGTTGTTTACTTAGCTCGATGATGATTCGAGTAATTGGTTTGTACATGTCTTGATTCTCTGTAGCATATTCATGTATTCACTTCCATACTTGTTGATATTGTCTGAGTTCCCTGTGTCACTTTGTTCCTGGTTTGTTTATCTGTTTGTTTGCATTGAGTTGATCTTGATGCATTGTATCTGTGTAGTCTGGTCTGGTGGCATTTGTCAAGTTTCACTATTTTGGTCTTGTTTTCTGGTCTTGGCTTGCTGTTGGTTTGAGTTCTGTTGCCTTTGAGTTTTGCTTGCACTCTTTGGTCTTGAGTTCTGGTTTGTCGAGATCACAGTGGCCTTCACTTCATATGTACATTACTTGGTTCATTGTTTGGTGCACTGACTTGAACTCTATAGCCCTGTGTTGAATCCAGCTTAAAGCACTCGGGTTTGACCTTGTACTGATTGTTGTGACATTGTTTTATTGCACCTGAGTTGAATCCGATAATCTGGGTTTGACCTGTGCTCACTTGTCCCTGTAAATTTATCAAGTGTATATATATCGGTGTGCACGGCCTTGTGACATGTACAGTGATACACTGTGCATGTCACATCGTTCGTGTGTGATGAATTTAAATATAAATGATGACGAACAACCCAAATAACTGAGGCAAATAATATTTTCAAAATCCACATTTTATTTTATATTGCAAAAATATTTCTTTTTCAATTTTACTACGTTTGAGAATATTTTTGCAGATTACTCGGATGCTGGAATCAGACTAGAATGCAGTTGAAGACAAAATACGAGTGTGAGTGATATGTAGTGAGGTTATTAATGTAAAAATGAATTGTGATGTATTCAAAAATTGTATAGATATAGTGAGAGCCTGAATGTGTACTATTCAAAAATTGTAATAAAAATTTGTTTGAATAAAATTTCTGTTTGAATTCAAATTCTGTGTAATTTAATTTTATTCAGCATATTGTCATTTAATCTGTGAAAAATGAAATAGTACATTATCAAATACATTTAAATAAATGTATATATGTTTATTATCATCAAACCAAAATCATATAGACGCATATTCAACAATGCTGTCGACTAGCACGGAGAATAAGGCTGTTGAGGAGTGACCATCCATGTAACTTCTTTGTGCGAGCACCGATATGTCAGATAGTATAACATGCATTTCATTTAAGGAGGAAAATCCGACATACCGATACAAACTCAAAGCTATCACATAGTGGCTATATATAATCTTCGGAAACAAATATAGAAATAAACATAACATAAACCAGTCACAGACATCCATATCACAAAGGCGGAAAAAGATATGAATATATAACACATGAAAGTGTACATCAGAGTAGTGGTCAGAAAGATCCACGATAATACAAAAGAATAGCAACATGTGCTACACAAAAGAATACATCTATGAGTCAATATCTCAAATGTATACAACAAAAACTACTAATCTAAGTAGTTTGCCAAAAGTCAGAGTAATAGATCCCTGGAGAGAAGTCAAGCAGAAGCACCTGTAACATCTCGGTCTGACCCGAGTATTATTTCATAATAAAATAATAAACGGATCTGTCTAGCTATAAATATCAGATGACATGATATAAAATAAGAGATATGGCATAAAAAAATATAATAACCATAATGGCATACTACTATAAGTATGTAAATGATAATCAACAAGAGATTAATCAACATCACAAGAATCTTCTCAAAGATCCAAATCCACAAAAAGGTAATGACACACGAATTCACCAATGCACAAAAATTGATAAAACATATCAATGAAAATCACGAAAATTGGTGAAGCACAAATTCCAGAAATCAACACACGAAATCCAGAAAAAATTCCAGAAATCAACACACGAAATCCAGAAATCACAAAAAGGGGAAGGCCTATCACACGGACGGGAGCATGAAAGCTCACCAACATATGTATCACATGAACGAGATGCTATCTCATGGTAGCTAACCATTAAATTTTGAACACACGAACGACCCGAAGACCATGGGGCGCTACCCCACATATGTGATGTAGAAACATCACACAAACGGGGTTTATTCTCCCTCGTAGACAAAGAGACATCGCACAATTGCTAGTCTAAATCACAAAAATGATCGTCATGATCATCAAGAAGTGTCAATCACACCAAGCTAGTAAATATATGAGTTTAGCTTCATGTCCCATAACCACTTGCTTAACTTAAATATTTACGAACAAACTGTAGATCTTCACTAGGAAATTGTCACAAAAGGTTCAATCGAACAAGTCCAAGAATTAACCGACGAATTAAACGCAAGCGTTTCATACCACATGTTTTACTAAGCCGTTTAAGTAGATTTCTCATCCGAGTGAAGTAAAGGCTTGTATATACTAATAGATTGGAAACGGTTGAGTAAAAAGAGCTTTGTACTAAAATAGAGTTTGAAATCGTTTTGATGAAAGAGTTTTGATATTTACTACTAGTATTGAAACCTTTATATTTTTAAAATGACAAATCACAAAGATGATTGTAGAACAATCGGTCATAAAAATTCACATTCGAAGATGTGAATAAAATCCAAGGAAATCAATCCCAAAATCCATCAAAGTAGGAATGCCCGTGAGAATAAACATGGCCGAGCTAAAGTGCAATGGAACGACCTACAGGTCAAGCGACCTAAGGTAAGACAGGTCGAGCGACCTAGTAGAAACGAGGTCATGCGACCTAATGAAAGAGTGGCCAAGTGACATGAGCGAGCGAACGTCTTAAACAAGGCCGAGCGCCATATCAAAACATTAGTGCGAGCGGCCTATAGGTGATGCGACCTAAGGTTCATGCGACCTAAGGTTGTGAGGTCGAGCGACCTAAAAGATGTAAGGTCTAACGACCTAAAGAAAATAAGGCCTAGCGACCTAATGGTATTGGGGTCATGCGACCTAACGGAATTGAGGTCATGCGACCTACGACCTAATGGAGCAAACGACCTAAAGGTATGCGAGCAATATGCAGTGATATAGGCCGAGCAACTTAAGGTACGAAGCGACCTAATATTTTGCGACCTAACGTGAAGGCTGAGCGACCTAATGGCTCGAATGACCTAACGTCTCAAACAAAGCCGAGCGACCTAATGCCTAGCGACCTACGACTTAACTCGTACGAACGAACTAAGGGATGAACGAGCTATATGCAGGCAGAGACTTTTCCACGCGAGCGACCTAATGCCCAGCGACCTAAATGGAACGAGCCAGTTCCGAGGCAGTGCAACCTAAGCCCAGGAATTTTGCTGAAGCACACTAAAAATTGGGGTTTTTCACAATCCAATCCAAACCAAATGCAAATGCACATGCACAAGTGATAGGGAATCATTCCCAACAATCCAATGACAGTTATAGGCAAGAATGTGAGATAAAAATTTCACCTTTGCACCAAAAATTAATGAAGATGAAGCCTAAAGCAAACAAGAATCAATCCCTCTTCAATCTCAACACAAGAAGCTCGAATCCAATGTCTTCTTCTTGAATTTGGAGTTGAATGATGGATTGCAATTTGAATTTGAGCTTGGAGTTTTAATTTCCCATTCCCTCCACCATTTTTGAAGAAGCTTTAGAGTTAGGAAATTATGAAGAAGGAAGTGATGAGGAGGAGATAGGTTGGGACTGAGTTAGTAAGTGGTTCAGCCCAAACCAAAGCCCTAAGTGAAAAAGTGGCGAAAATTCCACTAACTCCAAACATATCAAAGTTTATACTAAAAAAGATCGCAAACATCATTTTGAACTCAATGGAGGTGGTTTCGAGTTCTAATTTGACCGTATGCAAAAAGTAGCTTTTCGGACTAAGATCCGACTGATGATAAAATATTTCAATAAAAAAAATCGATAAATATGTGGGTTGTTACAATGTACATATAACTGAATTGTTTTGATGAATGAATACTTGTGTGCATGTATGTTAGTATGAGCTTATATGTATATATATATATATATATATATATATATATATATATATATGTACTCAGATTTTTATATGAATTTGAATAAGTATCAAACATATGAATCTCTGCACAGAGTTTAGTAATTACAAGTTATTTATAAACTATGATTTCACTCATACCAGAATATATTTTCTGACCCTATTTGTTGCCTTTGCAATCTTTGGGGTGTCTCATTTTCATTGAGGTAGTTCAAAGTGTTGCTGTAGGGAAAGATGCTTGAGTAGATTGCTTGTATGGATGTTTGAAGAACTTGCTGGTTTTAAAATGCTTTAGAGAAGTAGAAGTTTGATTGTAATAAATAATCTAGGCAAACTCTCTTATGTTTTGTGTATTTCCAGGATTGATACTTGCTTTGTTTTCTTGAAAAGAACATGTAAAAGGAAAAAAAACTAAAGTATTATATGTGCTTGTGAGTTGTTGATTCAAGTAGCAGACTCTGGAAATAATCCAGAGGATCATTAAAGGGAGAACATGCCATTTAATTTGATATGTGGATATGTTTCCCTTGGCATGTTTGCTATATTTCAGTTATACAGCTTAAGTTGTTTTTGAATAAATATGTGCCAAAGTATTGAGAGGATGAGTTGAACATGGTCTTGGCTAACCAGTAAGGCTTGTACATGTCTCGTAATTGATACAAGTACATGCAAAAGCTTGAAGCCATAGTGTTCAGATTTCTGAAGTAAACAAGACCATAGAGCAAGCTAATTCGAAATGCAACTAAATCCTATGGTATGTCTGGAACAAGAGTAGGATTATATTACCATAAAACCTGAAAATCATAAGTATATAAGGATTTAGGAATTGGAATTGATAAAATCTGGAACTGACTTGAATAGGAAACTGAAGTAGCAAGTCAGAAAATAGGGATAAGCAATATAGACTTAAACAAGAATGTAGAGTAATTTTGTTAAGTGTATAAAAATCCAGAACAGCACACTCTACATGCTTTTAGCCAGAAAAATGCAAAGACCTTTCTAAAATCATATTCAACACTATTTCCAATCTAAATATCAAAAATCTGTATGACCTTTAGGTTAGTTTACAACTGTATTATTCACATGATCATTACATGCTTCATGAACCTAGATATATGCATTTTGCTGACCTAAATTGCTTGTGCATGTTTGTGCATGTTTATGTTTGAACAAACCAGTGATCCATAGATCAAACCAAGTTCCAAAATGTTTTATCACTCTAAAACAATATGTATGAATTTCTGAATTCCAAAGATCTATTACATGGGTTATAAATCATCAAATTAATCAATCTGGTTTAATAGAATAAACTGGAAAGTGAAGAAAAGAATAATAGGTGTTAATACTTGAAAATGTATTAGTCAATCTTGAGTCATACCAAGATGAAAACAATCTGAAAATGTATTAATTAATCCTGAGTCAATTAAGGTAGTAACACTTGAATCCTGTATTAGTCAGTCTTGAGTCAAATAAAAGATTAAATTGTAGAAATATCTATGTGACACAAAACCTTTCATTTATGGAAAATGTTGTGTGATTAAATTTCTTTGCTACTTTAACACTCTGATAGGCAAAGAAACATTTATATATCTTCACATATATAAATGATATGACTTGATTAAAAATACTGATATTTTTATATTAGTAAATTCTGGATCTTGGGAAATTAATTTAAAGAAACGAAAGAGGCAAGAAAAGAAGCGATCCCTTGCTTAAAAAAAAACTCAACTAAAAATCAGTGAAATATAGTAAAAGAAAAGTTGGTCACTTCAATGGCTCAGGCGCAAAAGGAAGCTAAACAAGGTGCAGCAACTCATCAAAGAACAAAATCAGAAATATTCAACTAAAGGCATTCAGTTCACCAGAGAGACTAAAGTCGAGGCTGAAATCAGAAAGTCAGAAAATCATACGAGCATAGCAGTTCATCAGAAAATATCAAAATCAAGTGTCAAGATTAGTCAAAGTATATTCGAATATATATATATATCACAAAGAAATAGACAGAAATCATCCAAACCGTTTGATTAGAAATCAACAGCCAAAGTGTACAAATTCAAAGCTAAGTTTAAACGTTTCAATTCGAAAATATAGGAAATCAATTTCTTTATTAGTAACCCAAAATAGAAAATTAGTAATTTAACCGAAGTCAATTTGAACTAGAATTTCTAAAATGAATTACTTTATTCCATAAAAGCTTTTGTATTTCCAAAATGTCAAAACAAAATATTCATATCATATATACTTATCGTCAATATCCATCACATTGGATTTTAGATTTAAATTCAATTTAAATCCTGTTATTTTCCATTTTTTGGAATTAAATTTAAATAAAAATTTAAACTTGAGTAAAATTCAAGCCATATATGTATATATAAGTTGTATAATCAAAATTAGATTGACATACTCTGTAATGATCAAAATACTGAAGCTATATATCGACTGGGATAGGTGAAACTAAATTCACTACCAGAGATTGAATCCATGCAAACAAGTATAGTATATGGAGCACTAAGATTATTGAAAGAAGAAATATTAAAATGAAGACAAGGTGAATTACACTCACTACAATTTATAATGTATATATCAGTTTCATTGTAAATTTAAAGAGAGGTTATACTCAGTTTAATATGCATAATACCAATTCAAATCAATCAGATCATTTTCAGAAATTCATATGATTTAATTATACTCACATATCATGAAATATTTTTCATGCAAAGTTGTTCATATATATATATATATAGTTAGCTATATTATAAAATATATACACAAAGTAATATCAAATTAAAGGCTGCATAAAAATGTACAGGCATGTGGTGAAATCATACCAACAAGATGATAAGGAAAAAAAATCAAAACAATGCACTCAAGTGCATTGTCAAGGTGCTTTCTCTAATTAAGAAATGTTGTCCATAATTTCAAGGCAAAAAATGACATATAAATTCAAAGCAAGGATACTCTGTCAAACAAAGAAATGTGTGCCTATAACTCCACCAATAGTTTCAATATTAACATCCACTATTAAATATAGATTTGTGAGAGAAATTCTCACTTTCAGGTTCAAACAAAATTTAACGGTTAATATAAATTAACCACAAATTCTCAATTCTTATATCTAATTGTATTATTAACCTTGACTTCTAAAAATTTATAAGCACAAGAAAACTTTAAACTTAATATACACTAAATGTATTATTTTACACATTTAAGTTATACATATCACTTATTCTATAGAGAATTTAATCTCTAATAGACTATTTAATTTTTCACTTAAAATTTTCATGTCAAAATGACTCGATCAATGTTTAGGAATTCCTATCGATAACGCTGATCAAATGCATCGACCAGAATTCTTAAAGCATCTTTCGGACAAGCTAACACAATTAAATTATTATCTAATTAATAAAATCAAATTCCCAACCCTTTTATAAAAATTAATTACTTGCTCGTTAGGAATTATTTATCTTTAAAATTTTCAATTACAATTTGTTTATTAATTAATATCATCCGTACATACAATAATTATAATTCACATAATTAAGTAATTGCACAAAAAATATTCTAATCATATTTCATCATTCATCCAATTATACTTAAAATTATAATGTGTTTCTAATATTCACAATTTAGAAATATAATCAACCAAATATCATTCTATTAATGTTTTTATATATTAAAATAAAATCAAAATACGACCGAATGATTTCCTGGTAATCATTTTATATTCCTATCCCTAATAGATAATTAAATTGCTAACTATTACACACCCAAAGGACGAGACTCTAGGTCATCTAGGTTCAAATCTCGACTCTGTGTCAATTATATTCTATGATATTCTGAACATAGCTCTGATACCATGCTGTAACGACCCCACCACTATGCCCAATTTAGCAAAGAACATTATAAGTAATGTCGTCTTCTAATCCGAAGAATATAGCTGGTTAAGGGCGATTGTGACGACCCGCTCTTCTCGACCCTCGAAAATCGACACAAAATACTCAACAGTATAATATGCCGACGATCGAACGCCGGAAAAGACAGATTATAGGGAAAGAAAGAAGGTAGAAGAAGAAGAAAGAACTAAACAACATCAGAACCTCACAGTCGCAGTAGAATAAAATATAATATATAGAACAGATCTTTACACAAAATGAAAACTATATCTGTTTATATACAATACATCATCATCAGAGTATATCATAAAACAATCATCAATATCCAGTCAATCAGTCAATACAACAATCACAGCAGCGGAATAATACAAGTACGAGAAATACGCCTCGAACTCCAGCTCCTCTCCTGAGCTCCATAGCAACCTATCCTGTAAATATACTCTGTCTGACCCGAGCATTATAATAAAATAACACCCGAGTCAGTCTGGAATACCAGCGCATCATAAATACACCCAATTGATTATTAAAGTTTCAAAAATCCTTTGAAAACAAAAGCATCTCGTAAGACCACGCCACAAATAAACATGTCGGGTTTTTACCTTACGATAACTAAAACACTTTTTATAAAATCCTCTGATATTATAGTAGTGTCTATTTACAAATACTTATTCAAATAGCCGAAATTGTTACATTCATTAAATTCCGGCATACTAGGTATACAAACAAAACTCGTACAAGGCACGTAGGGAGAATGGATTTCCAACGAATGACTAGGCACTGGGGTACCACCTGTCACAGTACGTGGCCTAGATCACAGTACCGAGGACCCACCCTAAGTCCCCTGCAACACAAGGCCGGAATCACCTATGGGCAATTCCGAATATAATCACCCCACGGTTGTGATCAGCAACTGCACCACTAAGCCGAAATAAAAGGGACATCTAGACAGGGATGACCATACTCTCCAGTGGGCGCTACCCACGAAGCCTTGCTGCATAACCCCAGATTTTCAATCATTCCCGGTTGATGAGGCTTGAGGCTAAGCGTTACCTTTATAGAACATATCCCTTTGAATGCCCATCGCCCACCTGACGATGTCACGAAAGCATTCGTCCATACAAGTCCGTCCCGGGTCCGAACGGAACCGAAGGCACTATTCCTACTACATCCATTTTGGAAATATCCTCAGGATTAGTAGCGACTAGCCCTTGCACTTCACTGCTCCATCTTCGACTCCGAACACGTTACACGAAACGTACAAACCGGATCGAAGTGGTTTTCGAGAAATAAATCTCGATCCCGGTCTCTTCGAAACGATCAGCGCTTTTGGCCAATATTGATAGTCGGTGATTTAACTATCAATTCACATTCACAAGCATCCATAAGCATCCATCATACAATAAATAATCTCACACATTATTTATTCTTCCCTTTAATATCTTTAAAAGATATATTCACATTTCAAAACTCATTTTGAACGAATTCCCAAATTTCCTCCTTTACATGGTAAACCATTTTACCCTTTATTTCCATTTGGAAAAACCAAGTATAAAACCTTTTTGCATTTAAAAACAGTTAAAATACTTTATACTGAAATATGCTTAAAATATGTAACTTTCTTCTATCTATTTACTCAAAATATAAATTTCAAAACTATTTTAAATACTATTATTTAATAAGATTTAAATTCGATTTAAATAAAGGTTTAGTTTACTAAATTTAAAGGTGGAGTTTAAAAGAATAATACTAGCCTTTACCTATAACTTAATCATATAACTTTAAAACAAACTTGAAATTTCTTCTTTCAAAGTAATACTTTTCTTAAAATACTCTTTAAACAATTTAAAACTTTAACTTTTAATTAAATAAAAACCTTTAAAACTTTAACTTGGTTTTCCCAGGGAAACACTATCCCGTTCAAACATTCCAAAGTATCCTTCATATAAATCCAAACGATTTATTTCAAATTCAATTTATGTTTACAACATAAATTCCCAATTCCATACTTATCTATAACTTCATCCGAAGTTCACACTCAATTTCCCATATCCGGAAATCAAATTTTTAAAATATAGTTTTAAAACATTTTTAATAAAACATTTTGGTGAATTCTTCAATGAAAGCCAGATTTCCCATTTACTTAAATAAAATCACAATAGAGAAAACGGTATTTTAAAATATTCTATTAACACTTAAAATTGTACATTTATATTCGCAAGCTTCATTTGAACATATTTTACTTTTCCGGATATCACTATTCATTATTAAAATAATCCACTGTTATTTTACTCAATTTATAATTTCATAGAATTCATTTCCAGAAAATTATATTTCACATTTAACGATTGATAAATTTTCCCCAATATTTAAAATCCCAATTTACCAATTTACATTTTCCATTCCAAAACAGAATCCAACTTTTATATTCCTTTAAATTCCTTATTTAACAATTTCTTTAATTCCTTTTAAATCCCAATCTATTCATTTATAATTTAATTCTGGAATTATAATTTATACAACAATTTCACAGAACAATTTAAAATTCCAGATTTATCAATCACAACATATAACAGGTATCACTATCAATTATAAAATAATTGCTACATTGTGAGGAATCCAGTTGGATCCCTCCAACCTGTTTTTCCCTGCATCCACAAATATTAGCACATCACAATATAAGTATCAATCCAAACTGATAACAACAGTTATAATCAACCAATCACCCGGATATTTATATCTTAACTATTTAAAATGCCTAGCATCCAGATGTGAGTGAGAAAACTCACTTGAGTTTCGGCGAGCATTCGAGATTTTAAATTAAACCGAACGACGTTCGATTTAACTCAAATTTCTACTTGCCCGGAATGATTCCAGATCTGTACCATCACGTAGTGCTCGTCTCTGCAATTCCGGCGCCACCAAAATCGTCAAATTCTGAATTCGTATGAAAGAGTTACGGTTTTATAAAGTTTTGAATTGAATTTTAACGCAAATATTTTTTTTATTATACCAAACGAAATCGGCCCGCTCCTTCTTCCTCCCTCTCGCGCTCACGTACAGAACAAATCGAACCCATCTTCGATTCTAGGGTTGACCGCCACACTACGCTCGAGTCGCACGAGCTCGATCATCCTACGCCTCGACGTGCGCCTAGACGCACGCTACCCCCACCCCAAACAGCATCGAGCTCGACGCCTCCTATGGCGAGAAAATGGCGAACGAACGGAGGCTGTCACGGCTTCGATTCTGGCCACCCCGATGACTTCCGTGCCACTCCACCGTATGGATCTGAACATCTCTCCACCCTCTACAACATTCCAGTTGGAAGATCTTCTTAAAAATTGATAGATCGAGAGGAAATTGAGGGAAGTCGAAGACAAACGTCGACCATAGAAAATGAAAGAGGCGGCCGAACGTGATAACTAGGGTTTTGAGAAAAATGGATTATATATATATAAATTAATATTATTTAATTAATAAAATATCTCAATTTAACCGTTAAGCAAACGACCTCCAATTCTCACGTTCCGATAGGCTATCCTGGGGTTTTTCCGTGTTCCGGACACAATGGAACAGGTTTCGTAAGCCAATTTGATCGTATGCATGAGTTACAGAATTAAACGATCAATTTAAAATTAAATCGGTTAAATCGATTTCGATGCGTTTCGAGCTGCCACGGTCACACGACAACTCCGATTGCTACGAAAATTGAAATCCGATAATAACTAACTATTACGGATCCAATGGAACTGGTTTCGTCGAATTCCAAGACTGTGCCCCGGAAGCCTATTTTAACTCGTCTATTAAATCAGGCGATTTTCGAAATTTACGAAAACGCTTAAAAATTTTACTTTAAAAATTTTATTAACTTAACCATAAATCATATAAAATTTATAAACACGTTAAAAATCATTCCGGCTCATTCCGGATCAAAATCTGATTAAATTGCATTTTAATAATATTAAATTATTATTTTTCCATTAATCAAATTCAACCCGAAATCACTATAATTAAAAATTACAGCTTATTTCATTGATTGAATCTGAATCTATTCATTTTAAAATCAATTAAGAATTCACATTAACATTTAAAATGAATTAAATGTTCAAATTCAATGGCTTAAAAATACGGGATGTTACATTCCTCCCCCCTTATAAAAATTTCGTCCCCGAAATTTGCCAAGGTAGGAACATACTTCCCAACCCATTTACTTACCCAATTGGCTTAGTTAAAAGATTATATTCACTTTCTAAAACCCTTCAGCCCAATCCCACATTCATTTGCTTCATTTACATTCAAAAGCTTTAGTTTCACTTTATTTCAAAATAACTTCCCAAGTTAATAAATTTTCCAAAGTCCCAAAAATTTTCTAACTTCCAAAATTTCTGGAAAATTTTGGCGGAGTCTCCTTTGTACGTAGGAGCTTCTGCGATATCGCAGGATACACAAATATATATACATCGGCTCACACGGCCGGAAACCAAAATATATCACAATATATATATCATTTCCCAATTATATTTGCGTAAGCGTACCTTTTAGCAAATTTTTAATAGCGAGCGGCTAATATAACGCATATACGCGCTCCAACTCTCTCGAACGCCTCCCGTACCTGTACTTACTCAACAAACTCATCAGTTTTCAAAGATATGAGCATTTTCATAACATTTCCAATATAAAGGCAAGCCAAACATATCCATTTCATAACCAAACCAAGCAAACTTTATCATTAACAATGTCAACCATATTTTATCAACAATTCAAAGATTTCAAACACTTTTCAAATTACTTATTCAAGTCTACTCCATTTTATTTCACTTGAATGCCTTAAATTCAAGTTTTGCTACATACAATCTATATTAATTATAAACAATCCATTTCTATTTCAATATGATTAACATATGCCACTCTTACATTTTTAAATTTAACTTACATTCCAAATTTGATTTACAATCAAACTTCATTTTAAACTTGAAACATTTGCATTTCTTTTATAATCCATTTTCATTCATATGCAAACATTACTTATTAAAATGCAACCCATTCTGATTGATTCAAAACTAATTCCATTCTCTCTTTAAATCAATTCACTTGCATTTATATACAAACTTTTGAATTAGATTCCAATCCATATCAATTTATTCAAAGGTCAACTTCAATTGCTTTTTAAACAACTCAATTCTGAATACATGCAAATTTCACGCCATTCAAGCAAAAATTATTGTCACTTAAGCTTATCACCATTCAAAATTAATTTCAACTTGGATGTGTATTAATTTTATTCAATTTTTGCATTGTTCACAATCCAAGTATTTTCTTTTCCGAATGCAATTGTTAAATTCAATATTTCCTTTACATTTTAATCTCATTAACCAATTCAAATTTACATTAATATCATTCATTCCTGAGTTATTTACAACTCTTATATTTTTAACTCATCACATTAATTAATTTAAAACGCATTTCACTTGCATTTCAGTTTATTTCCTAACAAATTTCATTCGGAATTACTTAAATAAGCCCATTCACAATCATTTGTTTTTCTTCCAAGTTACTTAAGTTCTTTCACAAA